>CM030008.1:104203385-105410260 GCA_017639485.1 Pluvialis apricaria | reverse complement strand
TTCATTTGTAGACGCTATGAAATATGTATTTCAGTGAAAAATACTTCAGTATTCAATTGCTTTACTGAATTGTGGCCTTCAATACTTAGGTGTTTCTTCTGAATAAATTTATTTATCTGAAGGATTTAAAACGGGGTCTTGAAGAGTTTACTACATTTAATTTTGTAGGCTGTTAAAAACAAATGCAATCATTACTTTTTGGTGTTTTCAAAACAATGTAATCAATGCTGAATCCCTTTTTGAATGGAAAAGAATACCTCCGTAGAGACAGATTCCTTCAAAAACACTGGTCCAAGGTTATGGAAAGGTTTTATGCGAGAATATTTATATTTTTAACCACATCCTTACATTTCAGATCTCTGTCTGCTTTTTCAAACAATGGATGTGTATTTATAGTGTAAATATTCTCACTGAAGCAAACACAATGTGCTGTGCTACTCACATGTACAATATATAGCGTCTCATGTCCACTTAGATTAGAATGCACAGCTTTTAACACTGCTCAAAGATGACAGTATATCTATGGGGAAGCATTGGCATCCAGAAGGCACATTTTATAGGCAAAAAATATTAGCAAGACGTAATAAGAAGAAAAGAAATGCAAACTGCTCCCCCTAATTTTTAGTTGTCTGGAATTTGAGGCTTTTCCCCCCTTTTCCACCGTGCATTTGCCTGAGTCTGTGCATGCAGAAATGAGAGGGAAAAGAAAAGATGACGTTATGTTCTGTAATTTCTTCTGCTTTGGATATAGTTTTTGTTGAGGAGGATCACTGCTTATATCTGCTCTTGGTATTTTTGTGAGGTTTCAGAACACATGTAAACCAGCAGTGTCTTTGCAGATGCAGGAATATCTGGAGAAGATTGCTGAGAGTTTCTCGGTCACAGAAAGATAGGCTGTTTGAAATCTGTCTGTCTGTTGATCTACCTGTTACAATTTAAGGGTACATCTCATGCTTTTATTCGATGTAGAATAATATTACTTGTCTCTGCAGGTAATTATAATAGGAATATTTTTGCTGTGTTTAAAATTCTGAAGCTTACTTATTTTGTCAAATTTCTGTGAGAATTTTAGTAAAAACATACATGTTTTTAGAAATCACCGTTTTTCATTTTGTATACTTCTAAATTAGCTCTAACAGAAACCTTTTCAGCTGGAGAATTGCACTGACCTTGCAAAATACCATATGTTGAGTGTGCTGCTTTTCATCTTATAAACATTAGTAGTCTTGAATGAAAAGGTATTGTGTCTATCCTATGGTATCTAAAGGAGTTAAATAAGATCTTTTTGATTGCAGTGATAGCAATTAAACATTTCAGATAAATTACACTCTTATTGGTTAAGAAGCACTATTTGTGTTATTTCAGATAACCGTACAGACGTGTGGGTGTGCACATCATGTAAATTTTTTTTTTTAGAATCTGGCTTAAATTCTGAAATCATAGAAAATCAGAGTCCTGGCCAGTCGTACATTAACTCTTATATTACAGTATATATTGGTAAGGGAGTGAATTCAATTGTGTAGTAGTCTCAGCAGAACGTAAGACTAGAAAAGTAAGTGAAAGATGGATATTTCACTGTAACACTCAGTTTCTTTGCTTTGACAGTTTAACACCGACCTTTCATGTAGTTTTAACATTTCTTGTGTGGTTTAGCTCCTTTTATTTTTATGGTAAAGTACACAAGTACGAGAATAGAGAAAACACACTTGTCATAAATAAATAAAGGAAAATAAAAGATAGGGCAGTGGCTCAACTAGAGTTTCTACTTACGCAGATATTTAGGTCATAATATATATCAGTTATAAAAATATATATTTATGCAACTTAATAAAGTAAAGAGGTGTAAGCAGATAATTCACATGGATTCTTACAAAATGCTGTATCAACTATAGCAACATTCAGCATCCTACAACTGTTTCTTACATCTATTTATTAAAAATATTGAGATATAAAAAATAGAGAAAATTGGCATAGTTCCACTGAGGTTAGTAAGAAGATGGCTGTTCATAAAAGCTCAGAACACGGGACCCCCAGTTTTCAGCTGCTACTCGGTGACTGCTGATCATTACTAAGTGTTGTAGTTTTGTTTTTTATTTTTAAATAAAAATGCCAGATGGTAACTGTCCATTTTTATGCATTTTAGGCCTCAGAGGTTTGGTTTTGTGGTTTGTTTTTTTTTTTTTTAATCATTATTTTTTTATTTAAAAGTAATTTCAGAATTGGAAACCATATTCTATAATTGTTCTTTTCTGAAACTTAAAAATGTATTGTCTTTTGCTGTTAGAAATGACTGAAAACAGGTGTGTTTAATGAGAGACCTGAGATCTTAGACTGTAGCTGTGGGACTGAATTCTCCTTGCATACCTAGAGTTCAGAACTGCAGTGGTACTACCGTGCACAAGCACCCACAGAGCGTTTCAACAGCAGCATTACTGAAAGACTGGGAAGCTGACTGACTTCTTAGTTCTTTTATTATTTCTGTATTTTAGTCTTCATTTTATGGACTAAATGCATTTTTAAGAATTTTTTTTTTTCTGTTTTTATAATGCTTTTCTGGCATCTTTGGCTCTAGGATGATTTCTGTAGTGACTTCTGTTCTGCTTGGTACTCACCGGTCCTTTTAAACATATTAGAAAACACCTGAGGCTGACGTATCTGTAAGGAATTGGGCCCCGCTTAACACTTTTTTAAAACCCAAAAGATCAAATTATTTTCTGAAAAAATGTGCCACTTAGAGGACAGATGAAGGATGCAGTGGACATCTTAAGGTTCAGCACTACCCCAGTACTAAATGGACTACTTTCCTACTTTATCTTAAAATATTGGACTGAAGTAGTTAGGGGCTGCATTAACACTGAATTGCAAAGGTGAATACAGAATGCAGTACTGTTACTTTTCTCAAAAAAAAATGTTTCAAAGAGTGTTCATATTACAATAAGAGAAGACTTTTTCTATTTTTCAGAAAAGAAGTTTCAGAATATATTAGGAACTGTGTAGAAAAAGAAGCTCAACTTGTACTTATGCTCCCCCCAATTGAAGACGACCTCAGCTTTGTTAACACGATAACACGTATTTTCTTTGTATCACATAGGAACAGAAGTGCCTGTTTTTCTGGCTTGCTTTCAGTATTGTACCATGGAAGGACATAGGCCACATTTCAGCATCACTTGCCTCAGAGTTCACCTGACAAGAAGGCATTTTTTTATTCAATTACTGAAAATTGTTCACAATCCATGTTTTCTACCTTGACATGCTTATAAATGATCTACATTCCATTATCATTGTGATTTTTTTAAGCTTCTACAAAACTGGAGGGAAAAGTGTATGAGTATGTTTCCTGCTTTGCAATCAAAGTGTACATTTATCACTTAGGTACATGTAAGCCACTTTTGTGAATTGGGCCCTTGGAGTAAATGTGTTTTGATGTAATGGCCATCTGCTCATGAATATCACATTTGCTAGTTTAAAAAATAGTTTGATATAGATAAACACATAGTTTGGTAAGATTATATAGTTTCATCAGGTAGCAGTGCAACAGCAAAGTTTCATATTTACCGTAAGCCGATAATCAAGCTGGGATGGAGGTTTCAAGTGCTTTGTCTGTTGCTTTTAAAAATTAATCTCTAACATTTACTTTTAGTGGCTGACTGCCGTTTTAAATGGTAAATACAGGACCCACATCAGGTCATGACAAGAGGCAAAGTATATCCTAGCCATTTCAGAAAACAATCATAGCGTTGCTTCTCTTTTCACCTTGTGAAAATGAAAGTTGTTCTGCTCTCCGAGGGACCCAGTACAGCCAGCCGCCAGGAGACCCTGGAACAGCTGACCTGCCACACTTGCCCCGTATAGCTCCCCTAAGAGTCAGGTGGCAGTGACACAGAAATGGCCCTTTAGCTGTAGCTAAAGCCGGTTTGCCAGAAAAGACAGCCCTGACGAGATGGAGTTGGCCAAGCCAGTGGTTCGGAGTGCCTAGGTCTGAGGAGTGCAGGTCAGCTGCAACGTGTTGTGCGTACGTAGTGCAGTAAATACAGCTCAGTGCCAGGCCATTTTTTAAGTTGATAAAAACTGGTTTAGTAGGCTCTTTGTTTGATTTTGGTTTTGATATTATGGTATCTACCGCGGTCCTGGCACATATTTTACTGCTGAAGTCAAAGTTTATTCTTAGATAGCACTGATATCAGACTGTAACCAGGGCAGAGTATGTGGATTTATAGGTGGCGTGTGTGAGTGATGGTGAGTTTGGTTTCTGGATGTATCTTCAAAATTTCTCTGTGTGGTTACTGCTTTTAGTGCAGAAGACAGCAATGATGTAAAACGTGCGTGTTTGATAACTTTGTCTTGTTTTTCCCCCCCTCTCCCCTCCTGTATTTTAGCATATGTTCCTGAGGAGGAATTGAAAGCAGCAGAAATAGATGAAGACAGCGTGGAAGATGATGGGCTGTCTCTGGACATCCAGGAGAATGAGTATTTGTGCAATGAAGAAGCGGAGATCAAAGAGGCTCAAAGCTACCAGAACTCCCCAGTCAGCACTGCAACTAATCAGGATGCAGGCTATGGTTCGCCGTTTAGTGAAAACAGCGATCAGCTGGCCCATTTCAAAAGCACTTCCTCTAAAGAAGAGAAAGAGGATCCTCAGTGCACAGACAATGTTTCCTATCCACAGGACAGCTTGGCACAAATAAAAGCTGTGTATGCAAATTTGCTTTCAGAGACTTGCTGGTCCAGTTTAGCTTTGGACTTAAAGAAATCCAATCCGACCACCAGCAACAATGGAATCAGCCAGAATGAAAACACCACCAGTACTGACACCAATGCCAATTCCCAGAGTACTAGTACTACCAGTACCAACACGAGTACCAGTACAACTACCAGTAATACTAGTAACAGTAATAGCAACAGTGGTGGCTCAGGTTATGACTGGCACCAAGCTGCATTAGCTAAAACTTTGCAGCAGACCTCATCGTACGGACTTCTCCCAGAGCCTAGTCTTTTCAGCACAGTACAGCTTTACCGGCAAAACAATAAACTTTATGGGTCTGTGTTCACCGGTGCTAGCAAGTTCCGATGCAAAGACTGCAGTGCAGCCTATGACACACTGGTGGAGCTAACAGTGCACATGAATGAAACTGGACATTACCGTGATGACAACAGAGATAAAGAAGCTGATAAGACCAAACGGTGGTCAAAGCCTAGAAAACGATCACTTATGGAAATGGAAGGCAAAGAGGATGCCCAAAAAGTGCTGAAGTGCATGTACTGTGGGCATTCATTTGAGTCTTTGCAAGACCTCAGCGTCCATATGATAAAAACAAAGCATTACCAGAAAGTGCCTCTGAAGGAGCCAGTACCAGCCATCACTAAATTGGTCCCTTCTACCAAAAAGCGAGCACTTCAGGACTTAGCTTCACCTTGTTCACCTGAGCCAACAGGGATCACTGCAGAAGCTTCCCTGGGTGAGTCTGCAAAGGATCAGAAAACTGCCAACCCCTATGTGACTCCAAACAACCGCTATGGCTATCAAAATGGTGCTAGCTACACTTGGCAGTTTGAGGCACGGAAAGCCCAGATACTGAAATGCATGGAATGTGGCAGTTCCCATGACACTTTGCAGCAGCTCACTGCTCACATGATGGTCACAGGTCATTTCTTGAAGGTGACCAATTCTGCTTCCAAAAAAGGCAAACAGCTAGTGTTGGACCCTGTGGTGGAGGAGAAGATACAGTCTATACCTCTTCCACCCACCACCCACACAAGGCTACCAGCCTCCAACATTAAAAAGCAGCCCGATTCTCCAGCGGGCTCCACAAACTCGGAGGAAAAGAAAGACCTAGAGAAGGAAAAGGTGGTGATCAGTGAAACAGAGAAAAAGATTAAAGAAGAGAATGAGGACTCTACAGAGAAATTTGAGCCGACAACTTTGTATCAGTACCTCAGAGAGGAGGACCTAGATGATAGTCCCAAAGGCGGAATAGACATATTGAAGTCCCTGGAGAACACGGTGACGACAGCTATCAGCAAAGCCCAGAATGGAGCACCTTCCTGGGGAGGCTATCCCAGTATCCATGCAGCTTACCAGCTCCCGGGAACAGTCAAACCCCTTCAGCCCGCAGTGCAGAGCGTTCAAATGCAGCCATCTTACGCCAGCAGTGTAAAATCACTGTCGTCAGAACACAATGCGCTCATCCATTCTCCGGGCAATCTCACACCGCCACCTCACAAGAGCAATGTATCTGCTATGGAAGAACTAGTGGAGAAAGTTACAGGTAAAATCAACGTGAAGAAGGAAGAAAAGCCTTTGGAGAAAGAGAAGAGTTCTCCAGTCAAACCCATGTCACCTGCTGCTAAGGAAAACAAGGACTTCCCAAAAGCAGAAGAAATAAATAACAAACAGCAGCAGAAGAAAAGCTCTGAGACAGAAGTTCAGAAGGTCAAAAAGGATAGTCCAGCAGAAGCACACACGCCAAATGGTACAGAGCCACTGAAAACAAAGGTTGCAAACGGCTGTAACAATTTAGGAATCATCACAGATCATTCACCTGAGCCATCCTTCATTAATCCATTGAGTGCTTTACAGTCCATTATGAATACCCACTTAGGCAAAATTTCTAAGCCGGTAAGCCCCTCTCTGGACCCTTTGGCCATGCTGTACAAAATTAGCAACAGCATGTTGGACAAACCCATTTACCCAACCACTCCGGTCAAGCAGGCTGATGCTATTGACCGGTATTACTATGAGAACAGTGATCAACCTATTGATTTAACCAAGTCCAAAAACAAACCTCTTGTTTCCAGTGTGGCTGACTCTGCCTCATCCCCGCTAAGGGAGAGTGCCCTGCTGGATATTTCCGATATGGTGAAGAACCTCACAGGGCGTTTGACACCCAAGTCTTCGACTCCGTCTACTGTGTCAGAGAAGTCTGATGCTGACGGGAGCAGTTTTGAGGAAGCTCTGGATGAACTGTCGCCAGTACACAAGAGGAAGGGCAGACAGTCCAACTGGAACCCTCAGCATCTTCTGATCCTTCAAGCCCAGTTTGCTTCCAGCTTGAGGGAGACCCCAGAAGGCAAATACATTATGTCGGACCTAGGTCCACAAGAGCGGGTACACATCTCTAAGTTTACTGGTCTTTCCATGACCACAATTAGCCACTGGCTGGCCAATGTGAAGTATCAGTTAAGGAGGACAGGTGGAACTAAGTTTTTAAAGAACTTGGACACAGGACATCCTGTTTTCTTTTGCAATGATTGTGCCTCTCAGTTCAGGACTGCTTCTACATACATAAGTCACTTAGAGACACACCTAGGGTTTAGTTTGAAGGATCTGTCAAAGTTGCCACTTAATCAGATTCAAGAACAGCAGAATGTTTCAAAAGTCCTCGCAAACAAGACTTTGGGCTCACTTGGAATCGCCGAGGAGGACTTAGGCTCCACATTCCAGTGTAAGCTCTGTAACCGAACTTTTGCAAGCAAGCATGCAGTCAAACTGCACCTTAGTAAAACACATGGCAAGTCCCCAGAGGACCATCTGATCTATGTAACTGAGTTAGAAAAACAATAGCGTCCAGGTAAGCAGCCAGGTATGCAAGTGACCACAGGAACATTGCACTAAACTTCTTCATAGTACTGCACTAGGCCTGACCTGAGCCTCTGAAATCAGTCTTACTTTTGTTGCTGAACTGCCTATCTGGACCTTGGTTTTTCTTACACTTATTTTGTAGCTATATTTATATGCTCTTTGTCTGATCTGTGCATGGTTATTTTTTTGTTTCTGTTTTTATTTTTTTGTGAGTCAAAGTCTGACCTTTATTTTCAACATCTGTCCTTGATGTTAAGCTATCTTTTGTAGAATATAGTGGGAGACACTATTGAGAGACATTAATTTAGCCGTAAAGAAAGACACAAAGAACAATGATAAAGAGACATCCTAAAATTACAAAGTTGCCATGACAATAAAGGTCACAGAACCTGGTAGTGTCAAGTTTTAACCCTCTGAGAACTGTAATAGCATTTCTGTGCCTTTCCCAATGACTAAATAAGTAAATAAGGAAAAACAAAATAAAAGGCTTAAAGGCATTTCGTTCAAATAAAAGCTGTGTCGGAAGCAGAACTTATTTTTTTTAAATGAATGAGCTTCTTTTTTTTTTTTTAATGCAGAACTGGTTTGTGAAGAAATTGTGCATGCAGTCCTTGGAAGAAGGAGAGCTGTGTAGTACTCAAGGGGTTAGGAAGCCACAACTGTATAAGTTAAATAATAATTAAAAAAAAAAAAAAGCAAACCAAGTTGCCACTATGCCCAAACCCTCTGGATGCTGAGAATTGCCACTTTTTGGCAAAAAAAAAAAAAAAAAAAAAGTATGCAAGCTGTTATTTAAAACAAGTGTAAAAATGCTCTTTTATTTCTTTTTTGTTTTTTTTGTTTTTTTGTTTTCCTGTAAAATACTGCAGTTTATAGTTATTTACAAATGTTAAGCTTTGGTACAAGCTGACCTTTCTATAGTGTGCTGCATTGGTAAATGAAAACAAAAAAAATGGGGCAAATGTTGGATTCTGTTCCTTGTAAATTGCCAGCATCAGCTTAAAAAAATACATGTTACATATCGTACCATTTTAAACTGTTCAACTTTCTTTGTACCTTCTGGCTGTATGCTTTCTCTTTTAACTTTTTATATTGTCATTTTATATTCGATTTCTGTGTATATAATGTAAAACCACACTTTTTGAATAAAATTTAGTTCCTGCAGCTTGATATAAATAGAGGAATTTTACTGGCACCTGCATCTTTCCAGATGCATGTACTTAAAGGAACTATCTGACAAAAAAAATAAATAAATAAAAATAAAGCAAGCAATGCACTATGAATTATACATTTTGATGTTTTATCATTAATATTGTACAGTACATTTTGGTTCACACAATTAAATCCACTGTTTTCTCAAGTGTAAAATAAACCCACATGCAGTTCTTGATTTACATACATTGTCATGTCGTCATTATATTGCCTTTGAGGTGTTATTCCAGCAGTAAGAGGCATCGTTTATATAATCAACCAGCAAAAATCTATCCAAAATCATCTCTCGTGATCTGTATGCTGACGTGTTTCATTCGAAGCCGTAATACTAATAACCTCTTGAAAGAGATTTGCAGTAGGTACGCGCTGCGAAAGGTACAGAATCAGTGGGGCGCCATCAATTAGCGACGGGCATTCTGCTCATCACTGAAGTGCAAGAAGGGCCGCACAGGTTCTGGCCAAGTTAATTTTCCTCTGCTGCACCACTGTACCCGGAGCCATTTTCTGCGTGTATTCGAAGACCGTCTCTTCCCTTCCTTCCTTCTCAGGCAAAACACCTTTTGATTTCAACAGTGACATAGTCGGAGGCTGTGGCTTCTGCCCCTGTAGTCTGTTGAACGCTGCGGTACTTGCCGTTCTGGCAGCGGTGCAGACCGCTGAGGCTCTGACACCAGTTTTTACTTACGGTACAAGAAGGCAGACCTGTGTTTCTCTGTACTTTTTAAATATTGCATTTTGAGGTAAGCTGAGTGCTATCATATCAGGTGTTTCCCTTAATCTTTATTTCTGTTCTGTTGAATGCAGATGTCATTTAGAATGTAAAAGAGAGCTGTCAGAGCCTTCACATCTCCTGAGTGCTTTGACAGTTACAGTGTATGAAAGCCTGGGATCTGCTATCCATTACACTTTTTGGAGGGGCTATTAAATATGAGGACCTAGAGGGGTTTGCTTTCACATGGTATTAGTGATACTATTGTGTTATATATACTTCTGTGTACGTATGTATTTCTGCTCCTTCTTCTCAATTCTTCTGAAAGTAATTTAAATGTAAGATCTTTGCTTCCAAACAGAGCACGGTTCTACATTTAATCTCTACCTTAGCTACAAGCCCAGAAATATCCATGCATGGTTCTGTTTTCTGCAAGAGCCTTAGCAGGTCCAGGTCAGTTACATTTACAATGCATTTCTAAGTAGCGCAGGAAAGTGCCATGAGGTTTTTTTAAATGTCCCTTACTTTCTTTGCTGCTAACTACCTATGTCCTTCAGGGGATCTAGCCATTTAGACATTTCAGTTCAATTACCGGATGATTATGTACTTTGGGCCCAAGGGGTGGTGAGGAAGAATAACAGTCAGGCCTACGGCTGTAATACAGAGTCTTTAAATAATAACCCTTTGAAGTTTTGTTTACTTTACCACGGGCCTGCAAACATGTGATTATAGAATATGCTGTATTACATTGCAGTAGTGGGTGAAAAGGTTGAAAGGGAGAAATAATAGCTCTAAAGTGGGTTTGAATCTAATGTAAATCCATTAAAACTCATTTTGAAACACGGCATGTAAAGTGAGTTCTCAACACCAGGTGACTCCCTCGAGAGGTGTTTATGACATTGCTAAATCCGTTCAGTTCTGATAGCTTCAGAATTGGACAATCACTCATCATCTGTGCCACTGTCTGAAGAAAGTCCATTTAGAATAAACTAGCAGCTTTACCTGGCGACTATGCTGATGTAACACTTTCTGCAACTGAAATATGAAGTAGATGAAAATTTGAGGGCTCTAATGTTTCACTTGCTTAACAAAATGAAGCATGGCGACAGTATGATCTTTATTCCTTGGATTTTTGCCACTTTTGTTCGAATATCGCATTTCGGAAAAATTTCCTTTTTAAAAAAAATCGCACGCAGTTTAGAAACAAGTTATTCTTTTCCTCGAAATTGGTTTGCAGGTGTATTTCTTCTTTATTTCAGTAAGATTTTGACAAAGGTAAGTTTGTACTATTTTATTAGTCGCTACTAAAGCTACTATGTGGCAGTCTTTCTGGACTGGTCTTGAAGAAGAGAGATTTAAGAGCCTTAAAACCCGTAGCAGTCGCTGTAAGCCCGTACACCTGTTTTGTGACGTATCCAAAATCCATTGTATCTGATTCTTTTTAGAGATGTCTACAGCTACGTTTTTTTCAGCCTTACATTGCTGGTGTTTGCATGTTTGCCTCTCTCGGTTCTCAGAGGGGAGGATCTTGCTTTGTCTATTTCACAGGTTTGATTTCTGCTTCCGTGCGCTTTTCTGTGTTGCTGTTTTGAAGCTGATGCAAACCACTGCAAATTTGAGAGATCTGTGTGCTGATGACATTAGTCCTGAATGAAGTGACAGATTTTTCTTTTTTAATAGCATTTGGTGGGATATTCGCTAATGTCTTCTGCAACATAACTTTGTTACGGCTTTCTCTGGGTAGTTACGCTGGTAATAATGACACCACACGTAATCTGTCCTTATCATGGAGGCCACTAGAATGCAATTGTAATTAAGTATAAAGACATAAAAATATACACATTATCTTGCATTAGGCTAATCGAGGCACAGTGCATCAGCTTCTGCCTGCAAGTTCCCAAGCCATCTCAAATTTGAGCGTGTCGTATTCTTTCAGTAATATGGCAGGGGTCCTGGTTAGGAGACCTCCAAGGAGAGGCCAGGTTCCATGCGGAGTGTTCTCGCAGCTCTGTAGGTGTCGGTCTCCTGGCTGATGCAGCATTGAGTTACTCTCCCAGCATGAAAGTAGCAGGAAGTGGGATTTCACCATCTGTTCACTGAATTTTAAAGCGGGGTCCTTTTCGGTCCTTGTATGAGAATAGAATGCTAACCCCAATTTACTGGCCAGATACTAATCTAGATAACATGATTCTTCCAAATTTTTGTTTTCCCTGCTGTTCCGATTGTTTCTTCTCATAATGTTTCATGTGGCTTTGCACAGTTTCTCTTCATGGCTGTGTGTAGTCGCCTTCATCCTACAGGTAGGTGGAGTGACCACATTTTAGGATGAAAAACGCTATTCTAAGTAAAAGGTGATATCATAGCTAAGTGAAAATATCAATACTCAAAACTGGATGTGTTGTAAAAAAGAGCACTTTACAAGTTTATCTAGATGATGCAGATTACCTGAGGTTAGTATCATTTGTGAAACGTGCTTCTTTATCCAGCATCTTCGTTAGCTTTGTTTTTTGACTAGTGATATAACAAAACTGATTTTAGAATAGTTTAGCACTAAGCGATCAGAACTGCAAACACCGATACATGGCTAACGGACCTGTTTGTTTTCAGGCAACCAATATTAGCATAGGTGACGATTACAAAAGCTGTAGACGTTCCCACTGAGAATGAGAAGTTCCGGTTACTCTGTTGTGAAGATCGCTTTTTTTACACTCCTGTCTTCAGTCCTGTCTAGTGACCTGCTGAATCAGGGTCAGCATGCTCGAAACGTGTCTAGTAAGTTTTCGTCCTAATTACTGAAGTTGTTACCTCTGGTTTTTTTCCCTTCCCTTAAAAAAATACGAAGTTTAAATTTGATTAGGTATGGCCAGGTTGTCAGGTTTTTTATGGTTTTTACTTCTGGATAAACTTCCTAGTGTAAAAAATGTGGGGGAGGATTAACTGTTAAAATTATTCATTCTTTTTAAAGAAGAATTTCTCTAACTAAATTGTTCAGGGCACAATGGGTTGACCATCAGTACAGCATAATTCTGAACAAATTTAGAATAGTGACAGTGTACTGTACTTCTGTCCAGAGTGGTTGTGTCAGCATTGTCTGAAGATGGAGGTTAAAGCCTGACAGGTTCCTGACCGGGCTTGTCAGATGTAGGACACCTGCGGCTGAATGCCACGTGGTCACTTGAGGAAGGATGGTCGGAGTCTGGTTGTCTGCAACCCATCTGCTCTCATAGGAGTCCAGAGCTGATTCATTTGCTCAGAACAGAATACATTATGAAATCTTAAGGGCTGATGGGACATATTAGGCAAACACAGGCCAACCTTCAGGGTCATGCAGGTGGAAGTCGTCTCTCTTGGTACGCACGACAATGTGTCCAAAGCCTTCTCCATAAGAGTGTGTACAAACTGAAGTTTGTATTAGAGCCTATCTGTGAAGCACAACAGTGGGGTGGTATCTGTAGTTCCTACCCACAAGATGACACACGTGATGGTGGAATCCAGAAAGCGGCATGCGAAAAATCATCTAGTCAGAAATGGTTCTCAAAGCTTCTGACCAGCAGGTAGAGGCCTAGCCACTGGAGCACGCTCTCAGGCACAGTTCCTTACTCCCCAGAAAGTTTATAATCAGAATAAGTAGTTGAGTTCAGTCCAATATAGTCTGGGATGGAAGATCCAATAGCTAAGAGCAAGCAGTTTCTTTCAAATAAGTTCGCTAGTGGACTGGTGGGTGCTAAATCAGTTTGGCAAAATGCATTAACCTGCCAGCTGGCACTTCAGTTTCATTATATCATACTGTGTATCACCATGCTCAGAATCCCTTCACCCTTGACATTCCTTTCGGAGGAGTTTGGATACTCAGGACTGCATAGTGCTGAGGTCAAGTATCGGTCCTGCTGAATTACTTGAAATTGTGAGGTTTTGTATTCCTGAATGGCAGCATACACTGCTGTACCTTGGAAATGGGCATTGTCTTCAGAAGCGGACAGACAGTTTGGGTCACGTGCCATTTGCCACCATTCTGCAGCTGGTGGAGACCATTGCTGTAAAATCCTGAAGACTGCCTCTGGAAGTGAAACCCAGCTAGGGAGAAACAAGATTTCTGCCGCTCTCACCTTTCTCTCTCCCCGCAGTACTGCACAGTATATTGGGACATGCAAAGAAATTATGGTTTAGCCTGAGCGCTTCTGAGTAGCAGTGTTCTGTAAAAACCAACCTCCTTCTTCCAGTCCTGGTTAGGCTTAGTTTATCGCTGCACGGTTCCAACGTGTAACATCTTATTTGTTGTCATGGAAGCACTGCTACAGGCTCAGTGTCAAGAACATCCTCTTCTCCCCGCTCTCCCCCCAGTCACCAGCATAGCAAGGAGAACTGGCAGAGCGGCTCTGCAAGTCACCATCTGCAAGGAGTTTGAGGGTGGACTGGGAGGGAGAGGAATGTGATAGCAGGGGATTTTGATCTTGATAAAGGGGTACAAAGTTTTATGTTTTCAGATGACCTCTTCACTTCTGCTTAACCCACTATGGCTGGCAACACAAGAAGCGGCTCTGGAAAATGCTGCCCTTTGGCTTCAGGTCTTTGACAGCGCATTGCTTAGGACTTATAAAGGTGAAAAAGTTTGAAGTAGATCACTTCTGTTCATCCTGCATTCCAAGCGAAAGCTAGACCCGCTGTAGGTAGGAGGTGAGATTCATTAATGGTTTTTCTCACTGGTATAAGTCACTCTATAAGGCGTTTTCATTCTGGACTTTTTTTTTCAATTTAGAGTAAAGTACTTTGGAAGCAATTTAAGCCAAACTGGAAAAAGCCACTTTTATTCTGTAATAAGAAAAACTGCCCAGAGCTGCTGTGGCAGGGAAACTGCCTAATGCTACCAGTGTAGCTATAATGGTTTAACTGGAAAATTCTCACAGTAAACAAGCTTTAAGTTTATTAATGTGCAAATGCTGTCTCTAAAAGACACTGCAGCCTCAGACACTGCCCACAATTGGTATATTGCTTGGCAGTCCAAGGTCAAACACACTCAGCATGTTTGCAATGGGCATGCTGTATTAATAATTATATATAGTAGTATCCGAGTGTGTAGCGTGATGATAAAATGTGGTTCAAGGATGCACTGTATAGCACATTTCTTTTCGCAGTCATGTGTGTCTTTATGTTCAAGGGAGAGTTGTATTCTTAGCTGCCTCTAAAGTGCTATCTCGCTAAAGTTTGTAGCATTTAGCATTAACTGTCTCTACTATTTCTCATCACTACTTTTCTGTGGCGGGATAATGTGAAAAATTAGATAGCTTTGCTCTAAAAAAGGCAGCAGGTCTAGACTTAACATTGCATGGGGATCCTCCGCCCGAGTTTTGGGGGTTGGGGAGTGTCACATTTCACATTTTTAAAGTGTGCTTTGACAACTGGGAATCTGGAAAAGTGCAAAGAAGAAATAGGACCGAGGAACGACTAAGAACAGAGTCTAGCGATCAGCAGCCGTTGGAAGGGTAAAAGCAGCACAAAAAAGAACGGGAGCTTGGAGATCCAGCGTGAGAAGAAGGAAAAGATGGGAAAAAGAAATGATAGGAGAACAATTGCTATTTTCAAGAGCAGTTGGCAGGGATTTTGAAAGCTAGGACTGAGAGGGGTGAAAAGGAAAGGCTGGAAGGCCTGCGTGCCTGCTAGGAAACAAAAGGGCACCTAGCTAGGTAAAGCTCAAAGGGACTCTGTGCTGGGCGATATGAGCATGCCTGAGTGATGTTTGGGAACCTCGCTGACCTCTTGCAAAAAACGTGGAATGAGGCTGTATTTGCCTCAGAAAGAAAACAAGGTTTTGTAGTGGACAGCTGAAGTATTCAATGTAAAGACTTCACAGGATTGCCGGTTCAAAAACTGGACGGTCAGGGAGAAGGAGGAGACATTAGGAGGGAAGCCTGAGCAAAGAGTTTGAATGAAATGTGATGGTGAGTGCTTTTACCTGGTGTTCCATAAGACAGGGAGAGGAGCAAAGAGGAAGATTTGCGTGAAGGAAATCTAATGGTTGTTTTGTTGCTGGTGGTTGGGGTTTTTTCCAACTTCAATCTTTCTAAGAGCGATAACTCCATCAAACTTGTATCGCAATAGCAATCATGGTCCAGGGCCCTGAATATGCTGGTTGATATGAAAGCACATAGTAACAGTAGTTACCGTCTTATTTAAGACAAGACATAACAAGTGGGTGTAAAAGCCATCAGAAACAGGGGAGAAGGTGGTGCAATTTCATAGGCTACCCATGTACATAAATAGAGAGCGTGCATGTCATTTAATTTTTAAAGACGTTATAATAGATGTGTCGCAGTCTCTACTGGCCATCCACCTACCTGCTCTCAGTTGGCAACTTCGCTATTGATATCTGGGCATCATTTTAAGTGAGCACTTAAGGTTGAGTATCAAGGGAAGGTATTTATAGTTTCAGCAGAGTGGGTTGATAGCTATGCCAGCCCCAGATGGGAATTGGGTTACATGACAGATCAGGCTGCCTTCCAATTTTATCCAATACTAGTGATAAAGGGAGGGGGGGAGGGAGGACAGCTGCAACCGTATAGTCCTTCTAGGGTTAAAGATCCTAATGCTTTAAAGAGAATGTCTAAAAGAAAATTTCTTTCTGAAATAATTTATGGAAATGCCGTGCTCCCTTTGAAGGTTCCATGTCACTGCATGGCACTACGCAATGTTCTCTTTCTTCACCTGTCAGGCAAGGACCACCTCGAAGAGTCTCACTGCTGATTACTAGTTAATTGTCATTAATAAGTGACAACTGACATTATGGGGGCTTAATGCAGAGAGAACAGAAAAGAGCCACAGATATTCTAATGAGCTGACTCCTACGTGCCCTCTATTGTTGTCGAAAATGAGGAGCTGTCGTCATTGTTCAGGAGATGGGCTTCAATTGCTCTGGAAAAATATTCTCTTTTAATTTCTTTATGCATAGATAATTCCTGGTGCACTCTCTCTCCCTCTCTCCGTCTGTCTCCCTTGCTCTTTCTTTCTCTCTCATACACACACACACAGACACACACACCTTTCTATGAACACAGTGAAAACTTCCACTGATGATATACAATATACATTAAGACACAGTAAAGCTTTTTACGTACTTTGATTTAGATAAGCACACGTGCGAGCATATGTGTATGCACATACACACAGACTATCTACACATATATGCAAATCACCAAGATGTTTATTTTATTTTAAGACTCAGGAAAGGGGTGGGCATGGACTACTTCACTAAGAAAAGGCACCAAAAGGGGATGGTCAAGATTATATGAGCTGATGTGAGACTGGGGAAGTCCTGTTCTGTCCCTAGTGTGAGCAATTTTGAAATGATGGCAATGAGTGCACACAGATTTCAGATACAGGTACCTAAAATTAGGTTCTTGCTCTTAATTTAAATAGTAGCTTAATGACTTGATGATTTTCAAAGCTGTCAAACAGGCAGGAGCTCCCTGGGAGGCGGTGGTGGCTGCGGATGCTCAACACTGCCTGCTGAAAGTCAAATCCATTCTTTGCACACTTTCTGAAAATCTCAGCCAGCAGAGGGCCAGAAATTTTGGGGAGATGGTTTAATTAGGCATCCAGCTCCTGGTTGCGTTTCCTGAGAGTTCTAGAAAACTACGAGTTCTGCTTACAGCAGACAGGTATGATCAATCCGGGATAAACTGATGTCTGTGCAATGCCAGGTGAAATGTGTATATCTATATATTAAAAAGACTTTTTACTTTGCTAGATTTAGGATAAGCAGGGTTGCTGAGGGTGCTGCTGTCAACCACCACCGAGAACCTCTCCAAAAGTCAGGAAATCACCCATGATTCTTGAGGTAAAACTTGAGGTAAAACAAACTGAAGCCAGAGGTGTTGTTATGATGATGCCAGCTTCTCCTACTAATTTTGAAGCAACGCAATCACCTGTATCAAATCTCTAAGTACGGCTGGTACTTGAGGTCTGAATTGTAGAAGAGGAATTTTCTATTTTTACCAATAAATATCCAAGAGTTTCCATTCTGCAACAATAAATTGCATGTCTGTATTGCTCTCTAACATTTAAGGCTGTGCGGATTTGCCTGAGAAGTGGCTTATCCGGTGTCTTCCAACTACCTGCACAAAGGGGAGAGCCCGTCATTTTAACGGGAATTTCATTTCCATTGCATAGCTCAAGTTTAAAACTCGAGACTCGCAGGAAAGAAAATGAAAATGAAATGCCTCTCTTATATTGTGCTCGGAGCGAAGACATTCATTAGCATTCTCTGTCTTACTGCCTGCCAAGGCCCAAACAAAAGATACAGTCTGGAACAATGGCCTGAAATGAGGAACACAACTGAAGCAGCCGTGCAGGAAGCCTGCCATTTCCCATGGTTCGGAGACCTGGAGCCAGTATATAGCACCCTGAGCATATGTGTGGAAGTGGAAAACTCCTCAAAGGACAGTAGGTCATTTTTTTTTATGCTGGGCTTCCCACTGAAGTCAGTGGATAGCATGTCTTACATCTCCATAGTGCAACTTGATGGGTCCTCATTCCCAGTTCTGTACTTTGGATATGACCTCTTTGTGGCTGAACCTACTCATCTTTTAAAGAGATGAGATAATACCCGTATGGCAGAGAAGACACATGCTGTAGTCTGTGGTGAAAGAGTTTGTAATACTGTGTAGAAAGCATTTCTTGACATTGCCAGTGTCTTTTCAGTTACTGCACTGTCTTTAAAATTTCCTTTTGGAGAAGGCAGTTGAAAAGATCACAGTCCAAGCCATTTCGGTTCCTGAGGCAAGAGGTCAGCTTGCTGCTCTTTGCTCCTCTACCTTCTTACCCTCTGGGTTAGGAAGCTCCCCACTGCCCACCACTAAGCTCAGTCTAGGGTCACAGCTGCCAGGGCAGCTTCATATCCAAATCTATCACAACAGTTGTTACTGTCCTCATAATTCTTCCCCTTCTTGCTTCCTTTCGAGCTACAGCAAAACAGTTTTGGCAGCTTCTGGAACTTCTCTGCCCCCTGGACCCCAACAAATCTGATGCTGGATACTGGTCATGTCAGCTGGGGTTAGTCTGTTGAGTGGAGCATGTAAAAGTTGGCGTCCTAGGCAGACTGGACGTCTTCTTGCTTTTAATACCATTGATCTTATTAATGCTACTGGAATGTAGCAAAAATTGATGGAATCATTCCTGAGTAGAGTCGTTTCCTTCTTTATTGAGAGTCCTGCAGCGTAAAATTGAACAATTGCTCTCCTGCCCTGTGTCCTTCTTTCTTCTCAAATGAGAGTCATTAACCTTATTTTCATTGCGTATGTGTACTAGAGGTTGTCACTAAAGATCTTTTAGACATTTTAGCAAACACTTTCAAATGACTGGGACTCTGGCTGTGGTATTCTTCTTTAAATAATTTACAATCATTAAAATGACATCAGACTATCTCCAGTTCTGGCATTCTTTCCAGTCACTGTCTCTCAGATGTCTATTTGGGATGAAGGTAAAGCTGGGTCTGTAATGATGGATGTCCCTTGCAGAAGTGGTTTAGAATAACCCAGGACACACAACAAAGCCAGAACTGGAGATAGTCTTATCTCGCTTTTAGAGCTGTAAATTATTTAAGGGAGCGCTCCAGCTCCAGGAAACTGAGGTTACAGCAAATATTAAGCTTCCTGTATGGCTATTTTTCTTGTGTCAGGTGGCGTGGCAGAGTTTATTCATAGGCATTCAGGGGCTGTGGAAATAATCAGCAAACGAGGAAAATATTTCATTTTCTTCTGCTATTTCTCATGTCAGGTTTCTAGAGAACTAAGGCTTGAGGTTTAGGGCCCTTTGCATTGAATTCAGATTCATAAAGATCCTCTTGATGGCTAGAAAACATCGCGCCAAACTAATAGATGCATTGTCAATAGAGATTATTATGACTTCGCAAAATGCTCCAAGTCACAACATACCATTTATCTAATCAAATGCAAGATGCTCCAATCCAGTGACTGTTAATAAATAACTAACTCAAGAAACAACGCGATGAAGTTGCAATGCATGAAGTGCTCAGTGATACCTTGTGCAGTCTATCTTGCTCCAGTTGGCATCAAAAGCTTAAACATGCTCCTTTCTTTCCTCACACATCCTTGCTTGGTACATAAAATATACATGAAAACAAGCTGGGATAACAAATACCTATATGCACTGCTGCTACTTAAGAGGAAATTTCTGAATTATCTTGGAGGGGGCTGCTTGAAGTGATAGTGATGCCCTCCATGGCCAGCACCAGGGGAGAAGGGACCCCTCCACGGGGCAGGGCAGGGAAGCAGCTCCTTTAGCCCCTCTAAAGTCCACACCTCTCCGCTGCCTATCCTGGTAGGTCTACAGAGTAAGCTAAAGCTAGTCTTTCCCACTCCTCCTTCCCGGTGGAGGCGGTGAAGCCTCCAAAGGCACATGGAGCTGGTCAGCAAGGAATGGGCACCTGCCATGCTGGGGCAGGGTACGCCTCTGGGACCCTTCAGTCACTGCAGGGCATGTGGACATCCTCGATCCACAAAAGAAGTGTGAAATCCTGCCTCCTTTGCTAACTGACACAGGGACAAGGAGAAAGAAGAAGAAGAAAGAAGGAAATTTGATTGTCCGTATCAAAGCATTAATTTCTTGAATCTGGAGGTGGAAAAAGTGTGGCTTTTGTTCTGGTAACAGCTCTTGCCTTTGGTTTCTTTTTAATGTTACGCTGACGGTAAGTAGGTAAAAATCATACTCATTTGTGGAAAAGCATTTTTTACATAGTGTATATAACAATATCAGGAGATGGGGGTAGAATTTCAAAGTGGTACTTTTCTTTAGTTCCTTCCCTTTCAATAGCTGTTGTTTTGATTACTCTGTGCCTTAGGCTATCATTAGAATCTTTTTGTGTGTGGAAGTATTAAGTCCATAAATATGAAAATAAGCCTGTAATTGACCCATGGACTGAATTTATTTCCATTAGATTCTTCTGCTAGTATAAAAAGCACAAACTGGAAGAGTGATATTTATGTGCGTATGAAGCTCCCCAGCTCTGATGCTATATCATATATTTGATAACAAGGTTATGCTCTTAAAGGGACTACTCAGCAAGACAGGGTGAGGAAAACAGGTGTCTTATTTTAGTTTTGAAAGCAAAACTGGGTACAGCCATAAAATACATGCACAGCACATACCATTATTTTGATTAATCGGACTGCTAGATAACAGCTTATAATGAAAGCTGATCAGCATGTCCCAATCAGTCTCATTAGGTTCCTCTGCAAACACCTGGAGAAAGGCAGCCAGCGGAGGGTACTTTGGAGGCAAAAGGAGCCGAGTGATCTACCACTGAAAACACCAGGGTTGCCACACCTGCTTGTGTGCTTTAATGGAACTTTACGGTACGTGGGGAGGTTTCTCAGTTAAATGGGACATAAAGCTCAGCTGCCTTCTGGGGAGGCTGTGTGCTGTTGCCGTGCCCTATGCATCATGTGTAATATTCCAGTTGTTGCCTCTGTTTGTGGCCACAGCTGTAGTTCTGCTGAGCTGCTACATAAAGTTTTCCAGGGTTGCAGTTGTTTTTTTTTTTCCTTCTGGATTTTTCCACCTTCCCGCTGTGTGAAGGGACCATATGGCACAGCTATTACATCAGGACCTGCAGGCAATTCCCACTAAGGCAGTTACACCGGAGCAGGGCTACACGTCAAAGAAGGAAATAAAGGAGGGAGGAAGGGGAGAAGCTGGGCGAGATTACTTCCAAGAACAAAATCTCAGAATATTCAGGGCTTGTGTCATGAGACAGGCAACTACCCCTTACCCCCATGAGCCCTGTTGTAGTCTGCCACAGTCTGCTCTCTCTGCGTGGGACAAGATGGTGGTATGGTGGCCCAGCCCTCTGTTCCCCACCAAGGCTGGCAAGGCAGGAGGATCGAACTTGCAGGGTCCTCAGTGCCATGGCCTTGCTCAAGGGGACAGCTGTGAGCAGCCTCCTCTGGATGTAATTTGGAAGGTGTATGGCATGGCATGGTACAGAAGGTATATATGTGTTCCTAGATAATGTCCACATTCCTCCTGTCCCCAGTCTATCTCTTTGTTTTTCCTCATTTGCTGGGGACTGACCATTAATATAGGCCAAAGGGAATCATACGATTAAACAAAGTATAATTGAGACATTGAGGGTTTTGTTTGTCTGGCTTAAATCTAAATTTGTATCAAGGGGGTTAAAAGTGGAGAGGTCTTTCAACAATCTTCCCATTTGTTTCTCCTAGTAGCTGTAGCGACCATTATTAGCGCTGCTTTGAATTAATAGCCAATTGTCCTATCATAGTTTAAGAAATATGATGGGCTGTGAAACCAATCCCAAACAAGATTCTGAGTACCTAACACATCTAATTAAAAAGAAAGAAATTAAACGGTGGCAAATAAAATTGGTATCTACTCTCTAGCTAGTGCTGCAAAAAATAGACAGGAGGTTTGGTTGTGAAGCTCTTCCTCCATCATGCATCAATGGTCTCTGTGGTACAGGATACAAGGATGACCCTACAAAATTATCTGGAACATCAATTACCTCCTTGGCCATGCGTTTCCCTCCGTACGAGACCTTCTTGCTGTTACATGGGATCTCATTACTTTATAGAGAGGAGAGCCTGTGTGCAGGGTGGTCTCACATCTGAACGTAGTACGTTATGCTTTCTCTCCGCGGATGTGGTCCACTCACAAATGATGTCCAACCAGTACTGAAAAGGAGGAGAACCTTCTGCGTTGCTGATTTTTTGCACTGCTTGGTGGATAAATAAAAATAAGATTATAACATTGGCTAGATGTTGCCAACATCTCCTTTTTTGAAATGCTATGTGGTACTGTGACCAAGTTTAAAGAAAACGCTGTTCCACTCTATAGACTACAGAAACCAGAGCAGAACACCTGGCTTCATGGTTGGTAGCCATCAGCCTGGCACAAGTGGGCTTCAACCGCACCTGTCAGCAGCCCAAGCACTGGAGCCCTCTCAACTATGCTTCAGCTCAGGGTGTGATAGAAGGATGGGCTCTTGTTGCCTGGGTGGGTGCGCTCCCGGCCATACAGGGCAGCTACACATCCAGCCTTATAACCAAGCATGGGGATGTAGTAATCTGGAGGGTGTGTGACCAGCTGTCACAAAGCTCTGGTGGATGCTCGAGCTATCAGAGCAAAGTAGCTTGCCAGTGCACAGCAACTTCCATGTTGTTGACATTCACGATTTCATTCCAAATTTTGCAATACCTGGCATTGTTATTCAGATCCTAGGGCCTGTAGCCAGGTGATTAGGGGAGAAACACGTGTAAGTGAATTTTCTAGCCCTCAGACTTGCTGATAAAAGTTTTAGGATGCCACCCTAAAGCTTAGTTACAGTAAAGAAAATCAGTCCTCTCTTGCAAAGTCTCAGAATTATTGGCAAGTTTTTCTCAGTTACCTATTTTCAAACTATTATTTCAACTCATAGCCCTCCATGCTGGAGTCACGAGTGGATGGTTATTTGGTTGCAGTGCAGCCAGCATTGCTAAATACCATGGGGGGAGCTGGAGACAGGCACCAAGAAAAAAAAATATGTTACCACCAAAATCAGTGGAGGCAAGACCCTCCTGGTGTTGGGTACACCCGAGGGAAAAGAGGGGCACAAAGACATGCTACGCCCGTTGGAAGGTCTCCAGCATGTAAACCGTGGCGGAGACGGTGGCACATTTCTGGGCAGGCAGAGAGGGAGGCACAGGAAGGCTCACCTGCGGTCAGCAATGGGGAAAGGGGAAGAGCATCCCGGATGCTGTGCTTCCTGTCCTGCAATCCTTACCGAGGGAGAGGGACGTGCCCTCCCAATGGTTGTGTCAGTGTCGTGACAGGAGGCGAAGATGCAAGGCAAGGGTTTTCTGGGCCACTCTCCATTGCTCCTCTGGGACTGTTGATGGAGCAGGGTGGGAGCAGGATTGGTCTGTAGATGGTTAGCTTTCTACAGCAAGGGGCACATTTTTAGCACAGAGTGGAAGAAGTAGCCACACAACTCCCATTAACAATAACGCGATTGCGTGTGTGAGTTCCTATTCACTGTACTGAAAATTTACCCCTAAGGGTCCACATAAATTTGAGCTGTTGACCGTGTGAAATGTTCTTTTATGGGCAATAAGGACACCGAGAGGCAGCTACATGTTTTCCTAAGCTCTGGCCACATACCAGTATTTGTCTGCATAATTCTTCAATTTTTCTTCCCAGATTCTTCATACAATGCACACATTGCTTATAGAGCGCAGGCAAAAAATGGTTTTAACAACGGCATACTTTGTTATTAAATTAGGCCTTGGAACTATAATTCCCCATCTCTGTATTTTGATGAGAAACCCTCTACAATGTTATCAAACTAATATATTGTAGCAAATTCTATATCTGCTGCCTGTGCCACGTATAATATGAACTGTATGAGAAAGAGCTAACTTCCTAAAGAATTTTTTTTTCTTTTTCTCTATTTCTCACTAAGAAACAAACAGCTTACTGGCAGGTCGAGTATTCATGCTGCTGAATCTTACCTTTTATTTGATTATGTAAATGGAGAGGCACTGTACTCTGGTACATCTTGGCAAAATTTAATTTCTAGTTGACGCCTAAAACTCTCCCCCTCCACCCCCCAAAAAGATTAGCAATTGTCAATAATGCTGTGTATTCTTGCTCCTTCTCTTTCTCTCCTGCTTGCTTTCTTTCCTTTTCTTTTTCCTCCCCCCTCCTCCTTTTTTTTTTTCCTTGCAGTGTTATCAGGCTGTCTTTCAAATAACTAGAGCAAAGAGTTTTGCAAGGGAGGCGTATATCCTCTCAGCAGACACGTTCAGCATTTTGAACTCTACAATCGTAAACAATGGACATGCGTATATTTTAAAAAGAAACTTGGAGTAATTTATCTTAATTTAAAACTGACTATTCCTGCTCAGGCTTTTCCTTTTTTTTCCCTTGGAATACTACACATATAAATCCTCAGACAATCTCCTGGTAATTCATATTAATACACTTGGGGAAATGGTTTGGATTCAAAACAAATGTTCTTGCAAATGTAGTTATCTCATCTTCCTCATTTGCTAGATCCCCAAATCCAGCTGGTTTAACTGTTTAACACCGGGATGCAGTAATGGATTTTCCCTGAAATGCTCAGGAGTGGCTGTCTGGACCGAGAGGGGAGAGTCCTCTTCCTGCGTGCACCTGAACTCCACCAAAGCGACCTGCAGAGGTGCCTGTGGGCACCCGTACTCCCCGAGAGGCAGGCACATGGGGGGAACAGGGGTGGCAGGAGTAACAGCAGGGATTCAGGACGACTCAGGTTTGCTTAGCTTGTGGGGTTATTCCCTTTCCTGCCCCCAGGCTGATGTATACTAGTGGCAGAGGAGTTAGGTAGTGAGCAGTTAGGAAGCCTAAACCCACGCTGTAGCTAGACAGAACTGCTAGAAGAGCAGCTCTCACTTTTCTTGGCTGACACCTCTCTTGTTTTCTTAGTGGTTTTTCTTCCCGCTTGTCTTCACTCGGGAAGAAAATCATGCAGAATGGGTTTCTCCTTGTTAAGCCAACTTGTGGTGCACCAGACGAGTCTGACCACATGCCTGTGAATACCGACCAGGATGGCTGCTTCATCCTGGACCTGGAAGGGGGTTTGAAAAAAGCATCATCCTGCCTTTATTTCTTTCGCTTTTCCTTCCCCCCTGTGCCGTCCTGAAAATAATAAACCAAGAAATCTCATGTTCTGAAACAGTGCAACAACGAGGTGTTGTGCACAGTCTCATTCTGTATAAACCCTTTTACTTTAAAATTAAACTTTAATTGAAAAATAGGTCTCTGAAGAAATCCACAGCCAGTGTCTGCCCGATTGCAGCAACGTAACAGTTGCAATGGAAAGCTGGTAACGTTAGCTGCAGTCCATGTGATATGTGGAATATGCTTCAGATTTAACATCAGCATTCAAGGCCATGACTATGTTTTGATGCTCCAAGCAGGAGATTTTATGCATTTAACATCAATTTTATGCATTATAGATCTTGCTGTACCTGGGTGCGGAAGTAACCATATGACTCTGTGTTATTCATTCTGAATTAAGTGTGAACAAAATGTTTGCATCAACTATTCATACAGTGGCTGCTTTTGCTATGTGTCTCTAGGTGGCAACTAAGTGACTCGGTGTCTTATTTGATTGGCTTTTAGGTAGAAGGCTTTACAGGTACGAAAGGAAAGCGCTTGGTTTGGTAGCCGCATTGACTCACTGACAAAACCCTACATTACTGCTCACATCAGTATGGTGTAGGCAGTTTCATTTGTGATCTCTTGTTTGTCTCTTGAGCGAAATGAAGCTAACATGCTGAGAGCTGTCTTCGGCTAGTCACACTTTGGCATGTATGTGTGGGTTGTTTTTGTGGTCATAAAATTTTGAGTGGTGTAGAGCAGCGAGTGTGTTAGAATGATACCTGATAACAATGCTGCATCTTTACGATGTGTCAGGCTCTGTCTGATAAATTCTCTTGCTTTCCTTTCTCTTCCTCAGGATGTTTTAACTTCCAGAGGAAACACTGATTTTTACTGTAGAGGTGGGGGTGCAACTACTCAGCCTATGCCAGGAGCAATGTCATACCCCAAATTAAAGCAATCCATAAGGTAAGCAGGGGTCGTAACAACATGGGAGCTTCCTAAAATAACTGTAGGCACCATTTTTTCCATTTTGCTATTTCCAGGCCAGTTGGGGTTTTTTACAGAAAAATTTGAAAACAATTGAATCATCAGCACCTGGATGTGCACGGCACTTGCCATCCTCCCGCCCCGAAATTTCATAAGAAATTTTAACATGCATATTTAGAAAGCTCCATCACAACAGCTCCAAAGTGGCTGTTACAATATTGATGTTGTTTTATAGTCAGTTGTAAGTTATAGTCAAAAGGAAAGGTTTAGGGCAAGATATAAAAACAGGATGTGACTGAGTGATTTAGAAGGATGAAGGGAGGAACTCCTAGGAAATGGCACAACGCTGCTCTAGGAGCAAAAGGAGGCAAAGACGGAGACCGAAGGTGAAGTCCAGAGCAGCAGAAAAATGAGTGGGTAGGAAATTAAGTGCATTTTTGATCAGAAGGGTTGTGAAAACACTGTTCATAGTCAGTTCAGGGTTACAAAGACTGTTTTTCAAAGTTGCCCATTCTGTGAAGAAAACCAGTTGCCACAGTGCGCAGGCTACCTGCTAGATGGATGAGTGGAAAACAGCTCAATGATGCTGATGCAGGATCACAGAAATAACCCTACTTCCCGCCATGGGTAAAATGACCGTATTTGGGTGCAATCACAGGTTAGGGAATGAGTAAATTGGGCTATCCCTCAGCTCTGCTGTTTGTTTCTGTGAAACTCAGCAGTTTCTCATTCTTCCCTACACACAAAAAGCAAAAGCCTCGCATGCTCCCGCACTGGCTGAACCTTTTCATCTTTAACGGGCACCCTATCCTGTTGCAATTGGACAAGAGGTAATGGTTTTAAACTAAAAGAGGGTAGATTTAGATTAGATATACGGAAGAAATTTTTTACAATGAGGGGGATGAAACACTGGAACAGGTTGCCCAGAGAGGTGGTAGATGCCCCATGCCTGGAAAGATTCAAAGTCAGGTTGGACTGGGCTCTGAGCAACCTGATCTACTTGAAGATGACCCTGCTCATTGCAGGGGGGTTGGACCAGATGACCTTTAAAGGTCCCTTCCAACCCAAACTATCCTATGAGTCTATGATTCTGTGATTCTAATGTTCTGCTGCACGCTGTAGCAGATCAGCTTGCAGTGGTCACGGTTTTCTTTGGGCTTATGAGGACATGAAAGAAAAACATTGCCTGAACCTCTTCAGCAAAATGAGTCTTACGGACAAAAAGCAAACATAGGAGTTGCCTTAGACACAGCCACGCTACCTCCTTTGGTGTATGCTTGAAGATATTTTGGGGTAATAGGTTTGTCTTTTGATTCATTCTTCTGGGAGATAAGCAGGAATGCTTCTTTCAGAGGGAATTGACAAAGAAAATTGTTTTACTTTCTTTTCCAAAGTACTTGTAAAAGGGTACTTTCTTAATATCGAGGTGGGCACTTTCAGAGCAGTGGTGTTTTAGATGTATAAGGGCAGAACAGGTCTTTTTTATTGGTAGGGTGGCCATGACAGTTCGGGAAGCGCAAAGGCCCTTGCTTCCACACCACACCTGAGGTGCTCTTGGCTCCTCAGAAGTGGAGCTGTGTGTATCTGGAGTTTCCCAGCCATCCCCGTGCACACTCAGCCACTGCTGACTCGCCTCTCATCTCCTTCTCCCTCCATATTCCTGCCAAGCAGAAATGTCTTGCGGTTGTCTCATCCACGGATCAGTCCGTGGTGTTGGATTCCAGCACAAAGCGATCTGTGACAGGCTGTACAGTGCGATCACTGCAGGCGGCCTGACTTCACACTAAATGTAATTCTTTCCATAATTCTTGTTGCTTATTAACACATAGAGGCCTGATCCTGATTTCTTTGAAGGCAATGACAAAGCTTCCACTGAACGTAGCGGGAGGTGAAGGGCGGCCTTTGCTGCTTGACAAAAACAAAACGTTATGGTGCTGGAGTAGCTTCAGAAGCACAAATCCAGCAGTCCTTAAACTTTGAGGTTTTTTCTCCCCCCACATTTTTTTTTAAAGCTACACGTCCTCATTGCAGTGTAATTTTATAAAAACCGTAGAGCTGTAACCCTGACCCTGTTCCTGGCCACGCCAGTGGCCGTCTCCAGGCAGGCTGTGTGTGGTGCCGGGGACTTGGCAGCCGCGCACACACGGGTGGCCCAGGGAGGCCAGCGTGGCATCTCCTTCTGGCCACAGTGGGCAGAGGCGGCGTGCTACCTCAGCTGCGGCCTCCGGTTCAGCCTGGATGCCGCTGGCTTTGCCCTCTTGTGCTTTGCCTCAAGCTTCAAGATCTCCTGGGCCTCATGTCTGCAAGCCTGGACAAGGCCCCGTCAAGCACCTGGGGGTTGGGCAGGCGGCACCTCCTGGGGAAATGGCCATGTGGGGAGCCTGGCAGTGATGGAGAACCATGTCTTCCCCCATCTCTGGTGCCACTGCAAGAGAGACGCACCTCTGCCCTCGCTCCTGGGCAGCTTCATTGTCCCACAGGACCCCTGGCCCTCCCTTGCAACCTCCCCTGGGGTTTGCTTTTCGAGCAACCTGCCCGCCTGGTGTCTGCAATCACCTCGTGCAAGCAGAAATTGGGCTGTAATCTGAGCGAGCCCACAGCCTCGAAAGCCGTCTGCCTGCTTTGCTTGGGTTTCAGCCTGCTGCCACCTCACCTATTGAGCTAAATTTCCCATTACAACTTGAATTTAAATATTCTAATAAATTTGTTTTAGAAACTCTTACAGCTCCCTTGTGCCATTTGCAGGGAAACACTCTCTGGGTTTTTTACTGGGAGATGGAGATTTCTTTGTGCTTGGGGTGACTGATTGAATTTTACCTGCGCTAAATTATATTTGCACATTCTAGTAATTGCAAAGGGCCACACAGAGAAACAAAGCATTGACTGCCGTTGTACTGGGATTTCCCAGATGTATAATTTCAAATTGATATGAAAAAAAAAACTTGCAATGCATTAATAATAGCAGAAAATGTAACTCAGTTGGCCAAGGGTGAACAGAGGCTTTTTTTTTTTTTTTCCTGAGCTGCAAAACAAGCTATAGACCTCAGGTGACTAGCATTTATTGTTAGAATGGGTTTTCTATCGCATACCTTCTGAAACACAAAATAAAGATTTATACTGACCAACTTTGCTGTATATAACAGATCTGGATCATACCTGGGAAGCAGTGTGGGTTTTTTTGAAGTGAAAGCGGAAGGTTTTAGTTGAATTCAAAAGCACTTTTTGGTTATTCAGTCTTCTGGCAGGTCACCTCTCCTTTTTCTGCTGCTCAATATTATCTCATGATTGGAAATATTATGACAATGAAAAAGAAACCTTTGACAAACAGCACATACTTTTCAAGTAATGTCAGAGTGCACCAAGAATGAAAGGGAATGATGCTCAATAAAGATACCAGTGCTGTACTTATATGTTTATTAATTAAGTACGAAGATTAGCTTTTTAAAGACATAGGCCAGTGTCAGAGGACTGTTTTTTCCACTCTCCACAAAATCAAAGGAGACCAAAACCCCTGATATACATTTAATAATAATACTACATCTAAGATGTGTTATAATAAAGTGCTTATGCATATAGCTCTTCCTGGCTGCCTGATTGACTTCACGGTGGTTTCTCATGGGCCTGGAGAGTACACATATGTTAAGCATAAATACTTCACTGAAAGGATGCTGGAGGAAGAAGCTACCAACTCGGAGGGAGAGGGACACACAAACTGTTACCACATTGGTCTGACAGGAACTTCAATATCCTGCCAAGCTGCAGTGGTATTTTCTAAAGGAGGAGAGGGTGCTCACAAACCTGAATTTTAGCCTTGGGATATCATCACTTTGGGGGATCTGACTCACACCCCGGTATGGCCAGTCTCTCTCTTCTGTGGGGAAGACTATGACCAGCAGCTTCAGATCTCCTTAATGGGCATCCCCGCTGCATGTCGCCAGCCTGCATCACATCGCCACATCGCTGCCCTTAGTTTACAAAGCAAAGACTGCAGCCTGGCCACTGGGAAGTTTTGCAGGGCCTTCTCCGAAAGCCCCTCTTGAAGGGTGGGAGAAGGACCCTCTGCTTGCAGGTGTTACCACTCCTCCCTGCCGCTGATTTCCTAAGGCAGCTGCCGGTGTGCAGCAAGTATCAGTGGCTGATCGCTGCCGCTGCTCTTCCTGCGGCCAGGACGGAGCTGGATCACTGTTTCTCAAAAAGGGGAGGCATGCACACCTTTTTCCCATTTTGTTTTGCACAGTTGTTTGGTTTTTTTTCCAGCACAACACTACCAGCAGCAATAACAACCCGCTATCTATAATCACCACTATTTTTAATGCTGTGAGCAATTGTAACTGGAAGCCACCTCCTTGTCTGTGCCTTACAAGCACTTCTTCCTTTCCACTCAAACTCTGGGAGTACACAGCTCAACTATCGCTGCCTTCATGCTCTTGCAAATTTTAATGCATTATTAATAATTTTGTAACATATTTCTTCAAGCTCTTTAGCAGAAAATGTTATTTCAGTGCTGCCTCTGATAAGAGTCTTAGTCACCATGTGCACTATTTCCAAGCTACCACACAACCTGAGCTTTTAATTTGTTCCCCCTGTTCAAACACAGGAAGGACCTTCTGAGAATAATATTCCTCATTATCTGATTGCTTTTGTGAATCGTTTCCTGCGTTTCTAGGTATGCTTATCATCATATCGTAGACAGTACAGATGGGAGACCTATTAACTAATCTAGTGTACGCTCCCCCTTTTACCCCCACAATGATACATCATTTAATTTGTGGAACATATTCATGTCCAGATAAATCCATATTTGCGCTTCGGAAAAAAAATAACAACAATGCCAGGAAGAAAAAGAAAAATCCCCCCAAAGGACATGTTTCCATAATTGCTGAAGAAGGCAATCTGTCCCTCGGCTCAGGTCAACTTTGCCTATCCAAAAATGCCCTTGCAAAAGCAGGGTCCAGAAAGGCGACCAGGGGAGGTGCTGAATGGGGTAAGAGGGTCTTGCTCCCTCCCTTGCCCTTGCTGTGGAGTGCAGGCGGAAAAAGACCCAATTAACTGGAAAATGTTAGCGGGAAAATGATCTTTACTGCGGGCCCAGAAGACACCGGATGGTGGTGTAAAGAGATGGTGAGAGGGAGTCGCAAAAGGATCTGAGAAGAAAAAGAGATTGACAATTTTTGACTGAAAATGTATTTGTTGAAAAATAGTGAACTGACAAAACTGAAATACTTCAGAATAACATTTCAACTTCTTCAGAATGTCCTGATTTTTCATAAAAACTGTGAAATAGAAAATGCCTATATAATTTTCTGCAAGTGTTAACATTTTTTCAATTGACGAATCAAATTTTTCTCTCAATTTTATAATTGGATTCTATTTTATTTCCACCAAAAATCTGAAGGGGTAAAAACAGAAAAAGTGTGTGGGAGGAAACAACGCTGGTTCTTTTTTTTTTTTTAATGCATTCTTTCTGGAAAAAAGATGGGGAAAATAATTATTGCCTCACCCTCTCCCCAGGAAAAAAAAAAAAGGCTTTGTACCTTTGTATTTCAAAATCTTGTGTTCAGACACTGCATGAAAATGCTCAGGAAGGACTAAAATCTCTTGCTTCTTTTTAATACTATGTATTCATGCTCACGTTGGTATATATTATATGTAATATAATAAGTGTATGTAATCCTTAATAATTGTAATGACAAATTGCATAGCTGTGGTTGTTCATACCCCATCTTCTGTTGAACAGGAAGAAATAGTTTACAGGAATGAACAGGATTTTGTCTGCCCTCCGCAGAAAGTGAGGGGAAGGCAAAAATGCCCCCAGTGTCCTGAGGCTGCCTGCAGGGCACTGAGTAGTGTAGGGGGGTGCCCATCCCTGTGAGCCCATGCTGTGGGGTGGCCAGTCTCAGACTAGCAGAAAGGATTTTTTTTTTTTTTTCAGTGTTGGGGTGATATTTGTGCCATTGTGGCAGTTACCAGCATGGGAGTCAGTCTGTCTGTCTGTCTGTCCGTACTGTGTGTGAGCTGAGGTGGCATCATGGGCAGGGCAGCGGGATGATTCAGTTGGGATGGCAGCGCTTCTGCTGCACTTGTTGCTGTTGCTTGGTAAGGAAGAAAAAAGGATTTAAAAATAAATAATACTGGTGATGTCTGGCCACTCAGGCCTTCGTGAGAGAGCATCCCTTCTTATGCCTAATGCTGTGACATCTTCAAGTCATTGCAGGGAGAAAAACCTGTTATTTTTGAGGTATATTTTTCTTTCTGGAAGTTTCAGAGTTCCACATTTCAGACAACTGAACCATTTTTAACAACCTGGAACATGAACCTGTGGGGTCCATGTTTGGTGGCCATGGAGCTGATGAAAGGAGAGGGTACTGGACTATCACTGTGCATCCCCAGCTAAACATTCTGTCACGTCTGGTCTGCTCCAGCATCTCAGTTTTTGCATTCAGGGAATGAAGGGGAACTGTTAGTCTCAGATAAGTGTCTTGGCTATACCCTAAGGGATAGTGCCCATTTTATTCTGTCTTTTCTGTAGCTCAAAAGACCACCTGCAGACCTTTGCCTGTTCCCTGGTGCCATAGCTGGAGAGGAGCAACCCTTGTGCTATTTCCCATGTGGCTGTTGCTTACTGCTCTTTAATTACCAGTGCCATCCATTTCCACGCCATCAGCTTGGTGTGGTCAGCTTGGTCACAGATTAGCAGGTATAGGGTGACCCCCATGGGGCTTGAGCATTGCCAGGGCAGTGGGGAGGGGGTGGCCCTGGCCAGAGCACCCTGGGATGGGGCAACGGGTGGCTGCCAGTTCTGGAGGTGCCATGGCATGGCTGGGACACAGGGAGCAGCCTGGCTGAAAGCAGAAGGGCAGATGAAGGCAGGCAGTGCTCCCAGGGCCATGAGGAAAAGCTCCTGTTAACCACATTTTTTTTTGGTCTTGAAATGGCCTTTGCTTGTCTTGGCCAGATGCACGTGATAGATAAAACGATATTCAGAAAATTATATTCGTCTCTGGTGATGGCTTCTTGTAGGTCAGGGAAGTGGGAATTACAAGGATAAAAGGAGGACAAGGGGGAGAGAGGAGGGAAAACAGTGCCAGTCGTGAGGATTTAGCCTGCAAATCTGTGTGGCTTGCCGTGACTACTGCAGCAACAGCTACAGTGAGAATACATTGCACTTTTTTGTTGACTTTTCAGTTTTTTAATTACCGGCAAGTTGGTAATGGCATGCAGAATCAGATCCTGCTTCCTTTCACACTCCAGACACTCATGTCTTGACCACAGGGCCATAAAATTATCAAAGGGAAATATTATTGGTTGTAACCACCTTGGTAATATTTTTACAACTCCTGATTGACCACAAATCTATATTTAATAAGAAAAACAAAGCAAACACACACCCCATTCACTTCAGCTGGTGCTGTACATTTAACTGGGGAAACACATTCATTCTATAGGGAGGCAGGAATTGCAGACCATGCCTAGGAAAATATGCTTATTATATCCATGACTGGAAAAAAAATATAAATGTTCCTTTTCAGGTATTTTCATAAGTTGTCCCAGGCTTTATCAGCTCTACTGGCCTCCTGCTAAATTATTGCAAATATTGTACATATTCATTGTAGTGGCACATTAGGGAGAGACTTTTATGTTTTGAGTATGTTACACAACATAATTCAGAAATTAAGTCTTTACAGGTTAGAAAACTACCCCTTCAGGGATTTTGATTCCTGAGGAAGCATAACACAGCCCGAAACAGTCTTGTCTTCTCCACTCAGGTTTCAAAGCAGGGAGGTCCTTCTCTTCATGCTTCTAGAGAGCTGTTAAGGAACTCCAAGACAGCTTTGAACATTGAGGAAAACATTTGCAAGCACCGGGAAGATACTCTGAGGCAGGGCAGAGGCTTACAATTTCTGTCAGGACCTCCAAAAGAAAACATATTCCCCGCAGAGTTAGCCTGGGCCTGGATGCTGAACTGCGCTTGGTTCATGTTCAAGCTGCTGCAGACACTTGGGTTTGCCGAGCCAGATGCTCTCAAGGTGGCAAGAGCAGGAGTGTCCTTGGGGGTATTTTACTGTGTGCTGTGGGAGCACCTGCCTGACCTCTCTGGGTCCAGGTGCAGGAAAGCTCCCCGCTGCCAGCTTGCCCAGCCGGTACCGTGCCCTGCCATGCCTCCTTGCTCCGGCCCACCCAAGGCATGGGTCTGGCTTGGGGTGAACTCCTGCCGCTGCCAGCTGCGTGGCAGCAGGGTGCACAGAGCTGGTATTAGACGGGGAGGACATTTCCACTGTGGCTTGTGATTGCAGGAGGTGGGGACTACTTGCTACAGTGAGGAGGTGTGTGCTGGAGAGTTGCATGGAAAGAGCTGGCCCTGGCCACAGCTAGGGTTGTGCGCCCCAGCTTCTTTCCTGGCTGTGGACTGGTGTTTCTGAAGCAGGACTAATGACACAAAGCAGGGTGTGATTCTTGCCTGATGCAGAGCTACATGGACTGAAAATGACTCCGGACATTGCATAAGAGTGGACACCTTGGAGAAGCTCTGGCAACTGCCTGTATCAGCTCATGATGACACAGGAGGCTGTGCCAGTCCAGAACTGAGTTAATTCAGGTCATATCTATGGCTAGGAAATTTGATGTTGACAAGTTAACAGATAGTATATTGCAATTATTTCCATTGCCAATACGCCTGAAGTTATAGAAGCCATACATAGCAGCTGTCAGGACGTGGCAATTGGCTCCCAAGGGTCCACAATTTGCTTCTGACCAGGCAAGCATACGTATCCACTGAAAAGGATGCCACTCTGTCACCGCACGGTGCTTGGTCAGCCAGAGAGGCAGGTTTCTGGTTTGCAGTGTGGGGGACACTGTCACAGGCAGGTGGGTTTCTCCATGGACAGGCAAGAGCCTTATTCCTATCATCCCATGCGCTCATTAGCAGCCTGCCTCCTCTGGCCGTTTTTCAGGAATTCAAACCAGCTTCTAGCATGCTGACCCCTCATGCCCCGACCTACTGCTAGCTACTCACAGCTGATATGATGACACAAGAAATGTTTCAGGATAGAAAAGGCCAGCAGTGGATGCAACCTATACATCTGCTTAGGTGGCAGGCAGGATATTCATATCACTCTTGGCATACCATGTCTTGCAGAGAGGAGCAGGTTTTCTTTGGGAACAGGTTCAAGGTGCTGCCAGTATCCACTTTTGTATCATGACCTCTCTCGTATTGCTACTGGTCTGTGTCCAGGCAAGTGGTGGTGATAAGGATGCCTGATATGTTCTCATCTTTGCAGGGCCAGAGCTCATGTGTTGCCTGATAGCTCGCCCTCCCGCAGTGGCTGCAGGAGATGTCAGCAAGGTGAGCATGACAATACACTGTATGGTGCTGGAACCAGTAAAGTTCTGATACTGGGATTTGTCATATGGTGGCCATCTCGAACACCTGCCTTCACTGCTGCTGGGCCCACATTCCTCACCACCATTACTCTTATGGGCACTCGGTCCGCTTGGTTTCCATTTGCCTGCTTCTGTCGCAGCCTCCGCATGTCCTGCACCTCCTTCTCCTTCCAGTAGATGATCTGCTGTAGTCCTTCTTGCAGCAGGTTACTTCCATGTAATTTTGAATGCCATTTCTGCCATGGCTTGTGCGAGGGTATTTCTCAGCCTATCTTAGTCAGAGACCCAGCAAAAGGAGTGGAAAATCATATTGCTATTTCCTGCCTGCACACAGGAAAAATGAAGTCTCTCCCATTTTTTGTTCTGTAGCAGACCAAAGCCAAAAGTTGCTACTTTTATCTAAAACTATGTGCATAACTGACTCTTCTGTTGTCTGGCTGCATTGAAATACTGGAGGGAAACAGTCTTTCTGCTTGATCTGAAGAAATGTTTTTTTTTGGTTTCCAAGGCAAATGGGGGAAAAAAATCTGAAAAATTTAATTTGAGGCCAAGTAAAACATTTTGTTTGACTTAAAATAAACATTTTTTTCACCATAAAATGAGGATTTCCAGTGTTTTCTTCTTGTGAAGGAAACAAAAAATTTTATTTTTTGGACAGAGTGAAAATTTTTCTGTGAACAAAACTCCATAATTAATTTTTATCTATGGGATATGCTTCCATCCTTACCCCTTACCTTGTGCAGGGCTTTTGGGTTTTTGGCTTGACAGGAGCTCGGTGAGGACTCTGACAGGAGGGATGCCCCTACCTCTTGAAGCAGGAACAAAACAGGAGAAATCCACACCAACCCCTCCTGCCCCATGAATATCTCGTTACGTGCCTTTTCACAATTTAACTCTGTGAATAAAATTGCCTTGAAAAGTGTAAGGGGAGTATATGACAGAAACAAAATTAAAGGCACATGTTTATGAACAGTTCCCCATCCTTCCTCAATTTAAGTGCTGAAAATATTTTTGTCTTCTGTTTCATGACTTGGACAGTGTTAAAAACACTGAAGCACTTTTATTCACACATCATCAACTTGTAGGAAGAAAATAAAAAATAACGGTGCCAGCAACTTTGATACCATATATGTGACAAATATGGTGATGCAATTAAAAAGGTGCTGTAAAGTATGGCCTGCTGGACCTTACAATTAACTGCTAAGACATGCCCAGCACTTCCTATTGCTGAAAATCAGAATATCTGAGGAACTGAGGCCTCTGAATGTGTCCTTTGAAGAGCAAGCGTTGTGCTCCTGATGATAATTTTACTCTGCCCTACATTTAAGATCATCTGCACTTAGTTCCTGTTAAAAAAATATTTTCATGTTTTGTCTTTTCATAAAGGCCAAAGGAGCTCGGCTGCTGCAACTTTTCCTGAGGTGTGTTACTGTGATATACTGTGCTATAAACTTTAAATGCAAATGTGTAGATATATTTGAATATAAAGGTCTCTTACAGGGTGAGAGCCACACATGATCTTATAAATATAGTTAAGTCTGGTTTTCCACTGTAATCTTGTTTCTTCTTTTTTAGCTGCATGTGTTGCGCTCCAAGAGATCTGTCTTGGCCCAACTTCCCAGGGACCAAACCGCCTGGTGGAGCAAGGACATGTCAGTGCATGTGGACCTGGGCTGTGATGCCCCTGTGCCCCGCTCCCTTCGCCACCGCCTGCGCTGCGTCTCTGCCGAGATCAATAAAATGGAAATGTCATCTCTTCATCACCAGGAAGGGGAGGTTGGTATTAAGTTTCAGCAGTCGATGTTTGCAGCAACAGAAATTGATACACGTTCCTTGTGTTATTTCAAGGCTCGAAGCTGTTTGCAGCTGTGTCTTTATCAAAAATTCTTGCCTCTCTGCCTCTGTCAAAGGCTTTTAAATTACTTTATATTTGTAGCTTTAGAGCAGCTGGATCTCTCTGCTCATATCCTTTAATTTGTTGAAATGCAGCAGCAGCACTGTGGCCAAGGTAGCATGCTTGAAAGCATCTCCAGCCAGTCCTAGGACGGGCTGAGTGTATGATGAAGTATCTCATAAATATAGCACCAGATTATTGTTTTACTTATGAAGATTTAGCCTACTCTGACCAGTTCTGAAAGTAAGATGGGACTAAACATTGGCTGAACAGAAAGCATGGTACAGGGCAGCTGCATCATCTCTCCCTAAATCTTAGTTCTACCACCCAGCCCCTTTCCTCCCTGCACAAGCTCCCACAGGTCTATTTGAAAAGCATCGGTCATCCAGTCTGGAGACAGCAGTAGCACCAGGAGCCTCAGGTAACCGGTTCCTCAGCTGTAACCACAAGTAGCTATGAGGGGAAGAGAGAGTCTTTGTTGGTAGCTTGTGCACAAACCACCAGCTGAAACATATTCACACAAAGCGTTTGTCAAACAAGTGGGAATAACAAATGCATATATAAAAAAAGAAAAGAATTCATTAACAGAAAAGAAGGCTAAATTAGTTGAATAAATAATTCACCACAAATTTCCCAGTTCTGTTTCGTTCAAAATATTTATGTTAAACTTCTAATTCTTCAACTTGCTGAAGCTCTGGGAAGATTAAAGCCAAATGAAAGCAAAAACCAAAAAGGCAAAAAAATGTGACTACGTACCTGTTGTTCCTCAAATTCATGGAGTGGCTGGCTGTGTCTCAGTAGAAGCTCTTTTTTTTTTTTTTTTTTTTTTTAAATTTCCATTGCTTGATCAAGTTTCTGTGGCTGTTAATGGAAGTAATAGTCCGAATCCCATTTGTATGGGAAAAGTCACACCTAGGTCTTGCATAATTGTGGGTTTTCACCATCCATATCCCAATTCAGGAAACCACTTCAGCGCATGCTGAAGTGAAGAGCACATTTATCTATTTATTCTCCTCTGGTGGCTCTGTGAAGAGTTGTAGCTGTTGTTCAGGCAGATATTCTTAAGAAGGGACTTAACTTGTGTTTAAGAATAACGGGAAATATCACAAATTGTGAGGGAGCTGTTCAGGTGACAAAACCCGCACAAACTGAGGGCACAGGGCCACTTTATCACAGTCTTAAGTAGCAAAATATTTGGCCGGGTGAAAAGGGCAGGTTAACAAAATGCTGTTGTGCTGGTGCTGCCCAGTGGAGCTCCTCAGCAAGTGTACAAATGTTAGCAAATTGGGCTCGGTTCTCATGCCCTGTGCCTTTTCCCTTTGCATAGGCCTCCGTGTTTCGCTAAGACTGGTGCATTGGCTAAGCAATGGTATTTCTAATCAGTCGGGTCAATACTGCTGTATCGCCATTGCAACATTGATTAAACAGTTAAAATACAGCATTACAAAACCGATGAGAATACAGTACTTTGAAGTTACAACTCTCTACTCTTTCCAGTCACTTCCACAGAAAGCAATAAAAAATGCAATCAATAAATTGGGATTTCATCAGCAAGATTTAACCTCAGTCACCATCTGTAGCAGCACTGAGGTTTTAAAGACCACGTTGTGACCCCTCATTGTGGCTTGGATGCAGAGGCCTTGGCTGAAACAACCGCCATCTCTGGTCAGGGATTTGTTTATCATCAGAGATGATTTTGGCTTTGCCATTACTGAATTCCCAGCGTGTATGTATCTTCTCTTTGTGTCTGCCATTCAGAACAGTCTCCGTTTCTTGTTAATTTATAAACAGTGCAATGAAATCAAATGAGACTCCCGTAGGGCTTTTTTTTTATTGTAAACATGGTAATGCTCAGTGAAAACACTGAGGTATTTCAGCTACTAAACCCAGCAGGAAAAATAATACTTTTGGGGAGGCGGTGGCAAGTCAAATATCGCATTTGTTCAAAGTAGCATCTAAAATACTTAGTTATTTTGTAAGCATCCAACATATTGTGTTTCCCCCAAGAAGGATTTTCTGGCCACATCAAGATGGAAATCTCAGATAAGCCTCTCTGTGCACAATATATACTAAATGTACGTGTTCCCCATTTTGTGGGAAAAAGGAGAAAATCAGATAGAAGTTGAGACCTTGTTTCACCTTTTGGACATGGGAAAGATTATGCTGAGTGTTTCTTTCCGGCAACCCAAATAAAACAATGGGATAAAAATGTGCTTGAATGCTCTGCAAAGTTCTGCTGTATCCCATCATCAGCTGGAACAGCAAAATCACTTCTTCCAGAAATAAAAAAATATCTTCTCCTGGTGGAACTGAGTGACTGCTTCTTGCTCAAAAAAGGCTAAAAAATAGATATTAATTACACTGAATACATAAATTCCGATAGAAATCATTTCTGTTTCTAGACATGCGACATTGCTTTTTATTATTTTTATGATGTTGCAGAACTACTGAGGTGATAACGCACATTAAAAGTAGGCGCGAAGCTTTCTTAGATTAAAGGTTTGGCTATGCCCATGCCTCGCCTGCGATGAGTCAGTATCAGCCGCTGTGTGTACCCAGCGCCTGTACACCTGAGAGGTTATCATGGATGTCTCTCTCCTCACTCCATGAAGCAGAAGCACATTTTTCTGTAAAGTAGAGCAATGTGGCAGCAACACAATTGTTCCGCTGGGTGAATCCTTAAACAAAGTGAGATAGAGACAACTGATAGACTATATTTAAAGTCTATAAAAAGTTAACAGCCTCTTCTCAATAATTATGTATCTATAAAAAAATAAAGATGATACAAGGCCAAAACTTAATGGCATTTATGTTAATGTGATACTGAACACTCACAGGCTGTAGATATCTGCAAAAGTGGGTCACATATAGCTTAGGAGCTTTATGTTGTATATTCTGTTCAGCATGTGTCCATTCAAATAAGTTTTTTGTGTGTAAAGTGAACAAGTCACCTCTAGTATTGTACTACTTCTGCGCATGCTGCCTGCGTTTCTGTGAAACGAAGGAGGACCGAAAACCTCCCATTTGTTGCTGGCTGATATCCATTTGTTTAATGTTCGAGTGAGGTCAAATCTCCTGGTTCCATGTCCTTATATTTGCCTTTGTTCACATAAGGTCCCATTGTTTACTGAGGATGGGAGCAAATGAAAGCGAGGACTTAATTCCAGTTGATACCAGTCCATTGTGGCTTTATACTGGTTTTGCAGCAAGCTGTTTTCACTGGGCTGCCCTGCCTTACCATCACTGTGACTGAGAACCTCCATCTCTGTGTGATTAAAGGAGCCCCAAAAATAATCTCTGCAGAGATCAGAGTGAAGGAGCATTGTGGGATGAGGGGAAAATACAAAAACCTTTTGGGAATCCAGAGAAATATGTTCCCCTCTGTTTTTTTAACTGGAAACTCTGGTCCTCATTTCCTTGCCACTTTTATGAAAAATTCAAAGTTATATCAGGCATTAAAATGACAAATTGGCTGATTTTGTCTGTTGTTATAAATATGGAGCGCTATTTGCTTGTCAGGCAGCTTCATAATTAGCAGCGGTCTATGTGGTATCAAGGCAAGAGATCATCAGATCAAGTTTCATGTTTATTCCACAGCCAGCGTCTTCCCTATTGCTAATGAAAGTGTCTCCCAGGGACTGGCATATCTGAGCCTGGCAGCTATGTAACATCACTCTTTGAGCTTCACTTCCATCCCAGCCCTCATTCTCATTTGTTTTTTGATCACATCCCGTATTTATAAATGTATCCTGTTATCAAATATATTTTCAATAGTGATTTTTAAGGCAAAATGAAACAATATGTTTTCTAGTGATTTTTGTTGCTGGTAAGCATAAGTGTGTGTTTGTGGGGTGTGTATTTATACTATCCTGGAGTGTGGTCAGCTTTGTTATCTTCTATGGGGAGGGCATATGTATTTACAAAGGCAAAAAGACCATCACGTTCCTAGTAGTTCACAGTTTGCCTCCTGCTTCTTCCCAAAGCTGAAAGATCTTATTTGGGGAAACTAAAATGTCTCTGAAAAGCCATGATTTAATGAGGAAAAGAATTGCAAATAATGCAGTGATGGAAATGGGATTCCTTAAGAGATTCCATGCTTTCATTTGCTAAAATACTCCCTGCAGAAAATCTCCCCATCTTACCTTTTCACAGTCCAGCCTTCATTCTGTTGTTGTGACTATTTCTGTATAACGTGAAGAAGCTGATGGTTTGGTATAAGCAATAACATCACAGGACTTTTGATACTGGAGTATTGGATCAGTTGTCATGTCATGACATACATATTCATAACCTAGCAGGCCTTGTAGTCGATTTATGCATAAGGGACTGATAAGAAAAAAATTGATTTATGATGATCTCAAAAACATGGTCTCCCAAGATGTATTCTGCAGCTTTGAGACCTACAGTTTAGGCTCTATTAATTTTACAGTGCTGTCTGGAATTATCCATCTGTTTAAAGGTTAACTGTCTTTACACTTTTGAAATGGGTAGTTCTGTTTTGGTTCTTGCTTTGTTCATGCCACTGATTTATAAATTATTAAATCTATCACCACACAAAAAGACTGAAATTGGTTGCCAGATTACAACATCTACTTATTTCAAACTTTCTTTGGCAACTTTTTGATATTATCTTAAATACTCCCTGTTAAGTATTTAACAATAAGTATTAAGGAGGAGCGGAAATGTTGAACCCAATGGCATGTGTTGTACAATTCAATGAACTTTCTGCAAGCAAACACCATTATTATTACACAAATGTCTCCATGAGCCCAGTGGAGCACATCAGACAAAGCCTTCAACACAGCACTGTACCAAACAAAGTCTAGCCTGTGGTTACACAGTAAGAGAGGTGATGGGGTCTCCTGGTTGAGAAAGAGCTACAGAAAAGACCCATAGAATTTGATCTCTTATTTTTTGGGGGTAAAGTGGTCAAGCTCTAATGTTTTTTTCCTTTTAGCAGTGTTGCTTGAATGGTAGGGCCATGGCCCTGCTTTGTCCCTTTCCTGTCAGGGCAACTGAGCTGGTCTTGCTTGTTTGGAAACTCATTGTTGGAGGGGAACAGGGAAGTGGGGATGGAGCTGCGATGTCCATGGGGTGGCTCTGAGTCCACGTGCCTCCCAGCAGGCACACACCATCCCTTGCTCGAGAGTCCGACTGTTGTGTGGAGTGAACAGCAGTGTGGCAAATGACTTCGAGGTCCATGGTTCCACTGACACAGCCTATTGCTGCGTGAGTATTGGTTGGCTTTATGGAGCTTGTTGACAATACATAATCTATAGGTGACATCATCTCTTCTATAGAGCACCCTTCTGCCAGTGCTCCTCAGCAGCTGGGCAGTTGTTTTCATTTTTACCATGTGATCATTCGAAAAACCAATTTAATTGCATACAATTAGCAGGGAAGAATGTCTGAATTTCCACAGAATTTTCTTTTGTGTTGCAAACACATGTATGGATTTCTGTACTGCAGCTTCTTGCTGTCAGTGCTATCTTACCTCGTTGATCCATTGTGGTAGGTACCTATCGTAGTCTCGGTAACTGTTGGGCAGTGACAGTTTTATTGAAGTTATAATGTCTTGTCTTGTGCCTGTGCATGTTTTTTCTGTCCAAAATTGTGCAGCTAGATCAGAGATTTTTGTGCAGAGATATGCTTAAAAAAAATCCCGCTATTAATTTTCTAAGTTGATTTTGGACTCTTAATTAACTTTGGCTGCAGCACACAAGCACCAACAGAAACTTCCTTTCTCAAAGCACAGAAGACCTATCCTTACATTCCCTGCTGCTTTTGGACAAATACTAACCCAGGAGAGCCATTTTGCTTGTCTTTGTTGCTGGATCAGCAAAAGCAGAAATATCGCCTGTGCAATATCTCTTGTATATAGAATGAGTAGCTCAGCTCTAACGTGGTAAGACTATTTCACAGGAAAAAATGTTCCTTGCAGTATTATTCCATCCCACAGCTTGAGGAACTCTGCATGAGCATTCATCATCTGATCATAGTCAGCCATGGGTGAAGAAGTTTGTTACACAGACTGATAAATGTTGAGCAACTACTGTTTCCAGAAAGTCATATTCAGAGGTTCATACACTTAATATTCGGATACTTGGCATTCGCATGTGTAAAACTGGAGAAATTCCCAAGAGAATACTGAATAAATACCTTATGATCTGGTCCATTAACTTCACTGGAGAGGTCAGGTCTAGAACTATTAGAAAATAGCATTTTGCCCATATATAATTTGTTTTTCTTTCATTTAAAACTGAAAATAGACAAGTTTTTTCCAAAGATGTTCAAGTGCTAAACTAAATTATTTTAGTTTGTGTTGGAAATGGAAGTTCTCAGGTTTGAAGTTCTTGCATTTACAATGTAAAGTCGAAAATTTCTACATAAAAAGACACTTTATGTGAAATAAATTATTTAAATGAACTCCTAATTTTCCAGTGAAAGCCCAATTATGTTGGAAAATTTTTAACCATTTTCTCAAGAGTAGAATCCTCAAGAGAAATGAAATATAGCTGGTATATTCTCACAGAATCATAAAACCACTCCAAAGTTAGAGGACGCCTCAAGAGCTCACCTAATTTACTTCTCATAGTATGCAATGCTACAGAAAGAAAAAAAGATAATGGTTTAAATGATCATAATGAAGAGTTTAAATTATTATTATCAATATATTTTAAACAAGCGTTGATTTCCAAACCACTGGCAAATAATTTTTTCAGTGTAACTTCTAATGCGTGACTTTTACATGAACCAGCCATGTGATTTATTCTGAATTAATATTTCTTTTGTCTAGTGCTCAGAGATTCCAGTTAGGAACAGGGTCCTGTTGTGCCAAGGGATATATGGATATAGAATTTAACAAGAAGCCCCATGCTGAAGGGCATGTCGTCTGAAGAAACACAGCTCAGAAGTCTTCCTTGAGATCATACTTCTTCCTAGAAGATTTCCAATACACTCTTAAATATGTTTTTGACAGTAAATAACATGTTCTTTTTGAAGGGGGCAACATTTGTAATTTCAGTTTTACCAAAGACTGCGCACTATGGGTTGAGCTTGCCAATGGATAACATCCATAAATGTAAAATGTCAGTCTACAAATTACCAATCTCTTCCTGAAGTGCTATGGTCTGTGAGCAGACAGGGTTTTGCTTTTTAAGCAAGAGGCGAGTAAGTGAAACACTGTTGTAGGAGGTAATTATGAAAAACAAACCTCATGGCTGTGATTGCAGGAGCTGTTGTGATAAATACAGGTAAAAATTGCGAGTCTGAAAATAAAAATGCATTTATTCAACAGCTTTCTGCGGCCACGATGTAATTGAAAAGGATGCTGAGATCTCATTACTGCTGAAAAGGTCTCCTCACCATGCAGAAATGTGGACATAAAGCAATAGGGGAGAGCTGAACATTAAAAACATTGACCTGCTTCCTTTGGTTCTTGATTAGTCTGGGGATGAGGAAGATCTGCACACCCATCTGGCAATCTCTTGTAAATATTGACTTCTAGGGAGCAATGCCATCCTGCCAGCTCGCAGCAGTGCCTTCCTTTGTTACTGCCAGATTGTGGCATTTCAGATAATGGCTGCCCTGCACACGCAAAGTTTCATCATTCCTTTAAAGAGCTCCTGATGCTTTAGACACAACTCATTTGCCTAAACCAAGGTACGTAGGGCCATCTGAGACACCTTGGGCATCCTGCTGGTCCCTCAGCTGCAAGATCTGGTATTGTCTGGGTCTCCCATAGGTCCCTTGTCATATCTCCCAGTTACCATGTGGATGTTTAGAGCATCTCTAGCTGCAGGAGCTACATATGTCTGGGCAACTAAAAGGTGCCTCTGTGTCTGAGCGCACAGCTGCCACACAATGATAGAGCCACAGGCAGTCAGCAACTGGCCCAACTTTGGCACATGGGCACCCCAACAAACTTAGAGGCATCACGGTAAACTTGTTGCAGTATCATCTTGGTGGAAGTACCCCAAAAAACTAAAGGAATTGAGGACAAAATGGTGATGGACTCCGTGCTATTAGTAAATACTTGGGGCTCTCCTTTAATGGTGTTGGAAGCTGCAGTGTTTTGCAGAACGAGATTTGATTCTTCAGAGATGAGCCTGTCCTTAACTGGTCCCACTAAAAGAGCAAAAATCTGAAAACAGAAGCCATAGGAAAATAAAGAATCAGCTTCCCTAGCAGGGAAAGCAGCACTGTGAGCACACTGGAAGATTGCAGGAGACAAAGAAGGTATGGGTGCACATACAGCAAAGTGCAGGGCCTTGCCTGCCGTTCCTGTGGTCCTTGCAAAGACCTATCGAGCTCTCAGACCAAGAGTTAGAGCACATGGACCCAAGTGCAGCTTTTGAAGTGTGCAAGCAAGAGGTGGAAATTCGAACCCAGCCCAGACTGGCTGCTTATGGGGGGGGAGTGTATGCAGAGAGAGAGGGACACTTTTGACTCTAATGTCAAGAAACACACCAAAGCATTTTCTACTGCATCTAAACTCCAGAAAGTGCTTATGAAAGAGCAAGGAGGACAGGCTGTGCTTGAGGTGTGGTTCTCATTGGGCTGCCATTGAACTGCCCCTCAGGATGGATGTCCAGAAAAGAAATCGGGACTGAGTGCATGGCATTAGCTTTGAAATTGTTCCTTGTGACTTGTATCCTTTCCTGCTTTCAGATAATGCCTGTAAAACATGGCACACTAATAACAATTTCATTTGTCTGTGAAGTACTTTGAATTACAGCTGTGAGCATCAGCAAACAGCGCCGGTGACCATGAGCCGTATACCCTCTGCCTCAGATGCCCGGCTTAAGCTTTACTTACTGTTACTTCATTTGCCTGCCCATGGAGAGACCTGAAGTACTTGCTGCTGTCCCAAATTTGGATGTGGCAGCTGTGATGGCACCGGTCATCCACTGTCAGTAGGCAGCCTGTGCATAGCCCCCAGCACTTGTGACACAAACCAGCCTGCTGCTTCTGCCTACCTCTGCTCTTGAGGCGCCTGCACAGCATTTTGGGCCCGGGTACACGTAGGCAGCACTTTGACATTAGTCAGGAATAAACAGGCACAGGCTTGACTGGAGCCTCATTCTATCACTGTTTCGGTTACTTTACGCAAACCTCTTAATAGCTGATGTGATAAGGTTGATGGTCAAAATAAGTTTGACTTCGAGCAAAAGGCATTAGGAGGAAACTGAGAAAACACAGAATTTTACCACTGAAGCAGCCGGTAGCTGACTTGGCATGATCCCATTTACTAATGATAGCGCTAGGGGTAGTGACCCACCTGAGGATATTTTTCCAATCTTTCCACCTTCCCTGTGCTCCTACTCCCTCTTCCTGTTCAAAAAGATGTTTTCTTGCTGGATGCTGGTGTAAAACCTCTCCAGCAATCCTCAGAACTTGCTGGGCATGTTTTTTGTTAAGTGCCAGGTGGTGAAATAAAAAAAGACAAGCGCACAGAGACTTTTTGTTACTGTGATTAATTTTCACATTCTTACAACTCCTGATCCTGGCTGCATCCTGATATGGAAGATTCAGTATTTAAATAGCATTCACAGGTTACTATTGATCAGGGGGGCTGGGGGAAAGTGCATTTATTCCTCCTGGATTACTCCTTCTCCTGCTTTGTAATTATTTGTTTCCACTTGTAGTGGGTATTGTTATTTAGTGTTTAAAACTAGTTTAATTAATCTCTTCTGTTGCTGTTGTTTTGAAAATGTGACACACACTCATGAGATAGATAATGGATTGATAAAGAACACTTGAGGGGACCCTGGAGTGCTCATCATTTGCTAGGTAGGGTATGTTAAACATAATACTGGTAAGATCAAGCCCTCCAGGACAAAAAATGAAAGAGGCATTTAATTGGAACACTTAGCAATCACAAAACCAAGACAGAGGTTAAATTGTTTTGAGCAAGAGAAATTAATACATTAAAGGTTACATTTCCAACTGTGAGGCTGCAGAGCCAGGCTCTTATGCAGTGTCAGAATTACATAAGGCAGAAGAAATGGCTCTGAAATGATCGTGGAATCATTAACAAAAGCCAAGGCAGAGTAAGACATTTCCCAGCAGGAGGGTGTGAAGAAGAATAAAGACATGGAGAGAGCTCATTAAGAATGAATTGCAGACCATAAACATTTGAAACCACTAAGTGTGGAGTTCTATCTGTTATCTAATGACTCAGAAATTATAAAACTAGCAATGACTTTCAGAAAAGGAGTTGACTTTGCAGGAGGTTGTTTGCCATTATGAAAAAAAGGTAATTTTTTTTTCTAGTTGGGGGAAAAAAATAAAAATCCTTCATCTTTGTAAATCAGCACAATTTAAGCAACTTCAGCTATACCCCAGAGAGATTTCCTTCTGTATAATTACACATTGTCTCAGATTTAGTAACAAGGATGTTGAAATGGAGGAACTGCATAGAGGATGAAGGAAGAGACAAGAGGTTCATTTCTTACCGTCTGACTGCAAATGATTAACCTCTTCATCTTTGAAAAGATCTAGGAAGTGCTGAGATCTCCCTAATTAGTGGGAATTTCATCTTCTTCATTTTGATTAAGGTCTAGACCAGTCTTTGCCTGATAAACAAATGATAGTCAAAGAAACAAGGGTGAATTAAATGCACTGGCCAAACTCTCTCTGTTTGGTTTATATGATGCAGTCTCAGCAGATCTACACGGAGCGCAGAAGGCGGCAGATTATCTGGCACAACAACCTTATTTTTTAATAATAATACGTATGACACAACCATTGCACCAGGCTACCAGGACATTCCTCCAGTCTCCCAAAATGGTGTAGAGTGTGTTCCTATGTACTGAATTTATACCGAAGAGGTTTCCAAACTTAGCATCCTATGGGATGAATTGAGGGAGGAATAGAACAAGGGGCAAACAAGCAGGTTTAAAGAGTGGCATGAAAGAAATCCCCAGGCGGAAAAGGAGTTAGAGGTTTGGGGAGCAGAACTGTGAGGGAAATGACCATTACAGGTTGCTGACAGGATACGGAAAAGTTACAAAAGCTGATCAGTTTAGTCTACTCTAGATTCCTTCGGTTTTCAATTCTTCTGCTCATATCAAAATCCCTCATCATGAAATTAAATGTCCTGAGTTAAACAAAACATTTCATTATCATTATCTTTAACTTTTAATCATTCCATGTTTAAGATTTGGTCCACTCTGAAATAAAAGGTACTTCCAAGGGAATCTTGTAATTCCTTAGCTGTTAAGATTCAAAAACATAAAAGTAAAATTTTAACAAATGTCCCTTTTTAAAAAAAGAAGAAAAACTGGTGAGGAGCACACATTCATCCACACGTTCATCATAAATTCATGAGTGTTGTGGTTTACCTAAATTTGCATTTTTAGGCAAATAAAACTGGCAACTCAAAGTGCCATCCCGCTCTGGTGCGAAAACAGAGAACGACAGGCTCTGGGAGAAGGCAAGTGGGGAAGGTGGGACTACTGTAGAAAGGTCAACAGTAGAATTAGCTTCCATACTGTAGGCACAAAAATTTCTCATTTGTGGTGGATGCAGAGATAGCTAAATGCATGCAAGGTCCATTTAATGGATCCGGTTTATAAAATTGGCTGCTGCTTTCTGACCAGCATTTATTTTGACGGTTGAATGACTTACGATTCCAATTAAAAACAGCTAGATGTCTAACGCAGAGACTATGACTATGGAAAATAGCTCGCCTATGCGTGGTTTTAGTTTGTGCTTGTATCAAATAAGTACACACGTCTGAACCAGAGTAGGAGCTACGAGTAATTCGGGTGAGCGGAATTTACCTGCTTGCCGTCTGGGCGAGCTGGACTTTGCTCTCTCCTCCGAGAAGGGACCTGACCCACCACTGCCTGCACCCGCCCCTGCGGATGGGCTCACAGCTGGAGGTGACATTGAGGCATCAATCACAGCCCTGCTGCATATCGGCCCGGATGGGAAATACCTTGTCTGCAGCAAGGACCTGGCATGGGGATTTTGCTGCCGGAGAGAGCGCTCCCTGTGCCATCCCGAAGCCACTCACGTGGTGAAATGTCAGTAAACATTTTTCTGCTCCTAATACGTTGCTCCCCTTGGCAAGTACCACATCTACCTGTTTCATTAGAGAGACAGCCCCTCTTGCAGCGACGGAGGGGAAGGGGGGGGGGGGGGGGAAGGCAAGGAGGAATTCTATTAGTTTAAAATAGAGGCAAATGTTGTGGGATGAATTCGGTCCCTTCTGAAAGGAGTGCTCTCTTGTTTCCAGGAGACGTGGCAAATTAAAATCAACGGTCCTGGAAATGCCTGGGACATACTGGGGGAAGGTGTGCAAGTCAAATGGCAACAAAAGCATATGTCCTTTCTGGCATTGTCCGTCAACATGAAATAATCCTGTAGAAGTATTCAAAAAGCCATGTGTTGTAAGGATCTATGTTAAGATCACGAAGTTCGGCTTGTCATTCAGACTTCAGAGGGGAGCTCGTTTGTGAATAGAGGAGGAAAAGGTCTGGAATTCATAAGAATGGGAGGAAAAAAAAAAAAAAAAGAGGCCTTGAAATTTCTTTAATAAATAACCAGGATTGAACAGCTCCAGCAGGCAGACCAGAAGTGACAGTCAAATGTAACGTATCACTCAGGACACCATCAGGCATTTCCCTCCTGCTGCTGTTTGAGGATGTCTAGATGCTGCAGGAAGAGGTTTATTGTGGTGCAGATTTGCTGCAGAGTGTGCAGCGTGCTGCAATAACAGAGATATTTCCAACGGTCTTCACTGCAATACCATGTACTGTATGTACTTAGCTGAAATCAATGGGACATGTAAATGAGAATAGGCAGAATCCCTTCTACGGCAAGGAACAAAGCATCTGTGCTATCCTAAGCAAATAAAAGGATCAGCTCGTGCAGGATACACAAAGAGCTGTGACCGCACTGTACCGTGAGGGGTCTGTTGTGAAGTTGAATATGTGTAATTTCCTAGTGGTTTGGGCAGGGCGAGGGTAACTTAATACAAAGCAAGCGAGATCTTTGCACGCTTCTAGCAGTGAATATTAGGGAAAAGGCATAAAACAGAGGTTTGATGAAAACCTCTGTGATAGGAAAGCAAAATCTTTAATGGGAGGGAAGAAAAAAAAAGGTTGCATATATGTAACTACTGAATAAACAAATTATATGTCGAGTCTAAATGATTAATTGCCCTGAAGAAATATATGGAACAGGCCAAACTGGAGAGAAAAGAAAAAGCATATTTCAAGGACAAGACAAAACCAGACCCTAAAAGAACCACGGTTTTCAGAAATCTCCCCCTTGAAATAAACGTCCTTCTAAACACCCACATGCCCCTGACTAAACAAAATTTGAATAATAAAATGAAGCAAAACCCAGTGACTTAAGGAGAAGAGGAGGGTACGGAAGAGGGAGGGAGGGAAGAAATACACCAGATAAAGAGAAAATATACAGTGTAATATTTCATCTGCTGATATACCACAGTGAAACATAAACTAATCCTCATTCATATGGGAATATTCACTCAGAATTTACTTGTGGCTTTGGTACTTTTTCTTGACTGGTTAGATTCCAGGTCTTCTGGAAGACCTGGAAAATTTGCAAACACAAATGTAGATAAGAATTAAGTGTATCGATTCACTGCTGAGTTGCCAGTTCCTCCCTCTCCCATAAAAAAAATCCCACACCTTGCACACTGCATACCTTTGTGCATGTATATAATAAAATAAATATGTTTAATGTAGTCTTACAGCCAGGGGTCATATGGATATACTTATATACATTCACACACAATACCCGCCGCTCAGTTAAGTACAAGGGAACAAAAAAAAAGAGATTTTCTTTGAAGACCAAAAGTCAGACCCAAGGTAACAAAAGTAAAGCGTAATTTACCCTGTAGTTAAAAACCAAAGGAGTCTTTTTACTAGGGGGCTGCTGGTTCTATTCATGCCATTCCAGAAGAATATAAAAGAGACGCTTTGGGATTTTGAAGTAAAAATTCACAACAGTATGTCTTTACTTTTTTTTCCGCTTCAACCAAGACATATTTTGCTGGAGTCCTTTATCTAGAGCTTTGTATACATATTTTTAATCCTATACAAAAATGATAGGATGTCAAGAAGGATCTATAATAACACCATTTTTTTTATTTCACTTCAAAGACTTGGCAATTTCTGATCCATGTGACATTCACACTCCTTCAGGGTCAAACAACATCTTGCAGCCTTCATAAAATGATTAAATATTTTAAACAGCTCCTGCTTATACCTCCATCGCCCCTCGAGACTGATACTGTTATCGTTTTTGTCAAAGCCAGTTTCCATCCGCATTTGTCATTCCTGCTTGCATTTATGAGTTATCAATCGCCACGTCAAAATGCAAAATAACTGATGTTCTCTGGGCGGGATTGGATGGTCTATCTGGGGCTTTTAATCAATGCTGATTTTTATTTTCCATACCCATACATAAATCTTTACCATTCTGGGCCACATATAATGCGTTTGTACAAAACGCAGTGACAGAAGCAGTAGTTATATTATCAAACATTATACCTCGGGGCTAACTGAGTATCAAGGGCTTTCAAAAGGGAACATTGGGAATTACTGTGCAGGAGAGATGACTGCAGGAGAGAATATAAGGGATTGGTTGTTGCCATTTATAAATCAACATCATGCAAGCTAATCCTTCTCACTTAAATGCAGCCCAAATACTTTTCCTGATACTCTGAAACTCAGCCCTATCTATTTTTTTAAAGCTTGCATAATGCACGCGAACAATGGTTATATGCATTTTCTTATTTCTTGAACTTTTCCCTAGGGATGTATATAGAAACTGTGCTGCCGTGTTGGTTTTTTCTCCCCAAGGCCTACAAGCCAGTAAATATCCTCTTTTTAATCATACCTGAATTATTAGAACTCTCTCCGCCCCCATTTTTTTGCCTGAGCTGCTATAATAAAAGGGAATGTGTTTCATTCATTAAAAAGGGTATCTGCCTCGTTTGTTCAATGAAGATTGCAGCCAGCTATAGAAATAGCTCAAAGCCCATGCCAAGAAGGCTCCAAGGGCCAGGTCAGGGATAGATTGGAGTCAGGCTTGCAGAGGAGCTGAGTGCTGGGAAAACTGGGCACCATTGCAAGAAAGCAAAGGTGAGGGTCAATCTCCCACCTCCTTTGTAGGGACCTCTGCTGTACAATGCAGGTCCGGTTACCACACTCCTTGCCAACTGGAACACCCTTCTAGCTGGAAAATTGTCCGTATTGCTAATAATGGCAATAATAATCTTTACCAGTGTTGAATGAAACTGCTCGGGACTCCCCCGAGAGAGACATGCTTTCAGGCTCAAGGGTGGAAAGTTGTGGGGTGTAGTTGTGCCTGTGAAGTTCTTCCTTCCTGCTTTTAGTGCTGGGAGGGCTGAATTGAAGTCTTGATAAGATCTGCGAGATAAGGGGCTGTAGGTGGTGAGCAGCCTCTTTCCTCTTCTTTTGTAACTAAGCTCTCTGCCACGGGACAAAAACCTTTTTATCAAGTTTTCAGCAAAACATTTTTCTGAATAATCTACTTCTATTATGTGATTTCCCCTATTGTGTACACAGGCTTAGAAAAAACATATTTATAAACCTTCTTTACTGAACTGCTAAAGGACATTCACTCTGGGTATCTCCTGAAGGTTACCAAAATTCTCTCCATCACAGGCTAATATGTTTTGTTCCTCATTAACTAGGACAAATAGGAGAGTTTTTGAAATGCAGCCCTACTATCTCAGGGGTCACCTTATTTTATGTTTGTGACAAACTACAGTGTTTGCACTATGGCGAAGTAACCTTGATCATCCATTCCTGCTCTGTGTCAGGGTCAAAGTGGCAAGTGTAATGCAAAAATTAGGTTAAGGTGACTAGAAGAGAGGTCTCTGACAACCCTTTGGGAGCCCAGCATTACCAACCACCCTTTTCCAACGTCTGTGAAACTTTTCCAGAAAAAAAAAACAAAACCAAACAAACCAAAGAAAGACAGTACTGTACCATATTGAAGCATTAGAGGCACCAAAGTAAAAACATGGTTCAAAGTTTATTCTGGTAATCTTTCTGAATATCTATGCCAAACCCAGGAATTACCCAGCTGCAAAGTGTTCCTGTTGCCCTGATTGTGCTCTTCAAGTATGGGTGAAATATTGTTGAACTTAACCCCCCACTGCCTTCAGTGCAGATGCCCAGCTCACCCGGCCACCTCGCAAGGCTGGAGTTGAAGCCCCTGGGTTGGGTGGGGAGAGCACTTCTGTCATCCCCTGGGAGTCATGCTGGAAATGATGAGCTGGAAAGGTAGCACCAACCGAAACCCTTGTATTTGCAAAGTGGTCTGTAGTCACAAACACCTCTCCCAGTGTTTGGAGAGAAGAAAGCTTAAATGAAGACAAAAACATGGTTTGAGGACTAATAGTTTATACAGCCATGTGTTGAACAAAAATGAATTACACATGGATGTTTTAGTTACGAGAGGAGAGGTTATGTTTTCTGTAAGTTTCAAGAAGAATCCTTACTGGTACCATCCTTCAGTCTTAATGAATCAAACTCCCTCTGAATATGATACAGTAGCACTCACTACATCAGTAAAGTTTTAGACCCTGATACAGCAAAGTATTAGAATGTTGGCTTACCTGCCTTTGAGGATGAACAAATAGCCATCCTACAGCACCAATACATTTTACACCTCACACCAGTCACTTTGAAGCTGACTTCAGACACAGGAGTGCTCTTATTGGCTTAATTGAGGGGGGGGGGGTTGGTAAATATGTGATCAACTGCTTTTCCAAGGCAGGACCCACAGAGCTGCACACTTGCCAACAGTGTGGTATGGCTAGCGTATAGCTGAGTGGGGTTCAGTGTGGAGAAACAGCCTTGTTGATCTGGTGATATGCATAGGACAAGAGTTACGACAGCCTCTTGTCCTTATATCTGCTCTGTATCCCACTGTGTAGATAGTTCCCTGTATGAGGCCTAGGAGATCTGGAGCCCCAGCAGGCTTTCTGATGGTGGCTGTTCTTGGCAAACCCTCTGGCTGGTGTGGCTGCAGCCCTTACAGGGTTTCCTGCAGCTGTGCTGGGTTGAGGTGCCCACCCAAGGCTGTTGGTCAGCTAGGAGACCCTGTATTCCAAGCCCAGGCTTTTCCCTTCATCCTCCCTATTTATGACTTTGCACTGCAGCAATACAACTTTGTTAGGTCACCAGGAGTGTCACGTTAGCAGAAATCTCTGCTTTTGCAGGTGGTGAGAGAGTAAGCATCCTGGCCAGTGTGTGTCCAGTGGTGCACCTGAAACTGCTCTACAAGTGAGGGGGAACCCAGGAGATACTCCTTGCCCCAAGAAGGGGTGGGGACAGCTTTGGTTTGGGCTGGTCTTGAGGTCTCAGCTCAATGCCCACCCATACCCATCATATGGCCCTGTTTGTGTCATCCATCCTCTCTCCAGCTCTGTGTTCGGACAAAGAGCTTGAAAGGAGATTTCCACACTGAGGACCCAAATCTAGTGCCTTAATTTATTCTGAATAGGACTTTGTGACTCATGTACCCTTGCTGAAGTCAATGGGATAATTCACATAATACGAATTACTTGGTGTGAGTAAGAATACTGGAATTCAGCCTTTACTATTTTGCTTGGATTCCTAGTGATGATCTTGTACGCTTGTTTGACCTGAGTAGTCAGACCTCATTTTTAATTCCAGTTTGGACTCTCTGCAGATGTAGTTAAATTCTTTTGGTTCTCTTCTTTCTGCTGATGGTTGGGATCATCAATGTTTTGGATCTCGTTTGGTTTGTAATGTATTTTATCTGGCAGCTGTGTCTCCTGCACTCTTCTCTGGCTTGCCTAGATGAGTGGGTGGTTCTCTGACTCCTGGCATGCAGAATGATTTTTTTTTTTAACTTCTTTTGGCTTCCCATCCTCTACAGCGGAAGTCACATTAAATTCACTTTAAATAGCTTCTCTCAGTTTTGGCCTTCAAAAAAGATAGATTGTTTTGAATAGTTTTAGTAATAAAGTGCATTTTCTTCCCCCCAGGATTCTGCATAGCAAATTTCCATCTGTGCCAGAGACCAGTGATGCTGCTAGGCTTCTGGGACCCTTTGAAAAATAAAGATCTCACTAATCACCTTTATATCTGTCTGTGTGACTTGCTTTTCAGTCGCTAATCAGCAGATGTTATCTAATGCTTAGATTTTACTATTTTAATAGTTAAAATTAGTGGCCAATGGAAAAATAATATGGGCCTTCTCCACTACCTCTCCTTCTACCAGATTAATCTACAAGAAAACTAGTGGTAACTATACCACAGAATTTTGCGTGTGGAGTCAACTTTATTTTTGTATGGTTCATGGGTGCCGAAGACATGAACAGTTAAACTAAAGCAGTTGTGTTTCGTTGTTACTGCTCAAATTAAATATGAACCTAAAAATTCCAGGATTTGTCAGTCCAACCATCTCAAGGAAAATATCCCAGCACTGAATTTGCATACAGGCTCCTACCATGACAAAAAATAAATTGACCTTCAGACATGTTCTGAGCTGCGTCAAGTCAGATTTCTCTTCCCACCTTGACCACTCCTAAAAGCACGAGGGTCAAAACTTCCAGGAAATCTTTTCAGAAGGAACTGAGTTTTCATAAAAATATGCTTTGCTCATGCTTCTGACTTAAATAGTAATAAAGATGCTCTATCTTAGGTCTTTGAGGCAGAGGAAATTTGTAAGCAGAATGAGAGAGAGGTTTACTAGTTTAAACTGAAGTAAGAAATCTCATTGCTAGATTACCAGCAATTTGCAATTTTGCTAAAATGTGTGAAATGACAAGGTTTCTCTTTATCAAAGGAAATGATCCATCTTGGGTCATTTAGCAGTAGCTATAAATATGGACGCGCTATCAATATCTAATCTGAATAGCTGTTCTTGTCAGAGGACACTACTTAAAGTGCTTAGTTTTCAGATCCCACTCCCTTCTTCAGTTTAACACCTCACTGATTTTAGGTTCCACTCCTTAAAGGCAAGCCCTCTCTCTCCACCCTTTACCCTCCACCCTGCCCTCCCAGTAATACATGCTTGTAGGTAAGTGCGAGGGACCTTCATTGTGTTTCACCATCACTTCTCTGGGAGAGAAACGAGGCTTACCCCAGGGTCTCATTCCTCTGTGCCATAGATGCCCGAAATGCTTGGTGTCCTCCCTGCTTTTGCACAGGCAGGGCTCTGCTGGTTGCAGGGTGTTTGACATTGTCAGGTTTGTGAAGAAAATTAGTCAACCTCACATGTCCTACCCATTTGGGAAGAAATAACAGGGTCTCCAGAGACTACACTGTGGCCAGAATTACGATTCTGTATTCAGCCTATTGGGACTTTTCAGCTCCATAATGAGATAGAGGACAGTTAAATAGCCTCAGCAGTCCAAGGAAGCGTCTCTTGATTCCCTCTGCTATGTGATTGAAAGAAATGACATGAATAAGCCACTGACTCTACACTACGTGAGTCTTAGTGGGATAGGGAAGAAGACTGGTACTAACTTGATTTTCTGAAGAGGTCTTGCTTGGCTCAGTTGCTTTATTCATTTGCATTTAAAATATCCTATACTTGCTAAGTAAGCCTAGTAACACAACCAGAAATATCTGCTGTACACCAAAATATGAAAGATATTTTCTGGATTGAAGGATGCAACTCTGAATTGACAGGTAGATTTACTTTTGTCTTTCCTTTTAATTATTATATAGTTTCCCACCACAAATCATTCCAGTAACCTAAAAATAACTTTATTTGCTTTTAAAATAACAGACTTGTAAGTAGAATGATTAAAATAAATTAAAAACCTATAATTTCGCTGAGTTTAATCCCCATAAGCAAGAATAGAGTTAAAGTGAAATTCAGGTCTGTGGCAAAATTTCTTTTCATTTCAGTGGGGTCAGGACTGCACATTTAGATTCATATCCTCCGATGAGATGAAATGTCACAGCACCATTAATTTTTGTTGATCTAAAAAATATCATCATCTGATGTTCTGATCCTAAGTGTCTGAAGGCAAACTCGCATAAGGCTGGTCTGAGTGCAGAAAAGTCATAACATAGGTGATCATTTTGAACACACCTCTTTTGCAGGAGAAAAGGTTGCCAACATCGCATTCCTGGGCAGAATTTACTGCGGAAATATTGGCTACATGTAATATGTGACAATTACAGTTAATTTTACTTGAAAGTGTCAGAATCAGCACATAGAAAAGCACAAGGACCTTACCAAGATATACCAATATTTAAGTGAAGAAATACGTTACTGTTAAAAACCAAGGTCCAAACATCTTAAAACTTTAAATATGAAAAATGGAGAGTGTAAAAAAGTAATATGGGAGAACTGCAGAGAGGAGGAAGGGACTGTGGAAGACAGAAGGTTTAAGGTAAGGTGAAATAAGTCTGATAAATGTGGAAGTGTCAATAGCAAGTAAACAGAAGATAGCCTTCTATGCCTATATATATGTATGTGTTGGGGGATATTAAAAAATCCAAATGAATGCAGAAGCATGGTAAATCCAATAACTTTTGGTCGTATACTTTAAAACTGTGAATCTGAACTACACGCAGATACTGTCAGAGACCACTGCAAGTCTGACTACCAGGAAATACTGATGGCTCTGTCTCTTGGTCCTAAGGGCACCTCTTAATTGCTTGTGGTCAACAAGAGAAACCCAGCAGTATCTGAACAGTTTGTGCTCCTAGAGCTTTTTTACCAAATGTATGCCTTTTTCTTCACCTGTGGGAAAGACACAACCAAGTCTAACCCAAGGTTTCCCCACAACACAGCAGATGGAAATATTTTTTGTTCTAAAATGAATGAAGAGGTAGTTATGATTTTAAACACTATTATAATTAGAGGAGTTCTGTGTCTCCGTCAAGTAACATCACCTTCCACTTTTAGGCAGGGGTGGGGGGAAAACAGCCAACTGCGCTTGGGCACCAGAGTGATAGGAGCAATGAGGCATTTTAAATAAAATGAAAAACCCTTGTTATGACAAGTGACTAAAACCCACAAATGAATGCAGAAGTCTGCTATTTAATGTAGTGTATGCTGATATTTAAGCAGGTCTATATCTGTCAAACAAGCCTCTTTTCTAAGACTGGCACAGACTGTTCTGCGTTTGGTTTCCAGAATCAGCAAATTACATTGGCAGAACAAAGCTGTCATATTTGGTGGTATTTTGTTACATCCATTATCTCACTTAAGTTTAGACATCTCTTAGCAAAATCAGATCCCACTTAAAGACTGCCTTATTTTGCAACATTAAACAAAATGACAGGCTGCTTAAAAAAAAAAAAAGTTCATTAGCAAGCAATGAGTTGGTGGAAAAACTGCACGGCTGCTCCAGATATGAAGAATGAAAGCATGAAATGCTGTAACCTTTCCACAGTGGGCCAAGAGCATACATCAGGACTGTATTTGACTAAACAAGGGTATTAAATGACTTCAATAAACAGAATTAAACAGAATGAAAAAAATCAAGGATACTTTGGATTTGATTAAGGAGGTGTTACCTCAAGGCCTGCTTGGAAGGGATGGTATGGCGCACCACTTATGACTCAGTAGTGACATATATGGGACAGTCATAAATAGTGGGAATATTGGGAAGTCTTTGCCAGCCAGAAGACAGTAGGTATACAGCAAGATGGCATGCAAGGCAACCTGCCTTTGAAAAGGAAGGTTATGGCATGGTGTTTAGGTGTTTTGTTTTGGTTTTATTTTTCTGAAGCCTACTGAGGGTCAGCTTCTCTTGAAAAGCAAAATTCAGTTTTAACTGACTCTTCAGAAGGATAAAAAGACAGCTGCTATGCTGAGGTTTGAAGTTGAGGGCAATGGTGGCAAGCTGCCACACTCTGGTTTATGTACAGATCAGAGTGATAGAGACGTTTCATTTTTAAACTTCCCGTTTCCTTGTCATCTTCTTGTTTTTTCCATTGGAAGGATGGACAAGTCCTGGGCTGGTGATAAGGGGTAACACACCCATCACAGAGGTGATGTGATATCACAGGGTGCACAGGCATGACCCAAGAATACCTTTTTGAACTGGAGACAGCATCACTGATATATCTTTCTTCTCAGTTGCACTGCACATATCCAAGCTGTGATAAGCCGGTAGTCTGTAGAGCATGCCCACATACAGGTATGCTACAGAGCAGCTGAGGAAACATGGGATTTATCATGAGGGTAAAAGCCATACTGCACACCCAGGGGAATGTACTACTAAATTAAGGTGGCCCTGCACGGCAAACAGTACCCCAATCAGCACCAAAGGCCTTTGCTGGGGTATATCTATGCACAGATACAGGCTTCCACATTCACCTAATACCTACAGAAGCAGCAGTCTGAGCGTAGATAGGTTTTTTTGGTCACTTATTCAGCAGTTTTTAACCTCTCAAGGGAAGAAGCATTCTTTGAAAAATTACTGGATGCTCAAAAAAGGTGAATTTCAATGTTCTTTTATTCTTTGCACCTTAAATAGTACAAAGAGTTGCAGTGATATTATGGACCCGTAATTACAGGGCTTGGGGGACAACCTGTCTTTTCTGGTACTTTAAATTCACTTCTGCTGCAATAACACAGACGAGAAAAGAACTTGCTGGCCAACCCTATCATTTTAACGAAACTCACACTTCAGGGTGCGCTCTGAAGAAGTAAGACTCACGATTGCTTGTGAGCATCGTATGGCCCCCACTCTTGCCACATGCACACATGCATGAACACACAGATGCACACATGCTTTAGAGATTACTGAGTTTATAGGCATATAATCAGTACATGTCTACTGATGTGAGCAGATGATCTAGAGCTGACTAAAACAGTTAATAAAGACCATTCAAAGTTTTGAACCGAATACATTTAGAAATGGTGGTTAAGAACTATGCTTGAGTGTGTGCATGTTTGTGCACACACATGTGTATTAAGGGGGGCAGGAGAGAGAAGTTGCTTTTTTCAGAAAGTGAATAATGTCATTGTTGATTTAATTAGCAAATTCTAGATGTGCTGACAAAGGAAATTTTCTTGGGAGATGCACTGTGTTGTGTCAGTGGTCTAAATGAATAGGCTGAGCTGAGTTCCTGGTAATAACAGATGAACAACACAACTCGCCAAACCTCAAACAGTGCATAAATCAATTTGCTGGGAATTAACCACTCGCTTTAAAATTAGGGGTTACTTGACAGGGTTTCAGTGATTAGGTTGTCAGGGACCTGTATTTCTAGCTGGGATTTATCTTTCATTGATATAAGTACATCCCCTTACAGGCAACTGAGTGAGTAGGGGTAGCAATCCAAAGCACCAGGCTAGTTAGGCAGCGCGGTTTTATTCTTTGTAAGTACTAGGCGGCATTTGGAGGTGGACAAAGGAGGGCAGAACAGGGACACTTATCAAAAAGAAAATGTGCTGGCTTTGTGAACTACTAATAATGCCCAGGATATTAGTAGGAGAACTGTGAATGAGGGGAAGCATTTCAGAATCCCTGCACATCACATGGCCCTTCTGTGCAATAAGGAGCTTAACAGTTTGTTAAATGAGATGCCGAAAAATGTTCAATTATACAGAGAAATTAATGAAAAGCAGTAAGCCACTTGGAGGTCACTTCATCTTGTGAAAGTTGAACATTCGTGTAGTATACACAGCCAGGGCCACCATTTTTATGATTAAACTTATATTCCCATATACTTCAAACAATGGCAGATGGCAGACAGAGCAGTGAGATTAGGTACATATGGTAAATGTGGGAGCAGAGGGGGAGGTAAAGGAGAGACAAAGGATCATAGGCTCTGATAGTCAAATCAGAATGTAAAAGATCAATAAAACGTTCATAGAAATTGGCCCAGGAAATACCAGGGGTCATCTGTCAGGTCTATTTATTGCAGCATTCCTACTTTATTTTACTTAGCCAGTGGGGAATGTCCACCCCCCTCACTTTCCTTTTACTGGTGATCTCTTTCGCTGGTCAGGTACACTTCTTTTCAGATGGATTTTCTGATGGTTTCCCAGACAGCTTTGCAGGATGATTATCCAAGCAGTTCCAGTGGTGTACTCCAGTTAGCACAGTCTCCTTTCAGGCTGCTTCACTGCCTGAATCCTCCTTAGGGCACTGGCTCCCAAGTCACCATTTCCTCTCCTTCAGATCTCATCTTGGGAGGCATGCCAAAGAAAATCACATCCATCCATCCTGCGTTTAGTTTCTGATGGAACCAGGAGTCTAAGCTCAGTAACTAAAATCTTAGTTGCTGCAAAAGAAAAGCTGGTGAGCCCAAAGGCAGTTAATACAAGGTCTTTCAACACAGTGAATCACCACTTGTTTACCATTACTGAAAATGTGGCTGGCAGACACATGTGCCGTCTTTGGGGCTTCTCTGTCCATCCCATCATGGGGTTTATCAACAGACAGCTTAGTGCATCCCATGATAAAGGTCTTTCTCTTCTCTAGTTTCCCCTTTCTTCTCTCCTTGTCCTTCCTTTCAGTTCTTTGCCTCACACAAACCAAGCCTGAGTATTTTTAAGCCTTTGGCTGTGCCTTAATGTTCTCTCCTCTCATCTGCTGTAGCTTCTTCTCTGGTCTTGTCCGTTCCCCCTCCGCAACTACTTTCTCATTTTTCCTGTCCATACTTTCAATCTCATTGTGATGTCTATTTGATTCCCACCCCTTTCCCACATGCTGTAAGAGTCTCTGCTTTATTTAACATTTCCTGCTGCTTCTCTTTGATCACCTTCAAGAACACAATAATTACTTCTAGGTTTTCTGGGCCCTGGATGTTGTACATGCCTTGATCTCTAACTTCTGCCCTTTCATTTGCAGTAACTCATTCTTAGCCGAGTTGCAGGCGCTCGTTTGCAGGCTCTAGTTTACCTTCATTTGAACTCAGAGTCCCAGAGCTCCCAGATCAAGCTGGCTACACAGGCAGCTCAGGCAAACCTAAAATCAGCCAGTCGTCCAAAAACACAACTCTTCTGTGTATTTAACCCTCCATAATGCATGACTGTACCCAATGATAGCCTTCATCATGGTGATTCCTAGCTGGGTCCTGTAAAAAGCTCCTGAAGTCCCAGCTGGAATTTGAAATGTGTGTCCCTGAGGTCTGAGCCCCGTGGATACCAAAGTCTATCCTGAAATTTTTTACTGTTTTTCATCTGCAATTCTTCTGATAGCCTCTGTATAAAGATATTTTCCCTTGCTGAATAGGGAGAAATCTACCAGCATCGTGAATGAAGAAGTGGTTGCTACAATAAAAGTGGTAAAATCTCCTCCTGGTGAAGTCAGTTGGCACAATCAGGGTCACAAAATCACAACCTTTAAAATCATCCCAAGAATGGATACATTCTGTACTGCTTTCTGTCCTCGTTATGATCTCTGTCACAAGAACAAGTTATCCCTGAATCTCAGTGTCTGAGATGCTGTCTTCTCATTTTCATCAAATAATCCCTGTTCTTGTGACAAAAGATTGTAAGTAACAGGAACAAAAATGGCCCCAAATGAAGCCATTCTCATGACAAAGACTGTAATGAGAACAGAAAATGGCACAAAATCAATTCATTCTCATGACAACCTTAAGATTGTAATGAGGACAAGAAAAACAGTCTGAAATTTATCAATTCTTGTGACAACCCTGAGACAGTAATGAAAGCAGCAAATGGTATGAAATTGGTCCACTCTCGTGATAGACACTGAAACAAAACCAGAAAATAGCAACACGTTTATCCATCCTTTTGACAACCCTGCGAGTGGAACAAGAACAGAAAAGGTTAGGAAAATTAACCCATTCCTGTCACAAACAATCTGATAAGTGTAATAACCAATTGTCCTTTCCAAACGGCATAATTCAGCCATTTGAGCACTAGCTTCATACTAAACTGGAGGAGTAATTAAGTTTGAGAATATCTTTGCACATAGCTCACATTTGGTTTAGGTATAAAGTAACAGGAACTTATGGTAAATGAAGAAGGCATGCAAAGTGGGTTCACACCCACTGGTTAGAGCAGCTCTGCCTCTCCAGGGTGCCTATTGCCAATGCTGTTTTTACCAGCATCATTTTACTAATTTAATTTCTTTGTCTGTATTCCTGGCATTCACAGACCTCGATTAGTGATGAGGTCCTTTTCGAGCCCTTCCTTCCGTGAGCCTGTGAAGCAATCACCATCCATTGCCATCCCTCTGCAATCACAGATGAGCTGATGACATGCAGGTGACATGTGCATGACATCACACTTGCGTATTTGCTTGTATAAAATGTCAGCGGAGGCGAGTGCACAGGGAGCCAGCTTTCTCCTCAGTTTCTTTGAAGGCAGGCCCGGTTGCATAGAAGAAAATGGGAGAGAGCAGAGGAGAATAAAATCAGGGCTGTGGGTGATGACTTAAGGAATATGGGTGTCAGTGGGTAAGAGGTGATCTGGTTGAAGTAACCGGGTATCAAAATTATCAGCAGTCAGAAAAAAAAGAAAGAAGCACGGGAGAATTAATGGCAGAATTAACAAACAATTAAAAAGCAGAAGGATAGGGACAGATGGGAATAGGCAAAACCTACCACTGAGATGAACCCAAATATAAAAGCAGGTATGTGTGTGAAATGAAGAAGGAGAAAGCAGTGAGTAAGGAAAGAGAAGTGAGTAGCCTGTAGATTGCCGGCTTGTGCAAACAGAAGGAAAAAGGCTGAGCAGAAGACTGATGCACTCAACTGCAAATGGCCACCACAGGGAAAGAAGCGATGAGCAGCTCTGTATTTTCTGGACCGCAAGCTAAAAAGCAATTCCTCACTGAGTGCAAGAAATCTGATTTTGAGGAGGGAGGGAAGAGGGAAAAAGAGACCTCTCTCTCTCTCTCTCTTTTTCCAGCCACTCCAGGTTTCTTTTCTACCTGCAGTTAACTGTGAGTGCAAATGATATCATTAAGTTATCTAGCTATCTGACTGCACCCACAAGTCAGTGCCTGGAAGGCTAAATCCTGTCATTTGCACCCAGGGTTAATGCACTGGAGTGAATTGTGGGTGCCGAGTAGATTCCCACAGAATTGGAGGCTGAGCTGAGGCCAATATAAAAATATATCCCAAGCGTTTAGCTGGCACTCTCCCGCCACTTGGATGACATCTGACCTTTGCTTCTGTGCGCGTGTGTTTTTGAGCTGCCCAAGCAGAGAGGAAATCATTTTGAAGTCTCCTGCTATGAAAGTCAGTATCTCCCTGAGTGGACTGACTGTCCTCTGAAAAAGTGTAAATGCTTAACCTCAGTCAAGTAGGCTCAAAGGGCAACACACTGCATTGCTGGAGGAGGAACAGAGAGGGAGAAAGTGTCAGCGCGTACATATGGGAACTATTCCCTGGCTTCCTCCTGGGCTTTTGCTACCTTTTGTATTCACTCTTCAGATTTACAGTCTATTGGCACCTGCCCACGCTACGTGAAGGGCTCCCTGCAACATGAGAAGGCATGGATTTCATTATGCTTCGTTTTAAAATAAAAAAAAAAAACAGGTCTCCACATAAAAAGAGGTCTATCTCTTTAAAAAAAATCCTAAAAAGAAATCCGTTGTGAGAGTCACTGTTGCCCCAGTGCCAGCTTTATGCCTTCGACTAATGCGCTTCTCCAGGAACAGTCTTTAAATGAGAAGTTACGGCTGCTTTTCTGATTGAAACAAACTAGTGTTGATTGCTGATCAGCCATCTGTAAAGGAGGGCATCTCAGGAAGGATATGAGCTAATGAAAAAATGGACCTGATTTGAAAGTGTGATGTGCTTCATGCCACAGGCCAGTCTGAGTGGCATGAGATTATATCAGTGCAAGTGAGAGGTAGATTGAGAATAAGTAACTTCTGTCTTAAAGATTAAATGGCAAATTTGCTATTAAATGTGAAAGACATAAAATGGAATTAACGCTTTGAGGGTGTTAGCTGTGGTTATATACACTCTGCAAATGGCACTTCCATCCTGTCACTTGCATTGTCAAACTGCACACTCTTCTCATTGCAGCTCAATTAATACTCATTCAGAAGTATCAATTAAAGAAATGAGAAATGAAGTGTTGACCCTTAACAACCACCCACACATCACCCACTTCACAAGCACATTTCGTGTGGCATTACTTCTCCAAATGACCTTTGTAACTGGTAAAATATTATTGATGAAATCATTAGGTTTCTTGGTAACCAATTGATAATTTTCATCCGGGTTGCTTGGCGCTGATAACATTACCCTTGCTGTAACTAAGAGACAAATGCTGTCATGGAAGTGCATGGGGCTTACTGGGCATTCCTGCATTTTGTGTCCTGAATTTCCAAAAATCTTCAGTGCACAGTGAAATTAACAGGCCTATCAAATGAAAAAAAAAAAAAGCATTTAAGCTGTAAAGGTAGCTGTCGCAGTGTTATTGTGTGAGGTGTGTTACACTGTGCTTCATTATGTTTTGTCTCATTATTACGTTGCATTTGGCTGTATGTGCTTGCTTTGTGACATGATACGAAGTGACATAAGTAAAGACTGGGTTGAAATGCTGGATTTGGATCCAAACTGGGACATTAAACTGAGCAGCCAAAGTTTGGAAAGGATTGGGTTTAGATTTTTTTTTGCTTGGGACCGAGGCCAAATACAAACTTGGCTGTGATATCTCATTAATTCTGAAGCACCCCAAAATCTAAAGATATCCAAATTCAAAGTTTTGGGGTCAAATGTACCTCTAAATATGAACACTGAAATACAGATGAGCTAAAAAAGTTGAGTGAGGTGTTTGATTGTATTTTTTAGTTCTCGTTCTACCCCTAATTTCTTTTCTTTTTTTTTTTTTTGCCAACTGATTCAACCTTTTCCTGAAATTCCAGCTCATTCAAATCCCGGGGATAGCTGCATATGGAAATTACTTTTGCTATACAACTCTTTTGCATAGCCAGATCTTTAGTCATTTGATTTTTTTTTTAAATTTCCTTGAATGCTTTTGATTGTGTGGGTGTTGCTGTACACGCCAGTATGCTTTGTGTCAGTTCTTTTCACTGCTTTGCCATTTATGCTTTATACCAATTCCTTTCATTGTAGTGCAACATTAAATATTTTCCTGTAGATCTTAAACTCATCAAGCATATTGTTGGGTGGTTGTTTTTTTTTGTTCTTTTATGTTTGTTTTTTCTTTTTAAATTTAGTACATACCAAATGAAAAGACTATAATCCTAGCTTGGTCCTACCTCAACAGTAGGAAGGCCTCCTTCTGCGACCTTTGCACTGTTGTGCCCACAGGCAATCCATTTTGCTAGAAGATAGGTTTGCTAAATCTCCAGTCAAGCCTAAGTTAAAAAGCCAATGCATAGATGCTGCATTTTATCACTATTATGCATATCACCAACAAGGCAGACTGTCATAGTTTTCAAACACTAATGCTTGCAAGTCAAGATCATCAAAGCTGCTTAAGGGATTCAGATACCCCATTGCCATGAAGCTAAGTGGGGCTCTTTTGAGATTCTCAGTGATAGTGTTTACCCTGGGGAGTGCATGAGAAAAACCTTATGTGTGTAGAACATGCTTTCCAGTGTGGATGTCCGGGTGGAGGGCCCCTGCATAGAGGCAGGCAGATGAAAATGGAAAGGCTGAACAGCATCCTGTCAAAAGAAACACATAGTGATGGGCTGGATTTTCAAACTCTGCTTATTTTAGTAATGCTCTGTTTTTCAGTCCAATCCAACTGAAATGGAAAACTATTGATTGCAATGATACCAATGGCTGAAGTTAAGCTTACTAAACATGGTCTATGGAAAGACTCTCCTGTCAGCTGTTTGGACCTCATCAAGCCCAAACTGTTTATGTGGTGATTTCCATGCTGAGAATTGGCTTTGTTTGATCATGGATGTAAGGGAGGGACAGAAAATTAAAAGAAACTAACAAAGGTAAACCAAAGAAGTTGGAATTGGGCATACAAAAAAGCCCAAGAACAATAATGTATGCATTACACTGTGGCTAAGAATTCAAAAGAAGGTCAGAAAATGCCAGGCACTGTGTCCCCAAACTTAATCATCACTCTAGTTTCTAATCTTCATAGCAGTGTCTCTATGATGTCATTCCTTTTCATTTTAGGACCTGTGTCTGGTTCATTGCAAAGGACATCCTGTGCTGTGGTGATGTATCTGAACAATGTGGTGACTGTAGGCGGACATCCTCCTTGCTTATATATTGTGGGAATGAAAAGATGTGCCTGGGACAAGGAAAGTGGGGGAAGAAAAGGGTTTTCTGTAGAGCTCTGTCAAAGATGGGCGTCATGCAGAGTAACTCGATTCTACCCTGGCTTCATTTCCAAAATTTTCATCTGATGACAGGCAAGTTGCTTCAGAAAAGGTTTTCCACAGGGAGCCTGATTTTCTGGGATCAGAGCTCTGGTTGTTAGAGCTGCAGACTTCTCACAGCCATATGTGAGTTCAAGATGACCTCAGCTCTGAAGAGAGAAAGCACCATGAATGTGCAAAATATTCTAAAAATCAGACTCTAAGATTTTGAGTCAGGAATCCCAAATTAAATGACATATTTGAGATCTTTATATTAATCTCTACTGCAGTTTTTATGCATGTAAGCGAGAGACAGTGATTTCACATTTCTTCATAGTAGTATCATGAAGGTGAATTCTTAATGATGGCAAAAAATCTAAAAAACTGTTATGACACCACTAAAAGTAGAAAGAGAGAGGATAACAATAATTTTGTATCCAGGGCAGAGCTGGACAGTGTATGAAGCCACACACTGGATGATGAGGATAAAACGTAATTCTGAAGATTAGCCCAGTTTCATAAGCCCTGTTCTTACAGAATCATAGAATCATGGAATTGTCTAGGTTGGAAGGCACCTTTAAGATCATCAAGTCCAACCATTAACCTAACACTACCAAAATGACCACTAAACTGTGTCCCTAAGCACCATATTTACCTGTCTTTTAAATACCTCCAGGGATGGTGATTCAACCACTTCCCTGGGCAGCCTGTGCCAATGTTTGATAACCCTTCCAGTTAAGAAGTTTTTCCTAATATCCATCTTAAACCTCCCCTGGTGCAACTTGAGGCTGTTTCTTCTTGTCCTGTCACTTGTTACTTGGGAGAAGAGACTGATCCCCACCTTGCTATGACCCCCTGTCAGGCAGTTGTAGAGAGCGATAAGGTCTCCCATGATCATGCAATTAAGGACTGTGCCATGGCATGTAGGCAGAAAGAAGCCAAATAAGGGTTTCTTACTGACCCTAATTCTGATTTCTTATCTTTGCTCATTTTCTGGTCAATCTTAACATTTTTTTAATGTGTTCTTTGATTAAAAGATACTTGATTACAGATACTTACAGATATACTTAAATACTTACACCTGATATTCAATTAGATTTCTATTTACATATGCATAGTTTTGTAGGTGCTGAAGGGAAACTTTTCCATCTGGTGAGAAGAATGGCTTGTTGGGTTTAGCATCTTACATACTTACACTGTGTGTATAATGACTCAAGGGCAAAATTTAGAGGTACTCATCAGTAGAAAATGGCATCTGTAGAAGACGGAAAATGAAAAAATATTCTTTAGTCATTCAAAAAAAATTCTTTTTAACCCACATTTTTTTTTGTTCCTGGAGGTGCTATTGTAGGGCTCTGCATAATCGCTGGTATTGGCTATTACTGGGATGAAGCAGGGAAAGGTAGGCTGATAGATGGATGTAGCTGCATTACAGACATTTTCCATAGTCACCCCTCTGAGGATGAAAGCATAAAAGAATGTGAAGATGAAACTTAAAATGTGTATGGATGTTCCTTTTATCCAGGAAAGGACAACTAACGAAGCAGTTGGAGCACAGTATTTTCTTTGCGGGCGCTCCATCAGGCTTATAATGACACATCTTGGAATAGGAGAGTCACAGTGGACTCCCTTGCTTAACTGTCGTCATCACTTACCATTTGCAAAATGGAAGGCTTTCTGATCCTGTGTCGGTGTGCGTGACTCACCCTCAGTGACTCACAGAGAACAGGCGCTCTTTACAGCAGTTTCGGCTCGTACTCGAGCCCCTGTGCACCATGTGGTGTACAAAGTCAAAATGAAGCAGCAAGCTGTGTGGTCCCTTCTGCCCCGTGCCTGACCCCTCACCCTTGGGTTTATGGCCAGAGCCATGCTGCAAGCGGTTGTTTTGGCAAACCAGGAATTTAGGAATTATTCAATGATGTTAATTGACGGGCAGATTGCTCCAAGCCCATCTCTCTTTGCTTTTGGTTTGCTTCCAAACATGAACTGCAAAGGGACCATTTCCAGCATAAATATTTGGTTTATTTGCCTCATGGTGAGGGATAGCACCCCAGTGAGACCTCAGAAGCTTGAGGACTATATGACCGTCTGAGTAGATGCAGAAAAAATTCATTATTCAGGCTGCCCAACTTACAAATCAAATTGGGTTTTGCTGTAGCAAGGCTTACACAGTCTGTGGAGGAGGCACCTGTCTCTGATATCTTCTGTCCTTCGTAAAAGTGCTACATTTTAACTATTTCGAAATCAAAGGGTCATGAATGAATAGATGGATTTAGGGAATACACAAGCCAAATTGTCTCAATGGTAGAATATTTGAAGTTTTGACTGATTGCCACAGATAGCATGAACAGCAAAATCTGCAGGTAGGTGCAGGGAGAAGACATACAAATTTAGCAAAGAAGTATTTAGTCAATCTAAATTAGGGCTGACTTCTTTAGGTTTACCATATGAAGAAAGGGTTGTCCTCACATCTTACCCACATCATCTTACTAGATTTGGTGGATAATAGGATGGGCATTCCGGTGAATAATAAGATGGATACGCAACTATGTGAGATTGCTTCCTAATTGTCAAGTCCAGTGCTTCATGAGACACACATTGTTAAATACCTGAAACTATTGGACTAATAGGTGAATCTATTCCTAACCCTTTTGGAGCACCTGGCCCTGGACTGAAACATCAGTAATTTGTATGTCACTGACTGCTGAAGAAAGCTCTTCCCTTCTGATTTATACTAATGGACAAGATGTTTGCACCTAGATAAACCCGCTGGCACTCCTCCAGGTATAAAGGTCTGTTAGCCGAAGAAGGTGTAAGAATGGGCTGAGAACCGAAAAAAAAAGAAAAAAAATCAGCAAAATAATTGCTGGGATAAAATTTTGAATTCTCTTTGCTGGGTTTGCACTCCTGTTCACTTCCCATGAATATTGTAATGGATGAATTAACTCATAAGAATGCTTGTGGAAACAGCATTTTTACATGGAGAACGGATATATCTGCAGAGAGCACATATAACACTTGTAAATGGGAGTACCCTACCCAGCAAAACACTTCTCAGCCAACCTGGAAGCAGAAACGAGGCCATGTGATTTGTTTGTTCAGACAAAACTAGCCCAGGCAGCTACAAACTGGTGGCGAAGAAGCTGCAGAACGAGAAATATTAGTATAAATTATTCATTGTGGATCATTTCAAATAATGAGCAAATCTGAGAAAATAATGACCCGTTCACACACAATTCGTATGGAGAAAAAAGCAGCTAAAATTGATAAAATTCTTTGTTACAAATTATTTGCTCTGCACTGGGTGTTGGCATAACAGACTCTGAAGCCTGACAGTGCTGGAATAATTAAAATATTAAAATGGCTCCATTTTAATCTTTGATCACATATCTAGATCGCGTTGCAGAAATGTCATGTTTACTCATGACTCATAATGAAGAAATGTAGAAATGTCATTATTAGAAACCCTGTTTTTACTGCATCACGTATCTAAATTCGCAGGCAAACCATTACATTTCCTTTTTCATTTTGCAAGCATTTGTTTCCCAGAGGAGCTGAGGCCCACATTTTCAAAACCAGAGGACCTCCTTATACAGGAAATCTGAGCCACCAGATGGCTTTCACTTTCCTGCCACCCACCACCCAATATTTGGGATGGCTCCAAACTCGCTGCCAGATTCCTACTTCTCCCCTCTTGCTCTAGAAGCCTGGCTCCCAATTTTATTGCACCCAGAGACTATTTATGATCAGGTTTGTAGAATATATTGAGAAAGAAATGATGAGAAACTTACTGCATCGCACTAGTCTTCTGTTGGTAAAGAGGAAAATTGCCTTCTTCAGCCCAGTTTGACTGCTTTGAGGAGCGGGATCAAGCGCAGCCTATTCAGCACAAGTGTAACCGAGGACCTGTGGCAATTAACGGCAATTCCTGCACTGATAGAGGTGGCATCACCTTCCATTTTGGGCAGTATCGCTGAGATCAGCACAGTGATGAGGTCAGAATGAGGCGGGTCGTGACCATATGCCTCGAGCCCCAAAAGAGCAGCCCCTAAGGATGAGAAATTATCTGCTCTGCTGAAAGTCCTACTAGTCCACAGGGTTTCTTTTGATATTCCACTGGTCTAGTGGAGTTGAAAGAGCAAAGGCACTGTTCAGGATTGGAAAGACCTAAATGAAACCATGATAACAGGAACAAAGAGGAGAAAAAAATAAATAAGTAACTAAAATTAGGCATGATCAGGAGAAAGAAAGCAGCAGGTGTTTGCATACCAGCACATCTGTTCGGAAAATGCTCCTTTAAATCCAGATTAAATATACAATTTTGAAGCCTGACCTTTCTGAGTAATTAAAGATTTCTATGGCATGTCTTTCAGAGATAAGCTAAAATAGACAAATGAAGAAAATCTTTAGTTTTAGATGAAGGGTAATATAAAATTTTTCCTTGTGTTTTCCATTTCACAACTGGATTTTTGCACAAGGTACCTTACTGTTCAGGACAGTTTGCAGTGGCAAACTAAAAAGCTGGAATGTGGAAGAGCAAAGCCCTGCTTCTGTAAGGATATAACTGAGGGGATCTGATGGAAATACCTGGAAGTAGAGGACTTTGCTCATTGCAGAGGGAATAGGAAAGCACAAGTTCAGTCACCCTGCTGTCACAGATTTTTTGGTTTTGGATTTTTTTTAAATGAAGAATGAAGGGGTCACCCAATGAAGAAGCACCTTGTGATGAACTGTCACATTTTTAATTACGGAACTAAAATGAAGCCATGAAACTGAGTCTTGGAAAGTTTTTAACTAGCCAGGGATGCAAATAATTGTGAGCTTTGAAAAGAGAAGAAGCTGCCGAATCAGCTCACTACTGTTTAATCCCAAATTGGCTGAATTTTGCTTTATTTTCTGTCTTGGCGGGAACCAGACCTATGTATCTATCAGCCCCAGTGTGTCCTCAGCTTCTTCTCTTTCTGACTTCCCAAAAGCAAGTAAAAGCATCCTTCTGCTCTGTAGTTATAAGCTGAAGCAATCACAACAACAACAAAACAAATAGTAATTTTAAATCTGCAACATGTTTTTCCAACAAATTTTGGCTTCCTGTGTTTGTGAGGATTTTGTGTGATAATGATTCTTGATAATGTGAAACCAGTCATTGGTATTAATGATTAATGTTCTTTAATTACTGAGGAAGGTGAAATTATATTAGCTGGAAAGTGACTGTTGAGCTTCTAGTATTGTCATTATATTTCCACTGGGTTCTTGAGGTAGACTTAGATTTGTTTTTATTATTATTTACAGGAACCCAGGCTAGCGCACCACATGACAGTGAAAAGTTCCCATTTCTATTATAGTTGGCAAAAGGCAGTTCTTTCTTATGATAATAATTCACATAAGTGCCCTGGCTGAAAAGTGAAATTTTTTGGCCTTTTGTAAAGCTGGCAAAACATCAAGTTTTGCTACTTTTGCTTTCTGCAAGAAATTGTCCTCACAGCTCCACTCAATGATAATTTGTGGCTTCTTACCAGAAAGCTAGATCTGTGTCACTTGTGTAAAGGTCAGTGAATTCCAGCTCTAAAACATCTCCAGGAATACAAGTCTGGCAGGGGAGAAGGTATTATGCCAGATCCCATTCTATTACAGTTCATTACTACAGTTTATTCAAGGACTGATGCGATGCAAACAGTAAAAGTAGTTTAACTTTTCATAGGCTCACTTTTCTTTAGTGCTCTTTTCCTTGGTTTAAAGCAATCAGTGACCCATCAATTGTAGGACGTGCACAACATGCCAACACACCTGATACTTTGTTGGTATACTTCATGCAGTATATAATGCTGTGTAGAGAAAACTTTTCCTATTTGCTGCATAAGAGGAAAGCTGTCCATGCATCCATTCTTCTAGAGACATGGAAAGAGGAGAGGGAACGCTGAATATGTTTTTCAGATGAAACGCTGTAAAATGCTTTTAACAGCCCCTGATTCTGATTAAGTGACATATTTATTATTAGGCTTTCATTACTGTTAAAGGAGCTTTTTGAAGTGGCTGTAGCTGGTTTCATGAACACATTGATTCTCTGCTACGACTGACCCTCTCTGGTAACACTTTAGTTTAAATGTCCATTACTATTTACATTAACTAATGGTTAATTACAATGGGATTCCTGGGGAAGTGCATAAGACAAGTCACACGAACGCCAAATGAGTACTTTAATGATTGGTGTTATCACAGTGAATACCAAATGATTTCATAATGACTGGGGAGGTAATATATAATGGAAAGAATTGCTCCCTATTTGATATACTCACCACAGAACTAGGACTCATTCTTGGACATCATTCAGAAACTGCAACGTAGCCTCGAGGCTTTTCTTCCAGTCCTGCAAGGAGCTTGCACTGAAACTCAGTCCACACCCTTGCAGAGCAAGACATGTGTTGGAATCTATTTTTTATTGCTCATTGTTATGAATTGCTGCTATGGCCCAAAGCATTATAGCTCATACTCAATGCTGTAGAGAATCTACGCTTCATAACTTCGTTTGGGCCACTGTATTTGAGGCAATGCTCAACCTAGAGTAAAAGAGGAAATACATTTACTAGAAAGGGTCGAAAAAATGTGTTTCTGGGCCCAGGTCTCTGTTAATGCCAGTTACGACAGCCTTTCTACTCTAGTCTGGGGTGTTTTCTGTAGGACATTCATCACTATAGTGTCTGAGGACCAGGGTAATAAGCTCACGGGTAACATCTGTCATGTGTTTCTTCTCTTTGGGGAGCTTTGCCCTCGCCAGCCCACCATAGAATGAGCTCCAGTACTGGGAAGCAGGACAGATCTTCAGGGAGTTATGTACCTGTTCTAATAAGCAATGGGGGTATATAAGATTTATTGACAGTTGATGCCCATGTAGAACCACCCATGCAGAACTAAAGCTGATATTTTTGTTTTCAATTATGTGGAAGGTTTGTGTAGTCCTGGGAAAAAAGGAGTTTTCCATTTGACCTGATAAAAATAGAAGTTTAGAATACTTCTGTCTAACTATCCAAGTAAAACACCAGCTCCTATTCCAGTATATTTGGAAGAATAAATAGAGCAGGTGAGAGACCTGATCCACAGGCCTGTGCAGTCATTTAGAGTCTGTTCTTTGGATGAAACTCTATGTGAAGGACGAAGTGCTGCACAGCATACCCAGGAATTCATTGTTTTAGGAGAAAGGCCAAGCACTAGTAGGCACTGATAAGTGAAGTGGCCTGTAGCACAGTGGTGAGTGTCCCTGGCACCGAATGTCTTGGCGGCAAAGACTATACATTTGCCAATTTTGAATTCAAAGAGCGGATTGACAAAATAATCTGATGGGTCTCTTCCCTCTTTAATTTCTGTGATTTAAGAGGAGGAGTCTGTGTTTAGTAACCAGTGGGCTCCAGCTCCACAGGAATAAAGACATTAAATGCAATGTTTCTGATAACTACAAATTACCCCGTGACTACTGTAGCGCCTGGGACTTTCTGGCGACCCACCGCGAGAGCTAATGAAGATGCCCTTTTATAAAGCGCAGGATCCCTGGCAGTTATTTTTAATGGGTCATGCTGTGTTAGAAAATCATGCCTGCAAGATTCCCTGGAGTGGCAGTTGGGATGATATTACTTTCAATGAATCACAGCAGCCACCATAAGGGCAGGGCAGTATCTATGGCAGCAGCACCGAGCAATGGCGCAGCATCAAATGAACGGCTCAGCTGGTGACATCTGGCCCCTCTGATCATAACAAATCTGTAGTGCGCAGTACTCCAAAGAGTCCATCCTTCAAGATGATATGTTAAAATGAGGTGTCTTTTTCTGTTCGTCTTGGGTGACTATTCAGGCAGGCACAAGAGATCCTATTAAAAAATGCGGGAAGTAATGGATGAAAGTTGGGCTCCTAGGTTCAGCTCTCCTTGGTAAACAATTACTTTGCACCTTATCATCACTGAATTTGGTAATGAAAGAAAGGTGTTACCTTTGGGAGATGCTCGGAGGAGGAAAAAAGATGCTGCTGTGGACATGAAGGCCCTGAGAAGTATGGGTAGACACCAAACAGTTTTTTTGGTGACTTTCAGCTTTCTCTCCCTAGGCTGGGGTTTTGCAAAGAAAAATAAGTTAATGTTGGGCATTGCTTTCAAAACACAAAATATCATTACTAATTTTCTGCCTCACTGGTCACTTCATTGTATCAGGGAACATGACTTTTTTCATATGTTTGCACAGTGCCTTCCGTGAGAAGGAATTTTCTTGGTGATACTCAAGCATTGCGAAGGCAAGAGGTGGAACAGTCTGTGACAAATAATGAGAGTGAAATGCCAGCCTTTGAAAGAGCTTTGCTTTCCCTACACTGAGCGCTTTAAAAAGCCATCTGCTTACTTGAAATGGCTGCAACACATGGTGCTCTTCCCCAATCCAATATGTGCTGCAAATTGTAGGCACATGGACCCAGTCAAGGACACAGTGTCTGTCTTAACTTTGGATCTCCTTGCTGTTGTCAGTAGGAGTCTCATCCTTAAACTTAGCTCTTGTGTGTGTTAATTATTTCCTTTTCATGTCCAGCTGGCAGAGTGCTTCAGCACCTTAAGTTGCTCAATTTGATCTTTGTGCTCAGGAACAAGGTAATTAAGCAAGCTACAATTTAAGGAAACGTATTTGCCTTGACTTGTTGCAAGTCTTCAGACAGCACTCCATCCTAAATCATTTGATAATGTAAGATGCTCTGTGCAGTTCCCCACTTGACTGAGGGCTAGTTCAACAGGTCACAGAATCAGTAATTGATTCTCAGTGTGTCTCTGTTAGTTTTATTACAATAATGAGGACCATCTTTTTTCATCTCTGCTAATACGTTACCAAAACCATCAGCTTCTCAGTTTGGTGTCAGGATGACTTTGACAGGTTGTTAGCAACTATATGATGTACAGAACATCACAGAGATGTCTCAAACTGCGTTGCTGTGTACCTTAGAGAGCCTTAGGTGGTCATGAAATAAGTGAAAGCACTTCCAAGAAAAAGTTATACCAACAATTGAAAATATTCCTACAGTTTTGATGTCCTAATGAAGAAGTTCTTTATGCCAGTTTGGATTCTTGATCACTGAAGAATGCTATGTTTCACAGGAATGGGTGACATTGCAAGGCAGGTACACTGGATTTACCACCGATTAAAAACTCCAGGAAAAGAAGTTTCTTCATCTCCTTTTTTTTTTGATAGGACACACTTTATAGTTAAGATGCGTGTCTTGAAAGACTTGTGAGCTTTTCAGCTTGAAAACAGAAAACAAATAATGAAAGTTAGGAAGGCAGCTCTACAGGATTGCCTCTACTCCTTAACTTTCCAATTTGTCTGCAACACCCCCAAATTTGGGGATTAAAAAAAAAAAAAAAAGCAAAAGCAAAAAAAAGCCATCTGCCTACATCAAAAACTACCTACATCAACATTCAGTCTGGGTTTATATGACTGAAGCTTTTGGCTTTGGGTTGTCAAGTTATGTTGATGCTTTCAAACTGTTTCAGGCCAAAGCTAGCATAATGTGGACAACACAATGAGGAAAAGTCTAAACAACTGCTGGAGTAAAAATGCTGAGAGGTTTGGTTTGCAAAAATAAGAAAAAGTAAGCCACTGCCATTTGAAAACAGTGAAGCACAATACTTATGTCTTTATACACTAAAACAGTTTTTATGTACCTGCTACTAATGAAACGGATTCAACAATGTAGTACTTTTATGGTCCATTTTATGACTAGGTAATTATATATTTTAGCTAGTCGAAATTAATTGCCATTTTACTGTTCTTTGGTTTAAAGGAGAAAAGGTATTTACTGGTTTGGTGAGGAAGATTCTCAACAAAAATGCAAACCTTTTATCAGCAAAGGGAATGATGTGGAATAAAACTTTACCCTTCCTTCTTGCAGTAAGGTTTCAGCTACTTTCTAGGGATATTTCTCCCTCAGAGCTACTCTAAGCTTTCCTGCCCCACAGTACCCTTTGGAAAACAAGTGATTAGCTCAGCTGTGTTCCCCATCCCATTCAGAGGCAAAAAAACAGTTAGTTAGGCTGTTGGGGTCTCACAGAGGCAGCAGTAGACAGTCAGACATTAACAGAGAGACAGCAAGCCTCAGGTGCAGATGTGGGTCTCAAATTCAACAACACACTCATTGATTGTTAGAGTTGATGAGAATTACGTGCCATATAATTAAGCATGTACATATGTGTTGAACTGACAAGCTGGATCAAGTCCCAAAGCCATGAAAGGTGAAAATATTTTACTGAAATATATTACCGAATATTTAGCCTCTACATGAAACTCTGCCACGTGTGACCTGAGGGGAGTGAAGCACCAGTATTTTATTTATCTATCTATCAGCGGCAGGAACCTGACAGTTGGTCTTTTTTTTTCCCAGGAGACTGGTTAAGTAAAAGCATACTTAAACAGTTTTACACCCAGTCTAATATTATAAAAAATAAATTGGATGAGAGGGAAATGAAAGAAGTAGATTATTCTTATTATTCAGAAAGAAGCAGAAGATTATTCACCTCTCCTATGAAGACAGGCTGAGAGTTGGAGTTGTTCCTCCTAGAGAAGAGAAGGCTCCAGGGAGACCTTATAGCAGCCTTCCAGTACCTAAAGGGGGCCTACAGGAAAGATGGGGAGGGACTCTTTATCAGGGAGTGTAGCGATAGGACAAGGGGGAATGGTTTTAAACTGTAAGAAGGTATATTTAGATTAGATATTAGGAAGAAATTCTTTACTCTTGAGAGTGGTAAGACACTGAAACAGGTTGCCCAGAAAAGTTGTGGATGCCCCATCCCTGGAAGTGTTGAAGGCCAGGTTGGACGGTGCTTTGAGCAGCCTGGTCTAGTGGGAGGTGTCCCTGCCCATGGCAGGGGATGTTGGAACTAGATGATCTTTAAGGTCCCTTCCAACTCTAGCCATTCTATGATTCTGAGATTATCTGCTGTCTGTGGAGGTCCAAATGAAAGGAAAGAGAGAATCACATTGAGTATTTCCGGATCACAGGTACCTAAATAGGAAAAAAAAATGTATCTTCTGGGCTGTTTTCCTGACACTGAGGGATTGTTCCCCCCAAATGACTCTTTTACATTGTTTTGTTACCTACATGTACCATATAGATGGCTTTCACTGCTTTTCTTGAGAGATTAAGTTCCAGCATAACTTTTTTTTTCACCTGAGTGTAAACATCATTAATTTTCTAAACATTATGGAAGCACTGAAAGCTAGCAAGAAGCTATGAAGATTGCAAAGGAGAAAGAAATCCCACCTGTGGTGTCAGGAAGGAGACATATGCACTCCACACCCACGCTTGCTGGAGCAACTTGGCTGCTGGCGGTGCAGCACCACATTGTCATTGCTCTTGTAAGTACAGCCCCATTGCATGACGCTTTGCTCTCCGTGATACTGTCTTACATGAAAAGACTCAGTAAGAGCAACACAGCTTTCTGAACGCCTCCCAGTTTACTTCAAATAATTTATCTTAAATCTGACACGCTTTTAAAGTTTTTCTCCTGGTCCATTTCTCTGAAATCTGAGGGTAAGCTTTGGTGGGGAACTTATAATTTCCATATCTTTCCTTGTCACCTCCCTGTTACTTTGTTGATCATAGTAACATTCAATTTCTATACACTTTTTCCTTATTAAAGAGAAAAAAACAATGCTATGGCTACCTTCAGCATTATGCATACAGGACTGGAAGTACAGTATTTAAATGATCACGATAATTCTGATTTGCAGCTGCATGCAGAGGAGAAAAAAAAGAGACTATTTTAAGCTACTGAAGCAGTCACTCTTGGTGTTTCAGCTCACCATTATTCTCTCTCCCTCAGCAAAGTCTAGTCAGCCACCATCCCAAGAAAGGCAGTGCCAGCTTCAGGAAGAGCTATTCTCTGTTAAGTCTTCAGATCTTAAAGGGCGGTGGAAAACTTCACATTCTCCCAGCAGGAGAGCAGGGACTCAGTGTAGGTGTAAATCTCTGGCAGCTGATTGTTGGAGCCCACAAGCTGTACCTTGTAAATAATTCACTTAGGCACAGAAAAATCTGCATATGAGGATGAAATGTCATTTATAACTCATAGGATATTGGCTTGGCTGAGAACAAGTTTCCAGCCCCTTCAACTCATTAAGTACCACTAAGGAAGAAGGAATACAGATGATGTAAAATAAACTCTGCTTTTGCCTTGTAACTAACAGAGAATAGTTAACAATAACCAAGATGAAAATTAAATTCTCTGGGAGACAAGGAAGGGGACCTGGTGTTTCTCAAATCAGTCATCTCAGTATAAATTTTACAGCTTCTTTATTATTAACTCTGTCAGAACCTCATCCTTCACATTATTAGTAGGGTTGGGCTTATAAGGAGGCATTTGGCTGGAGGTGAGGTGCTGGAAGGTGCTGGAAGTGTTTCCCTTCAAGCATTTTTGTGACTTGGAATGGTTTGCTGAGAGAAAAGATAATGTGCTCAAACAGAGCACCCCTCGCTGAAATTCAGTGCTATCAGAGACAAGATATTTTCATAACTGATCTAATCTCTTGCTTTATTACATTATTATCATCCTAAAACCCTGTCTGTAATATTCTGTTTTTCAGATGCTTATAATTTTGCCAGACTTAAGTTATTCACTTGATCTGTTTCACACCACCCCATGCTGAATGCTGTTGGAAAAATATTCACCAAAATCCTCAGCCGAATCAGTGGGTTTATGAAACAGAAATAGGGAAAAGGTATGTGCTGTCTGTGTTAAAAAGTCTGGGGAAAGTGAAGGGGGAGATGAATGGATGGTTGGAAGGGATGCAGGAAAGGAAACCGAGACTGAGAATTGAAGTAGGGTGTAGACCTGGTATTACTTGTGACCTGATATCTAAATTAAGAATGATTGTTATCAGAGTGTTTGTTCCAAGTGGAATAGTGCTTTCAAAATGCAGGATATTAATCTCTCTTACTTGCACAGACTACACTACCTGAGTTCTGCTTGTACATTGAATGTGGTGGGTTTTAATCCCTGCTTTTCCACTAATTGCCCTTTGTCGTTATGCCATCTTCATTGAAAATGGAGGCAAAGACATTAATTTAGTTTTGGACCATTCGTAGGTTATCTTTAATCTCTGCTACATTCTCCTTCTATAGCAGCTCCATTTCTTCATTCAGTGTTCTTTATTTAGACAGCTGATGAAATGGCTCCTATTTGCTTTAATCTCCTTTGCAAGGTTTAACTCAGTTTAATTTTCCAGAAAACTTTCATTCTGGGGGGATTCTTACTTTTTCCCTGGATTTCCTGCCTGAGGAAATAGCTTTTTTTACTGTTCAGACCCTTTTCTTGTTCTTTGATTCCTGGCTTCATTCTAAATAACATAGTTTGAGGTGGTTGCTCATTCAGTTAGGTCTAGAGCCTCTCCTTGCAATCTCTTTCTTTCGTTTTGCTGTCTGTGTTCTGTGCTGTTCAGGTGACTTCCTTAAGTAGCTTCATTAATCTCTGAGCACTCGCATTTTCCTACTGAAGATATCTGACAGATAACTCACTTTGAGCGCCTTTCCTAATGAAAACATCCATGATCTGACAATGCTCTTGGTGCTGAAGATAGGCAGTAGATTCTTCACTTTCCTTTCTAGCCCTCAACCTACTCTGCACTCTCTGGCATGCAGTTTACTATTCCAGTTTCTAGATCACCCCTGGAGAGAGGCTTCCTGATTACCCTCGGCACTCAGGCACACCTGCTTCTTCATGTGAGCCTCAGCTCTCTCCCTTCTTCCTGAGTGAACTTCCTTAACATCTTCTCACTGTTTACTGCACGCTATTCTTGCTCCTTTTTCCGTTCTGGTTCCTGGCTCTCTTATTTTACAGTACGAAATTTTCTGCTTTCTTCCTCAGTGTCTCATCTTTTTCACCTGTTTGGAACTTGCCTTTTATGAATTCTCTCAGGCACAACTTCTTGCATCAATAGCACCTTGTGGTCCTCAAACGGTCAATGTACACATACAACATGCTGGTTCTGCACCCGGTTGTTTTTGCTCTCCCCCTGCATTGCCCAAGTCATTGTTAGAGTTCAGCTGCTTCTTTTAGAGAAGGAAGAGATAACCCAACCACTGGTTCCCACGAGAAATCCCTTCTTTTGTTCTTCCTAGTTCCCTAATTAAATGGCTTCCTCATTTAAAACCTTGGGTATTGGGGAGCCTGGATGGATTGTTGCTCATATGTCATGGGGAGAGAGGTGTCTGTTAATAGGCAAAATGTTAACTCCAAAGGCTCGCTCCGGTTATGAGTTGTTAGAGTAGCTGTCCATAGGCATCAACAAAGTGAGATGTCCAGCTCTTATTGATACCACCAGTGAAAAGGAAACGAAAGTGGCAGAAGGCAGGATCAGGATCACTTCCACACAAACAGCCACAGCTGTTTACTTTTTCTAGTCCGTTTATGATTTAAGATCCCCAAAAGGGAGGGGACACACTGCGTTGTACTGAAAAACTAGACAGGTTGGACCCTGATTTAGAGGGTGGGAAGTACGTGACAGGTGAGTAAACAAACCAATGGGCCAAGGTAGGGAGGAAGGAATCTGGACTTTTGTCAGATGGCAACCCCACTGGCACCAGGAGTCACAGGTAAGTGCTGTCTGACAGCAAAGACAGACAGCAGCAATTTGCAGGTGTGGGAACAAAAGGAAGGAGAATTAAAAAAAAAACTCCAAACCACACAGCTCTTTACTGGCAATAGAGAGGTAAGTAAGTAAGTAAGTAAATAAATAAATAAATAAAGACCACTTTCCCCCAGTCCCATCTCAAAAAGCAGTACCAAGAAGAAAACCCCTCAGATTAAGGCTTATTAGGAGAGCAAGAAGAGGAATGGTTTAGCAATAGCCAAGGGGGTTCAAGACAAGAAGAAAAGCATATGAAATATATTAAGAGAACAAAAAATACTGGAGAGAAAGTAGACTCATTAATAAATGAGGAGGAAGATTAAATCAATGACTGTTCTAAAATGGGTAAACTACTGAAATGCTTTATAAAAATCTGTTAAAAAAGAAAAATAAGGGAAGGAGAAATGGATAATTAAGAAGCAATGACGACTTTGTCAAAGCTATTGATGAAAAGCAGGTAAGAGAATACTTAAAACATCTGAATATATATACAGATCAGCAGGTGTGCATGCATTTCAGAGTGTTAAGGGAATTAGCTAATGAACTTACAGAAACACTGGCAATTACTTACAGAAAGTTACAGAGTGTGATGGGAAAGTACCAGAGGGCTGAGGGATAAAAAGCAAGCGAAATAATGAACTTCTAAAAGGTAGAAAGTAAAAAAAAAAAAAGTAAAACAATCCCGGCACTAACCATTCAGTGGTCCAACTTCTACCCCTGATAAAGAAATGGCATGTATATTAAGATAGAAATGGAACCATAAACACAATTAGAGCAAGGGTTTCTACAGAATAAATCATGACAGACAAAACTTACTGCTTTTTCAGATCAAGTTAGAAGAGTGGGCAAACGAAGAAAAGGGAAGGTAATGCATCTGGACTCTCCTGAAGCATGTAGTCCAGGCCTCCTCAAATCTTACCTGAAGTATGAATTAACATTGATGCAAATGTCAGCATTGTCATGTAAACCAAGAGTGAACTGAAGGACCATAAAATAAGGAAAATGATAAATTGAGGTGTTGGGATATTGGGGGCTTCCTCCAGGGGTGCTTCACAGGCATCACGTGGTTTAGAAGTGGGCCTGGTAGAGTTAGATAATGGTTGGACTTGATGATCTTAAAGGTCTTTTCCACCCGTAATGATTCTATGATTCTATGATCTGAGCTAGGTCTAGTTTCATTTAATGTTTTTGATAATGATGTGGGAACAGGTGGAGGAGGATGAGGTGGAGAGTAGAAGATTGGGCTTCCACATGGTCTGCACCAAAGCAAAGTTGATAAGTGATAACAGTAAATAATAAAGTAATTATAAACCTTGTAAATGTCAAGCTGGATGATGATATGCAGGTGAGTGAAAATAAACCAGCAAAACTTGGTGCAGCTCTTCAGATCAGGGGTTACTGCATTCCAGCCTGGCTGCAAAACATATGTTCAAGTAATATAAAGTATTATTCAAAAAAGCAAAACAGGAAGTTATTTTAAAAGTAAAAATGAAAATGCTTCACTCTTAAGATGTCAAATCATGATGCTTTCTTATGTGAAAAAGAGATGAAACCAGTGCCATTTGGTTTCCTCGAGAGGCCCTCTGACAAGCTCCAGTGACAGTTTCCTTGTATATAGCGCTGTTGCAGCTGCATCAAAAATACTGTGTACAGTTTGGGACATGTCAATCTCAGAACGCTGTCAAGAAATTGGAGAGAGTCCAGAGAAGAGTAATCCAAATGATTAAGAGTCTCAGGGGATTCATTTATAAAGAAGATTAAGTGAATTATATTTTGATTAGAAGTACACTTTAATGGTGTATAAGTAACAGAAAGACATAAACACCAAGTAGGGAACAGGATGATTTAGGATGGCCCCAGAGGTTTTGATGGAATGAAGATCAAAAGAGAATTTAGACAGAATATCAAGAAACATTCCTTAGCTGTGAGGGATTTTGGTTATACATTTCCCCATTTTTGATTACAGAATGGGTTTCAGAAGAAACGGTGAAGGTTCTTGCTTCTGGAGTTATCACATAGGACAGAGTAAAAGACTTCTTCAGCCGGGGGGGTCAGGAAGGATCCTGCAGTGTGATTTAGCGAGTCTCTGCACCTTTAACTCCTCCTATCTCAGCACAGAGGTAGGAGGCCACCATTCCCAGCAAGTTGGCCCCGCGCATGGTTTCCATTTCCCAAAGCACTCATCTGGCAGTGTTACCTTAACCCTGACTAATGAGTAGATCAGCGAGGAAAGGAACTCCCAGGGGTGACTGAATGGGTGAAGAGCTACATTAGCTGATCACTCCTATTCATTTCTTTATAAAAATAAAAGGTAGTCTGCTGCTATCGTGTGCATCTGTTGTCAGTGCTTGGCCATGATGGTAAAGACAAAATCAAAAGGTACGAAATAACAAATGCAAGAAGCTGGAGCCATACTTATTGAAAACACTGTAAATAAGTCACCTTTCTCAAACTAGTATCTGAGAAAATGCTTAATTTTTCCTTCCAAGATGCACCAGAAGGTTAGACAAACTTATAAATTCAGAACTGAAAGTATACATGGTCTGAAGAAATCTCATTTTTAGGGAAAATATTCAGTTCCTATTGGGAGAAATAAGAACATTCCCATTGATTTGGGCTCAAATCTTCAATCATTTCTGCCACCACGTGTCCTACTATACCTGATTCTGAGGTGCTGAAGTATTTCTGTAATATACATGATCTAGCAACCCACTTAGGTTAAAAGGCCAATAGCTGTCCTGTTTGTTTAAACTGAGATTAATCTCAGAAAACTACACTGTGAACAAAGATGTAATCTTAGATTTCTAGTGACAACCGTGTGCTTGGAGTTAACATCTATTTTTATCACCTATATTGGTAGCTGTGCAGCCAGGTTTCCTTGTTAGAATTAAAGATATATGTCACAATCAAGTATGGGAATATTTCCTAGTAGAGCATGCCTCAAACATCTTGTTTGGTTTAATATTAGCCTAATTCCTATATATTTATTGGATATGTATTGAAATGTTGCCTTAATACTAGTGTGCCTTAATGACTGCTCCATCAAGGAATGAAGGGCTGCAGGGTGGCTCTTCCTTGGTGCATCTCCAGGAATGCACAACCCAATTCAGACCAGATGCTCCCTGCACGCTGGGCGAGCTTAATCCTGCCACCTGCTAGGTCCTGTGTCACTGCGGGCAGCTGGACTGGGACATGGGGAGGTATATTGCTTTGGATACATAGCAGTGATTGGCACCACTGCTGACTGAGAGTGCAGGTGACTGCTTTCTAAATCAGGTGTTAGGAATGGTCTAATAGCCTTTTTTTTTTTTTTTTTTTGCTTTTTGTTGTCCCCTCTATGTCTCATAGCTCCTAAAAATGTCTCGCTGCCTTACCCCTTCTTTGCTAATGTGCGCAGACTATAGTTTCACTCAGAGAGGCAACTGACATTTTGCATTAAACTGATGCCTGCTTTGTTAATTTTAATTATTGTTCATTTGCCAGTGTTGAATTTGTGGACTTTGTAATGTATGCATGGCAGACCTTGTAATGCAACCAATTTGCAGGTGTCAGGTGCTGGGCAGCAGAAGATGGAAGAAAACAATGCATGTGCAGATTTTTTCAGTCCTTACGTCCTGAGATGGGAAAGGATTGGCCAAATGTTTGGGTTGCATTTGGACTCTGGGCAGTGTCCAGTACATAGGTATTATGGCAGGACTTCTTGTTACAGTATGTCAGCCTCTTGCTTGCATGTATTTCCTGCTGGTGCTGTTCAAAAAAGCATCCAGCCCCAAAGAAACTCTCCTCCGAAAAGGTGCCTGGATATAGTACTATAAAAAGGATGTATATTCCAATTTAAAATATGCACAGATCATTCACCGAGGTAGCAACTATTCTTTTTCCCTTCCCCCAAGATAAGAGTGTAAATCACATCTTCTCAACAAGGCAGGTAGTGAGGATGACAAAATTCTTACATTCCTAAAGTGTTATTGGAGAAAAAATGTCACCTCCATGCATAATTGCATAACTTTACTACCTGTCATTTTCTATCAATCAAAAAAATGTTATACTTGAATTTGAGGACAAACATGTCTAATAAGATTTCAGATTGACAGCTGAACGGCTGTACTCAACCTTATTTTAACTTTATTTTTTGTTGTTGTTCACTAGATCAACACAGAGAGTATTATACCAAAGTTAGGGGAAACAAATACTCAGATATATTAATCCCTTATGCACACTTTACCTCAAAAAATAGAATTTCTTTCCCCGCAGGTTTAGTTAGTCAGCTCCCTTCAGTCTCGCCACTGCTGCAGAGGGAGTCTAATGTTTCTTCTTTTGTATTTCCAGTGCAGTGTTGCCAGATTTTGTGTGAATTATCAGAGAAATGTGTTTGATGACTTGCGATCAGTGCCAGTGCCCTCAGTGCAACCGTGGCACTCCACTTGTCCCCAGCCCCCCTTCTCCTGGTGCAGGGCTGTGGCTTCCTCATCCACTGAGGGGCACGGCCGTTTCCCCACACAACAGCCCATGTCTCTCACCCCAGCGTGTGGCCTCCCTCTCACTGGCCCCTGTTGTTCAGAATATGCAACAGTCTGCAATTCTGCACGTCAGAGATTTATTCTCCTTCATCGATGGTGAGTAGAGGATCTCGCTCGTTCTCCATTCAGGTTACCCTCTGTTAAACAGCAGCCTCGTTCCTGTCTCCACGTCTTGCTTTCTGTCTCTGCCCACCTCTGCGTCCTTCCCAATTGCCTCCTGGAAATCTCAGGGAACATCTTCCCACCATTGGTTTTCCTCCTTGAAGCTGCTTATGCTCTATCTTGGTGTCTGCTCCAAATGTCTTTTTGACTTTTCCCAGAATTCTCATCCCTGAATAGGTTGCCAGGAAACTGTTCCTCAGTTTCGGGCCTTTTTCTTCTTTGTGTTAATTTTCAGTTGGCTAAAGTACTCCTCAGATCTGGGATTCAACTTTGGTTGGACCTAACTCAACCTCGTGTGCATTAGTGGTGGTCTGGCTCTGCTGAACTCTTTCTAAGCCATCACAAATGCTCCAGGACAGGCTTTAAAATGACAAAGAGTGTACCAGGACCTCTTTAGTACTGATGCACAGGGAGACAGAGGTAGACATCTAATCTTGGCCATCTTCTGCAGTTTCTTTCAGTTCTCTGTGTGAAGCCATCATTCCATCCTTCTGAATAAGGTACACCTGGGTGAGGAGTAGAGTTAAGGAGAGGGTAGGGAAGACTGGTTGCTTTTGGAGGAAAAATGTCTCACTACAACTTCATACAAAGAACCTGATTATTTCCCATTAGAGGATCCCAAAGTGTTCATGCGTTATGTCTTACATCCCTCCAGCTCTGCAGGGAGGTGATGGTGACCTCCACATACTCATACTGCTAAAGCAGCTGTTGCAAGGATGTCGTTTGCTTCCATGAATGTCTGGGTGAGCAATGATTAGGATCAGGTGAGAAGCTGGACTCTACCCTTGTCCCAGTTGCCCAGTGTGCTGTCATGGAGCAGACACCCCAGGGACAGGTACTGCAGACTTTATATCATTCATCCACTTTGTTTATCCCTTGAACAAGGAAGCAAGGACCGGACGGGGATTTTGTACCTATGATTGCAATGAGTGTTGTGAAAGCAGTAGAGAGAGAGATTCCCAAAGTTAATCTTTGTTTAGCTGATTCACACTGCAGAAACATTAACGCCAAGGCAGCCTGGGCTTGGGTGTGAGTGACACATGCCTTCCTGGAAGGCGAGGCACAAGCTTTTATCCCATGCCCTGCTGTGTGCTCACTGTGGTTAGACATAAGCTGGGTATGTCTCTACACGTGGAAATCACATCCTTGATTGTATTGTAGGTCCCAGCAATTCCTGGTCTGCCGCTGAAGCAACGCACTATATGCTGCTCATTGCTTGTGGCAAAGCCACAAATGAGTCTCCAGAGATTTCTCTTGGTGAAGTGTCAATACTGAAGCGATGTTTATCTTCTAAACTCTTTAATACATCCTTTTTGAGTTCCTGAAATGGTTTGGCCTAACTCAATGACAAATGAGCAAGTATTTAAAAGAGCCTTCATATCTGCAAGAATAACCAAGGAGCCAGATGTCAAAATGCTATCAGCCAAAGTCACAATTAAGTGCAACCCACAGTTTCTATAGCAGGCACAATTAATTGCAGGCACAAAACTATGACTGCAAAAGGGTGGTCATTAAAAAAAAAGAAGATTGAGGCAAGACATTCTGAGTATCCATGCTATTATTTAAATTAACAATAAATAGTAATCTTTTTTGCTTTGCAGGATCTTTCACATTCAATCTTTAAAATCCCTTACAGACCACAGTGGCCCTGTGTCATAATATTCAGTGAAAGAGAAAATGCTAAGACTCATGGGAAAGTATAAAATCGAATTAAACTTGTTTAGCCCTGATATCATACATACTGCTCAGGCCAGACCTTTTCTCAGTGAGGAAAACAGTCTTCTGATAAAGTTGGAAGAGGATATTTATTTTACTATTTCTTCTCTACTAAGGATATTCGTATTTCCAAATGTTTATGATTTGAGTTCAAGGTACTGCCATAAAAGTAATCCATGGCAGGTAGGTTTTCTCGGGGGCCCTTTGTGAGTGCAGCGGGTTTACAATGGTGCTGAGGAAGACCTGCATGATCACGCATGCCTGGAGGAGTTCTGTCCTCCTCCAATACACTTTTCCAAAAGCAGTTTCCCATGTCCCCTGCAAACAGTGACCAGAAATCATCTTTCTCAAAGGTGAAACGTTGTTAAGGTCTGTGCATGTGAGAAACAGACGGTCTTTGTGCAGCCAGAGGTGGAGGGATGGAAAGGGCTTTGCTTTCTTTCAGTGGCTTATGAAAATGTTCCACCAGCCATAGCTCCACCTCTACATGGAAAATATTAGAGGATGGGATCATGCGGGCCAGATTTCTCTGCCTGTCAGGCTTCGGGATCAGAAGCACAGTGGCAGAAGCCCAAGAAACTCTCACAGTGGAGCGTACCTGCCTTCTTCTGGTCTCTCCCCTGGCTGTCCTCTCACCTCATGAATATCCAGCCGGGGGCTGGGGAAAGGGTAGATGGAGAGGGTGTCAGAGAGACTTCAGGGACAGAGCAGAAGATGGTGGGGATCAAACAAAGTATGGGAGGGAGCGGGGAGCCCTTGCCCACTACATGACAGGCAGATGCAAGCAGGTGAGCCAGTCTTTCCACTGACAGCAACCTGGCTGCATCCTCTGCCTGCAACCGGCACCCAACCCCTGTGGAGGGATGGAGAGTTACGGCTGTGTGTTATCCCTATCCACGTTTCCCACAGGCTGAGGCGCAGCAGCTCTCTGTCAGCCAGAGCTGGAAGCAGCGCAGGCAGGGCTGGGGGCTGAGCTGTGGGGAGAGGTACCCGGCAGAAAGGCTGCTCCATGTGGGTGAACCCCTGAGGCACTCCCACAGCATCACTCGTGCCGCTGCTCGGCTTTGTGCCTGCTTTTTGGTGACCTTTTTTTTCCCCTCTTCAATCCGTTTCATTGCAATGCTCGGTTAGGAAAGGCTTCTCAGGGTCCTGCTTCTTTGCGGTTAAAGTGGGACATTTGCCCAAAATGGGATGGTTTTCAAAAAATCTTAATTAAAAAAAAATCAAACCCGTGCAATGTTTCTTATTTTGTCCATTACATCATGAGCCCCATCTGTTTTCAGTGTTTCATGGGGTTCCACTTGAATTGATATCGTGGGGCAGAAACTGGTGATTCCCCCACTTTGCTAGTGAATTAGCAGACGGAAGGAGTGAGCTGAAAGATCCTTTTCTTTGCTTAGGACTGCTGTAAATTTTAGGCATGAGTATTTGCGCTGAGCTTCTTCAGCTCCTGTTGACATTGGTGTTGGTGAAGGATACATACGACTGAAACCTTACAACTCTTAATATCGAAAAGCTTGAGATGTTGCTCTTCGGACCACACCTGAAACAAAGTCTTGCTACGGCCTGCATGCCATTACACTGCATTTCTTTCATATTGAGATGCCAAAATTACATTGCTAAGTTATAAGTAGTTTACATAATCCCAGAATGCAACATGGGAAAGCTTTCAAAATAAAAATGAATAATAAGATCAGCATTTATTGGTTTTTTCCTCCTACGTTGCCACTGAAAATTCTCATTGGTGTGGCTTTATATGAATAGTTCTCCAGAAGTAAATTATGAGCAAAATTCAAAGCCACCATAAATTAAATGTGCTTTTTTCCTGCTTTGGTGTACAAGACTTTCCATTAAGCTAGCCCCATATAATATACCTTGGATGTGTTCAAGAAAGCCCTGTAAATTATAGTAAGTATTTAAAATGGTAAGTAGACATTGAAAAAGGCCACATTAGGATTAATGAATGAAAGGGTTGATACTGAAAATGCACTTGTAAATAAATAACATGAAAAGTAAAGATGACACACTGTTAGGTTAGAGTTACAAGTGGGAGTATGATGATAAATCACACGGCTGTTTGTCAGAGCGTCACATGTGGGTGCACGTACTCCTTAGTCCCTTTCTTCCCTTCCCCCCTGAGCGAAGCCTCTCCCTCCCCTTGCCCCACTCGCTGCACTTCCAGGAGCCTGATGGAACACACCTTTGCTTTCGGCACCGACTATCGGTGCTGACGGTGTGCTGAGCTGTAGAGTTTGATACCTGTTAGGAGCAAAGCTTGCGTTTCCCTGGGTGAAGGCAGTGCTTCAGGCCTGCTCTCTGTACTCTGGTAATAAAATGCACATTGCTGATGGTGGGTGTCTACCAGGGGTGCAGGTGAGCCTGGGTTCACTGCTGCTCTTCACAGGGGTGTCGGGTCCTTGGGTGTTTTACCCCCCTAGCAGCTCTCCCTGGCAGTGAGCTGTCTTGGGATGGGAGCTGGGTAGCAAAAGGCCAGCAGGGGGAAAGCTGACGACGATGTGCAATGTGGTGCGGGGGATGCAGGGCTTGCGGTGTGGAGATGCAGGGCTTGCAGCCCAGTGCAGGGGCGGGAGGAGAAAGCTTTTGCCCTCCTTCCACGCCTCCACTAGTACTGGTCTTAACACATGCCTGGTTGTGACACAGCACAGCTGGGTTGGTAGCCCTGGTGCCATGAGCATGGTTTGAGGTCTGGCCACGGTGGAAACTTAAATTGAAGCTCTCTGCCCTGGGTTGAGCAAGTTCTCAGAAAATGCACCAAAACCCCAAAACCCAGAGTGGAAAAAGCTTTCCTCCCAGGCAAGATTTTTCCATGTTTTCATTGTGCCAGCCGTAAAGGCCATATATACTGATTGCAGCTACTGGCGTCATCACATCTTGTATCTCATATCATATCATCATCTGTGGGAGCAGTTCTGTGAAGCCTGTTCTGGCTCACGGCTGAAATATCTCGCAGATTGTTGTCCAAAAACACAGAGCAAAAATGAAATGGGGGGGGCTGTGAGACCAAAAAACATACGTGCATTTGTACTTGGGGATCACCTGGGCTGAGAAAAGCATCTGCCTAATTACATGAAGGTTTTGCATGTCTCAGAGAACATGTGTAAGGTAAGTAGGCCTTACGTAGTTGGGATCAGAAAGTCCATGTTAAGGTTACCTCTGCTTAGAAACGATATGACGTGGCTGCATGCGATCAAATTCTGGCTCCTAGTGATTCAGGGCAAGTCCAAAATGTGATGTCCTTAATGGAGCTACTGTGGATGCAGAGCAGCGCAAGATGGGATCAGACTGTATCATGTACACTACATGAAGTGATGGGTGGGTACATTTTTATAACCTGATTTTACTTCCCTCCATAGTATTCAATTTTATCCACATAGGTCCATTGAGAAAACAAGGTTCTGCTCTCAGTGAAGTGTTTATGGGCCCATACAGCCATAGGAATACCTTTTATGTGCCTGTGGCACTTTGAATATCTTTGAATGGGAAGGAATCTTTGTGGGCAAGAATAAATCCACGTAGTTTTTGGTCTGCCATGTGAGGAAGGGCAGAGCAGTAGTCAGTGCCACCTAAATCTTTGCCAGACCCCAGGGAAGGATTTAAGTTCAGGTTCCCTATTTGAGTAAGCACTAGGAACAAATGGTAACATAAAGGTTAGTAGAAGATTATAAATAGGATAATAAATGGAGAAGGAAGGATTATACTACCACATTAGAAATCATTTGAAGGGAAGGTAGAAACTCTCATGCTTTGCAATAATTTTTGAGTGCCCAGATTGATGGTAATCTATCTGTGTTATTTATTATAGAGATATATGTTTTGAAATAATTTTTTAAAAGAGCTTTTTTAAATTATTAGAGCTACAAATAGAGTACAGCACCAAAAGTCTAATAGGCTGAAGTTGAATGTTAATGGTGCAGATATAAATATTTGCTGTGGAGATGTGTCTGAGTGCACCCAATCAGGTGAAAGAGGAAAAGCACATGTTTCTCATGTGGCCAGTATTAGCTAAGTAATTTGGCTTATATTTTTGAATACTCCTGATTAACTGTTTTATGAAAAACACTCTGTCAGATAAACTGAGATAATTGGTAAAGAGGAAGAAACCACAGTCCATACATAGACAGACTGTAAGCAGAAAGAAGTAAATTAGTCTGTCTGTTTTGAACTCTTCATTCAGTTCAGTATAGTTCATAAAACTGAACAAAGAGTGTGTAGTAAAAGAAGGGCTTAGGAGTTGAGATGGTGGAAAAGGAGTAACGATCTCTGCTCTTTATTGGTCTCCGTAACCAGAACCTGTGAGTGCCTCACAGCCTTCAGTTCTGCACTGTGCAGCAGAAGTACAGTGGCATTTAACGAGCATATGCAAGAGCAAAATTATCAATATCTGCCCAAGCTGAATAGCTGTGGTAGGTTGACCCTGACTGGATGCCAGGTGCCCACCAAAGCCACCCTATCACTCGCCTCCTCAGCCAGGCAGGGGAGAGAGAATATAGTGAAAGGCTCATAGGTTGAGATAAGGACAGGGAGATCACTCAGCAATTACGGGCAAAACAGACTCGACTTGGGCAAGCTAGTTTAATTTATTACCAATCAAATCAGAGTAGGATAATGAGAAATAAAACCAAATCTTAAAAACACCTTCCCCCCACCCCTCCCCTCTTCCTGGGTTTTGCTTCGCTTCACTTCACTCCCAATTTTCTCCACCTCCTTCCCCTGAGCAGTGCAGGGGAATTGGAAATGGGGGTTGTGGTTAGTTCATCACACGGGGTTTCTGCCACTCCTTCCTCCTGAGGACAAGGACTCCTCACACTCTTCCCCTGCTCCAGCATGGGGTCCCTCCCATGGGAGACAGTCCTCCAGAAACTTTTCCAACATAAGTCTTTGCCATGGGCTGCAGTTCTTCATGAACTGCTCCAGTCTGGGTCCATTCCATGGCGTGCAGTCCTTCAGGAACAGATTGCTCCATCGTGGGTCACCCACCAGGCCACAAGTCCTGCCAGCATACCTCCTCCAGTGTGGGCTCCTCTCTCCACGGGGCCATTAGGTCCTGCCAGGAGCCTGCTTCATCGTGGGGTCCTCCATGGGGTGACAGCCTTCTTTGGGCATCCACCTACTCCAGTGTGGTGTCCTCCACAGGCTGCAGGTGGATATCTGCTCCACCATTAACCTCTATGGGCTGCAGGTGGCCAGCCTGCGTCACCATGGTCTTCACCATGGGCTGCAGGGGAATCTCTGCTCTGGCGCCTGGAGCACCTTCTTCACCTCCTTCTTCACTGATCTGGGCATCTGCAGAGTTGTTTCTTTCACATATTCTCACTCTCTCCTGGCTGCAGCAATTTTCTCCCCTTCTTAACTATATTATCCAGAGGTGCTAGCACCATTGCTGATGAGCTTGGCTGTGGCCAATGACAGGTCCATCTTGGCATTGGCTCTATCAGCCATAGGGGAAGCTTCTAGCAGCTTCTCACAGAAGCCACCCCTGTAGCCCCATCACTAGCAAAACCTTTCCGCACAAACCAATACAGTAGCATCCCTTAGGGTTGACCTAATTGAAGCCAATTCCCATATAAAAAAACAATTCCAGTTTTCAAGTAGAGTAGTAATTTTTGCAACCATACCACATTCACTTACCTGTTGAGGGCTAGCTTAGCTCTCTGTGTATGCTGCTGCAGTTGAGTTATGTGGAGGTGTCCTGCCCCATGCCCAGACCCACAGCATTTTATAAACAATATTCCGAGGATCTACGTGACTTTCACGTGTTTGCAGTCAAACCTGTGATGCAGCAGGGAACATCTCCCCTGCCCCTGAATTGCTATCCTTCCCCTTCAGATACACCTGGTCAGAAACTTGAGGGTGCAAGCTCTCTGCGAGTTAGCACACCCATGTTATTGCCTTCTACATAAGACATATACGTCTGATATCAAAGGAAGTGTAGCAGCAAATGGTCCAAAGTGTTTTTCACAGAAAAAACTAATGGGACCTTTGCACTGCAGTTTCACTGCCACTTTTGCTCATGTTCAGCCACCCAAGGCAAACTTGGGTGACCATAGCTGTGCTGTGATTACCTCCCTTCCTTCTGTTGTGCCAGTAAATTTTCTGCTATGTGATAAACTTTAAAATGACGTGTCAGTGAGTGCTGTGGCATTGGCAAAGGTGGCATTGGGTGAGGAACTGACAGCAGCAGTGTCCAACAAAGAAAAGGAGAGCAACCAGAATTGGGATAATGAACAAAATGATCATGGGATGGTAAAGGAAGAAGAGCACTGGACACAATCATAAACAGAACAGGAAAGGGGAGTAGAAGCGGTGACCCTGATGCCACTGATGGTAGAGGAAGATGTGGACAACAGAAACCCATATTTTAATTATTAAACATGTCATAATGTTACTGCCTGGGATGGGGTTGGAGCAACTTAGTCTGGTTGCAAAATCCTGCAAGGAAGGTCTCATTACAACCCGTCATATGTTTGGGCTGGGCAGCCAGACTACTCACTGCTTTCAAAACACACCTGAAATGCCAGGAAGCCCAGAGAGCTGCTTGGTTGCGCTGATGAGAAAGAGACGTTTGAGGAGCAGGCTTGGCTCTTGGGTCTCAGGGCATGGGTGACTCACGATGGTGATGATGGCCTTCTTCCGCTGCCTTTTTAGTCGCAGTGCTTTTGGCACGTGACACATCCAACCTTGGTTATGCTGATAACACTCCACTGGTTTTGTAAGCAACTGAGAATTTCTGTGAACTTGAGCTCGGCTTCATATCTGTGCTTTTAAAAGGTTTCATTTTATTTCAAGGGCATGTTTGTTTCTTTTCGTGAATATGAGAGCTTTTTACCTGTTTCTCCCACTCTCAGGCTTTCAGACTATGAGATTAGTTTAGCAATCAGGAAATTACTAGCATCATCCTAATTTTAGTATTGTTCATGCATTGCAAAGCAACTTGCTACACAAGAAAAAAAAACACGTTTGAGCAATATTGGTGCAATATGTCAGACATGTAGCAATATTCTCTGTGATTATCACCCCATACAATTTTCAAAGCAGTGATGAATTGTGACAGATCCTCCTCTGAAATAACCCAGCATAGTTTATGAAATCGGTGGAAGTATATCAGCTTACATCAGCTGAGGATCTGGGCTACATTTCCAGCATTCTGCTAATAGTTTTTTACGACAGAAGTGAGTACCTGAGATGAACTGAGAGTTAACCTCTCTGGGTGCACTTTATATTCTTCTTGTGAGAAATGCTAGATATGCTCATGCAGTTCAACAAGGCCAAGTGCAAGGTTCTACATCTGGGTCGGGGCAATCCCAAGCACAAATACAGGCTTGCCGGAGAATGGCTGGAGAGCAGCCCTGTGGAGAAGGACCTGGGGGTGATGATTGATGAGAAGCTCGACATGAGCAAGCAGTGTGCGATCGCAGCCCAGAAGGCCAACCGTATCCTGGGCTGCATCAAAAGAAGTGTGGCCAGCAGGTCAAGGGAGGTGATTCTGCCCCTCTACTCCGCTCTCGTGAGACCCCACCTGGAGTACTGCATCCAGCTGTGGAGTCCCCAACATAAGAAGGACATGGACCTGCTGGAGCGCGTCCAGAGGAGAGCCACGAGGATGATCAGAGGGCTGGAGCACCTCTCCTATGAGGAGAGGCTGAGAGAGTTGGGGCTGTTCAGCCTGGAGAAGAGAAGGCTCCGGGGAGATCTTATTGCGGCCTTCCAGTACCTAAAGGGGGCCTACAAGAGAGCTGGGGAAGGACTTTTTACACGGGCATGTACTGATAGGACGAGGGGGAACGGTTTTAAGCTGGAAGAGGGCAGGTTTAGATTAAACATTAGGAAGAAGATTTTCACTTTAAGGGTGGTGAGGCACTGGAACTGGTTGCCCAGAGAGGTTGTTGAAGCCCCATCCCTGGAGGTGTTCAAGGCCAGGCTGGACGTGGCCTTGGGCAACCTGGTCTAGTGAGACGTATCCCTGCCTGTGGCAGGGGGGTTGGAACTCGATGATCTTCAAGGTCCCTTCCAACCTAAACCATTCTATGATTCTATGATTCTATGTTTCAAACTCACTTAAGCAAGGAGATGCAGCCACTGAGTATTGAAAATGAGTAACATCTCTGGCAAAGTCTGGCACAATTATGATAGAAACTTCCCCCATTTGTAGCAAGGATAAGGGAGTCCAGGGGAAGTTACTGAATTTCGAGAGTTGTAAGTAAAGAAACTTTTAGAAATGATGGCAGCAGAAAGCAGACTGTACTTACACCTTTTTTTTTTTTACGCAAGCAATTTGCTTTTACCTAAACATACATCTCCAGTATGCTCACAAACGTTTTGTAATAGACATTTATATGCACAGTGAAATTGAAGTAACATGGGGTCTATTACAATACCATCCGTGCCATTTAAGCTTTACAGCGAAAGACCACCATTTTCTGTGTGTGAATAGCGCAGCGAAGGGATTAGCAAAGTGTGAATTAGCGCAGTTCTGCTGACTGGCTAAAAAGACACATATCCTTTTTTCTTGTCATTCAGAGGTGAAGAGGAGTTAATTCAGAAAAGACCGAGTTACTGACACTTTTAATAATAAAGTAACACTTCAGAGTGGTGATACAAGATGAACGATTTGTAATGACCAATATAACAATGTGAGAGAGATATGACATGAGCTTCTCCCTCTGTTAACATGTCTGAGACCGGTCAGCAGTTACCATCCTTTAGGAGCTTTTCTAGTAATTTCTTTTTATTTATATATGTGTCTTTTCCCAAATCTGTCAAAAATAGTATTTAAAAAGACCACACAGAGAACTGATCTACCTTACACAAATGTCTGGTGGGAAACAGTCATGTAAATTTTGATTTACTGAATGCACAAAAGAAGGAGGCCACCGCCTAAGAAATGGATGACAGCATCTGAAAGTGGTTCCAGCATTTTAAAAGCAATTATGGGGGGTAGATTTATGCATGAAACCTGCTCTGTACATTAACTAAATTTGTGGGTTTAATCACTGGAAGGAGAAAACCAGCTATGAAATACCCAAAGTAACAGGTCATTGTAGATATTCCCTCGAGGATATAATTTGTGTCGGTGTGTGTAGACAGGACTGTGCGTATGTGTTGCAGAAGCGACAAAGGAAAAAGTCAGTGAACATCTTCAAAAAGCAAATACAGGAGAATGCTGGAATATATGGCTTCCTGAATAAAGAAAATAAAGCTGTGACTATGTGAAGATTTCTTAGTATGGGAATGGCAAAGGAGTAACGCATTCTTCACTCCAATGGAAATTAATGGAGCATGCATTCCTCATTCTCAGTCTATTTGAGGCTGCAACAGGGGATATCACATCTGGCAAAACTACTTTGAGTCATGTTATACCACTTATAACATCATCTGGACCTTAGGAAACAGCTTTCTGAAAATAAGGAATGCTGTACAGTACCTGACATTAGCCCTGTTGAAAGGTACTGATAAGTTGCAGAGGCCTAAGAAATTAAGGGCCACATTTACATGGAATTTCCCTGCACTTTATTACAGTCAATTCCCTGGTTTTGCAATTTTAACTGCCCTTTTCCCTTAAGTGCCTTCCCCAGGGCGAGCAGGGGGTGCTTGTTTGTGAAAGGGAACCAAATCAGTCAGAAAGGAGAGCATCTGGGACAACAACAGAAGAACACTGCGTACCCAGAAATGTTACAAAATCTGGTATAAATTGAGAGCATTCATTATTAATAGAAATACTATTTTCAAACTATGTCGCACTTTCATCTCTGAGGATTTCACATGCTATAGTCCTGATCCTGTGTTTGTAGTCCTAACTCCCACAGTTAGCTTGATCAGATTTGATGGAATTAGTGGTGTGAGGAAGATGCACGCTTTATAAAGCTTTGCAGAACTTGGCTGTAGACAGCTTCATGGAAGTTTAGCTACTGCTGGGATGGAGGGCACTGTCCTCTAGATTTTTCCATAAATTCTGCAATACAGAATTTCTTTGCAGGAGGGGGCTGTTTTGGCAGAAGGTGGTGATTTTTTTCAAAAGCGCCTTAGGACTTCTGCGGCGTTCACAAAGCAGAGAAAAGCCCCGGCCTGTTAGTACCCACAGCACTGCATTGCTCATGCAGGGTTCACATTTCCCTCCTCCTTCCTGATCTAGAACAAGTGTGAAACAGAAACATTGTGATGCCCAAGAATATCTGAAATAAAATGCACAGAGCCCCATAGTCGAGGAGGTGGGCAGATATAGCTGGTGTTCATAAACCAAGTTGATGGGAGATTTGGAACTGCAAAATGGAGAAGGAAGGACTGAATGTTTTAAAATCTCCTACTGAAGCATATTGGAATAAGGGCTATGGATAGGTTTAGTGTTTGCCTTCAAACCAGGGTGTGATTCTGAGTCAAAATACCAGATCTGTGCACCTCTGGTCTTTTAAACCAAGACCTCCATCCAAATGCGTTCACTTGACATCATCTGTCGGTCACCTGGCATCGGTTAACTTAACCATCCCAGGGAGGTGACCATCAACTAATGCAAAAACTCTTGTATTTGTATGTGTGTGTGACAGTGTGCATAGGGATAAATGACTTGCCAAGTGCTTTGCTCAGAGGTCAATAGATTAGTGGCAGAGATAGAAAGTTATATACAGTAGCATGAGGTTTACCACCCAAAGTAAACTTATGCCCTTAATAAGAACGTACAGGGAAGCTCATTTCTGCTATAGGATTATAATGTGCAGATTTTTGGTTTTTTTTTAATGCTTAGTTGTTTCCAACAATGGTTATAAAAAGTCTCCAGCGTCCCATCCTGCACCCATGGCTATAAAAATATTTAAAGTCACAGAATGGATATATGGCTAGGCAGACACATATTTTGATTTATGTTATACTATGGTTTAGGCACACATTTGAAGGCAAGGTTTTTGGCTGACAATAGCATCACAATAGCAGTCTTCCAGCCATATATTATAGTGATGACCCCTGAAAATTATCAGGGTTTAATACAAGCTAAAATATAGGGTTTCTGAAAACTCTACATAAGCAATAGACAACATAAAAAGTCATATTACTATTTATGTGCCATCAAATCACATTAGGAGGGATTTGACCACATAAATAGTAAAATGACTTTTTGGGAATATGGAAATTAAAGAAAAATGTTTCAAATAGAAACCATAATTTACAGAAAAATCTCAAATATACAACCATGTTATGAAAGTAGGAAAGAGAGGCAAAAAGAGAAAGGAAGACTTCTTGGAATCTTTTCCATATACTTTTGTGTAAGACTATTTTTTTAACAGATCCAATCAAAGATGCATCCTGTCATGTCATATCATTATTACTTATATTTATTGTATTATATTGTGAGATACGTGGGAGTTGACTGATATCTATGTTGTCAGCTGTTTGCCAGCTGTTTGCTCTTGGGATGAGCGGGGTGAATTTTAGCTTCTCAGAATCATCAAAATAAACAGCATCATTTCTCTTTGTTCTTTCTCTGCTGTGCAAAAACATTCTGTGGGTAGAAAAACTTCCCAGTCCCAGAATTCACCCCCAAATTTTTTTTGAATAGGTTATGAATACATATCAGTATTTATTTGGTTCTCATTGTTTGGTGATGTCAATAAAAACTGTAGAGTAAGCAAGAATAATAATTGTGGCAATTATGGAATAACCAGAGTATAATGAGTGCTGTAAAGACAAGTGTGAAAGTACAGGGCCACTCCAAGGAAAAGTTTATTACCCAAAGAATGTAGTTGAAGTTGGTGGGATTTTTGCCATTGACCTGAGTGTGAGTCGGGTTGACCTTTGCCCACGCACAAATACCGGTAGATGGGCTGTCGCTTTGCTGCAGGTCCCCTCTGCAGGACAACACGGTGCGGTACTGCTGCAGGCGCAGACTGTGATGTGCATCATGGGTGGAACCCTTCAGTCCTCCTTCATGGGAAGAGCGCAGAGTGGACTAAAGTTTGTCTCCAGTGACGGTAATTCAAAAACCCAGCATATTCAGAAACAGAATAAAATTGTTACAAATACTGGCAAGTACTACCCTAGGTTTTTGGGAGGTGAGGGTTAAGAGGGAGTTGTTATACTCCCTGTGATCTGACTGGTACCTTTGATGAAGGAATTTCTCTCCTATGGTCCCGATTCGGTAAGTGCTTAACACATCCCTAGCATTAGAAACGTAAGCAGCGCTACCAACTTAAAAGTGAATTTATCTTGTGGGATGTGAAGAGGACTATTTATTTGCTTAAAGTTTACCACATGCCTAAGTGCTTTGCTGGAGAGATGGTCAATATTCTTAGATTATTTTTAAGGAAAAAAAAGGCTTTTATTTTGAGATAGTAATAAATACTAAATTCTTGGAAGATTAAAGGATTGAGGAGACTTTACATGTCACTGTTGTGTATGCACAGCTCCCTTTGAAGTCAATGGAACTTGTGTGTGCAAAAGGGCAGAGATATAGGGCAGCAGAAGTTCATAATATTGTGGCTTAGGAGCCAAAAAGATCAGGTGATATCTAGAATGAGTATATGAACTTTTAAAGGCTTGAATGCTTTGAAGTGCTCTTTCTTCTTTGTTCTTTCTTTCTTTTCGTTTTGTTTTCTTCTTCTTTTTTTTTTTTTTTTTTTTTAAGGAAAAGAACCTGGAACTTTTTTTTTAACCTAGAATGTAACAGTTAAAATCCACTTGCAGGAAAGTGTGCTTTTCAGGGAGCTTCCCTGAGAACAAAGCAGAATAGCAGAGGTTGTTTAGAAAAGTTGAGGAGAACCTTGGGCATATACAAAAGGGACAAGAGGCAATCTAGAGGCAGGAGGAGATGTTGCTGGAAAAAGGAAGGTGAGCTTTTGAGCGTAAGAGAGATATACCCAGGATGCAGAACAATCGTAAGCCAAAGGAAGGTGGACAAACCGTGCAGAACAGCCCATCAGAACCTACCTTTGGGAAATCTGTTGAATCAGGAAGGCTGTGATTATTTTGTACCTTTGGATTATTTGTGTGTGCTCAAGCAAGAAAACTATATAGCTATTTACTTGCTTGCCGAAAGAAAACAATTAGCTAGAGTTCTTAGTGATGCTCTTAAATGAGAACATTATTTTCGTTTTGCAAAACATTGCTCTTATTTATTGGCTCTATTTTGGAAACCTGCAAATGTTGGATTTCTCTTTAGATTAGGGGAAGGCTTAGAGCTCTTTATGATTCTTTCTCTCCACATGAGCTACATCTAGGAAAGTGCTGAGGAAAGAACGAGGGGTGCTTAGCGCTCTCCCGCGCTGCCTAACATTGCTATAAAATTGCACCTTTCAAGAACCGGGATAAAGACTGTGAAGCTGAACTATTCCATTTCTGTTAACAATAGCATAATATTAATCACTTATTAACAGTCTCGGTCATTTGGCTTATTTCCTCATTTTCTACCAACCTTTTAAAAATCTTGTTTTGCCCTTGCTGGTCTCTCTCTTAGGAATGGCATCAGCAGCTGTATCTTGGTTTGGAAAGATGTGTGTGTGGAAAGGGAAAGGAAGAAGGATGACAGGCTCTAGCCAACATACTTTTGCAAAACGACTGCTAACTCACCACATTGCACTCTTTTTTTTCCCTGCTAATTACAGGAAAAGTGATTTATTAATATTTGTGCAATGGTAACTTCTCAGCTCACCCACAGCCTTTTCTAATCCAGCCAATTATTTTCAGCATTACTTTTAAGCTCTGACTTTAATTAATGGGGTGCAGAAGTTTAAAGCATATGGGGTTGCTTTTCTTAAGTCTGGGAACAAGTAGAGTTTAAAAACCCTGCAGATACACTTCTCAATACTGCACTTAAACTCTGTTTCTGAAAATACTACATATAAGTTGTCACATTTTCTTCAGCTTGACATAAAATTCTGTGACGTGTCACATCAAATAGCAACAATCATGAAATTTTTAGGGATGTGTCAGTTTTGAGATACATACTTTCTTGCTTTGATCCATCATGGTTCAATTGGAAGATAAAATAATCACTTCCATTTCTCACTATTTTTTTATAAAAACATATAATAAAATATATATATTTAAAAATTTTCAAAGTATTTGTTCTGAAGCCCCTTTAAACAGAAAACTGTTGTTGCTGCTAAAATCTGCTGCAAAACCAGTGCTTGAGTTGCGGTGATGTTTTTTGCCTGCCTCTCAGTACAGCTTGAAAGGTGTCATCATTTATGGATTTTGGATTTATGGGTATCCATTTATGGGATCCATTTATGGATACCCATGGTCATATCTGGACAGCGTGGTCTTCCCAGGTCCGGAGTATGATCCCAGCCCCGTGAAGTCGGGGATGATCACAGATACTCACTGCTTTGTGGACCGGGTCTGTCTGAATAAAACTTCAGGAGCCTTTTAAGTGACCACAGAGATAACCTCGCAGAAAACCCTCGCTTGCTTGCCGCGCTCCCTTTAGCAACAGGTGGAGTGAGGAGCGTGCAAACTTTGCTGGGATTTCACAAGGAAGCCACATAACTACAGCACCACCTCTCCCTCCCGGGTGAGCTTGGGCAAATGAAGTGGTGAGCAAGACCCCGGCACCCAGGGCTCCCCCCATGCCGTACCCCCAGTTCCTCTTGGGGGGTCATTCGTCTCGGGCACCCGTGGCAGCTGCGGTGGGTGGTGGCGCACATCTGCTGGGGGGCTGGAGCACAGCTGCGCAAGGGCAGGGCGGGCAGACGGGCAGCCCTGTCCGCGGGGCGATTCATCAGCAGGACGGCTACTGCTGGGAGGAATTCCTCCCTGGCGGGATGAACCTCCAGTGACTCTTCTCAGGGGCCGAGGGCGTCCCCCTCCCGCGCGGGCAGGGCCATCGCTCAGCCCGGGGCTGAACTCTCCCTCACCCCCTGACCCCTTCTTCAACTCCCACACACGCACCAAGGCATGAACCAGGACTCCACAGGCCTCATAACCTGCCCTCTGCTTCATGTCCAGCCCCACACTGGATGCCAGGTGCCCCACCGGGGCAGAGGGATGGCTGCCTTCCGCCCCACAGCATCATCTCTGACTCCCCTCACCTGCAATACCCAGCCAAGGAGGTACTGGGCAGCAATACCTGTCCAACCCCAACAGCAATGTTGTTGAGTGCTGGAGGATGCAGCCGCCTTTTAACAATTTGGTCTTTTAATCTTCTTCTGGCCTGGTCCCTCCTGACCTTCCCGGGGGCTGTCCCCTTCAGACGCCATTGCTGCTGCCTGCCCGCCCCGGGTAGCACAAACCAGAGGAAAACTGTGGAGTCACTCTGGGGCCTTGTCTGGTGTTGGATGGGGATGTCCCCTCTGTTTTGGAGGAGGAAGCGGTGGCCTTCGCTTGATGACTCTGGAAGCCACAGCCAGGGCAGGGGATCATGCCAACATCCCAGGGATGTGTGACAAATGGTGCAGAGGGTGCCAGTTCCCATTTCCGAATCGTCCAGTCTGACTGTGTTGTGCTGGGGGAAGCGCTAAAGAAACAGAAGCCCAAGGACAGCAGCTGAACCTTTCTGCTTTTGCTTTTTCTTTTTTTTTTTTTATTTTTTTTTTTTTTTTTTTTTTACCAAGGAAGCTTTCAATGTGCTCGCCTGCTGGGTCCTCAGGGAATAACGTGCTCCGGCAATTTATTACACTGTCTCTAGGCAGAGCCTACCGCTGCTATATCAGGGAATTACTTAAGGAGTTACTCAGGTCCAGGTGGCTGTTTGAGAACTTATATCAAGAACTTACATCACCTGCTTTCTGTTGTAGTTAAATTTAGGTCCCTTCCTTTGGCTCATTTCTCCTTTTATCGGAGCATAATTTAACCGCTGGTCACTGGAGACAAAGAGAAGCCTAAATAAGCTTCAAACTACACCTGAGAAACTCTGCTGGGATGAGTTAAGAAGCGACATTTTCTTCTGAAAACCAGTGTCCTTTCACAGTGACTCTCGTAGCTTTGCTCTCCAGGGTTGGATGAAGGAGCTACCAGACAGGAGGAAAAAAGCAAAAGATAGCATGACAAGAGGTATCGGGAAGGTCAAGGGAAAGGAGAAGAAAAGGTATTTTCTCATATCAGAGAAGAAGAGGCAAAACTTACGTTTCTTTACATTTTAACTCCTTGGATATGTTCACCACTGGATTCACAAACTGGGACAGGAGGTACATGAGCAGGCAGCCTCAGCGTCCTGCGTCCCAGACCAGCAAGATGAGTGCTCTGGTGTTCTGACACTGTTGTTGCAGGTCGGGGGAGATGGTTAGGGTCAGGAAAGGAGGACGTGCAGGGACACAGCTCTTGTTAATACCAGGGGGTGCCCAATTCCAGGGGCTGATGGCAAAAACTCTGTGGAAAAGCAGTTTGTGCATGCTTTAAGTTTGTATCGCAATGAAATGCCTGTTTCAGTGCTTTGGCTGTTTCTGTAAAAGCACAGTGAGTAATATAAAGTACACGTGCTACACTAGGACTCCGACTGCTCGGGACCACCTGTATGAGGACAGGTGGTAGAGGTACCTCTTTCTATCCTGTGTCATCCTCCATAGAAATCAGCTAGCATTTACAGTGAAGCGTTTTAAGGCAAACCAAAATCAGTGATGGTTGCAGGCAAAAGTCTGCCCTGTAAACTGCAGTGGTTTGGGAGCTGACTGACAAGCAGTTTAGACGTCTGGACACTGGGAGCAGGGCAGACAGCTGAAGCTGCCAACGTTTTCAGCTTGTCCCAAGGTAAAGCTGTCCCAGCTCATCAGTCAGCACCCTTGTGTTTCCTAGACCTGCAGATTTTAAAGAGGCTATGCTGACCCATAAAATATAGTAGTATGAATGGGTGTGTTTTGTGACTTTTTTGGTTGAATAATAACTAGGAGCTTTGAAACGTTTGAAGACTTTTCGTTGCTCACACCTTCCAATGCATGGAACGGGATGTTTCATAGCAGTTTTGCTTTTCCCTTTCATTCTGGTGGAATTAAAAGCAATGAGTGCAGCAAGTGCCTACAAGTCATGTAATTATGCTGTTGGTTTTTTTTCAAGGAACCTGTAAACATTGTACAAACTTGACAGCTAAAGCCGTGTGGTGTTGCAGGGCAGTAGCCTTTCAACTCAGAAAACCTAGGTTCAGTTTTGAGGATGAGATGTTCACAACGGTGTACTGTATTTGCTTCTCTCCTGGAGAATCTTTATGTACATTACAAAATGCATTGCACAATTTAGTGCAAAGCATAGTCTCTTCTCAGTGGAAGGGGGGACACATTAGCAAGTGTATCTGGGACAGATAGAGATGCAATAAAAGACTTTCCAAGAATTCAACAGGTCAAAGGGTTTTGGGGGTTTTCATAACCTGTCTCTGAAATTCATCCAAGCCAGCAGTACGGGCAATGTGGGACACCTGAAAACTTAAAGTAAGATCCTGCTGTGACAGTCACTGCATGGTGCACAGGAGAGGCCACCAGGACTCATGCTTCCCTCCAGGCCTGGGTAAGGGAGCTCCAGCACAAAGCAGAATTTTCCCTCCTGAGCAGAAATAACCCCCTTAAGTGCTCACCTAGTTTATTACAAAGGATTAAAAGCGAGGGTTTATAAGCAGAGAATGGGCATATAGATATAACTGCAAGTTTGACTTTAGAACTGAAGGACAAGGTACATGTTTCTCAGCCATAAAGTAAAATTGGTGGCTACATACCACCTCCATCATCCTCACCCTAATCTCTCTGCTCAGATCTTTCTGCTCAGTTGCCTGTGTGCAATAGTGTTTCCTTCTGTGACTCATGAGCCAGCCTGAGATGAGCATAACCTAGAACATCTCTAGTCCTTCTTACAGGCATAGATATACATGTAATGATCTGACTCCAGAGGTACCATACCCAATTCGCAACAACCTGTTTTGAAAACTGTTTTCCATTTAGTCTATTTAGTATTTAGAATCAATAAATGGTTCTTGGTGGTCCTGACCCCTGTCAGCAGGATCATTCACATTTTTACATTGGGCATTGGCATAGACACCTTCACGTATCATGACCACAACCCTTCATCAGTGTGATACTGTGATGTGAGATGCCTGCAGTAAAGCAGGCTTCGATTCTAAGAATTTCTTGAGTGACATGGTCATCATCTTTGAGTGACTGATCATCATCCCGGTGTGAATAGGTAGGGCCTCAGAAACATACGCATAATATACCATAAGCTTTTGCTATTTGTCAACCTAGTGTCCTGGAAGAGATGGTTCCTAAACCATCTTAAAATAATACTTTGGAGACAGATATAGAAAAAATATTTATAATTGTATTGGCTGGTATGGCTTGAGTCCATTTCCATTTCTGGACCCTCGTGGGGAAGTTAGATTGAAAGGGGGAAATATTTTGCATAAAAATGATTTTCACGGGGTAATGAATGAAAAGATAATGTGCAAGCTATGGTGCATCAATCACACCAGTGAAACAACATCTGATGGATTTCATAAAGCTGACCTTGCCCCTTCCTCTTTTTCCTGGAAATATCTTTCTTTTTCCACGTGTAAAATCTGCAGCTTCATTATGATCTCCTATCACCAGGGCCTCCTTATTATCAGGGAAAGAGCACGCCGAGTGATACTGCCTTTTTCCTTCTTCAGCTACTATCAAAACAGTGCAACAACCCCAGTCACAAACTCAAGAGTCGTTTGACAGCAGCAATTAAGCAACTTAATTAATGAGTGAATAAAAATGATAATATTTACTGAATGGGAGCATCCTGTTTTGCATTTTTATTCAAACTGTGCACCTGAAGAATACCACTGAGTATACTACCTCCTCCCCTTCTGCTTGCAATCTCTCTTCTTTTTTTTTTTCCCCACACTATTTTGACTTTGCAAGCACCCAAAAGCTATTGCGTGCGTAGACACAGGCACGATGCTGAGGCACCAAAAGTCCCTTCCAGCCAGCTGAGGCGAATACGCTGCTATCTCTGCTATGGTTCTGGCTGACCCTTAAAACTTGGCTCATATTTAAGGGACAATTTCCACGGTGCATTTGTAAGCCTGAACTTTACATCAAAGTAGGTGATTAATTACTGATAAAGGGCTAATAAAACATTAATGCATTTGGTAATTAACAAACCTTGGAATGACGATTCTCTCCCCTCTCTTTCTCAATGTGGTTCACATGCATGTATATAGACCTCTGTTCCCCCATATACTTCATTTGCTTGTTAATCTGTGCAACCTCCATATATCACAAGCGTACATATAAATATATATTTTAGTCTACACGGATTTTCTCAATGAAATATATAACCCATCTCAAGTGCAAGTAAAGCCCCATACATAATTATTTTGGAATGACAGACAGTGAATTCCTTAGCTATTATTTTTGACGACCCTGTCATGGATGCCAGGCATATATTGTGGTAAGAGCCTGAGAAACTTGGGAAAACCCACCTGGGGAGCAAACTCCTTTTTTCTTTATGGAAAGGTTCCCCAAGTGACAGGCCTCCAATCCTGGGTGAGCTTAATTAAAGTCAATAGAGAAAACTAAAGCATTCAAAATTGCTGCCTTTGGGGCTCCCCCACTCTTCTTTTTCTTCATTTGCTGACACTTTTAAGGGGAAGGTACATTTTAAATTCCTTATTTGGGGCTTGGGGCTCAGTTCATCACATTCCCCTTCTGTTCTCTATCCCACATTAAATCTCTCTGACACTTCAAAGTGTTATTTCCCGTGATTTATGGCTAACTAATGCAGGTGCACCGGGCCTCCTGTGAGGTGCTGAATGCCCTCTTTGACATCAGTATTAATGAATGAAGTTTTGGCATACAAAGCCAGGTAAGGGATGGTACCTAAGATTACAGATAGGTAAACTGAGGCAACCAGTAAGACAGCAATGAAGCCAAAAGATGAACTTAACCTTACCTGGCTCCCTGAGCTTTGCAATGTTTACTAAGTCTCTTGTAGGATGGGGTCTGCTGAGAGTATCTGTCTTCCTCCTTGTTTTTTTTCCAAAATCTGTCTAACCAGACCTCGTGTCCCCTTTCCTACCTCATTCTTTCTCCTTTCCTGCCGCAGTCCCCTGTCAGAGGCCAGAGACGCAGAAGTAGCGGAGCTGAGAGCATACATGGATGAATCAAAAATGCCTTTGTGTAACAGGATCTTGACCATCTGCTGCACCTGCCATTTCAATCCCTTGTCTGTTTTGGATCGTACACTTTCAAATGTCACAGTCACCACCAGGCCTGAAGCTTGGATTAGTTCTTGAGCTTGTAATGCTTGCTTTTGAAATGAATGGCCAAATGCTTGCTGACTTCAGCACCAGAAGGGCTCATCAACTGATAGCTGCAGTCACCTTCACTCAGACCCCACCTTTCCTGACAGAACTCATTGGAAGTGGTGTCAGTAACTGCAATGGGACTGGGACGGGGGCATTTGTGACAAACTACCTTTGGGGTTTGCTTTTGGAATAAAATCCTCATTTACCAGCCTCTGGTAATGAGGTGGCCACATGACTTAAGAGTGAAGGCATTTTTATTAGCATCTAATGCTAGATGCACTAAATGAGGTTTGCAGATTAAGAAAGCACTTTAAACATTCAAGTGATCCAAATCCCTGGTGATAAGGATCGGTGTCAGAAAGTCCCCAGTTCCAATTGTTGGTCCTATAGCACTTACATTATTCACTACATGCTAATCTGAGCTGTTTGCACATTTATTGTAGAGAGCGCTGTGTGGTAGGAGGATAGTCATTACATATTGTGTGCCGCACAGCACTCAGAAACGTAAGACATATGCTATGTCAAGAGCAAGGGAAAGTCAAAGTCCAGTAAGTATAGCTCAGTGGGCTTAAAAACACCACTGCTGGACTTGCACGTGGAGATGGAAGGGGCTGAGATGAGGAGATCCACTCAGCTTCATAGTGATAAGGGCCCTGTGCAAAATGCTACCTGGGATCTCAATTCTGCAAACAGCCCTTCCTTCCTATTCTGTTTTGGGCTTGTGGGATATCTAAATCTGGCAGATCTGGTTCCAATCTATTTCTATTTCAAATCGCGGCAGACCAAGCATCTCCTCCTTTCCCTATTCCTCTTTACCACGCTCCCTTGGCAAACAGCTCACTGCTTTACTTCCCTTCTGGAGGAAGGATATCAACGCTGAAAAGGTTAAGTGTGCTGCCTTATGAGTTGGGATGTTGTGAAATTTACACTCATTAGCTTCTCTGGGTGGCCATCAGGAATTTAATTAATATCCTTGACATGGGTTGTTATAAGTGATATCGTGGCTTCCAGATGCCCATTGCTGAGAGAGAGAGAGATTGCACTTGTGAAGAGTGACAGCTTTCAGGAGTATGCAGAGGCTTTGTACTCTGTCTTGCAAGAAGAAAGACAGCTCTGGTTGCCACCTTCTTCCTGTGGGAAAAAGGGAAGAAAAAAAACTGCAGCCTTTTTGCAGGTAGCCTCACTCATGACAGTAACATCACGTCTGTTTCTGCCCTTGTCAACACATCTCACTGTCCACAATCACTCATCATCTCCAGACAGACAGCACTGGAGGAGATCATCAATTGCCAATGCAATTCAGCAGATACACTTCATAAATTTTAATTACATTCCCACTGAAAATGAATGGTCAGAAAATATAAAACATCTGCCATCCAGATCATTTACATTTTTTGTACAATAAATCATCAGCAACATCCAAAACAATGGATTAAATCATGTGGAGTGTGATAGGTCAAGAAAGAAGGAACGGCACCCATTGTGTGATTACTGTTTGGACCAAAGCCATTACACGGTGTACAGTATCAAGGAAAATAAAAACATTAAAAAATAGTAACCGTTTGGACTTGTCCTCATAAATAAAAGATCCCTGGTCTCAGATAGACCCTGCTAATGGATCTATTACTGTGTCTATGGAAAAATGAGGGCTTGTTTAAGTAAAAGAATATTTAGTTAATTAAGATGGAGGAAAATGAGCATTTATCAATTGAGTGGCTGGGCTATTTAGCTTGTAAATAGAAAAAAGAAGTGATGTCAGTAGAAAATAATCTGTTAATCAGGTTTGACTAACATCATGACTGTTAAAATACCTCAATCTACTTTTTCTTTAGTAGAGTGGCGTGAAATCCTAGGGTGAGGTCACCAAACAGTGTGTCCAAATCACGTATTCTACTTGGCAAAGCATCAGGCTATAAGCTTGGCAAGCCAGGTGTGGGATCCAGAGGGGATCTATTAGATTCTCTCAACCTCTGTTTGGCAAGGGATCCAGCCCTGATGCTGATGGGTGCAGCGATGCTTGATGAGCCCTGCCCCAGGAGGTAGGAGAGCTGTGTTCAGCTCCCCTTCTGCTTCCAGCCACTCGACTGCAGGAGAAACAGGCCAAGGCAGCAGGACCGTGGTTCGTTCCACAGAGGGTTTGAGGCAATACAGCCACAGCCAACACTGCAAAAAATGACTTTCTAGTCTAGGTACCACCAACTTCCTCAAATTTGGTGAGATTTAGGTGCCTCAGACTCTTGAAAGTTTTGGACCATTTTAGCCCTCAATTGTAGCTGCTTTGTGCTGTTCAATATTATGTGTAAATTCTTTTCTTGTGCATTGATAGCATCTTTATGTCACCTTGTGTTGCATTTTCCCCCATATGATGCTTTCTTCGGCAATCCTTCTTGCTCCTCGCAGTGCTACCAAACCTGAGACATTGTCCTCTCCGCCTTGAGCCATTCTCATTTTCTAAAAACTGGAAGTAATTTTGCCTGGATCCACCTTAAGGCTTGTTTGTTTGTTTGTCTTTTAAATAGTACCAATAAAAAGGCATGGAAGTGCAGGGGAACAGCAAGCTGTGAACACACTCAATCACAAGTTGGTGGATATGGCACATCCTCATCCCTAGAGCAGATGAGAGATTAGTGTGTTTGTTAACCTCAGTATCTTTCCTGTTGAATGAAATGGGTGGAAATCAGGTATACACTGAGCAAATGTTTATTTTGACTGGAAGCCCTGTCACTTTGTGTATTTATGTGAAATAGAGAGATGTATGCTTAGCCTGAGGAGGTATCTGCACTCTTCAAAAAAAGGCCATTGATGAATGGCTGTAAAAGCTATACTTTTATCTGTTTTATGTTCTTCTAATGCTGCTAAATTGTTGTATATTAGGTTAAAAAATAGTTCATTCTGATGTTACATCATAAGCATGTCTTGCAATGGTATGTGCAATATAAGCCTCTTTCATTTGACGATTTACTGCTGTTAAAAGGAAATAAAAATCCTCATAACATATGAGAGAACAATGTAGCTGAGAGATTTTTCAAGGTGTTCAGCTTGAGATTTTAGGCTAGAACTAGGAATAACATTTTTTTTGACTGGATCTATCTGCATATTTTTAATTCAGTTACACAAATATCAGAGGGAAAGAGGTAGCAATTTTTTCCCTCATAGAGATGTTTTACTTCATACTAAACTCCTTTACAACAACAGTAATTATTGAAAAATATCACAGAAGTGCTGCAGCGCATGTTATTATTATTAGTTACTATTTATACGGTGACACATATTGCTCTACAGACAAATAAAAACAATGTGGCTTTCCCTCTCTCGCAGCGATGGTTTATGGGCTTTTTACTACAAATTTGGCCAGCTGGTTTGGATATGACAAGTAATTCTCCACAAATCTATTCCTTTTGCCTCAAGCACTGCCCCAAACAGGGATTTTTTTTAAAAAACACAAAGCGTTTGTGGCTTTCGCTGTCTCATCTTCCCGCCTTATGCCCCATCACCCCACTCCCACCCCTCCCCACACTTTTCTGATCTCTCAACCTCTGCTGGTTTTTCCAGTCCCATTATTACCATTTTCATGCCTGCTCAGTCCGGCAGTAAAACCCTTCAAACCACAGTACAAAGTTCATGATATCTCTGCCCAGCTGGAAGCAAAAGGTGTCAGCAGGCCAATTTTCCCACTGTTTCCAGTCTTTGGACTCAACGGTGCTCATCTGTGTATGGGAGGATATGGCATAGTCCATCGGACTAACCGCTTCCCTATGGCTTTGCCCTCCACCCAAGCGCAGTCCCCACCTCATCCACTGCCGGTTGCTTCCTCCTAAACTTCCACAGGAGTGCCTAGGGAAGCTAAACCATGCTCTCAAGGCACTGGCTGGCCCAGCATGTTGAAGAGGAAATATATTACATGTTCTTAAAGGAAATAACAGTTATACTTGTGCTGTTCAGGGAGTGCAAGGGGTTGCAAAGCACAAGTCTGTTAAGCCTTTGTTAGACCTCAGATTTACAGATTTCAGGGGGCCAGTTGAGTGCCTACATTCCCAAGAACTCCTTCAAACAAACACAAACAAGAAGCTTTAGGAAGTTCGTCCAATCCTCTAAGTGACTTCAACACTTCTTTCTCAGTGTACCTCCAGCATTAAACATCTCCTCCAAAAATTACAGAAATTGAGGAGAAAATTTAAAAAAGCGTGTAGGTGCTGAACATGCCACTCGGGCAGAATGCAATTGCCCAAATTCAAGTCATCCATGTAATTTCTTACGTGCCTGCAAATCGGCTTATAGGGTACCTAGAAGTTCCTAATACAGCTTTAGCGGTGGTGACTTGGTTTGGATCAGGCGTGTGCTGTTGACGCGTGCCTCCCGATCACCCCCACCGGCTGAGCTTGGGTTTGCGTCCTGGAGCAATGTTGGAAGGTGCCAGCTGGGTTCCTCTTGGGTAAAATCCAGCTGGAAAAAGCCGGCTGGGAGCCCGCTGAACATGCTCAAGCCACAAATGGGCGTCTCAGCCCATGGGACCAGGCCGCAGCTTGTCCAGTGATCCTGCCCTGCAAGGCGAGCGCTGTGGACGTGCGGTGCTCACTCCCAGCTCTTTCGCTGCACATATCTGCTCCTATTGGCCTGCACGACTAATGCAGCCACAGCCACCGTAGTTGTGCAGCTCGTCCCAGCGCCGACTGCATGGGCACATACATAGATGGGCGTATGTCACCTAGACGTGCGTGTGCGTGCACATGTGTGTGCACACGTAATTTGTCATTTTTTGTGTGATACACCAAAAATAATGTATGAGCTCCCTCTGCTGCTTTATACAAAGAAATTAATCAAGAAAATTGCTTGCAAAGCTGAGAGCATTTTATTCATATCTTGCTGATAATGCTATATGCACAAGTAGTACTAAAAATAATAGCATATTATGCTTGCAAAGCACTGTCCAAACATTAAATAATTAAATAAACAAAAGAATCTGTGTTGGCTGCATAGCCTCATAAAATATTCCAAATATATCTATGTTTATTGAACATAACATGTCAACATGTTGGGTAAAAGATTGTTTTCCAACTTCCAAGAACCTGTCATTAAAAACAGTGAAAACTCTATTGAGAGGTAAGATATGTTAAATATAGCTAGGTCTTTTTATCTTCTTAAAAGGAATAACTAATTTTCACATGTTTAATGGTGACACATTATTGTGTGTTAATAGTTTTTGTATGTCTTTTGCATTTTGCTAAACAAGCTTTATATAGTTAAACAATGTGACATAAGCTACTTCTTGAAGTTTATCTGAACTTGTATGACCCACAGAAAGAAACATCAGATTGATTTAGTGATGAAAACAGAGACCTACTGAAGAATATGGTTCTAAGGACTTAAAGAAGCCCTAAAATATACCGTCTTTTCTGTCTTTTCTCCTTTTCCTAATTCTACTGTTTTTAAAAATGGTGCAAGAAAGTATCTGAAATACCTTATTATTTTCTGTATTGGAAAGTGTAATTTTGATAAATTGACTTACAAACAGGTTATTTCCTGAAGGGGCAAAATCAAAAGCGTAGTTCTATGAATGTTTTTAAAGAAAAACTTCAATTAGAGCTGGATGAAAATTTGCAGTCAATTTTTCATCCTGAAAAATATAGATTTAGTTAAACAGGAAAAAATGATGTATTTCTATCAATTCACAGGATCGTTTTGAATGACTTTTGAAAGATTTTTTTGACATTTTGAATTACAGAATAATAGACTGAAGGTACCCCTGGAGTCATCTGATCCCTGCCCAAATTAAAGTGTCTCAATATTGCTTAAGTGGATGCATTTCTCCAAAAATGTACTTCATTAAAAAAAAAAAAAAAAAGATATGCAGAAAAATCTCCCAAAGAAGATGAACATTTTGAATCACGCTACACACTGAATTTAACAAAAAGCAATGCTTGTCTTTGCCTTCCAGTCTGCTGAAAATTCAAAAAATATTTAACAAAAAAACACTCCAAACCTGATACTTATTGTCAGAACTGTCCATGAACAATCAGGTATGTTTGAAGGGCTACTTGAAGTCTTGAGCTGAACTGAGAATGAGAGGCAGAACCAAATAGGAGAAACCTTTCACTGGGATTGCACCAACCACGTAGGCTGAGCCAAACACCTTGTGGAGTTTGCCGCATATTAATTGTTGCAGGAATCTGCAAGAACTGTAAATGAGGATAAATTTCAGCAGTTTCAAGTTTTCAGAAAATCTTCATTATTATGACTACTTCTGCACTTTGACTTACAGGCCTGAGCATTTCCTTGGCTTTTGGACTGTTGTCTGTTTAGGTTTCTCATAATACATTTGTCTAAAAATTATTTGCTGCATTGCCCCATGTGGGCCAAGTGGGATTATCGCCCTTTCCTTAACTTTCACTTCATATACTTCATCTGTCCCACAGCAGACCTGTAACTGAAAGGCAATGCATTGCAGCCACTTCTAGTGTTGGGCTATTATCTCATTTGTCATAATTCTTTAAACATCTGTAACTTGTTTCTCTATGTGCACACAAAAGCATTAACATGCACAGGCAATTGATACCAGACTAGACTAACCAACTAGCTATCTATATTTTCTCCTCTATTAATGACTTAACAAGAACAAGTGGCATTTGTGATCCTCCTTTTTCTGTCAAGCCTTGCTCCAGTGAAACTACTAGAAAACAGTATCTCTGTCTGATTAAGTGTAGGGCTGGGGTTTTGGGTTTTGCTAAGTAACCAGTATAACAGTGTCCTCTTCTATGCCTTAATTGCTATGTAATATTACTGCACCATATTGCAGAGTAGCTATTAGGTAGCTGCATTGAAAATGGGTGCACCCTTCACAAAAACTGAGTGTTAATAAACCATCCTTATTTGTCCACATTTGCCGGCCCTTTGTACCATAGCAATCTCTCTGTGAACACTTCTGATAATGTTAGTCTCTATTCCGCTTCTATTACTGCACCAAATTTGGGTCTAATAAACACACTATTCACTGATGGAGCTATAATTATCCAATCTGCAGGCTTTGCACATATAGGAGTTGATGAATCAGATATTCTAACATAGGGCCTGATGTCTCTTCTGGCAACTTCACCACCTCAGTAGTTTGTGTTTTTCAGTTTTAAATTGGTAACATTAAATGTCTTTAATAGCTTATTACTGGAATCCTTTACACGACGGAGATGTGGTGAATACAAATAGAGTACTTGACAAATCAGAGACTGTGATGGTTGGCAGATCCCATTGGCAATTTAGTAATGTGCTCAGGATCACAGACATTAGAGTTGGAAAAGACACCCTAGGTGAAATCCTAGCTTGGCCAAAGTAAATGGCAGAACTTCTGCTGAGTTCAACAGAGCCAGTTGCATTAATAGTGTTGTATTATGCCACCTTGCAGTATTGATCAGAGCAATCCGGTCTCTGTGTAGTTCTACTGGGAGCTCCCTGAATCCAGGCACTAAGGCTTGGTACGAGAGTACGTAGCTATAAGCTTTATTGATTGCTGTATTCATTTAGCCCTGGCCAAACTCCCAAGGCCCTACCTCTGGGCTTATTCAAAATTTACAGAGAAGTTTCCTCTTCTTGTGTAATCCTGGTCATCAATCCAAGGGGATGTCCCTTGGACATTACACAGCACAGCTTGAAGCAACTCAAAACTCTCACAAGATCCAGAATGACTACTGCTGAGCTTCCCAGACGTTTTCAGTAAGCACAGCGGGCTTATTTAAGGTTGTGTGTTGGAGCCATGGGCTCCTTCTTAAGGCCTGAGTCTGAATATTTTCCATTGTCCTCAGAAATATAAATGAAACTTGAAAGAGGCAACTGAGTATAACTCCTGAAACAAGGTCCCCTCAGGTGGGAAAGAGGTAGGAGGCTGCCAAGGTACAGGGGCAGCTTGTGCTGAGGACTGGGATTAGAAAACTAGTGTAGGGCACTCCACAAGTCTGTGGCATAAGGCATCATTTAGAGCACCCTAAATCTCATTGGCCCTCAGATCATCCTAAATATTCTTCAAGTCCATTCTGGGAGTTGAGGATCAAGATCAATACAGTGGAAATGTGACTTGAATGCACTTTTCTACTCATGGTTGTGATGAACATAAACTAGGAATTGAGTCCCTGGCGTGGTGGGACATAGTTTCACTGTCATTTCTCAAGGATTCAAGCTTCTGTCCTGCTGAAGGGAAACTAGAGACCAGTCTCCAGACATGAGCCCTTGAGAAGAAAAGTTCCCAAAAGCTGCAAAGCTTTACCTTGTATGTAACCTGTGCACTAATGCGTTCTGCTGATAAAATCCCACAGTCGTGTATCATTTCAAATCCTTCCACTGGCTTTCAGGCAGTAACTGAAAAGCAAAAATGCAAGGTGATCATTGCCTCAATAAAAACCTTTCAAAGACAAGTGTAAATGAATGCTGTGAAATACACATTTTTTTTCCCCCATGCGCCTCACAGATCTGAACTCTGAGGATCAATCAGTTGCACACAGGAGTCATGACCCTGCTCTCACTGCTCTAAGGAACTGTTGTCTCACTGCATGCTATGACCCTTGGTGTGAACCTGGTAATTTTACTACTTGTGGGTCTATCAACAACAAGCCCTCTGTGGTCCCAATGTGCTTAAGAAAACTTAATTCCTCTTGTTCCAAATGTAGGGATTTCTTTTGTGCCAATTACCCTTTGACACTGCTATTCAAGCTTACTTCTCCAAACACCGGTCCCATAAACACTGCTCCCTTCACAGGGAGAGAGGCCGGCAATAGCACAGGAGAGCTATTGCAAAAATATTTTCTCTTGATGTTCCCATTTTGGGCTGGCAGCTAAATGTAAGTCATTGTCTTTTAGAAAGCTTTATGTAACAGCTGGATAGCTGACCACCTCATGATTTAATCTACAATTGTCTTGTAGATTTAGCAGACAGGTTGTGAATGCTTTATTGTCCCCACGGTAGTGTTAGGTCTTCCCATGAATCTATGGGTGAAATCAGATTCCTAGAAACCCCTGTTCATGTATACCTTATCATCCACTGCCTCATGGTCAGTCACAGTTTCAGAGAAACCTTCTGTATGGTTGCACTTGGAAATACATGCTTCAGTTATTACATTTGTGAACTGAAATAGCTTCCTCCAACAAGGAGGTGAGTCCTGGCCAAGCTGGTGTTCAGATGCTGCAGCAGCAGAAGCAGCAGCATTATTAACGCCTACAGTTGCTCTGCTTACTGATTCTGTAGAAGGAGAATCAGGGCAGTGCACGTACATCTGATAGCAACCATTTACGCGCTAACTATCCATCAGGGGCGAGGAAGTGAAAACCTGATATGGAGCACGTCAGAGCACAAGGGGCTGCTTGGCCTTCTCCACTCCGCTTCTGCACTGGTGACTTTTATCTACCACTCCGCTCCTTTACTGAGCAAATAAATAAATTGGCTGTTGCTTTCTGTCGTAAGGTTCTGGTGCCTTTTCCAGCTGAGTGGCAGGCTACCCCCCGAGCGGGCAGCCAGGCGGCATAGTTTAGGCAGTTCGTTTGCAAAATGAGCAGACTGGTGGCCCTGGGACGCGGGAGCACTGTGAGAGACCTGAAGGAGGGGAAGCAAAATTGATGGCAGCTGATAGCTTGATGGCCGGGAGGCCTTTCACAGGCTCATCCAAGGCACAAAATGCCACTTCTGGTTCTTGAGAAGGGCAGAACGAGCTTAAAAAAGGATGAAGGCTGACATTGCAAGGGGCATTGTTGAGGGAGACTGGGCTCTCTTCCTGGCCACCAATCTGCTCTGGGGCTTTCAGGAATGCGCTAGCTCTTGCTTAGCTGGAGTTTCTGCACCTTGCTGTAACTTGCTGAGTTCGACTGTGCTCCTCAGGGCAAAGCCTCAGCCACCTGCCCAGCTTCTCAACAGGGCTCCTTGGCTGGTACTCAGCCCCGCTCCTGCTGCAGTGCCCCGGCTGCTTCTTGACACAGAGGGAAGGGAGCAGGGGGATCTCCTACACGTCTGCAAGCGGCCCACAGCCAGACCTCAGCTGTGACTGAATGTGGAGCGAGCTGGGGGTTCATCTCATGTTTGATGGTGTGGTTGAAAGCAGCCACTGTGCAAATAAGTAACCCTACTCACCTTGCCTCTTTGGTGGTTAAAATGGTAATAAGGTTCATTTTTGGACAGATGCAGGCAAACGGAGGGAGTGAGCTACAACAGTTAGCAACACGCAGGATCTGTTTCGAATGCCTGTCATTCTCTTGCTGAAGGACCACAAGGATGGCCTGTGACCCAGTTCATCTGGCCTTAAGCTTCCTGCTCTAGAAAAATAAGAAGGTTCACTGTCTGCTTTTTCTTTTCCTCCGGTCATTCTGTGAAAAGTAATGCTTCTCTTGCTGTTGCTATTGACATTTTTAACTGAAAGTTAGCAGCTTGGGAACAGGTAGCCTGCCAAAGCCATCACCACGCACTGCAAGGTGAGGGTTGCCCACACTGACTATGGGCTGGACAGGTTGCGAAAGGGACCAGGGAAGAAGGAATGAAAGTGAATGAGGGTTGTGGGATCATGTTCACTTTTCAGGGTTACTCTGGATTGTCTTAATTATAGTAATGTTACCTGGTTCCCTCTCCCCAGGATGTTTCAGTCATGTCCCATGGGGGTGCTCAAATAAGCAGCAGTAGATTTCTTTCCCTTAGCATGTGGCAGAGGTGAAACCATGGTCCTGTTGCTGGCTGATTTAGTGAAGAAGCTACTGTCCTGGTCTTAGTTTACTGCCAAGTCCTGTTGTGGTCATGCAGCAGAAAGGGAGTTTTTTTATATACACCCCCTAAGTATTGGAGGTAACAATATTTTTTGTTCAGAAAACTTTTTGCCTCACCTGAAACAAAAAACCCTCAACCCCAAAGTCACTTCCTGAAGAGCTTCCTCTCTGACAGCTCCCTTTGGGCACTTATTTCCAGTAAGTTAAGGTGGGTTTTTGGGTCAGAGCTTACAGAGCTGTGAGTCAGGGGAGAATCAAGGATGATGTATTTTTCTCTCTTTTTCTATCTCTGTACTGCTTTATTTCTGGGAAATCAAATATAACAGTTTAATCAAAAAGGAAGTGGGAAACAATATAAAAAATACTGCCTAGCTTTTGCACAAATAAAGAATAAATGAAATAGAAGCATATTCATCAAAATCCAAGTCAATACTGAAATAAAGTTGGCCCCTGTTGGTATATGCAACATAAAGGGAAAAGAAAAAAAGTGGGGAGCACAGCACTTATAAAAAGGAAATTTTTTTGGTGAAATAGCTGTGTTTCAGAATATAATAGCAGTAATGCACTCTATGCATAAATGTTACAGGGGGAAACTTGGGGTTTAAATTAGATATTTTTCTTTCTCTGCAAAGAGAATAGCAGAGAATAGCTTTGGATACAGCTTAGGACCGGGAATTAAGACCTGGGTAATTTGGGGGTGGGGGCTAAATTACAAATAGCCAATGTGATCGATGCTAACAGGGCAGATGGGCCCTTTAAAGTCCTGGCAAGGCAGGAGGCCACACTCATAATACTGCAATGTACAGGGACCGGGAATCCACCCAGGGAACTGGGAATCCTCCCAGGGGCTCCCAGCCAACAGCCTTAAATAAAGCTCTGGTGCAGAAGGAGCACTGGAAATGTTAAAAAAAAAAAAAAAGAAAAGAAAAAAGAAAAGGCAAGGCAAAGTAGGCTGCAAAGGGACTATCAGTAGAAATACTTGTCCTAAACTGTCTGTGGGAAACCACCATCTAGTTTTTGTTTGTTGCTCTTTCTCTTAGTCTGGGTTTGGGGAAGAGCCGCTCAGGTGTTTTCCCTGGCATGGCCACAGTGCTTGGCCCTGTGACCTGGCAGAAAATGAGTTGGGGCTGCCCTCACCACCTATACATTGGTCCCTAAAAGGTGACCTGATTCCCACTCAGACCAGCAAGCACTCCTTCAGCTCACCTGCACCACTCTCCTACAGAGCTCCAATATCTTAATTCACCACCATGCCAGGAGGCATGCACTGGGAGTAGAAAGGATTTGATCTCCTCAGGTGGAAGTACTTATCCAAGAACAGACTCTAATAGGAGACAGTGACTCTTTGCCGTGCCACCACTCAAAACAGTAGCTTAGAACATGTTTGGGAAAACTAAACAATGACCGGTTCCATCAGATGATCACTGGATGCATGTTTTCCCCTCAGGTTTTTTCAGAGTACCAAAGTGCTGTCAAGAAGGGCTTTGGGAAATATTACTGCTTGTAATTTGTTCTGGTTTTGTTCCTTAGGATTAGGAGAAGCTTTTGGGATCGGGGTGTACATTTCGTTGAATAAAAGGTTGGGTACACTGATGTCAATATAATTCTGCCATGGCTTTATCTATGTCATCTCAGTAAGATCTCTTGATGCCAAATGAATGATTTCTGGACAATGCAAGAATAAGGCTGTACAGGTTAAGCCAACCTTGCCTTGCATATTGTCCAAGAAACATAACCCTAAGAAAAATACTACCAAAGTGAAAGGCAGGAAAGAGCAGAAGCTCATCAAACCTTTTCCTTCCCTTTCCATTGATGTCTTTATGATAACCAGATTTCATGAGAAACAAAGATCTGGAAAAAAGCTGGGAGCCAGCTTCCTCTTGGCGTTGAGGGGAGACCTGAGGAAATTCACAGAGCATTTCACAAAAATGTTTAATAAAACCATCTTTGAGTCCTATACGGTCATCGGGGTTACAGAAACTCCAGTTTACTGCAGCTGGGAGGAAGCCAACAAATGGATCACATTGCCAAGTGGTTGTGGTACTGGTAAAGTTTCTCTCAAGAAGTTTCACTTCAAGCACACTTCACACCTGATGAAGGCCTTGCTTTCTTAATCTGGTTATACAATGTGGCCCCTTGTTAGATGCAACCTAGATTCTGGTGCCAAAGATACATGGTCCATTCAGTACAGGATGCAAAACTACCTTCTTCATACTGATCTTTTCATGCAGAAAAGGAGAGAAGGATCCAACACCTTCTTCTGAGGATGTTGGTCAGGTAGAAGTGTGGAAAGGGATGCCCAGAGTGCCAACGGAAGAAGAGTAAGACACCAATGCCATGATATCCTTACATAGTAAATGACTTCATCTAAGTCCCCTCTACTCTACCCAACAGAATTTGTGTTGCACCAAGTGCCTGTGGTGACTTCCCTTACCCCTACTATCTTTGAATGTGTTTTGGTGGGCATGTATTTCCTGACTGATTTTTTTTTACCATGGGTATTGGAAAGGCAGATGTGTAGTTTGCCTCCTGAGCAGAAGAGCAACTGCCTGCAGAATGCTGTTAGCTGGGAGAGTTAACTGCATAAACTGAAGTGCTGTGAGTGGTGATTTTAAAATTGGCATGTTCTTTTTTCAGCTTATAAGCCTATTTTGATATTTATATAGAGTCATAAAATATAGCAAGAATGTTTTAATATATTTACTTTCATGGGATGGCTACATATATCCCGAAACTGAAGCTGGTTTTTTTGTTTTCTTTACTTGTTATCCAGTAATATGTAAATTATTGATCACATCCACTCAGGCTTAGCAAATCTTGTATTCACATGTACCTTTTTAATGACTGAAATAGTGATTTTTTTAAGAGTCTGTGGATAGTAACAATAATCGGCATACAGTGCTGAAGAATTGCTTTAACCCACTTACCAAACAAATATGTCTGCCATGATGCTCTCTTGTTACCTGTGGTGTGGAATCACCATCCTATTGCACAAGAAAAGAGGGGCAATGTTATCTGGAAAGAAGAGTTTGGGTGACAATGACACTGATTTCTAAGATGAGATTCTGCTGTTATTGCTGCTACTTTGACTTTCCTGGAGTTGCTAAGATGCAGCTAAGGGCAGAAATGGAAACAGAATGTGGCTTATAAAGGAGCTAAGAGTGTTCCTCATTTGTCTGGCAAAGAAAGAAAGAGGGAGAGGGGAGGACCCTCTGAGATTGTAATGTATTTGCTAAGAAAGAGACGACAAAGGTAGGGAGTGGAAAGTTTTGATGAAGTTGGAAGGACTGAATAAAGGAAGTTCCATTCAGGGTGGGAAGTGTGGTCTTCAACATCACCACCACTTTGGCTCCAAGTCAAATTAAATAATGGATGTTTTCCTTGACCTTGTGCTACTTTCACAGTGTGTTATATGATACGTTCAAAAATTGAACTGGTCCTTAATAATACTCCTTACTTTGGTGTTATTATTGGAGTACCACATACAGCCTAATCCTCCAGGCTTCACTTGGACAAGACTGCCAGTGTTTTCAGAGCAGGTTTCACCAAACTGTCCAAAGAAAGCTTGTGAATACAGTCTCATTTCAGAGCAGTACTGCACATTCCCAACGCTCGCTGAAATGGTAGCTGAAATGGGTTGGAAATATCACAGCAGCAGTGTTTGGAGATATGTCAGCATTGCTTGTTTTCATCAGTCTGGAAATACTATGAGATTGGCTGGAAGCAGCAAGAGAGGAGTGAGGCTGTTCAATGGGAAATAATGGACTTCAGGTTGAGGTGGAAGACAGACGGGTTCCTCTTGGAATCAGCTCGTTCACCTCTGGCCCCTAGAAAACGTGCAGTAATGGGCCAATGCTGTCAAGGACCTGTAACTGTGAGCTCAGAACTCTTTCAGATCAGCATAAATAGGATCTGTCTGTGCTTGTAGAGATGCCTAGTCTGCATTTTTATAGGTGCATAAATAACTCGGCAAACTAAATTAATGCACAAGCCAGGTTAAGACCTTTATAAAAGAAAAAGATTGTTGCATTATTGGCATTAACGTGATTGAAAGGGTGAGTGCAGAGATATAACGCCATACGGTGGCAAGCAAGGCCGATGGTAAGCTTCGTGCTTCCCCGGGTGCTGGGAAATAGGGTGGCAGCTTGGGGAAGTAGAGCTGAGAGTGACCAGTGTGCCACCCTTGTGGATCTTCCTCAGGTTTTCCCTGACATCTTTGCTAGTGAAAGAATGGGGGACTTTGCTCATCCTCACCTGCTGGAGAGTTTAGAGTATTTATATACTTTTCCCTTAGGACAGGAGAAGGATTGCCCTCATGCACTGCACAGTACTTTTCCTTTATTTGTACTTTGCCTGCTGCCTCCAAACGAGCTTGCCATCTTAACCCCAAACAGATCTCTCGTTCAAGAAAATGCTGCCTAAAGTGAAGAATTTGGAAGAGCTCATGAAAATACACTTGGATGTGATAAAGCATTCAGGTTACAAACGAGTAATGTTCAGAGTGTGCACAGAGCACTAGAGGGAAGGACAGAGAATGAGGAGGAGGGAAGGAGAGCTCAGTGTTGTCAGAAAGCCACAAGACCTTTGAATTATTACACTGAAAATTGAAACTGCTCTATCAAAATTGATGGAAGTGCCATGTAAGGTTGTTCTCCCCTGTACCTTATTTCCAAAGTTTGCACTTTGAAATGTGTTTATCTGTAATTTAAACCTGGGGGTCTGACTCTGAGTGACCTCAAGTTATTTTTTTAAGCAGTCTCTATTTACGTGACTTTATGCATGATGACCCTTTGGGCACAGAAAGACATACTGATGTGCTTTGAAATCAAAATGAATACACACACCCCCCCTTTCTTTCCACCCCCCCTCACGTGGTAGCTCCTGGAAATTTGTCTTTTATCTTAGTCTAAGAAAAGATCACAGAAAAATTGGCATGTTATTGTCAAGAGAATGCATGAAACTAATGGCATAGCTATGGTATTATGCACAATATTAAAATACATGTGTGTGTTTGCGTACAGTCTCACCTTCTACACCATGTGAGAGAACTTCAGCAAAATCAATACAATTCATAATATATTTTGTCCCCCCCCACCACTACTTGAAGATGAGAGTTTTCAATACTAATGCTGCAAAGTGGGTATTATGTTGATTTATGTTAATCGGTTCTATAGGTACTGTCATATTATATTGTTAAGTGATGACATTGGTGAAGTACTGTTGCTTCCAATGTTAACAGCCCACCAGTGCTGGTGTGACAACAGTAGGGGAGCCACCCACCTCTACAGTCTCTGTGGTCCGCTCATTGGATGCAGCTGGGAGCTGGGGACTTCTCTGGATTTTCCTTTTGTTACGCCTTTACTGGCACAGCTTTATATATAGAGGTTGCAAACGGGTTAAAAACAAGACATTTCTCAAAGGCCTTCCAATTTATTTACTGTTTAGCTACAATGGTGGACATGAGACCTTCCTTGGGCACCCACCCAATGTCCAACCGTGCGCCATGTGGTAGAATAAGAAACCTCTGTATGAGCCAGCAATCTCCATGCCTTATGAGTAAAGAGCCTAACTGTGCCTGTAAGCAAGGTTATCTAGCCCCTCTCAAGATGGTGAGGAGTATGGATATTGCTCAAGACCTCCCTGCTGTCTGCAGTAGTGGGACTATTTGGAAGGACTGAAGAGAGAGGGGCAAGGGTTGGGAATGGCAATGATTGGCTGCTCTTCTTTTGCAGCATGGACACACTGACTCTGCCTTCATAGAATTATAGAATCATAGAATGGTTAGAGTTGGAAGGGACCTTCAAAATCATCTACTTCCAACCCCCCTGCCATAGGCAGGGACACCTCCCACTAGAACAGGTTGCTCAAAGCCCCATCAGCCTGGCCTTGAACACTTCCAGTGATGTGGGCAACCTGTTCCAGTGCCTTACCACCCTCAGAGTGAAAAATTTCTTCCTAATATCTAATCTAAATCTACCCTCTTCCAGTTTGAAGCCACTTCCCTTCATCCTACCACTACATGCCCTTGTAAAAAGTCCTTCCCCAGCTCTCCTGTAGGCCCCCTTTAGGTACTGGAAGACCACTATAAGGTGTCCCCGTAGCCTTCTCTTCTCCAGGCTGAACAACCCCAAGTCTCTCAGCTTGTCCTCATAGGTGAGGTGCCCCCCTTCCAGGGCAGTGCAGGTGTATGTGTTACTGGGTGCCTTGTTTATTTCCAGAGGAGAAGTCAGGGCTAAAGGGAACAAAGGAAAATACTACTTTTAAAGCAGCTGAAGAGGACTGCTGTTTATTGTCTTGTTTGTTTTGTATATACTCTTAATTATTGATAATAGCACTTTGCTGTAAGCTGAGATGAAATGTATTGGCATTCACGTGTATGTACAGCCAATGGCCATTACTCTGTTTCAGCTAAGAGGTAAGGAAGGACTGACATTTTCATGTTGACTCTGAAGGAGGTGTTTTAATGAAATGGAAATGAGTTAAGTTATTTTGCATTCACCTTTTGTGTGATTTTGTGTTTGCCATGTCCTGTGTTCAGGTGCATGCAAGACCTTCATACGATGAGTGCAATCTGGGACTGACACAGATGACTTTCACTCTCCAGAGTGGGATAGGGGAATGTTTTCTTTGTCTTTGGTATTTTGCATCAATTAGCAAAACATGGAGGGCATATTGGCTTCTTGTGAGTGTATAACAGAGCTGATGTTCAACAGTGCAGTAATAAAACATTGCACTATTTTAAAATTATCACTGAGGTCATGCTATATTTTGGCTAAAATAACATGACCTTCACTTATCTACCTGTTGTGAAATCTCACCTCAAAAGATACATCCTAGCTGTGTAATTTCTCTTCCGAACAACTCTAGATTTATTATCTAAGCCCAGCCTGAACTCAGTTCTCTGCTTTTGATCACTATATTAATTTAACAGAAGAGCCTCTAAAACAAAAGGAACATTGATAGAATGGAAGCAGAGGATATAGAGAACACAGCAATACAAGCCTTTCTTGCTAAAGAAAGTTGCCCTGAAGAAGTAGTAATAGATCAAACACTCTTCATCTCCAGGCATGTCTATGGTAATAGAAGCTAACATTAGTCTATTCTTCTTATTGACACATCGTTTGTTTAAAAAGTAAACTCGTTTTGACTCATAGACTGTAATGATCAGTTTGTAACATATGGTGGAAAAATTTTCAAGGCTGGCTTGTGAGTTTTTTTAGCAGTGTCTCAGTACAAGGGGGTGGGGTAGGAAAGAGTTGCAGCTATTGAAGCACAGAAAGGGAAGCACTGAGCAGTCCTTGGAAGACTGTAAGAGAAAAGTTTCTTGTTTTCCCCACGATTTTGTTTCTGAAACTGGTCAAAGAAACATCAGGGATCCTTACTTGCTTCCGTCTGCTGGAGACCACGCTGGGGGCTATGCCCTCTAGTGCATGGTTTCATGCTATGGGGCAAGCAAGCCCCATATCACTGAGCGTTCCTGCATAGCCTTGCAGGAGGATAACATACCTCCAAAATTCCTAAATGTAGGGTAGAGGCAGGCATGTCCTCATGCAGGACCATGGGGCTACTGCTGTCTCTCCCTGCAGATACGTTTCTCTTCTGTACCCTGATTACTCTGATACATGGATTTTAGCACTTCCTCAGAGCTTGGTGGCATTCTGTTTGCCATTAATTACTGGATTTCTCCATCAAAATGACCAGCAATGCAGTGAGGACTTGCAGAAAATAATACTATAATCATCCTTAGCTGTCATGTGGGGAATTGTCTCCACTCCTCTTTTTGCCTGGGGCATTTGAAACCTCTGGCTATACATGTGTGTGTGCCTGTATGTGAGACTGCATGTGCTTGAACGTGTGTGTGTGTGTGTGTGTGTATGAATGAGTGTCCAGAGTTTGCTGTGCACATTTTCATGCACAAAAGAGGCATAAAAATTTGTCTTGCCATCACTAAAAGGAGCAGCAGCAGTGTTCGGCTAACAAAGACAACACCCTCCTCACTGGTGAAATAGCATGTTTGTGCTGATTGCTGTTATTGAAGTAGTTTATTAGGTATACAAGAAAGTTCAATACAACAAATTTAGAAGTAAAGAAAGGTTGTAAAGGCCAAGACAACAGCTTTCCTGTGAATCTACTCATTATGGACTTATTTAGGCTGGTCACTACTTTTCAGGGAAAATGATATTTTTGTGGGGAAAAAAAAGAAAGAGAAAAAAAAGGAATTTACAAAAGCCAAAGTGCTCTATCCTATTCTCCGCCTTTCCCTCAGCTCAATTTTCCGATAATCTCTAGTATTCACTGAATCAAACGGTGACTGCTGATTGTTTTGATGATAAATTGCCTGCAGTGCATGTGGGACTAATTATGAGATGGCACATTTCATTCTGCCACCTGTATAAACTAAATTTTAGACAGGCACAATAAGGGAAGTATTCACAACAACACAACATTTGGAAAAGCTGCAGACCTTCTCCCCCTTCCCTCCCCCACTCTCACAAATGGAAGGCTTCGTAATAGAGAGTTGGGTCTTGAGTCTGTAAAGGGAAAACCTGAGGGAATAGAAGGATGTGAATAAGGGAGAAATCAACCTGGAGGATCTACAGGAAAGGAGAAATGGGGATCTGGGAGAAAAGAAAGAAAAGGGCAATATGTCCACAGAGGAGGAGAGATCAAAGGGAGGAAAAGACCTGAAAGCAATGATTGTTTTGGCACATGAGAGGGAGATGATGAGGCTCAGAAAGTTGGCCTGGGGAGTAGATGTTCGATAGGTACAGACAAGGAGCTAAGAAGAAAGGAAGGAAATCTGGGTCAGACCCTCCTTGGTAACTGAGGGCTGCTTGATATAGCTTGGAAAAGGGAAAAAGAGGGTGAATTGTGACCTTTTCTGAAATCCTGGCATGGCCAGGACACAAGCACCACAAATGCACACAAGGCCAAAAGGGAAACCACAGGCGCTTTTTTGCCTAACTTTTCTTTTGCTTCTTTGGGGTGAGGTGATGTACAATTTCTATTAGTATTCTTCAGCAAGAAGGATACTTTTTGCACAGGGGAAAAACCCCAAATATGCCATATATGTCATATTATATCCTTTGCTTGATATTTCTCTCACTGAATGGGGATAAAACAATGTGCCAGAGCATTTGTCTTTCCAGTTTTGGAAAAAAACGTCCTTATTGCCTATAGCCTTCTACACACAATTGTCCTGCCCATGCCCTCTGCTCTCCACAGGTGTCAAGAGAGCACAAGTGTTCACGCAGGTCTTTGTGTATGAAAGAAAAAATTCATGGAATTGTTATTTCATCCCATGTTCTACACAGTGATGTTGTCATGGACCCTTACAATAATGAATATATAGTCTTCCTCCCATCTTCTCTGCTTCGATACTGGTGCTTGTGTCTTCCGTCTCCTCCAAGGATCCCAGTGCAATAGCTGACACATAATAGCACATCACTGCTGCTCATCCATGCATGTATGCATGTATATGTATTTGCACATTATCATCACATTGACTGGCTGGAGACAGCTTTTGGTCATATACCCTTCAAATATTTTAAGTCCCTTGCTGCCAATGTGTTTTGGACATTGTATTATATCCCACAGAGATATCACAGGGATATCAGCAATATCACTTTGTGATATGCTTTTAATCTCCTAGAACAGGTGTTTGTGACTTCATCTGTGTTTATCACTCTTTTCCTACCCAATTGCCATCCTAGCACAAAGACATTATTTCTAAGAGAATTATGTACATGCGTATTTGCATTTCCTCTTGCAAGAGACTGGTAAAAGTCACAGTAGTTATATTAAGCCTGTCCATAGCACCATAGCATATACATACAAGAGACAGCATTTCTAGTGAAGCAGACTCCAGCTTCTTTTCTGGATTTTCTGAGAAAAAGAGACGAGAACATTGTGAGTGGGTTGAGTGTCTATCAGACCTGCTCTAAAAACTCCTGAATGTGTTGCCCATCTCTAATCAATCTGAGATTGAGATTTTGGGGGTATCAGGGTTCTGTAGAGCTTATGCACATATGTCCTGGATAGAAGAAAGAGACACAAGTTAGTACTACCACTAAAGGTTGCTTGAAGAGTGAATGCACCTATATCATTAGACTCCAGAGAACAGACTCAGGAAAGAGTGGGAAAAGAAGACGGTGTTGGGAATGCAGAAGCATGATGAAATGTCCTTCTATGTGTAAACTTCTGCTGGGACTTGCACCTTAGCAGGTACAGGTAAATCTGAACTTGAGGTTCACAGGCACAGAAACAGAGTCTGTAAATTTCACCGGCAATGGAAGTATGCAGAGTTTTTCTTCTGCCATCCATCCATCCAGATAGCCAGCCAGACACATGGTTATACTTTGGAAAATCATAGCCATTTTGCAGGTTTTTTTGTATTGTAACACGCTGTAATTCTGCCTTTAACTTTCCTTTTGCGTAACATTAGTTTATGGACTACCTTTACACATGAACTATTAGGACTGCCAGGAAAAAAACCAAACCTGCAGAAGCAGCAGGTTGGTAGACAGGCATCAGTATGAAGTCCTGACAATGCATTATTATTTTATTGTAATACCGTAATCTTGGATTTGATTTGAAGAACTTTTTTGCCTTCAGATCTGAGTGTACGCTAGACACGTTCAAGTAGAATGGCGCGTGTGTCTTGTGGCAGACCCCTGAGCAGGCACAAATGTCACCTCCCGTTGAGAGTTGAGCTTGGAGGTGTGGAGCAGAGCAGGCTGTTCCTTAGACACACAGACAGGAGGGACGGGGAGATGGGGACCTGCAAACCGGAAAGTGAGAATAATAATTGAAAGCTATGGAAGAGTCCTAGAGCCCTCAGGAGCTGGAACCTTTTTGATCCCCAAATCAAACCTCCTCTCCAGTGTCTGCATTTCTGTCCTATCTTTGTATCAAATGAAAACAGAAAAATGTGATGGCACTGAAGTTAAATAAGCCACTTTTTTACAGCTAGAACCAATAAATCTGTTTAAAGATGCATTACTACTTTTCTTGAGGGATAATTTAGACTATGTATCAAAAGGAAAATCAATAGTTTTTTCAATTACAAATAATTGCCTGTTTGACTCCTTTCCACTTTTTCTTTTTTATTTATTTTGTCTTCAAAATATTTCTACTGAGAGTGTCTTCTGTCTCAAGTCTAGACCAGTAACACTTTCAATACGGAAGAAAAAAACCATCCCAGGAAGCCTTACCAGTCATGGTTTCAAAGGCTGCTCGTGCTGTGCAGAAAGTAGCCAGAGATTCAGGAGATGGCATGAGCTCATGTTCACTGCACTACAGCATGTAGAGGCTGAAACTCATGTGCTGTAAAACTGAACATAAATGCTGTCAGGACATCAGGGAGATGTAGCCAGCTCCCCAGCACTGGGCTCCTTGCTAGCTGAAAAGCTTTAATTTGGGTCAGGTAAGGTTTCTTGAAGGGATGTTATTTAGTTTTCTAGGTAAAAACTTCCAGGCCATCTGAGACAAAAAGAATATTAGAGGTAGGAAAATAAAAGACAATTTGAATAAGATCACAGTTTCATAACTTCTTCTCAACAGGTATCTATAAGAAACAAGGTTTTTCTTATTCAGTATTTTTAATTTGGTAAAATTGGTGTTGTCTTTCCATTTTGCTGATGAAACAGCAACAAACCCTGATATTTGGGGAAGGAACAGTAACCAAAGAAACAAGTATTTTCTTACAAAAAGGTCATGTTCTAAAGAAACATTCCACAAGGTCAAAGCTGGAAGTAGCTGAAAACCTGAGGGAAACTGTGTGGTGTCCTGTCTTTCCTAGTATCTCCTGGTTTTGCAAATATTATCTTCATATATTTAGCTTTGGACTACCAGTAGCTCTCTATCTTTTTTTAGATTTTAGGTCTGATGTAACTTGAAGTGGTTTATTATCAGTGTCATTAAAGTAGTGTGACTTTGTGTGTGGGTGTTCTCAAGGTTACGCCTTTCTGCGATCCAAATCTGTAGTTGTATTTGGGGTAATTATATCCAAACCAGCTTCTAAATGAGTTAGCTGAGGTACTGACAGGAGCATAGCGGGTCCTCAGCTTTGACTATGCCGGAGCATTTAGCCAGGATGCTGGGCAAGCTGGGGCTCTAACTCCATCAGGGTGCACAGCTATCACGGCTATGCTGGATATGTCAACAGGAATTGCAACCACATGTTGGGGTTACAGAGTAAATGCATTATAAGGTTGGTTAATATCATTCTTACGTTATTTGCAGTGTGAGCATAGTCAAAACTGTTAAAAGTGCCCAAGACAGTTTGGAACTGGTTTAACACATTCGCTATTCATGTCACTGAAGCTCAGAGACAAGCTCAGCCGTGAACGGCACAGGTTTGCCCTTCTGAAACTCCACAGGACTTCTGTCAGAGATTTTGTGAGTGGGGAACATGACCAGCCCCATTTCCTAGGGGAAGCTTTCTCTTTGTGTGCTTCATTTGTGAAAAAACATGAGCTTCTTAAGCCTTGGACTTACTGGCACTTTGTTTAGCTCCTGCCTGCCAGTGAGTTTGCTGATATATAATGGCATTCATCTCGTGTGGTAAAGGCTCAGTTCTCCAAGGGGGAAAAAGAAGCAAATTTTTAAGCCTTAGCATCTTGCATTTCCTGACTGTCCCTTTAAGCTTATATTTAGTTCTAATGAAGGATAAATAGTTGGCAGAGGCACATTCCTCTCACTTTCATGGGGAAAGGAGTGTGGGAGTGGGGAGCTAAGAAAATCATAATGAAAACGCACACGGTTTGAGAAGAAGAAATTTCTTTGAGCATTCTTGTTCCTTCTTCACTCCCTGGAAAGTATTTGAAGTGATAACAGGGAGACCACTAAAAGTGGATGGTGAATAGGAGGCAGAAGTTGTTACATGCTAAAAAGGGCATTTCATAATAGAGAACTACTGAAGGCCCTAGACTCTCTTGAATGTGCACATTAATAACACCTTAAACAAGTGCCAAACTAAAACTGCCGAAAAGGATGGAAAAAGATTCCTTCATCTCCTATTAAGATAAGGTTAAATTTTGCTCTTCAGAAATAGATCACAGTGTATGTAAACTTTCTTATGAACAAACAGGAGGTGAATCTGCCCATTCAAAACTAGATACATTTTTATCGTAAAGTAACAGTAACTTCTTTTAGTGCTTTTATTTTTTTTTCCATAAAAATAAAAAATGTAACTAACAGCAGAGGTTGTTATAGTGCCAGTTCTGCAAAGCATTTAAGAATGTGCTGAAGTGCTTCCCTATGCAACAAAGCCCATAGCACATGCTTTATCTTAAACATGTGCTCAACTCCCATTGAAAGCATCAATGTTTAAACACGTGTCTAAATGCTTTGCTGTACCAGAGCTCCGGGCACAATTCGTTGTCCTTTGAAGCCAACGGGAATCTTTCCAGTCCTTTCAATAGGTATCCCATCAAGCAATAAATCTCAAATGTTAAACAATCAAACTGGAGAATAAAAAGAAATCTGTTAAAGGTAGTCACTGACTATATTCAAATAACAAATAAATACAAAAAAAAAAGCAGGATGTGGTCACAGCTATTCCAAAAGCAGACACAAAGAGAGATGAGATTCACTCAATAAATTCTTTGTTCAGTTATGCATTCAGCATGTTGATTCTGCTAAGCTATAAACCAGTATTTACATAATTTTTTGATGTTTCAGTTCACTGTGGCCCTGATTCAGTAAATTACTTAAACAGGTGCTTCACTTTCTACATCTCTAAGTCCAAAAGTCAGAGTGGATCCACATGTACTTGTGGCCTATCAATAAACTGTAGCCTAGAAGATGGCTTCGCTGCATGTCAGACCACATAAACTTTCTTCCAAAAAATAAACTAATATCCAGAGTTGGAGTCAATATATAATAATTTTACAAACTGTATTTTTCTCACATTCTGACATTACAAGAAATGTTTTGTATAAAGGAAAAGCGATAAAAAGCAAACAAAAAGCACACAAGTAAACCAGAACATTGTACCCATTTCGCTATAGTTACTTTACGTTTTTTATGCTGAAAACAGTTCAAGACATGATAACTAAGCTAGTTCACTCATTGTAAGCTTTGTCTGCTTCTTTGGAATGATAAAGCCATGCCATCAAAGGCAACAGACCAGTTAGAGAGTGCCAAACTATTGTTCTGGATGGCAGCGAATATAATACAGAAGATGATCAGATTGAAACAAATTTTGCAAACTGGATGAAACCAAAGCTCAAGGTTTGCAGATTTGATACACACTTCTCAACCGCAATATGCTCTTTTATTATAATATAGAAAGTGCTAATATGGCAGAAAATTTGTATCTTTGTGTTATAGTAATGCCTTTCTTGTCGTATTACTTAACATCTATATCACATTAGAAACCTACATGGTACCTTTATAAAATAAATTGACACGTTACATTAGCCTTCAATATGACAATTTCACATTCTTGACAGAGAAGGCATGACAACGACCTACTTAACTATTGTAAGGCTGAAACATAGAGAGGCGTGCTGGTGTCTGTTTTGTGAAGCTTCAGTCCTTGGTATTGCATCACTCTTGGCACTTGGGCTGGGTAACCACAGCGCTGTTCTCCTCCCTTCCGCTGACAACTCTCCTTTTCTGCCATCTTCCTGACAAAGAAGGGGCACAAATTGCCCAAGTGGCCTGGCCATGGTGGCAGGACAACCTTCTCAGTGCACGCTTCAGGATAAACATGACAAAACTGACTCATGACATCCGAACAGCTCCAGGCTTCTCCTGGCCACTCAACGGCTAACTGGTACCCTCGACTTACATAGGATATTGATTGCACATTATAAGCAAATTCTAGTTAAAATCTGAAGGGCAATCCATATGTCATTCTTTGTGCATCAGAAGAGTTTTCTATCTCCAAAGTCTGTTACAAAGCCAGAACAAGCAATTCTGGAAATGTTCCCTCCCGTGTACCAGGTTTGAGCTCAGAACACTTCCTTATAACATTTCCAGGCATTTCTCTCTCACATCCTCTATCTCGACAATTTATTGAGTATACCCAGGAAAGGAATCGCCTTACACTAGGGGTGAGGCTTTGGGAAAATCACTGTATCTGTTGCGTTTGTGGTGCTATTGGTGTGAGGTTGGCCAAGCTAGTGCATTGCTTCAGTGCTGGACGGGGCTTCAGCTTCTTTTGCCTGTAAAATGGGGATGGAGACATGTAATATGTGGCGAGCTGATGATGCATGAAGCAACTACAAAAATGAAGTGCAACATAAAGGCCAAGTCATTTTATAATTGTTTTCTGACTAAAACTGAATTAGAGTCTCAGTGACAGAGCACTGAAGGATGCATTCACATAGATTATAATGTGGCACGCTAACATAGTCAGATGTTGGTAAAAGCAAACTGATATTCCTAATCAGTCAACTTTATTAACCTCATATAAGAGAACACAGTGAGTAGATATTGCCTTTCCTTTGTATTTTGTTAGCAGCCTGCTATTGCCGTCATAACATATTATGAGTAAAACTGCACTGCAGATAAAACATCTGTTTTGAATAAGCAGGTGTATGGCAATTTCAGAACCAAACCCCAAATCCTAATTAAAGGTTGCTATTCCCATTTAACAAAAAAAGTGTTACTGAAAGTTAACCACAGTATAACAGTAGCATATGGATGCACACACTCCTCTGATTATCAGGAGTCACTTAATAAACAAGTGCATCCACAGCTTGCACAAGTCCTCCACTGGTTTTGCTTTTTCTATTTCTTAATGATGGATTTTAATATGGTAAACAACATCACATTTTAAATAATTAGAAGAAAAAGGGTGTTGGGCACCTTTTGTATCTGGAACACTGATATTTGTAAGCCAAATGCTGACCATTCCATTACTAATAGTGACATTTCCTTTTTACACCATGTTAACTCTTTCTTGAATTAATTAATCTTTCTGTTGATCCTAGCTTTATTAACAGCTGTTCTAAGATCAATGGAGGATTCTGCTGCTGCTATAAAGCATTTGATTTCTCTTGTCCAACTTGACAGGTGGAGAGCGCTCTGCTCTGTTTGGACCTCTTAGTAATTAAATCTATTTCAGAAGAGTCACCGGCTGTTTTAGAAACGTGATTAATAATGCTGTTTCTTAAAAAGTAATTAGGAGAACTAGAGAATTCAGACCAGTCAAATACTTTCCTCTGAGTGTCATTTGGATCTAGAAGGTTACAAAAATACAAAACACAACCTGAAAAGTGTAGATTATACAGCAAGAATCTTTTAGTGTTCGTAAAGGAGGGGGAAAGATAAGGAGAGCTGCACTGAAGTGATCTTCCATCAACCCTCCAGGTCAACTTCACTGCAAAGTCTGTGAGACCTTGGCAATAAAGCAGTTGAACAGAGGGCTGAAGAGACCATGAAGGTAGTTAAATCTGGTGCTATGATAGACATTAAGTCCAGAAGTTATAAATTGTCCTTCCCCTTCTCCTTCTATAACAACCTGAGATATTTTGTGCAAAGGGTTCAAATCCACAAAGACTACATTGCTCTACTAGAAAAGAGCAAGAGAAACAAAGGGTACATTGACTGCTTGTACTATAGCCACATGATGTTAAGATCTGAACCTATCTCAGCTACTTTAAGAGGAAAACAAAACTAAATAAATCTAAAGTGGAGAACTCAAGCTTTGAATCAATGCCTAGAAAAAGCAACTCCTCAGCCCTTAAAAATGATCAATTGGAAGACTTACATTGTGTAATTAAACGTAAGTGTGATACAAGTACTTCATGCATCCTGAAAACACTTCTGTCCTCTCATACAGTTCATCAAGCTCCACTTTTGAACTCGGTCATTCCTTCCACACACACATGCAGACATTTGGAATACTGATTTAAAACTTTGTTTCTTTCATGGTTAATGCTTATTCTTGTTTGCAGATTAAATCTACTAATGACCACCTTATATTCCCTAACATGACTTCTCATATCTTTAAATAAATACAAGAAACCAAATCAAGTTCTTTCAATCTTCTGTTATAATCTTCCTACTCTCAGCTGCTCTAGCAGCCCATGAGAGAAATACCCTTAAAAGAGTCAGGTTCGGGTATTTATGAGTAGGATTTAAAGGCAAGGTGCCTCACTGATAAATGCATTTTAGCAAATTCCAGTAGATATGATATTGAGCTTATTGCTTAAGAGCTCCTACATCTGTCTCGCTTGGAGTAAATTCTCCTTTACATGTATGTGACATGAAGACTTACCATTTTAATCCTTGCATAATACAACAGGTTAGAGGTGTGATTCTTGTTGTGTTCAATGCTGTACAAAGGCAGAAGGCAAATCTGATCTTTCTTTCAACTTCTCACAAACCACCATTATTTCTTTAAAAGTTGAACATCACTCTTTTGCACAAATGAAATGAAAACATGTATATTCAATGGACTGGGAATTATAACTTGAAATGTCAGGACTGGTGGAATGAGGGAAAAGGATAAATGTTCCTGTTAACTACTTTACCATGTGCAAGTGAACAAAGTAGAATGGAAATTACTTATCCAAAATGATGTAGGGTGTGCCAGATTTTATGGCAAGACATAAGACCCATGGCTATTATAATGTTATTCTATTTTATTGTGCTGGATCATAAGCAAATGAAGGGCGTGGAATATTTTGTTGGTGCTTTACTTATCGGTGATTCATTCCAAAATACAATGGGGTTTTTTTAGGGTTTTTTCTTAAATTGTCATTTGACTGGCTTTAGAAAAAGTACTCTTCAAGAACAAAAAGTGGTTGCAATACTCAGTGAGCTGGGCTACAAGCTATGTGAGACTTTTCAGAAAACAGCATGATAGGCTTAATGGCTCGCTGCTTTTTGAGCCTTTGGGGAGAATGTGGCTCACATTTGCAAGCCTTTCTTCATGGTCAGGAGGGTGAGAAATCTACAGTCCAGAGATGAAAGCTGAGATTTTTTTGGCCTGTCCTAGTATGGGTCCTTTCTGGAGCACACCTCCAGGGACATGCCCAGGGCAATCCATGGACATCCATGCGGGAGGCAGAGCCAGCAGCTCTTCAGTCCAGCTCCAAGAGAGGCAGGCTGAGCATTGCACAGTTCAGGGTGCAACTTGTATAAAACAAAATGGGCACCCAGCCTCGCTTGGGAGATGAGACACATGTTGGGCATTTGCCAGTGCCTTGGCTGGGGGCTGTGTGGGTACTTTTCCCCTCCAGTGTTTGGGAAGCCTGATTCCTACACCATCTCCCTGCTTATTCAGAGCAAGGCTGCTCCTTCTCCTGTCCTAGCACCCTCAGGCTAGCTGATCTTTCATTAAAAAAGGGCTTACTGATATGGAGTTTAAGTCCTTCACAATGCCCTGGGTAACCTCTTTGGCATAGCTAGGACATACTGCAGGTGAGCTGGCTCTCATTCATGAAATCAAATAGGTGCAATGCTTTAAAAACTAGTACTAATTATTAAACAGACTTTTAATTTTTTTTTCCTTAAAATTCTGTGAATACTGTGAATTCAAAACACTTGATCCAAACTTCAGTGTTAATGAATTCAGGTTCTGTTAATGGAAATCTGAAAGAATAATTGGGAATACAGGCCATTGTATGTGCAAACTTAGACAGACACATTCATTCTCCTTTCCCTACAAAGAATCTGCCCTGTCAGTAGCAACAATATATGTATGAATACATGTATAAAATAAATACATATGCTTATAATATATACACTCTTTTACGTAAAAATGGTCCCAACAGAGGAATTCGCACACTTTTGTGAGTCCCTGGGAATTAAATATGAAGAAAGCTTTGCCAGCCCATGGTGTCCAGAAAGTTTACCGTTCACTTTTTTGGTCCAAAGCAGTCAATCTGCAAAGGCAGGAGGATGCAGAGGTGAGTTCATCTGTTGACAGCCACCAAAGAGAAATTATCTACATTACATCTACTGAATTTTCAGTCATACTGAATTTCGTCCTACAGCCTATTTGTATTTCCATCATAATCTAGCACTGTTAAAAATCTCAGCTATGCTGAAGACTGCTATTGTTATAATACACAAACAGTATGGGTTATTTTAATGGACATATTGCCTTAAACTGAGTTTTCACCATCTGTTCTGCCCCTAATTTTGAATGCAAAAAGAACATATTTCACAATTACATCTGTAAGTAATGATATAAGTAATTTAAATGCATGTATATGTTCACACAATGCAGCAGACAGCTGGGATATTTTTTTCTTTCAGGCACAAATCAAGGGAAGAAATCTTCTAACTCCTCAGATAGCACTTCCCCCCTTCCCTTCATGTTCCCCCATCTAGTGAAGCCATTTCATCGTGGGCATAGTCTTTCCAATAAGCTAATTTTGCCGTACCTAGGAGTTCAAAGCTTGCTCAGTGAACTAACACGCAAACTCATTTTTACAATGCTTCCCCTGTCTTCATCCAAATCCCCTCTGGCTTGAATGACAGTTTGGCAGATGCAAGGCATTAGATCAATCAGTTTCAATAGATGTTCAGGAGGAGACAGGTCAGGCTGTGTGGGCCAGTCTGTCTGTGCTTCTAGCTCTGCTTTCACGCCTTCCCTGTTGCACAGGCTTTTGCAAAAGTACCCTTCTGCAGGTGAATCTTGGACTGCCTGGCACGTGAACTGCCTGGCCAGAGAGTGGGGCTCACTACAGCAGAAATGGAGCACAAACTTATGTGAATATAGTAACCACAGCTATGTGGGAGGCTGCTATGAGACAATACATTAAGGAGACCATTTGGTCTCCTATTGCAAATGCCTATTTTCAGAGAAAGAAGTTTGGCTAAAGTGCCATTCTTCTGCAGATGCTTGCAGGGTCATGAGATGTGAAATTCATCACTCAACTCATGCTATTCACTACAGCCAAATATTGACCTAGTTCTTTGACACTTTGCAAAGAGATCTATTAAATGAGAATTTGAGAAGTATAGAAAAAATTACTTCTTGAAAGTGCTATTTCAATAAAAGCTGATTTTACAGATTTTGTTCAAAGGAAATCACAAAACCTGTAAAAGTTGAATAGGTTTTGCAGCGTACTGGTGTCCGTCCTACGTGTCATATGCATTTTATATACCTGTATGTACCTGCTGACACTTGCTTGTCACTTCAACTAGCAAACTGAACTGAGATACCAAAAGAACTCACTCTAGCAGAAAAAAGAAGAGGTTATTGTAAATTCCTAGAACAAAATTTTAACAGGGAGTTTATTCCAATTGTTTAGTGCAAATTGCTAATAGGGATTAGAGAGGCTTTTATTTTTTGTATTATCACTGCCTTTTTATACTGCTGCACATTTACTACCACTAGCTTTTTGCAATCTATGAAATAGATAACAGTAGTGGATTTGCATGGGCCTTATATTGTAGTTTGACAGTATTCTCTATAATTGTGCTCTTTGGACCACACTGCATTTCTTACTTTTTAACTGATAACATCTTTTTTATTGTAAAGAGGTGATAGCCAGAAACAACGAAATGCTGATTTATGACAACTGTCCCTAAAAGCTTACAGAGTTGAGAATGATAGAGGAAAATTATCAGTGAATATTTAGGTAAGGTGAGTGGAAGTCACGCATTAGGAAAATTGGAACTGTGTTGGAGATATTAGACATTCAGATTTCCTTATAGGATCTTTTGAAATGCATTTCATTTTAGCAACTGGTTCTTTACTCCATGGGGGTTGGGCGATTATGTATGTAACCACTGACAGGATGTAGTCAGACAATAACTGGCTGGTTATTGATACGCCAAGGAAGGGAGAAATGCTGGGGCTGGCCTCTGATATGGGTCACATTTGGTGCTGCGGTCCAGTCAGTCCAAAGGTGATGGGAAGAATGTACCCACGCCGTGCTCTCTGTCCCTCCCTCTGTTTCATAGGATAGAAATACGGCTCTAGATTAGTATTTGGCTGCAGGGTTGGGGCATGTACCATCAAGAGAGAAAGGGAAGTTCCCCTGAACTGAAGTCAGGGCCACAAGTTGCTGTAGAAAGGGATTTTTTAACATGACTGAACAGAAGAACTTGCATGGCAAGAAACCCTAGATTATAAGTGGATCAGTCACAGTGTAAAGAAGTTTTTTAAACTAGTGCTGCAAAGGCAAAAGAAGCAACCGTGTTTTTAAGATCCTGAAAACAGGATCTTAAACACCTGAAACCCATAAAATTATTAAGCCTGGAATGAAAAACCTAACTGAAGTCATGAGTGCCAAGGGGTTGCCTCCTGCTTGTAACACTAGATGGTATTTCTATGCAGGGCACTTACATTAACAAACAAAATCCATAGCTCTTCGTTTCTAAACAATGAAGACAGTCTGTTTCAAAGAGCTGATGAATTAGTTTTCCTGGGGGAGGAGAGCAGCTGTACTCCTCACAGAACACCTTTCTGGCTGATTTCTTGTAACTTTTCAGATGGGTGTATATGAACGGACTTTCAAAGCAAATCTTTTCAGAATCAAGTGGTAAAATAAGGGCATCCTTTGGGAAGGACAGGGAGTGAAAAAATAGAAGCCAAATGAATGAACAAGAAAATAAAGTGGAAAAATCCAATAGAAAAAAAAAGGTAAGGAAAAATAAGTACAGTAGAAAACTGGCTAATAACGAGGGCGTGGTACATAAGATTCTCTGCCATACGCAAATTTACTGCTGGTTTGGGATGCAGAATCAACACTATAAGAATCAAACGCAATTGCATTAGTTTGCTAATTAAACAGCCACTGGAAACACCTAATATGAACATATACAAAAATTAAGCAAGACAATGGGAGGAAAACAACCTCTTAAAATAGAAGGGTATTGTAATAGGAATTGTCTGTCTGAACACTTTAAGTCTCCCGGAAAGAGGGGGAGACTCCAAACTCAGGTCATTAAACAGACTATGCCCTGAGCCTGCTCACTAAAATGGACCATAGAAAAAAATCAGGATTCACAGGTTTCCAATGTTCTGACATGGAAATGCAACTTTGATCTGAAATTGTGGTTCAGACCCTTGTTCAGTGAAATCTTAATTCTCTAGCTTTTTCAGAGACTTTGATGTCTTTTAATATTCTTAAGCACATACCCTCTAAACAGAGAGGTATGTTGGAGGAGGAGGAGGAGGAGATTTTGTTTAAAAAATAGAGAACTGGGAATATAAAAGAATAAAACCCAAATTTTTTTTTAGTATTAATTATCTATAGAATGAAACCTCTATGGCAGATGTGCCAGCCAACTCTCTCATCATCAGTTTCAAGACTTCAATCAGTGGATGACTCACAGTTAGTGAAAGAAAAATTGTTCCAGCTACACAAGGAGAGCATAAATATTATGTTTCACTTGGTATCATAATTAACTGCATGCTTCAGATATTTCTTTCATGTCTGCTTTCACAATAGGTAATATAATTTACCGTTAATAGGATTAAAATGTCTTTTAAAAAGTAAATACTTCATTGGTTTAAGAATGTTTTCTGTTTGTTTTGTGCAGATACATATTTGGCTACAGGCACAGTATTTATACCTCAGTGTAGAAAATAATGAAAAAAAAAAAGGTAATATGTATAGTCTGGAAGCAAATGCATTTTTCTCTCTTGCTTGGCACAATAATAAAATTTTCTTTTTTTTGAATTCCTGAAAATAAATCCTGAAGTCCCAAATCTTGTACATTTTTTAAACATTTCATGCTAAGGGAAAAATTCCAAAATATTGCAATGTCAAGACACAAATGTTTGCAGTGGGAACTTAGTAGTAGTAGTGCCAAAAATCCCAAATTCATAAGTGGCCTTTTGGTATAGCTTTCTGAATTGAGAGTCAGAAAGGAAAAGCACTACCAGCTCTTCAAGGAAAAGGATTTCTGTCATATGGAATATCAGCTGCTTCCCATTCTAACATCTAAACATACACTCATCTAGAAAACTGAACTAGAAAAATGCCAGCAGGTAAATAAAAAAAAGAGATGGAAGGGTGAAAACAGTATTAAAATTACAATTAGCAGCATAAATTTTATTTATGTCTATCACTGAATTCTTGTTGAGTTCCTGTTAAAAATATTTTTCTAGTATATCTATGATTTTTTGGTTTGATTTATCCTCTCATTTTGCCAGATTTTTTAGTAGTTTTTATGTTGGTTGTTTCAAGTGGAATTTCTCTGACTGGCACCAGGGTAATCAAAAGGAAAATTATCTCTTAAATACCAGTATCCTATATAGTGTATAGTTTTCTTCATTGGTAAAGTGAGTTTTTATTTCATACGTGGCATCATTACATCTGTTTGTTGGTTAGTATAGATATCTGCTTAGAAGAGATTTGGTCTCCCTGTTCACTGCAGCAAACAGAATTTGGCATAAACATTTGGATGTACTCACTTAACTGCTGATCCATCTATTGAAGTTTCATTAGGGAGCCATGTGCATTTGCAAAGGATGAATGGTTTCATTAGCACTGAGACTAATAAACTTATAAAAGTTAATAATGTGAATATGTTTGATTTGGAATTATGCACATAGACATTAAGAATCACAAAAAGGCAGGCTTAATAATGGCCAGTTTTTTCTAGACTTACGCAGCTGGGGTATTTTTCACTTTTCTAAGACCTTTTAACAAAAAACACACATTGATTTCTTTCACATGTGGTCCTATGATATTATCAACAGGTTCTAGTATTACATGAGGACTTTGATCTAAAAGCACAAATTTTACTCTCTCTAAATATTATTTTCCACATGGTTTGATGGAGGTTTTTGGCTTCCTAATTATGGCAATTTTTGTCATTAATAGATCAAGGTAAGTACATCAAAATGGTGTTATAGCTGAAGGACAACCATTTTGAAGTGTCTTTAAAGGCATGGGGGTCATAGGTAGTCTTTACATAGTCCTTTCCTTGAAGACTCCCAGAAAACTTCGTACAATAAGATAACCTCCATGTTCAAAACCCACAACTTAGCACAATGTGGGTCTTGCGTCAGTATCTGGGCAAGGTTGATTGTTAGCATCTAAGTCACATAGCACACTTCGATGCCATTTCTCTTCATCATCATCAGAACAAGGAAATGTGTTTAGTTTTTCTCCCTCTCCAGCTTGCTTCTCTGATGCCAGTGTTACCTGATCACCTCACCCCATTCCACTGTCTGTGTTCTGATTTCCATCTCTGAATATTCATGATGAGGTCTGAGTAATCAGCTCTCGCCCTAGGAGCCTGACTCGGCAGCTGATCCCTGATGGTTATCTCCCAAACTTCTAGACATATACCCTTCTGTTTCTTTTAAATGTGGAAAATTAATTCACAGTTATTGAATTACTCGATTACAGGGTGAAAGTAATGAAATATGGCGCAGAAAGCTCTACGTTAGGGCTGCAGCTGGTGGCAGTACAGCAGTTTCAGTACAGGATGATGCTAGGATGGCTACAGGTTTTCTAGGACCTCAGTTCAAGTTCACTGCTGAATTTAGTTCACGGGTACCTGAACTACCTCTGAGCGTAATATGAAGAGCCTAAATCTTTTATCTGTCTCCAAAAAGTCCCAGCAGAAACAGACACAACAAGAAGGACCCTTCCCAGCGTGGCCAGCATGTTTTGTTCCAGATCTACAACACTATAACTGCGTAAGTCAGTGTCGCTGCCTACACATCTTCCCTCTCCTTGGGGAGACTAACAGTAATTGCCCTGCGTCTGATAGGGATATCTGTCCCCTCTTCTTGGGACCTGGAGGGACACCACATCAGGCTGTACCGCAGAGGGCACTGAATAGTTTGGGGAGCAACAAATGACAGGCACAGGCATCTGGCAGGCTCTGAATTGAAGATGTATAGTTAAAGACTCTCTGTATTGCCAATAACTTGAGTCACCATCTATTTCCTTTCATCACTTTTTTTTCTATTAGAGAGAGAACTCATCTATGACAAATCTATCAGTGGCTCCATTCTTAGACTTAACTAATAGCAGGGCTGCAGCTGCAGGAATTATAAATACATCTGTTTTTGTGCTGCCTGGTACAACACTGTATCTATTATGATGATCTGACATACATCCTAACATCTCCTTCAGGTGCTGGCACATCATTTACAATAATCTCAGGTAACTGATGTTGTGACACCTTTCCTGCATGTGTGCAGGGTTCCTGTTAAATGACCATAAAGTGAGCTACTAAAGGGAAACATCATCGGAAAAGAGCAAGACCAAATTCAGACCTTCTGTAAGTGGGTGCAACTCCACAGACATGACATATTGCAGCTTGCAGGACAAGGTGGGGATTTGACCTGTGGTGGTATGTGTTCTTTTCATATAATTTTTCCCAGCTATAGGAAAACCAATACTCCCACCCCGCTGTAATTAATCGAAAGTATGCTGGGTTGAATGGTTGTCGCTTAAATTATCCTCCCAGCTCTGCATTAGCTGCCACCAAGAAGCAGTTGTGATGTAGGGCATTGTGTGAAACAAGACATACAGCGAGAAATTTTGGGGTCCATTCAGAAATGAAGCCAAAAAATTACTGGACTACAGTTTCACTTTGGACTGAACGGAATGTGAAATGTTTCCCTAAAATTAAAAACAGGAAAAAATGTTGTATTCACGCACTGACTTGACCCACAGCTAAAGGCTTTATTTCAGATATGAAAGACCTAATCTAGCCTAAACTGGAAAAGGAATTAGGGTGGTTTCCTTTTTCCAAAAGGTCTTGCAAGTTGAAAGATATATGAAAAGTCTGAGGACCAGCAGATCCAAGATAAATTCCCTCCTCTGCCTGAGGGTAATGCCCCAGCTCCAACCTCCACTTGGGTATGTGCGCTCCCACACTGTCCCCTTGACACTGTCCCACTTCATATGAGTAAATAAACCAGTGAGTCTAATTTTAAAAATAAACAATTTTTTTGGCACTCGAGCTCTTTCTTCAAGACCTGAAGAAGGGCTTGTTTGTCTGCAAGCAGAGCTCTGGGATTTTTTCCATCCTGACACCTGTGGGATATCCTCTCTTTTGGCAGCTGAGGGAGGAGGGAGATCCCTGGGTCTCCCACAGCAGGGGAGTGCTCTGGCTGGTGGGGCTCCTGGGCGAAGGACACGGGAGCAGCCCTGGCTCGGAATTCACTGTTGCTTGTGCTGCAGCTGTAAATCAATCCTCCTCTTCTCCCTCCAGGAAAGGAAGACAAAACCCCCAGATCTACATACTCCAGCAGTTTGAGTTACACTTGGCGTGTTGCATAGGGATAAATGAAGTACTGCTTTTTGAGAATTTGCTGATTATTACTATTATTATTAATCGTCATCATCCTCTAGGGCAAAATAAAACCTCTGGGCTGCCTCGCAGCAAAGTTCACATCAACAGAAGCTGGTGAAGTTACTTCAGTATGAATGATACGTACTAAAAGGCATGGGTAGAAACTCAAGACAGCTTCTGAAAACTCCCCTGCCCCGTCTACCTTTAGAAAGAGTACCTGTGGTTTTTGGTGGGAACAAGACAGCAGCTCAGAGCAGCGGGTGGTGCTGGAGGCAAGGTGGGGAAGTAGGGGTGAAGGTAGGGGCCAAGGAAAGGCACTACCTGCCCAGCTGCATATGAGTGGCATGCGTCCTGGCGAGGGATGTGTAGCAATGTTTGGAACATGGCTTTGTAGGGGCGGCTTCTAACTGTGGATCTGGAAATTGGTTGTGTTTTTAGTAACCAGTGTGTCAAATCAGACTCCAGAAAGCCCTTGAAAATTTTCAGAAATTCTTTGTGTTGATGAACCTGAGATTCTTCAGGGCTCACAACTCAGTGGAGCTAAAACAGAATTCCCCAGTGGCTGGTTACAAAAGCCCCATCCCAGACTAAAGGCATCTTCTCTGTCAAATTGCAGATCCCTTGCCCAAGGTCAAACAGCTAGCCCTCCATTAAACAGTTGTAAATTTATTTCTAATTTGGTAAACTGTATCTTTCCTTTACCTTGTTCTCAGAAACAGGTGAAAAAATTAGATGATGTATTAGAAAGACAACTGCCCAAAAGTCTTTCAGCAAAATTCTCCCCTAGAAAGGCACCGATGTTGCACATTTCAGCACAGTTAAAACAGGGACAAAATTCTAAGCTGGAGTTTTATAATGAGAAGTACGGCTTAAGTTTTGCTGCAGGCAACCCTTTCAGATCTATCAATAACACAGTTAAACACAGATTGACAGATGAAACTTTCAGCATGGCCTTATTAACAAGTGAATTAGACAAAGTAAAATCATATTTCAAAATATCTCTTTTAATATGTTTTTCAAATCACCTGTATTTTTGTTTGCCATCCTCCAAATTCAGCATGTTGCCACGTTTGCATACCTCAGAAAATTTCAGACAGATTTATACCACATTGCATGTGAACTGTGAGGAAAGGTGCTATCAGTGATTATGGGCAACATCCTGCCCACACGTGTGCATGACTCCTGTTGGGTTTAGTGGAGTTTCACATGCATATCTGAGAGCGGGATCTGGTCCTTAATCTGACGACATTTTTTCTCTACAGCACAGCAGGTTAATAATAAAATGGCATCTCTTCGTTTCTGCATGTAATTTTTTTTTTTTTTTGAAAGAAATAACTGCTATGTCTTTGGATCAGGTGTTAATTATTCCCAGTAAGGTTTGGTGGGTAACTAGTGATGCAGATATCAAACCACCCACTCTCTTTGTAGATGAAGGGAAAGTATCAGGAGGATTTCTGCTGAAGTATTCATCACATCTCAAGTCTCAAATTGTCCAAACCATTCAATTATAACACTTCACTCAATGCATGTCAGCATGTCTGGCACTGTGTTTCAGGAACGAGTTGAGCTGGATTTCTCAAAGAGGCAGACGTTGGCTTGTCCCCTTGAGGGACAACAGAAATAGAGTCTATTGGCTCAAAGTTGAGACCCATTCCTGGATCAGTACATGGGAACTATGGGAACTATTACAGCTTTCTAACTTCGTAGCCTCCAGACTCAGTTCGCACATACATATGCAAAAGGCTGAGATTTCCTGTGGTAACAGCACAAGCGCACTCTTTGCCACCGAATAAATAGGTAAAACATTGAACTGATGATAACATGACAAACAGGTCTAGGGACACTGGTCCTATCAGTACAGATCTAACCCTATCCTCACCATCATCTCTCTATAACGGTAAATGGAAGAAATGCCCAAAAGAAGAGAGGAAATCCTTTGAGTCCTTTGAGGGCTATATGAGATTTTGTTGTTAACTGCAGAGATACAATACATCACTGTCAGGAAGCGGTAACCCTGGATTATGGTCACTGATGATAAAAAAGGCTTTCAGGGGGAGATGATGGACACCATGCCTATTATGTGATAGAAGGAAAGAAAGGGTAGCTGGAGAACTTTTAAGTGAATGGGAACATCACATGAGCAGACACCTCCTTAAGCTCTTTGCGTTTGCTTTCTGTGCTGGCATGGGCTGTACATGTTCCCAGAACAATGAAAAGGCTGCTCACAGGGTTTTTAGTGTTAATGTTCAATTTGATGTATCAATATAGTTCTGCTTGCACAGGCTATAATGAGCTCAAGATCATAAAGCTCTTATCAGCAACCCTGTTTAACTTTAAATGTAGCTCAGATGATTCAGGCTCTTCTTTACTCTCACTTCAGTCTGTTTTGACCTGAAGCTGTGGAATGACATTGGGGAAAATTAGCAAGGTCAGTAAATATCATTCAGGAGAATATTTCTAAACCCCTCAGCAGAATTCAGCTGATATCAAAATCTGTCTTTGTGAGCTCCATTGGCAGTATGGTCATGTGTCTGTGTCATCTTCTCTATTTTTAGTAGGAATCCTAGTGGTGGAAGTATTTTGGCTATTAAAAATAAAACGCAAAAAAATTGTTTTCAGAAAGCCTTGTGTAGGGAGGCAAATAAGTTAGTGCACAGGAAGGTAACGATGACATAGGGCTTTTTCCTCTGGCACCCGCTTACTAACCCAGCCCATAAAAGGGAAGGCTGGGCTTTTCAAGAAAGAGCTAGTGATGTACAAAAATGCAGGGATGTACCCGCATGACTTCCGAAACAGCAAAGCGTGCTTGCATCTGGCCTCTTGTGGGAACAGAGGAGTTCAGATCCGCCTGTCCGTGCCTGCAGAGATGAGTCTGGAGTGATTGAGGCGCTCATATCCCACTAAGACAAACTCCCACCCAATCAACTACATTAATACTGATTCACAGGCTGCGTAGAACTGGTTGCCAGCCTGACCTAGTTGTCAGACTACGGGCAAAATGGTGGCTAACGCCAAGGCTGTGTCTGTTACCACACCTTTGTGCTACTGGGGTACACTGAGTGTACCCAGTTCACAAGCATGACCAGCTAAAATGGTACGGCTTTAATTAGGAGGAAAAATAACATGACAACAGACATCTGAGGGCAGTTTTGGGGAGAGCTAAATTGATGATGAAAAGCTTTCACTTTTTGAAACCGTTCAATAGCCAGGTGTTTTCTAGTGTAGTTCTTTAGTGCATTTCACTGCAGCGTGTCAGTATTACTTAGCACTATCACATTTACATCAAGTCAAATGCTGTAATGCAGAGGGTATCACCATAAGGAATGAAATGTGTCAGCCTGCATACAGGGATTCTTGGGAAATATTTGCCTTTCAAAAATCCTGCGGCTTTTATACAAATTCTTCTCACATGTTTGCTACCCTAAAATTCACAGGTAATTACAATGGGATGAATAATCCACATTAATCAGGTAAGCAGGTATTTGAGATCCAGCACATCTCCTATCAGACAATGCACATGAAAATACAGTAATTGAAGCTGCGGAGAGAATTCCCCACTGACAATGTCTATGTAAATCCACTGTAAAGAATAATTCTACGATTATGTAAAATTTGGACAAGTCCTTTTATCTTTAAAAGAATGCTGCACCCTATTTTGCTTAGCACACCAATCTGGAAGCCCACAGAGTAAGAAGCGAATTGTCACAGGGTCCAATCCTACAGGATTCACACAGAGCCAAAGCCATTGCTGGTGTAACGCCTGTGACTACTCTTTAGTCTGGTTGTTACCTTCCTGGAGAAAACTCCTCTGAATTAATATAGCACATCTGTACTGAGCTTCACAGTCCCCTAGAGCTCTCTGTCTCCCTCTACCCCTCTCCCACTCCATAGCTCAGTATTTGTTACTGGAGTTTTTCTTTCTCTATATATCTGTATTGTAACAACTTTCTGTCTATTTTTTGGTTATTTCTATAAGGCCAGATTCTCACATTTATTCTCTCTGACTCAACTCTCGTACGTACTTAGATGACAAGAAAGGGTCATTATGTTGCAACCCTATTCTGGTTGACACCCTGGCCCTAACAGAGTACCCCTGACATGGGAAATTGCCAGCAGGGAGTTAGGTGGGGGTTAATTCCCCCACCTTGAAATGGACCACAAAACCACAAAACCCAGCAGGTGAGTTAGGAGCTTTCTAAGCTCCCAACAGGAAAAATGCCACAGGAGAGGGCACTTAAAGGGACATGTGTCCTGATTAGGATGCTAAGTCTGAAACTCCTAGCTGACCTTTCCTGGAGTTTGGGACCCTCCTTAGCTGGAAAGGGAGGTCAACATCCTGAGCCCTTAGCCTACTTGCGCAGGAGGGTAGATATAAAAGAGGTTTCCCTCATTTCTTGAAGGTATGAGCACCCCTAATTTTCATCTCTCAACTGAACACTGCTGTTTCCTCATGCTGTTCTTTGGGAGGTTGCATTGAACATCTGGTGGGCCACAGAGAGGGGATGTGAGAAACATATTTATTTGGTTCTCTAGCCTTCACAGTATGAGCTTCCCTGGCAGTGAAAACTGGATTTCCATTCTATTTAAGTGAATATTTGTATAATGCTTCAGTCAAATTCTGTCCTCTTCCCTCTTGCTCTGTATGCTGTAACTACAGTCTTGGGAGTCACACGTTCTTAATTTGGCTTGGGATGAGGGACATTACCCATTCTTCACGCTACATGTTGGAGGACCTTCCACGCTTACGCAGTGGTCAAACAGGAATTGTGAGGGTCTAAATGCTGAAGGTAAGAGACACAGTAGCACTTAGACAGTAAGGTTTTTTGAGGCTAAAGCCCTTCCCCAGTCTGCCATGTCCTAGAAGCAAGCAGTGTGCCGTGCAGGAGCAAGGGTGGCAGGGTCTGACCTACACTGGAGTGACGTGTAAATGTGAAGCCAGTCCAAAAAATTTCTTTCCCTGTCTGGCAGCCAGCATGTTGGAGCTAAGTTCAGACGAGTTTGTATCATTAAGACCACACAACTCTCTTGCCACTGCTACTGCAAGTCCTGTCAAAGGAGGTGGGGAAGAAGCAGGGCCACACTTCTCTGTGCATGAGTTTTCCAAAAGAGCTGTCTGTAGCAAGAGGCGCACACTGCCTGTCATGTCTTTGAGACTGGGACAACAGCTGATCCCTCAGGAGACTGTGCCAAATAAATTAAATATAAAGCCAATAAACCAAATCACAACTTAGTTAAAAGGCACATGAACAATTCCCAGAGAGACTCTCACTCATCACCCCAAACTTGCCTTTTTAATATATGACCTTGCTATAACAGTACATATCCGTTAGTGAGTGTCACATGAACTTGCACTGGTGATCATCCAGTGTACCCTAGATACACTGTGTGTGCTGTTGAATGAAATCTTAACTGGGCTAGAGCCTAAAAACAGTGCTCTCTGGGATTTCTTGAAATAAATTAGAAAATATTCTAACAGTGTTCCACTAACAACATGTAACAAATTGAAAGTGTAAATGATGAAGCGCAAAAAATCATCTCTCCCTTTCACGTGTTTTGAACTTAACCATCTTGGCTACAGGTTATGACAAAAAGAGGTAATGAGACAGAGAAACTGTGGTGCTGTGGTGGTAGCTGAAGTTTCTTTGGTAAATAGGTGGAACTGACCTGGATGTACATTTGTAGGCATTAAGACAGATCCCTCATCAGACAGCAGGTTTGTGAAAAAAAGAAAAAACCAAAAACCAAGAGCAAAGCCTGAGATAGACATATTACTCTTAGAATAATACCTGGTGTTAGCATAAAGTGTTAAAAGACATGAGCCAAAGTAGCACAATCTGGCCAGAGATCGGGAATCTGGAATTGGTGGATTTATTCATGTGTCTAAGGGCACGTTCATGCAGAGTCAGGGCCCAAATTTTCACAGTGATACTCTGTATGTTTCAGCTCACTGCTAGTTGGATAGGAAAACAAAAAAAGCCCTGAAAAATCTTAGGTTTGTAACAGAACTATCTCACCTACCTTTCACCACAGACTGGCTGCTGGGATGTTGTTCTATAATAGCAGCAGCATTGGCGACTTCTCCAGCTTCACGTCTCTGAATTAAGTATACATAATGACATATCACTGCAGCAAGGCTTGAATGATACGAGGAATGTGATAACCCACTGCCCAATGCCTATTCTATCCAGGCAATGCAGAGTGTGCTGCATGCTTGCTGCAATGCCATCCATGCGCTCTCAGAAACAATAATCGAGTCTGTTACAGCTGGAAAAGCCCGCCAAGGCCAGCAGTGACAAAATCACAGCAATACAAAATAGATTTAGCATATTTTTATCCTATTTTTGAAAAATTTAATTTTTTCCTTTTTTTTTCCCTTTCCCCGTTGCCGACTCATCTGCAGCCTGTACCTCTTCATCTTCCAGCCAGCTACAGAGATCCTCTGGGAAAGGGAATACTTCCACACACACAGCACCTGCTTCCCTCTCCCCTGCAACAAATAAATACCTTCAAGCAAGCCCTTCAATTTACTTCAGAATCATCGAACACAGTTTAAACTTTAACCCGGTAATGTATTTTTAAAGGGGTCTTTAGGTAAAGTTTGTGCATGTGTGCAGGCACGCATGTTTGTGTGCATGCAAGTATTTCTGCCTGCTGCCCCAGACAAAGCCATCGCCATGGCATTTGGTCAGCAGCTTCCTCAAAACGACTGTAATGCCCCTGAAGTGTTCAAGCATCATAAAATCCTCATGTCACAGATGGACCGATTTCTGAGGCAAGAGGAGATCTTGGGGTGTGTCGAACTCTTCCTGGGCCTAATTCAGATGGATAGTCAAAACGACTAGGCTTTTCGATAATATCGGATTGTTAAAAAATTGTTTAGCCTTTACAATCACAGTCAGGTATCCCCCTGCGTTGCTTCCTCTTATCGGATGTTGCCGAGTGAAAGCGTTCCTAGTTTTGTCCTGTGTTTTCTAGTCTACGTTTCAACACTAATTTCCACTTATCATTCTCTTGCCCTGCCACTGAATTCTTCTGCAGTCCTTTTGGGGGGACTCATCCATGAGGATACTTCCTTGCATCTCTACTGGTTTTAAATTTCAGCTTTCCCTTTTACTCTGCTCTATTTCCATATGTCATTTTCCTTTTCTGCCTGTCTGGGAGTTGCTGTACCTAACTCTGTAAAGCATTATCTCTCCATCTCTCTAAAGTGTTTTGTGGTACTTTATGTGAAGGATGGCATATAAAAATAAATTGTATTGCACTGTATTTTTGGACTGGCATCTAATCTTTACCGAGCTCATTCAGCCTATTTCTGAAAAACATTGGATCTTAAAGACTCTTCTGATCCAATGAATCTTGATGACTTTTCTGATCCTAGAAAAAGACTCCCTAATTTTCAAGTCATCTCCTGACACTAACACAGAGATAGGAGTCAGGAGAGTAGCTTGAAAAATAGGGTTTGGCAGAAAAATATTCCTGGAACTCTTCCTTGTCTATCGTGTGTCTTAACCTCACCTCTGCCCTCCACCCCCCATTTTACTTGCAAATATCCACCAGTACGAGTGCTGGGGTGGGGGGGGAGCAGGAAGCAGGCTGATGACATACTGCACTCGTAGTGAAACAATCCAACAGCTTGCTTATGCATCTATTTGGCTTAGGATGGAAAATTAGAACAGCTTTAATCTGCTAGCAGCATCAAGCAGGGAAGCACTCCCTGGAGTGAAAGCGTTAGGAGTATCACAGCAGGGGCTGATGAGAGACAGCCTGCCACGATGTTACAGCAGTGCAGTTGCACTTGATGCACAAAAAGCTGGGGTGCCAAGGAGGACCCAGGTGACCTGACTGGGAACTGTAAGGAGGCAAAGAATAAGCCTTTGTATTGGGCTCTTCTGCAATAGGAAAGTGCTTTCAAAGACATGCTCCCACATTACTGTCTTTGCTTGCCCTTCCTCACCTTTTACACCCTACCATACCAAAAATTTGATCCTTACCTTACCAGCCACAAAGTGTACGTGCCCTACTACCCCAACATGGGGACCCATTTGATTCAGAGAGCTTCTGCATACATACAGCCATGACTCTATGTGAAGCAGTCAGGATTTGTCTTCACACAGGAAAATTTAGTGAGCAGCAGTCATACCTTTGCATTTGTTATGCAAAGCACAGATATGTTTGCTTTCTACTAAAAAACTCTATTTATAATAAAGAAAGGGCAAGCCCTGAGCTACTAGGGGAAAATATATGATGTAGAGATCTTCCTTGCTTGCACTAAGACTTGCTGAACTTTGCAGGACTGTTCAAATGCCTGGATTTTTTGGGGGAATATTTAGCTTGTGGCTTGCTGTAAAAACAGCAGATTTGAGAGGTATAACATCCTGGAAGGTCCTCCTGCATAATCTAGTTGTTGCATTTGTTCTTTGGCACATGCAGAACAATTCTGTATACTGTCCACTGCCCCTGGAAAATAACCCTACCCTCACTTGCAAATGTGCTTAATTTTACTGCAGTGAGTAGCTTGACTGCACTCTGTGGATGCACATGTGGACATAAAGGTAGGTATAGCACACACATTTACAAGGTGAGAGCTAAGACTTGTGAAGGCAGCAAGACATAATAAGATCTTAAAAAAACAAGGAACTCTGAAGTTTGCAATACAAGACATGCACTAGGTGAACACTGTGAAGGTAAGACCCAATGGCAAAGAGTCTTTGGGGGGGTGTCATATGTGTATTATTTTTGAATGCATTTGAACAAACCAACACGTTTACAATAGTAGTGCTTAGGTGTGAACCCTGAATCTTGGCCAAAGTTGATTATTAACCACCAGATGCATGTTTCTGTAGCCAAAATATATGATTTACTCTGCCTTGTGTTCGTAGATGGTCTTCTCTAGCCTACTTAAACCCTCTGTTCCCCTTTGGAATATGGGGATATTACCAATGGTCAGAGTCCTGCCAGTCTGCATTGCTTTATGTGGATGTGAAGAGCAGCTAGGACTTCAATCCTAAGCACAAATGCTTCCTAATCATTTTACATTCCTGTGAACACCACACCTGGAAACCAGTTTACACGCAGTGCGCAGCAACACCCAGTTACCTTGTCCAACCTTACAAATGACTTGTATGTCCCACTTCTTGGAAGTTGTCCAAAATTGTTCTGGTGTTTCTCAGTCTATTTTCTCCTCACTTTAGAGCTGTTGACAGCTGTTTCCTCCTCAGGTAGTTATTTGAAACGGAATCTGAAAGTGCAAAGACTATCTGCTTTCTCTGCAAAATGCACCTACAAGGTCTCTGATGACAAATAGCGATTCATCGCTCATGTGAATCTCTGAGGGTGAGCTGAAAGGTGGGGAGTTTGCTGTCCATATCCTGAAAGCATGAGGTGCTTTCTGATAATTCTACGTGCCAGCAAGGACCAAACGAATTTGTAGTGAAGAGTGTGTGTGTACATGGGTAAGTTGGGAACGTAGATTATGCACTTTTGTCAAAAAGTCCCGAGGTCTAATTGCTTGAAAGTGTTAGAAAAAGGTGCTGGATTATAATAGCCACGGAGAATTTCTTCTTGCTTCTCAGCAGAGACAACATGGATTGGCTGGGTTTAGCATAAACCTGTGCAAAGTTATTTTAGTATACTGTACTGTCAAGCTGTCAATAGCAGTAGAAAAGCATCTCTTGTATAAAATGGACTTAATGCAGGACAAACTGTATGGTGCGGAGGCAGGTTCAGCATGCTTAAAATTGGTTACGTGCACTCAAGAGCTGAAAGGCTTCTCTATAAAGCCATGGCCACTGCTGCACACAGCAGTGTGCTGGAGCGGGCGTACTCCAAATGGCTGGAGCACTCTTGATAATGAAAGCTCGGGCAATTGTCCTTCATGCAGTTTGTTCAGATTGGATCTAGGAAAAAGCAGATAGCTCAAACCTGTTTTCTCCCAGTCACTGGATGGGTGATGTGAGGAGAAACTATGACAAGGCTAGCATCCAGTAGTGTCATGCTGGTCCCAAGTGTTCATGAATACATTCATCAGCATCTTTCAGAGACGTTGTCATCATGTGAAATCTCTGTAACTCCATTCCAGTCATCAAAATAATGTCACTTAGTAAAGACCTGTTTTTAAATATTTTAACAGCTCATGTACAGTATTTCTAAAGATTAATCATAGAATCATAGAGTCATAGAATCGTCTAGGTTGGGAGGGACCTTTAAGATCATCAAGTCCAACCATCAACCTAATGCTGTCAAAAAACACTACTAAACCATGTCCCTAAGCACCACATCTACCTGTCTTTTAGACACCCCCAGGGATGGTGATTCCACCACTTCCCTGGGCAGCCTGTTCCAATGTTTGATAACCCTTTTGTTGAAGAAATTTTTCCTAATATGCCATCGAAACCTCCCCTGGCATAACTTGAGGCCATTTCCTCTTGTCCTATCGCCTTTTACTTGGGAGAAGAGACTGAACCTCACCTCTCTACAACCTCCTTTCAGGTAGTTGTAGAGAGAGAATACACAGTTCATCCTCCTCCCCTGGACTGGAGTGAGTAAATAATACTCTTCACTAACACACAATATAAAATCATCTAGAAATGCAGAACATCATGGCTGCTTCATGTAACGATTTTCTGACTAGTTTTAATATAATGGCGTAAACATAAAACTGAAGAGTTCTTGCTTTGATTATTTTCCAGTTTCCAAAAGGCTAGTGGTAACTAATTTTTACCTCATTTCCAAGAGTGTGTGAGTGCTATCACTGGAGTTCTACATCGTAATTACATTAAACTAATATGCAATTCATACCATGAGGAAAAGTTTGGGATTTTTGGAATTTGCACTGATATGATGACCTTACCCAGCAAGAAATTTTACAGCAATAGTAAAATTCTGCTTTAACAATGTTTTTACAACCTTCTCCCTCCCATCAATTAATTTTACCAGCCTAAATTCTAAGGATACCTAACTCTGACCAGGTTTCCATATACAACCTTCTAAACTCTCTTCCTAAAAGGTCTTGCACTCCTGAATGGTCAAAACAAAGTAATTGGGATCTTAATTTATGTGTTTATAATAGCTATGAACCATTTTTCTCCTTTTGTTTGCAATATCTTATCAATCTTATGAATCTTTCATGTTATCTTTTATCGGTACTGCATTTACATGCTTATAAGTTTCAGATTTAAAATTAATAAAGGTTGTAAAAACAACCCACCAAGCAATATATCAAAAAGCAGTTAAGACTTTTTGTAAAAGTTAAACCTTGTGAAATCAATTAGGCTCAGCTCTTCAATATATTCTCTAAGACCTAGTAATGTTAACAGGAAAACTTGTATCCACCTTCAGAATCTGATCCTAATGCTCTGAAGTCAGTAGAAAGACTCTGTTGATGCCAGTGAGCTATGGTTCAGGCTGTCATTGCTGGAGAGTAATAAATCCACTCAAGCAGATGTGTCTGAATCAGGAGACCAAGCATCTATAAGGACCTCTCCATCTGGTTCTCCATGGTAGATATTCCTTCATCTTGTCTCTTTTGCACAAGGAACATCAGTGGTATCCATGGTTGTCACGTTGTACTTTGTTTTACGATCCCTTTGTAGAGTGGCTCATATGCTAAAGCCAGACTGAAAGTAAACACGTGGGTTTGACTTCAGTCAGTAATGTGAGAGTGTGAATCCTCAATCAGGCATCACCTTCAAAATGGTTATTGAGTAATTAATCTATAATTCATAGTGCAACTGGCAAGCAGATAGGTTTAACAAACGAATTTGCAGTTACATGTCCAGAAAACAGTGAATGATTTATTATTTTGCTCATAGCTGAAAGCAAATAATCTTTGACCTGACGATAAGTTACATAGTTGGAATAGGAGATGCTTTTGAACTAAAGCAAACCTTCTTATCATTTTCATCCAGTCAAGAGCCCAAACTTACATCGGAAAATAATTAAAGAAATACCAAAGGCTGCAGCCAATTTGGTTGAGGATGGACTGATGCTGTATGATTTATTAGTGGCTAGGGTACTGTTATCTCTTGAGCTATTGTAATTGTTATTATTATTGACTTTATGCTTTGAAAGAAGTAAAACTTTAGCTCCAGAAGTCTAGAGTGCAAGCTGACCATCTGAACACGCTTTGGCAAAGGTAACAGTAAAACAATTTTCTCAGTTTCTAGAAGTATCTGTGGTCTCTGCGAGTCTTTCTGCTGTCTCTAGGCCTGGCTATGGCACAGAGAGCATGGTTTGCCTGTTGGATTAAATTAATAGAAACATGCTATACATATAATGATTATAAGTATCTGAAAGGACCACATTCAGGCTACCCAGTGTATATAACAGCTGACAACGGGGCACTCCTCCTGGTTAAGCCATTCCTCTGAATTTATGGAGTGTCCCTGGAACTAAGCGTGTGATAATATTACATGGTAAGTGTAATTGTATGCAAACAATGTAAACATTCATTTATTTCTCATCAGCAGGTTCCTTGTTGGTCTTTGCCTCCTGGTCTCAGGACAAAAAGTGCTGGTTGAGATGCAACATGTGAACTGGACACAGTCCTGATAAAACTACCCACGCAGCCCCCATCCTTAAGAGAAAGAAATCACTATGGTTTGTGTGCATCTGCACACAATATGGGGCTTGGGGTATTTAATTGGGTTTTCACACACAACATTTACACTGGGTGTCGCCGAAATATGAGACAAAGAGGGTGTCGGTCTTACTCAAATTGGCTGCAGAAGGCAGATTAACAGGTTATCTGGATCACAGTTAATCAGTAGCTGGAGTGGTAAACATTCCCTGTATTTACTTTAGTTCTCATACTGCTATATTAATCTACTTTAAGTTTTGCATTTGTGATCCTTAAAGTTGTGGAATTATTGCATTTTATCCCACTTTATTAGTTTATATGTTGAGTTGGGCCCTACACTACCACTTATTTTTATAAGATTTTCTTATTTTAGCAAATACTAGGTACCAAATAGGGAAGTGGTAAATCTGCTAGGCCTCTCCAGCAGTCATTTAAGATCACTGTGGTTTCCATGTTCATTTGACACCAGCACAGTGGCAACCGTTATGAAAGCAGAGCTGACTTACAGACAAAATACATTCTTTAGTGATCAACCAGCTGAATGTTCAAAGCGAATCTGCTGAATCCGAGACATTCAGGAAGAAGGAAGCACAGAAGCAAAGAGAAAAAGGTATTTCTTATTCTGTTTTGCTCACCTGTGTTTTCTCTGTGCAAATCACATATTGAGGGCTTTTGTCTCAGAATAGAAGGATGGTTTATCTTGAAGAAGAGGACCTTGCCGCACTTACTGGCTGATATATATTGGCAATTACCGCTAGGAAAGCCCAGCTAGTGTTAAGAGTCCCAAGCAAGCTTTTAATTCACATAAACTGGTGACCTCCAAAAAAGTACCCTCAGTCAATACCATTGATGTAAATGCCTTTACAGCTCAAAGTTCAGGGACATTTTTCAGCCTATTTGTGTGACTTGTGATGTTGCAGAGAAGAAACAGGAATTTGGCTATCATCTGGATTTCATTTCACAATCTATATATCGCAGCACGAATAGTCACAACCAAGAAATCCATTAGGAATTCATGGCCTGTAGAGCTTGACTGTTCAACTGACAACATTTATCATGAGCTTTTTGCAAAATCATATGAGATTTCATAACAGGTGTCCACTTCGCACAGGTCATCACCACTGTGGCCTGTGTCAAAATCCATTATACAGTAGCTGAAAGCTGTACATACGTGTTGCCAGCTACCTCCTTTTGCAATGTGTGGTGGAATGCAGTGAGAGATAAGCAGGAGACACAAAGTTTAGATCTGAACTTTCCTCTGCTTCTGAATTTCTCCCCCAAAGCTGAAAATGAGATGGCAGCATTGAATGCAGAGTTCCCTTTTCAGTCAATCTCCAGTTGTAATACAAAGAGGAAAAAAAAAGAGTACGATGAGCATAGGGTTTAAATAAAAATCCAACATATTATGTTATTGTTTTGTGGCCACTTTTAAACAAAACATAACCATATAAAATTCCACTCATTCTTCCTGAATTTTGTTTCAGTCTTGTCAGGCTGCACTGTTTTGATGTGTAATGAGTCTCTTATCTGACATTTCCTATTGTCCCTAGTGGCTGTAAAATCATTACTCCTGAGAAAACAAAGTTTACATGTTGATAAGTGGTGAAGGGAAGAATAGGGCTGTGATGAGAAACTGCAGCTACTCTTCTCACTTCTCTCTCATGCTCTGACTCTAACAGGAATAATTCACATTCTTGCAATTTAGAGAAAAGTTTCTAAGTCCTCGATTTGGGAACATATTTCAGTTTCTCCTGGGAGCTGAAAGCAGTTTGCTGTGCAATGCTTCAGACTCTCACAGTGACTGATTTTCTGCTTCCTTCTCTTGGGGTAGAATCAATGACGGTGGGGTAAGTTCCAAAAAATTTATTGGAACAGGAAAAAAAAAAGACAAAAGTAGTTGAACCCATTTAATAGCTGTGATATCATTTTACTGGCTTCCCCTATCTGCAGGGCATATGTCAGTGGTTGATTTTGTGCTTGGAGCCCCAAAGGAAGGGTCTGTAAAGGCTTTTTCCATCCCAGTATCAAAAAGGGTACCCTAGAGACAGCTGTCCCTGATGTGATTAACCACTGAAATGGTACTTGCAAACAGGGTGATGAAAACCTCTGAAATCTGCTGTAAAGTGACAAGGCTCAAAGTCACCTTGAGACAGGGAAAAAAAGATTCCTAGAATTGGGACAAAATATGTGAATTATTTATATGAAATATAACCCAATAATATTTTAAAACTAATATTGGAAAATGTCCTTATTGCACTGAGAAGCTTCTTAAAAACTGGATGGTTTAAAATGGTTTAGCTTAAAACAAACATATAAACGGTGCTTAGAATCTGAAGAAAGTAACACTAATTCATTTCTTTCAGGTTCCTGATGTACACATGTATTTGTTTTGCATTGCCTATGCAAGGAAATTATCTGCTAAATTAGCAAACAGGACTTGCTCTGTCAAGTCCAGGTTTCGCATCTTAACTTGCAGTGATACTCTTTCCCAATTGTACCTGCATCATCACAAAAGTCAAGGAAATACGTTTTGGAGGATACCATGGCATTCCAAAGACTTGGGCTTTCTCAGACCAATTAAATTCCCAAGTGAAAGTCTTCTCCCACCCCACATCAAAATCAGAGCCTTACACCTTTGAGAGCTTCAGATGAACCTAATTATCGTGGTATTGTATGGAAGAGAGACACTTGTCAAAATTTAGAGATAAAACAAAACACCTATTACCAGGACCAAAGCTTAAGGAAAAGTCAATTTTGGTCATTTTTGGTGTAAATCTCTGAGTATCACCAAAAATATATCTATCCATTTTTTTCATGATATAAAGGGCAATGAGCAGGTTTCATTATTCTTCCTCAGGGGTCTTGCAAAGCAAAAGCTTTCTTTCTTAAAAACATGTCTCAGTTTGAATATTATTTTGGAAAACAAATACTATCAGCAGATCTACCCAAATAGCTTAATGTAGCTTCTGCCACTGAACCTGGCATTTAACACCAACTCATTCTGGAAATTCAAGTTATCATCTACCTCACAAAAAAAATAAGTAAAAAAAAAAACAACAGAAAAACACTGTATTGCAGGAATGAAGCCTATCTGCTTCTTCCCGTCCTTGTTCCTTCATATGGCCATAGCATTAGAAAGTATCTAGGTTCCCTGGTGCACTGCCATCATGTAAAAGGGACCTGGTCTGAAGAGCTAGGGCAGTGACACACTGACCATTCGCCTGCTGGCAGAAGCGCCTTTACATCGTGCAATTCCTCCTACTTGGGAAAGAAGAAAAACCTTGTTTTCCATACCTCGAGCAGGCAGAGGCAGTCAATTTGAATAGCTATAGTTCCTCAGCATAGGTGAGCAAAAAAGGAAGAGAAGAACCAAAAATAGCATCTTCTCTGAGAGCACGCCGGGTTTGATTCTTCTACAGCATACTATATCAGCGCTGCTCCACAAAATGGCAGCTGGCTGGCAGGCAGCAGCTTCTGAGAAAGATGAAGTGGTACTCCCTGGAAAATTAAATAACTGGTATGGAGCGACAAATCCTGCAGCACTGGCTCCCAAAATGTTGGCTCCGGGTGGGGTGAGGTGCAGAGGGAGTGTTGTGGTGCGGGGCTGGACAGCCTCAGGGACATCTGCACAGGAAAGGAAGATGTTGAGCTGGGATAGAATCATGTAGGTGCTGCTCTGACGTCTTGCCGCCTGGTGCTTTTAGAGCAATACCATTAGTTGACTACTTAATGTTTCAAGCATCTTCCCACTTTATACGTATTTTTCAAAAGCAGAACTCAGGCACAACCAATGACTGCGTTAAACTTTTACCCACTTCTTGAGAGAATGAAAAGTGCAAAGGGCGGGGGAGAGAAGAGCAACAGCATTTTCATTTTTGCTTGTGTTTTAATTAAATGTAATGGGCCTGTTTCCAAGGTTTACACCAGCCTCTGGTTCAAAGTGGAAAATGCTGCAAATTTCACAAATTCAGTCTTAAAATGACCCTGAAATTAATAAGCCTGTGATGTTGATGAAGTGTTACGGACTTTTACTAGGCAGAATCTGAACTGCTTTTATTTCATGCTCCTGCATCCTTATACCTGTGTAGCGTGCAGCTCTCGACATGAAACTCTGAACTCAGTAAATATCGCTAAAATTGTGACAGATTTTAAATTTCAGGGCAAAAAAGAAGCAGAGAAACATACTACAGCCATATGAAAGACACAATCATCTTGTCTTTGGTTGAGAAATCCCAATGAAAAGATGAAATTGCACTCGGGTAAAAAAAAAAAAAAAAAGTGGAGGAGAATTTGGCCCTGGTTCTTGGAAAATCTGCCCTTAATTTAGCCAAGAATAAGGATGCCTCCTTTCTAAATGGATGGGGTATGGCAAATTTGCTAGTGTGAGAAGAAGCTTGTAAAACATTTTAGCTACCGGGCAATATATATTCTCCGCTAAAAAAAAATCTTACAGTGCCTCCTTAAGTGCAAACAGAGGTAGCCAGCAGACAGTGTACAACATGTGTAACTCTGGGCACCGAGAACTTTGCGAGTCTGCCAAAAACTCATCTCATTAGTGCGCTTTGCAGCTGTAGAACAACCGTTTGGCTGAAATGATGTAGACTGAATATAAAACCATGTCCTGGAGGTGAAAGGCCCAGTCGAGGGAGTATGCTGGAACACCATGCACCAGAATGATGTTCTAGGAATTCCCTGGTCAGGGTACGAAAATTCATCTGCACATCTTGATACCCGGCTTTGACAGGAAAAGGTATATTCTCTGCAGTGAGATCTTTCTTTGCAGCTAGCTCAATCCTGGAACTGTAAGGCTGGAGCAGTACATCTTTTATACATAACACTCACAGACCTGATATACTTGCGTCAGGAAGGAAATTAAGACAGCTGCCTGTCCCGTAGGAGCACAAATTAAATGCTGAAGCCCAATACATTTATGCAATGTTTTATACACCTCCAAAACACAAAAGCTGTCAAGTCACAATTTTGGTGGGTTTTGAATTGTTTCTTATACACTGTCAGGGTTTCATGCACCATTCTTTACATTTAAAGAAAGCAACACAGACTGATTTCTGACATGCACCCTCCTATCACATCTATCAGTGCAGTACAGTGAGTGTTAAATGAATGTCACCACAGAGCCTCTCTCTCTCTCTCTCAAGTTTTAAATTTCCCTTGCTAGTGTAAAACTTAATGAAAGCCCTGGAGTATACAATAGCATTTTGAAAACAGGAATTTGTGACTGCTGTGAATCATCACTCACAGCAGGGACCCAGAAATGTGAATTGTGGGAGGAACAGGCTCAGTCCCCCTCTCTTTTTTACTGGGAATTTATTACAGGCGTGTCATTATTTACAATGCACCATTCACATCCTCTAAAGAGCCAATAAACTGGCTGCTGAATATGCATTTTGCTCTGTGGTGAACACAGATGTTTCCAGCTAATATCCATTTCATTTAATTTCTTTTCTTTAAAAAAAAAAATCTATCTTGCTATTTCTGTAGCAGCTGGGTAACTATTTGCCAGTCTTCGGTTTGGGAATCACTCCTCATATTTATTATAGTTGGTGCCATTTGTGTTGCTAAAAGTGAAGGTCTGTCCATATTACCATTCTCTGACTGTATTTGCAAGGGTACCAAATGCAGTTGCGAAAATTCTCTCACAGTTTAAAGAAAAGCCGCTTGAGGATTCAACACAGGTTCAAATTTCACTAATGATACGTGGCAAAAATAATGTCAGATGTTCTTATGTTACGAGAGCACATCAGAAACCATGGGCGTTTGAGGGGGATTTGTTTTGGTTTTGCATTCCTATGAGTAAAATATATTGTTGATTCACAACTGACAGGTTGGTGGTCATTAATTTACAGTCCCTTCATGTATTAGTAAGAGAAGACATAGGGAATGCTGGCGAACTGCAAAAGGTTTGGAAGTTCAACTCAGATAATCATTCCCAACTTTAGATACTTATCTCTGCTAGCACTATCCCCTGGGAATGCAAAACTGGTCTGCCATTTCTGTGAAAAAAGACTCTCCTGAGATTTTAGTTTCCTGCATCTTGTCTGGCTGGAATCTGAAAGTTCAAAGGTAACTAATAAATACGTTTCTGATTATCATCATCATTATTATTCATAGTCCAATAGCAATTTTTTTAAACCCTCACAAGAGCTGCGGTTTCACACAGTTTGAATAGGGATAATGGCTGAGGAGGTGGCAAAGAGGGGCTCACGTTTTATCCAAATCAGATTGTTCAAACTAGATTGCTATTCTATAAATTCCTCCCCTCCTTGTGGTGTGGAAGGCAGTGTTATTGGGAATCACCAGATGGCTGGTTACAGATGGTGTTATACATTCTATCTTCAATTAGCTCTTGAAGAAGTGCTTATTGTTAGCTGTGGTGCAGTTCTTCCTCCACATGAAAATACTACCGCTAAGACCTGCCCTCCCTGAACCTCTCCGACGAGCAAAGCGCTTTTAGATGTGAGGGTGCAAGAAAGACTTCTCAAAAGGGCTCCCATGAGAGAGCACCGAAAACTCAATGCGAGTGGATGACCTGCAAGCGAGCGGCTCCCTGAATTTTTAGCTGCTACCTGCAGGTTATATCCAATCCAGGAAAGAAAACGTTATTTGGGTCTAGACCATGGGAGCTGGGGCAGAGCCATACAAAAGCAGGAGGAGAGGAACGTAACAACTCTTAAGACGTGACGAAGTATACCAGGCTTTGCTCTCCCAGCCCAGTCTTCCCCCTCCGCCTCCATGTGCACAATCATCACTGTCCTCTGACAGAAGCTGTGTGTCATTGCTGTGCAGTTGGGGAAGAGGCAGGAAGACTGGAGACGTCAAGCGGCATGCTCACGCATCTGACTCACAGGAAGGACATCTGAATGAGTTAAGATGAGGCAATTCTGCTCAGAACAGCATGCTTGGAGACACTGTCGGCATGTCAAAGAGAGGAACCTGCAGCCCATGTTACAAAGCGGTAGGAAGATCTGGTTGGACTATAAATGGCAAATTTCTCCTTGTAAAAAGCCCGAGTCAGTATTTTTGTGGGACCTTCTCAACTTTTTCGGGCAGTCTTTCCACCTATAAAAACCTGAACCAGGAGTCTCCTGATATTTCCGTGTAAGCTCATATATGAAAGAGGTAGATGTGGAAGGGAGCTGAGTTAACTATTACAGTGGACCGAGTTCTTGCCTCCTCTGTGCCTGGTAAAACCATCATCCGCTGTGGCTGCAGAGTGGTTGCAAGGTGCAGATCAGTGAAGAATTAGGTCTTTTGCATCTGGAAAAATAGCTTGCAATGCATATTAAACTAGTATGTATTTTCCAGTGAAGGGGAAAAAAATATTTGCTCTTCATCAGTGTGAAATAAACAAACATTGAGGGTTATCAGAAAGACTTAACAAGGGCCAGTTCCCCCTTTAAATAAAGGGCAGGAATCCCTGATTGTCACTGACAATTGGATCACAAAGGGAAATCAGCTTGACAACATCTGAGACCAGGGAAAGGTGGATGCAAGGCTCGGTCTCTCATGCTGCAGTATAGGCTGCATGAGCAGACCTCCATGCCTGTGTGGAGGGCCCTTGCCTACCTGGGGTTGGGGTTCCTCACACACACTCAGATGAAAAAGTGTACCTGGTCCATCAGAGCTACTAATGTCCACGGGGTCTTTAAAAACATTTTTTAAAGGTGCTTAATTATGGACTTCAATAACAGTAAATAACCAGGTGTGGAAATTATACTACCCATGTGGAACAATCCCTAAATATGCATTTAAATTACAGTAAAATTTTACAAGTCCCCCCGGGGCTTGTGTAAACTGACTCAACAGCTTCTACCACCCTGGAGGCTCATCATGGGAGCAGACACAGAGGGTTTGGTTTCCCTTTGCTTCCCCAGGGCAGAGGGCTGGAAGGGACATGGCCCCCACCCGCTGCCCAGCAGGCACTGGCTCAGCTGGTGCAGGTGTGGGGGTTCACTGGTCAGCCCTTTGGGGTCCATGCTATGAGGAAGGGGCTCCAGGAGGTCCTCCATGGAATGTAAGTGCAGTAGTCAGGTGAAAGCTACAAAGTAAGCAGATACCGACGTTGCTGGAGAAAGAAGTAATGGGACCTGCTCTCCTGCTCCTCTCTCTCGTCTTCTTGCGAGAGGGGCTGGGAGCCAATAAAATGAAAAGCAGGACTAGAAACCCCACTCCTTCATTAAACAAGGCATGTTACACTTTCCTTCTCTGTTTCTTTATTTTTGACTTTCAGTCTGCTTTCTCAGATTTCAGAGTGATCTTCTCAACCTTTGCAGGAGAGCAACTCCTTAAGGTTTTTCCTTTCAGACTTTAACTGCATTTTAATTTAGCCTTAGCTCCATAGTCAAACTTCCTATGTTCAGAAAGAAACCTGTGATTTGGGGAATTCTTGGATCTTGCTTATAAGCAAGCAAACATTTTCATGCTTTTCCCTTGGTCATACTTGACCATCTCATACCTTCTACCCTTCTATTTTTTTCCCTTCAGCATCCCTCCTCAGATATGCCATTTTCTGCTTTCCTCTCCGTGTTATTCCTGAACAAGGGTCCCACAAGGACACAGGCAAACAGGAGACCACTGAAAAATGCAGGATTTGAGGTTCAACAAAATCAGACAAGTAACAGTGGATAGTACCTAAAAAGGGACAAAGGTGGCAAATCTTTCTATATGACTAAGTCTGCAAAAGCCGTGTAGGTTACCCTTTATAGTAACCCCACACTCAATTCTGTTCTTGGTGGCATGCATTTTGTCTATTTTCTATCCTCATTTTGCTGCTGTGTTGTGCTTTTTTGTACAGCACTGCCCTGCACAAAGCCTACATTGCTCTCCCCTGTGGTAAACAACTACTGAGGAAGAAGAGACAAAACTAGCACAAGGGAAGAAAGTTATGGTAACACAAGTTACTGTATTTGTTCCTACTTTGCAAGACTTTCCTACTTTGTCTCTATTTTTATTCAATCATGAATCTAAGTAGAAATTATAAGTATAAAATTGTCAAAACTGATCCTTTTAGACAACTGCCTAAAGGTCTTATCCAAGCCCACTGAAATCAATGGAAATATTTCCATTAACTTCAGGGGACTTTGGGATAGTTTCTAAATATGTATTCATATAGGAGACAACCACTCTTCGAGGTAGCTCATACACATTTCACAATCTTCCTTGAGGGCTTTTCAAACCAAAACAGTGAAAGGGAATAAAAAAGTTTAAATAAGATTAAGGTTAGATGCACCAGTTTCAGTACCACTCCGTAATTCAAAGGTTGCTATCTGTGCTCTGGGCACAGTATGGGACATTTCCCTTCCTTTGTGTAATGGGAAAGAGGCATGAAGGATTGATTTAGCACCAGATTTAACTCTGAATTTCTTGTTCTCTTTGTTTGCCCTCCGATCTTTACCTTGTTTACTGATACATGTTTATACAGGATATACATGTGTATAGGGCTTATTTGGTATGTAGAATATGGTGGAAGATCACATTGCACTTTTCATCTCTCGACCTGTCAGTGAATGAAATAAAAATTAAAATACATTGGCATTCTCTTCAAAGGAAAAGGCTGTTTTTCTCCATAGATCTTCATTACATCACATTGGATTATATTGTTCTATACAATTAGAGAGTGCCAACAACACTTCCTACGAATGAGCCCTGGCTCATTTCATTCCCTGGGGCCAGCAATGTTTAATATGTCCAAAGCACACGATTTAACCAGTACCCTCAGCTTGTGCACTGTAGTATTGCCAATAATTTATAAAAAGGGGGTAGGAGAACGTGTGTGCGGGGTGTGCACGCGTGTTGTGTATGCCACAGCAGGAGCATGTTCCGTATAGACAGAGGTCGTCCAGCGCAATACACTGGGGCTGCACTTAACTCAGCATCTCTCTGAAGCAGAACTAGGCTCAAACCCTAATTAAACCCAGGGTGTGAATCCCTGGAGGGCAGTGATAGAAGGGTCTGTGTACTAATCCAGCCCGTGCTGACTAACAGCAGCGCTGCACAATCACTGCTGTATGAATATATTCTTCTGGCAGCTGCATGCAAACGGCAGCCTTTGCGATTCTGATGACTTTTCATTTTTATGACACTGTGTTTTAGCTTCAGGTGCGATTGTGAGACTCCCAGTTAAGTGGCTGTTCTGATTATTTTAAGTAGTCACTAATCAAAATGCTGAGCAGAGGGGGCTGGGGGAGAAGGGGGAAAGGGATGGAGGTAAGACATGTAAAGGAATGTGCAAGGGTTAGAAGGGGAGGGAGGAGGGCTTTGCATCTGATTTTCCTAAGCAGGGCAATTTCTTTAGTGAGGAAGGTGAGCCTGTCACTACTTGGCCCCTGTCTGCTGCAAGTACTTTAACTTCTCAGCAACCCAAATGATGGTTATAGGGAAGGGGAAATGACTGGAAGGTTTCTAGCAGCACCAGCAGAAGCAACAGCAGAGGAATACATTGTGAAAAATCAGTTTTAATAAAGCCCCAGCACTGACCTCGGAAACATAAGTATTTGTATTATTGACTTCTGTATGAGGTTATTTGTTAAAAAAAAAAGGAAAAAAGAAAGAAAGAAAAGAAAGTCTTTCTGTTCTTGTCTTGAGACCTGAGGAAAAAATAACTAAAATTAGAGAAACTGGAGATATAAACGCAGTGAGTAGAATAAAGCAAAATACCTCTGGGGTGTTCATCTGCCATAGTAGTCATTTCATATCTCATCTGTTATACGAATGTGATAGCTCCTTCCCTTTTTGATAGGATCATTATGTAGACTCCACAGATTCAATTCCATTTACAAGTCAATGGTGTGAGATTTTATGACAATTCTTTTTACTGGGTTGATTCTGGATGATCTTCCTCTACCGGAAAAAAAAAAATAAAAAGAAAAGGAAAAGGGGACAGTGTCATTTTGGTGCTCGCACATGAGTGTTCTTGATGCACCAAACATTTTTGTGACAGATCTAATACTGCTGTCCTATCGTGACTATGCCCAGATGTTCTTAAGCCCCAGCATCAATGTTGCCAACATTTAAAGGCGTATATGCTGAAAGAAGATCCATCGCTGTTGCTGCTGCATGGAGGAATTGATTACTCTGGCGAGAAAGGGTAGCTGGTTTCAACTGAACTTGTAGGTCATACTGTCACATGGATAACTTAATTGTTATCAGACTCCCAGACATGCTCAGGGTAACTTGTTCCCTTGCCTTTCCCTCAGCCCTCTGTAAGACCAGCTCCATCCTGGAGCTCCATAGAGCTCATGGAGTGGTGGTGGCCATAGGTCTGAGTTCCACAGAGGAAGGAGTGCTCTTCTGTGAGTTACTGCTGTGCCTGCAACAGCTGGTCTTGGTCCCAGTGCAGGCTAGTAAATATGTGCATGGAAAACCTACGTTATGGAAGGTGTTTGTATAGGTCCATGGTGTCCGTACGCACACATTGTGTTGGATGGGTTTTAATTTTGCCTTTTCCTAACTACAAACAGAAGTTTCTTAGAAGGTTTCTTAGAAGGTGTGGGTTATATACCTTTGGGATAAAAATGAAACCCCATGCCTTGCGCTACGTAAGTAAAGAAGGATTGTGACAGTGAACGTTGTCAATATAGAGACATGCTTACAGTGAAATCCCCTCTGCTTAGGATGCCATTTCTCTGTGTTTATTGTCAAGCTCCATTCTGTCACAAGCAGGATCCACTGGAATAATCGCCTTTCAATGCCCAGAGCAGCATCGGAAGGCAAGTACCCATGTCCCAAACACAGGAGGAGCTGAAAAAGAAAATGTTCTCTTTTGTTGGGCAGTGGCTAGTCAGGAAAAAAAACCCTCTCGATGTCCTTTCTGGCTGCTCAGATGCCTGCAGAAAGCAAAGAAGGAAAGGAGGTTGACCCTTCTGAATTTCCTATCACAGTGCTGGTGCAAAGTGAGACCCTACCAGCTTTCCACAAGTGTTATTTTTGTTAGGGCAAGTCTTCATGCTAGGATAGGTAACTTATGTGGAAATGTTTTACTCTTCTGGTGTACGTTCTGAGCGTGCCTAATGTATCTGTCTCCACACAGAGCCCCTTGGAAAAAGAAGAAGGGGTTCCTATCCCCTCCCTGCAGAGGAGGCCGGACTGGGGAGTGGGTATTCACCACCAAAAGAGGGGAAAAGGGCACTGAATAAACAAAGCAGGGAAAAATACATAATCAGTGATTCTCTAACCTTTGGTTAAGGCATTTGGCAGGATAAAAGGAGACCTGAGAACTTGTCCCCATGCTAATTAATCCTTACAGAGTAACCGGATAAACCATTTCCTACTGGTTCCTGGCTCAGCATGTCAGCTTGTGACAAGCTGCTCTCAGGCAGCAGAGTTTTCTGATTTTGAAGGGGAGCCTAGATGCATAATTTAGGGTTTTTGGATTCTGCCTTGCTCACAAGGTGCGTAAAGGTGAGGCTGCACAATGCTCATCATTAGTCGTAGATGCCTCCACCTCAGCCACAAAAATTTATGAGGGTGCCAAAGTTAGGAGACTCCAGTAACACCCCACAGACTTTTGACACATTTGGAGCGGACTGAGACCCTATACAATGTTTCCCCCAAACTACACTGCTTGCCACAGATCCTGCAGGACCCATTGCACACCAAAACACCTCATGCCCTGATGAGATATAATAGCATAAAAGTGAATCTAGCAGCTGCTATTGATTAAGCCAAGTCATTACTTCCATGTGTATTCCCATGTGAATTTATCAGACATTTATGCCACATATAATGTTGGTCCTCCTGGGTTCCTGGCTGCCCAGGACACACATTTTACTTGAGCTCCTTCCCAGCCCCAAATCTCAGCGGACCTCCAGTCAGGCAGAATTCACACACGCAGCCGTCCTTCGAGCTACAGGCAAAGGGGAGGATGACAGCGCCACGATCAGCTCCCTCCTCCTCTGACAGATTTCTGGACCATTTGAACTAGCTTTCTCTCCGTGGCAAAAATCAGAAGGGATGAACTAGCCTGTCATTTGTAATGCTCTTTGGTGAAGCAAAGTTGCTTCATAAATCTAAGATATAAGTATGATAGATGAATTATTTACTAATAGGAAGCCCTTTCCCCCTCCAAATTAAAGTACACCAGAAAACCAGAAACTGCTTGAGAAAGAAAGGGACTGCAAGAAACCCACCAGGCCACAGACACCTTTGGGGACAAATGTGAAGCAAATCTTACTGTGCTGCTTCTACATAGAAGGTAAATACTTTGATTTGCTCTTTGATTAGTCATGTGATGTCCCTTTGATGTCCCCTGAAAGGCTTCCATATTGCTGTAGCTGGTTGATCAGCTGTCTCCATAGGCATAGGGAAAGCCTAGGTTGTTCGTGACTGATAAACACAGCACCTTTCTATCTCCTGCGTTCGTCTCAGGTCTCACTTTTCCAGTCGTAACAAGTGCAATGAATTCACTGCAATCGGACCAAAGGAGATGTTTCTATCTTTCATTTTAGCATAGATTATATGCTATAACATGACATTTTAAATCATCAGCACTTTAGCTTAAATAATTATGTTTTACAGTGAGAGGGTTTTGTTTTACCTCAGTCAATTAATAACATGCCATACTGCAATTTAATAAGTGTAATGAGAAATGCTTGTTTGATTTTTTTGAAGTCACGTGCAAGGGTAAAAGATGGAGCAGGCTATTCTTTTTGACTGGTGCACGAGGTCAGTGGCAAGCCAATATCGCTCAAGGGTGGTGTCTGTCAGCTTTGTTTCCAGGCTGTGCCCTAAATGTTTGAAAATGTTACAGAAACCCAAAACTACAGGAAATTATATTCTCAGCCAATGCGTTTATTGTCAATAGGGATAAAAAGATGCTTGAAGTGTGTGTGTGTGTATTCCCTCTTTTCTTACATACTCTGTTTTTCATTAGATATGTGTATCAAATTTGATCCTTTCTTGCACTTGACATCCTTGGGTGAAACCAGTATCTGCGCTTCCCCAGCTTCAGGCCAGAAAAAGAAAAGATTCTCCACTGTAGATGTATACACCTCAGTTGCCTCCAAGTTGTCTCCTCTTTACCTTGGTAGATACTGGACCAAACAGCCCGAAGGTTTCTCTGTGTCTCCAACTTGCCAGCACATGGGAAAAAAATGAGGCTACTATTACAGCTCTAGAAGGACCATTACGTATTTTTCCAAACGCCTCTTCTAGCTCAACCTCCTGCGGTTTGCAGGGGAGGTTACGGCTTACTGATTTGCTGGACCCTGCAGTGCATTTATGGTGTGCAGCAGCTGCAGTCAGGGTATCAGCCCATGCGGTGACTGGTCCTTTGGGGAGATCGGCAGTGACCTGGGGGGTCAAATGGCCACTGAATGTATGGCCGATGACAAATGTCCACGTGTGGCAGACAGAGGAGTGCATATCCAGAGGAAAAGTGGGCACAGCCCTGTTTCCTCAAATTGGATTCAAAATTAATTCATGAAACTATTGGATGTGTAATCCCTTGGTGTGGGAAACCACTTAAGTGTGTGCTCCAGTCTATCCTTATTTAGGAAAGCAGTTTAAAGACTCCTAGTTAGGCAAGTGCTTATGTTCCTTTTTCCTCAATAGAGTGACTTTCCTGAATTGAAGCTTTTAAGCCGGAGTGGTATGCTCACAGCATGTGCAGTTCTGCCTGCTTTTGTGAATGTTAGTTCTGTACTGCAAATGTGGTAATCTTTGTGCAAAATAAGAAGTCTGCTTTCCAATGTGACTTTCAGTTTTTCACTCACGTAAACCATAGAAAATCTTATAGCATACTCTGTGCAGATTTAACACTAAAAAGCTATTTTCAAGCTGCACATAGGAAGACACTTAGGTGGATAATTTGTAAGAAACAATCTTTCTAATGCACTTTTCTCCCTTTTCCGTTCTTGAAGTCCCAAGGTGCAGTTCACAATTTTCTCAAAATGGACTCACTATTCAAAACTACTGGCAAAATAATTTCTGCAAGTAACGATTGGTCTGTAACTCATGCATGAGCAATTGGCATTCAAAGTCTGAGCTGTTTTGATTGGCCACTTCTCCCATATGGCATTTCTTCACTCTTGCTAAAAGAACATATCTCTTAGACTTACGTTCCCATTGCAGTCCTCTGTGTTTACATACTGCACACTTGGCTTTCCACAAATATTCCAGTGATGTTTGGTTAAAATTCACTTGTTGGGAAGAAGTAAAAAGCCTCATTCTCTTGAATTTAAAGTGAGTGTATTTGGGCTATATAGCACTCCAGTTTTAGCCATTAAGCACTCTGTAATCTACGCCTATGCACCATGTGCCAATCTGCCCAGACTCTTGCAATGAGCAGAGTTTTTGAATGCACTGAAGAGTTATTAGTGTGCTTTTTTTATACAATTACAGTGCAGCTGTATACGTCTGTTCCTCTGAGCCAAGCATTTTATGTGCTAGAGGTTGGCATGTGTTGGAATGATACAAATAAAAAAAAATAAATACAGGAGAGTAGTGTAGTTGGAAGCTGTGAATCTTGATGTTAAGGTGAGCTTACCACGAAGCATCGGTCTCTGAAGCTAGGTGTGACTGTGGCTGCTATGCTGCTATTTTAGAGGGGAAGGATGGTATTAAGAGAGAAAAGAGGAGAGGTTGGAAACAGAATTTAGAAAGATAATTAATGCTTTGCTTAACATGTAAAACAAGAACTTCATGATGAAGCATCAGCTCGGGACAGCTGCCGTGCAGCCAAGGCAGAACTTGAATCCTTTTGCAAACTCAGTTTTATGTCCAATCTGTCTCTTGAAGTGTACAGAAGAGAGAAGGAAAATTGCAGTAGTTAGATAAAGTAAGAAAAAAATGGTATAAAATCACAACTTGGCACACACAAAAATTATGCTTCTGTCCATGTGTATCCCCAGGAATTTTTTTGTCTGTCTGTAATATTTCTATGGGGTTGGGAGAGAAGGTTTAAAGCTTTAATCTTGCCATCAGCTGCCTATGAGTCCAGACAGCAGATATTGCCTACAAGACACTTTGACTGAATTCATCCATGTCACATACCCTGCTATGACATTTTTATGCTTGAGAAGGGTTTGCTTTTGGGGTGGCACTGCCTGATAGTGCTGGTTGGAAAGAAGCTTGCAGAATCCTTCCATCAACAGCATCTCTCTGGGGCATGCTTTTTACTCCAGGGCTCTTTGCCAACTTCTCTTGTTGCAAACCGTAAATGAACATGTCTCTCTCTGCCTACCCATGGTTCCATTTCTTTTGCTAATTTCAAATGGACAAACAGGTATTTTTAAATTCTTTTCATCCGGGAAAATGACTTAACTCTCTTTTCCACCTGAGCTGGAGAGGAAAATAAAACCTGCTGTGGCATATATATATATTTATTTATAGATATATACAGTATGCAGGTATGTATGTGTATATATATGGAAAAAAAGAAAAGCTGATTGGTTTTCAGCATTCCTAAAACTTATTTTCTACATACACATTTAAAAATGCTTAAAATCACCACGTAAATAGAAAAAGAGTGAACCTAGCTGCTGCAATCTCTAAACTGTAATGATGGGTTCAGTGTAAGAATGTGGACAGGAAGGTATAGGATCACGGCAGCAAGGTTGGTTGCTCTTGGAAGAGAGCTCTCCTTGCACAAGAGAAACAGCGAGTGAATTATTTTCTCCCTTTCTTTAAAACATTTTTGGTAGCAAGATAGATTTAGTCACAAAAATCCTAAAAAAATATATAAGGGTCATGATGTGGGGAAGAGATTTTTTTTAAATTTCATTTGGGAATAGCCGAACTCGGAGGCAGTCTATCTGCCTCCCTGTCTGATGGCCCGTATTCTTCACGGCACTCCTGAGGCTGCACTCTCACCGCATATAATTCCTCCCCGGTCCAGTCCTGCGTGCAGCATGTGGACTGCTCTCCGAGGGGAGGGGGATCTGACTTGGCTGGCAGTCAGAGCAGCAGGAGCAATTGCAGATGCTGCTATTTACACTATTTTCACATTCTGAAGAACAAAGAGCAGGAGGCTGCCAACAAATCTTAGAGGCTAAGCCTTTGCCCTACACGCGAGGCGCAGCCAATGAATGCCGGCAGAAACATGCAGTGCACCACTTTGTGAGATATTGCATCTCTGTTTTGGTGGAAATGCAGTCAAGATCACTCACCGAGAAAGCAAAGAAAGGAAAAAGGAGCTTCATTGCTCAGGAGTGTCAGCCTTCTAGGGGTGCAAGGCTGAATGAAATATTTCTGTCTCATGTGAATGAGCCATTCTAGGTCTCGGGGATGACTAACCTTTAAAATTCATGGTTGTGGTGGTAACTAGGATAGATGTATATCCATAGCTCTTTAATCTAAGCTAGACATGAGCCCAAACACAGTTATTTGTATGAGGAAACTATTTCTGTGCAAAAGCATTCTAGAGATTTGGGTTTCGTTGCTGTCTCTGGACAGGTTTTGCCCCTGTTCACGGGCTTCCTGTATGACCTCAGACAAGTCCGTCAGGCTGAGGTTTTCAATGGGGTAAAAGAGTTAAGGTCTCACTCTCCTTTTGAAATTCAATGATACTTAGGGTTTCTCTGAAAAAAAAGGTCCTCTGAAAAGCCCAAGCTTGATCCTGTTTTGTGCCTTACTTTTTTTTTTTTTTTTTTTTTTTTTTGGCCTGGTCATGTCTATTTGCCTTTCTTTACTTATGAGGCAAAATGAGAAATGTGTCTGACTGCATGCACAATGAGTAGGGCTCTTATCTCAGTTAGAGCCTCTAGGTGTAAGACACATTAATAATAATAATAATTGCTTTTACTTATGATAGACATCTGTGTATCTGTAATACCTACACCTCGCATTTTTCATCATTAGAGTGTCAGAAATACCAGATGATACCTTAAAATTGAGTTTATTAATAAGAGTTTCTTCCAGTGTTTTTTAATTATTATTATTTTAGTGATCCAAGGATATTCTTGTACATGGAGGGACCTCCTTTATCGTCTTTAAATCTAGACTTGGCTTCAAAACAAGGTGTAAACATTGGAATTCAGGGGAGTTTTGCTGATCGGCTTTTGGTTTCCTTCAATCTAACATTAGAAGACCTTTGCAAAGAAGCGAGCTATAGAAGCAGCTAGGGATTCAGCATCATCTTCCTGCAAAGGAGGGGATGCACAGGCTTGGAATAATTTCAGACCTAGCTATGATAATTATTCATCTACCAGCCTTCCCCTCTGCTTCTCAGTGAAACTGAAACTGTGGCATTTAAAAAAAAAAAAAAGTATAACCATTTTAGGGAACTGGCAGTTTGGAAGATCTCCCATCTTCAGTGTTTCTTTGTGATAGCTGGGAGAAATTAGCAGAGAATAGTTTCAGTGTCAGATCTTCCTGACTTGAAGGAAAACTCATGGTAACGTGACAGAAAACCAGCTTCAGAGGAGCGGTTTATCTTAGGGCATGGTGGAGTTTTAAACTCTAGGGGTACACAAATATGCATTCCGGAGACACCTAATTCAGATGAATAAACAGACAGAGCATGTCTTCTCCATTACAGTTCCTGCCTGACACTAGCTCAGACTTCACTAGCGAACACTTTCCCTGGGAACAGCCACAGGCTAATCCTGGATTTGTGTGCCCACAAGGAGTGAATATTGGCTATGCCTCTAGGGGACCCCTTTGGGTTTACTTTAATAAAAGGAAGAAATCTCAAGATTTGATGCAAAGAGCATATCCCAAATGGGCAGAAACATAGGCCTTTGGGCCTTGCACCTTGTGTAGTCATTTCACTCTGTGCAAAATGAGTGTAAAGTACTAACAGAGCGGCACGCTGCCATTTTACACTAGCTCTTTACAGGTGTTGCTGACAAGGTGCAAGGTACAAGATGACGGAGAACAGAGGCCCTTTTGGTGTTACTCAGACTCTACTGATATTTAACTAGTTTTGGGACAATTATTTTCCAAGAGAAAAAAAAAAAGGACAGTGAAAAAAGGAACCAAAATACCACAAAAAAATTATAGATTCTTACAAGCATAGTTTATATTCAAGTAGTACATCTGTCTGAGAACCTCAAAGTACTTTTAAATTGTGAATTAATTAAAGCACGGCAATATCTGAGAAACAGGTATTATCACACACATTAAAAAGGAGAGAAAACACCTTGCACAGAAGTGAAGTGGTTCAGTTCTGATGTCCTGTCACCTAGTGCAGATGATAAACAAGGCTTTCTCATCACTAACATGTATCGAAAATCTGGGGTGAGACCAAGTCAGGCTCTTATTCCTTAAATCCTGGACAAACTCAAGAGTTACTGAAGATTTGCACACACACACACACTCTCACACGCACGCATACACAAACTCATTCCCTGGGGTTGGTCTCAGGTGGGGAGGAGGTACGAGAGATTTTTGTTTCCAGATCGCCACAAAGTGGTTTTATAAGCAAATGGGCAGATATCCTGGTTGTTCTTGGCTATGAAGTCCTTTAGAAGAAGCAGAAAAAATAAATTAAGCAGGAGGGTGAAAAGGGAAAATTTGGAAGAATTTTCTTTCCCAAGCCATCCTTGCCTGAAGGAAAGATTCCCTCTCCCAAAGCTCACTGGTCTGCCAGGAAATAAACTGTCTACAGGTCACATCACCAGTTGCACAATGTTAATAGCATGTGTTTTCCCCAAACACCTGAAGGAACCCAAGGCATACAGTAGTGGTAGGACCATCTCTCTGCATCCACCCCAGTAACAAAGCGGAAAGATGGTACCGTGAGAATTAAAGGCCAGGCTGTGAGTTGGGGGGAGAAGGGGGTGAATGGTTTGTATAAATAAAGGTAGAGCAAACATCTCCTATTTGACAGTGCCGTGACAGTACGTACACTCTCATCTATACACAGGTGCCTGTCGGAGCAGCTACTGTAACCATGTTGTAAAATATTCAATGACTCACTGTGAATAACTGTCTCATTTAGAAGAATGATCTGGTGACAAGACCAACATTGTTAAGTTGTGTCAACTTGTTAGGAAAGACATAAAACAAAAATACCACTAACATCCGAGGGCTGGAGGCAATGTCAATAATTTTTTGGAAGTGAGCGGCTGGAGGAAAGTGAGGCTGGGCTCCAGCAGCTTAGCACAAGCTCAGTTTGCAGAGAGGAATGCAGTAAACGAGACCAAACATTTACAAATCAACGCCATACTGATTTACTGGGGTGAACCCACTGTGGCAGAGACCCCCCTGCCTCGAAGATGAGCAGATATCTGTCCTTAAGTTAGAGATGCTGGGGACTCAGCTCTGCCATTTCTCCCCACACTCCTCCAGCATTGGTGTATCTGCTGAAGGAAAGAGCGGGCTATCAACAGGCAGCTTCTCGTCTGACCTCATTCCCCGTTCTCCTGAGGGTAGCACACCCACTTCCAGTTTCAGCTGCTTAGTGCAATCTGTTGCACTGCGTGAGAGGAAAGAAAGGGGGGAGTGCAAGCCTCTTCCAGCTCTTCAGCCATCTTACAGGCTGGACACCTGCAGCGAGCAGAATATGGTGGCAGTTCAGAGATTTCCAGATTGGGAAAGTGACTCCAGAGCAACACGTAACGACGTAACATATCATGATGTAATGTAACATGATGTAACGAATATAATAAATATAATATAGTATAGTATAGTATAGTATAGTATAGTATAGTATAATGTAATCTAATCTAATCTAATCTAATCTAATATAGTGTAATATATACAATAAATGCAATTCATATAATATAAAGCAATATAAGATAATGGGGTTCTCACTCCTCTCCCAATGACAAGTGAGGGTGCCTGCATGACAGGGTGCGTGGAGAGTGACCAGGCCAGTGGGAAGGTGAGGCAGCAAGCCTCGGTCCAACTGGCTGCCGCTGCATCTGATTTGACTGCGCTAATTGCTGTGGGTGGTTCAGGCCTTGCCCCTGACAGCACTGGGACACATCTCTGCAATCTGCTGCTGCCTGCTGCTAGCTCATTTCTCTTTGTGTGGCTGCTGCATGGGCTCTTGGCATGCCGGCCGGCTCACACACCTCAGTAGCACCTTGTGATTAACAGGCAGAAGCACAAAGGCTCCTGGCATGCTGGCCAGCTTGTACGGCCCACTAGCCTTTGCTCTCCTGTGGCATCATGCAAAAGCTGCTGAGAGGCACAAGCTGGCTGCCAGGTGAGACACGAAGCAGAGCCAAAATACCGCAGACCATAGGGAAAATAGGGAAAAAGGAGACAGGCCAGGAGTCAGGGAATTTATTCTCTGTGATAGCTCTTAAATACCAGAGCCTGAAGTAACCATAAAAAGAAAATAATGAATACACATTAAGTGATTAGAATCACGGAATAATTAAGAATCTGTGGAGGTCATCTAGTCCAGCTCTTTACTCAGAGCAATACCAACTTCAAAGCTAGGTCAGGCTGTCTAGTTGAGTTCTGAATACCACCATGGATGGAGAATTAACAGCCTTTGGGCAACCTAGGCCAGTGCTTGATCACTCTCACCATGAAGATTTTTAACTGTGTCTCTCATTGGAATTTCTGTTGCTGCTGCTTGAGTCCATTGCCTCCGGTCCTTTCACTGGGAAGAGCATGGCTCGATCTCCTTTATAACCTTCTGGCAGGTAGTTGGAGTCATCAAATAGATTCACCCCCCAAGCAAGCGCTGTTCTCTGTCCTTGTGTGACCTGACCAGTCTGGTGGTTCTCTGTCAGACTTGTTCCACATTGTCTATATCTTCTTTGTACCACAAAGGCGCAAAATTGAACACTACTCAAATGATGTGATCTCACAAGGCTTGAACAGTGGGGAATAATCACTTCCCTCGACTTGCTGGCTATGCTCTTTCTATTGCAGCTGGCCTTCACCACTGCTGATTCACACTGAACTTGTCCACTAGGATTCCCAGATGCCTTCTTTAGACTGGCCTGGCCAGTCACCCTCTCTCCTGTACCGTTGCAGTTTTTACATCCCAGATGCAAGACTTCACATTTGCCTTTGTTGAACTTCTTGATGTTTCTGTCAGCCCATTTCTGCAGCCGGTTGAGCTCCCAGCATGCTGGAAGCCTCCACATCCCACTCCCCGAACCCCCTACCCCCTAGTTTGGTGTCATCCAAAACTTTGATAAAGGTGCATCCCACCCCTCAAGTATTTAATGAAGACACTAAAGAGCATAAGCCTCAGTGGCAGTCTGAAGAATACCATCAGTAACTCTCTACCACCTGGTCTTCAAAATGCTGTTCATTACTTTTTGACCCTTGCAGTCCAGGTGGTTTTTCACTGGCTTTGTAGTCTTCCTTGCAGTCTGTCTCTTTCCAATTTTTCTACAGTGGCGTTACAGAGACAGTGCCAAGGACAACGCTAAAGTCAAGGTAGATGACATCCACTGCTTCCCCGTATCTACCAAGCCAGTAATCTCACTATAAAAGATGATTAAGCTGTACAGGCACAATTTATCTTTGGTAAATACCAACACATTGTTTCACTGTTCTCTTCTTCACACACTTGGCAATGGGTGCTCGGCAGCTTTGATCCAGGATCTTCCCAGGGACTGCCATTAGTCTGACTGACTTGTAGTTTCCCAGATCTTTCTCCATGTCACCGATCTCCACAACTCTTTAAAAAGGACAGAGAGCTTCCCCACAGTAACACTGGCCTGCTCTCTCAGCAGCACCAGATGCAGCCCAGCTGGTCCCACGGCCTTGTACATGCCCAGTCTACAAAACTGGTTCATAGTCTTTTCTTCTTCTGCAACGGGCAGTACCTCACTCTACCAGCCACAGGTATTCAGGAGCCCTGAGAGAGGACCTCACCAATGAACTAAGGCTAAGAAGGCATTAAGCAACTGAGCCTTTCCCATGTCCTTCATCACTAGATCCCCTGCATCCTTCAGCAGGGGGCCCACACATTCTTTCATCTTTCTGGTTGATCAGTTGCGGCCTGTTGGGCAGGAGAAAGCCCAAGAAGGAAGAGAGGAGTGTTTCACAGCTCCCACCAAGGTGACTGGCACCAGCCTGGCTGCTCCATACTGCTGAAAAAGGGGAGCAGGAGACAGACACCCTAATCCATCTAGGTGGGATGGGGGTAGGAGAGCCCTTCCAAGGGGTCCCAAGTAGAAAAGTCAAGAACTTCTGCTGCATATGACCAATAGGTTGCAGGAGATCCATCCATGCTGGGAATACAGACAGAAATCTGTGCTCACCTTAGAAGACAATAAATGCCTTCTGGGAAAAGAACCAGCAATCAAACCATTGATCTAACCGAGACTTAAACACCCATAATTCAGCAAACTATTAAGACACCTATCTAGTTGTCCACTTAATAGAACTACCCTGGAAAATACCCATTCAGTGAAGTTGAATAAGAATGAGTACATTATAACTTACATTACTGCCAGCCGACAGATGGAGCAAGCTAAGATGAAACCCGGACCATTATAATATAGTGATCTTTTTGCAATTTTTTTCTATCTGAAACCACACATAACTTTTGAAGATGTAAATTTGTAAAACGTCATGCTTTATGTATTACATTTTTGGCATCTACTTTAGTTTTTAAGAATGGATGTTGTCTAATTATGCAGTGCAGCTTTGGATGAGAAAATATACTAAGTGTGCATTAAACAGACAACTTTAAATAATGGCACTTGTGCTAAGAAGTGTATTTTCTGGCAAGGAACTAATTTATAATGGTCATAGATATATGCATTAGTGTATGAAATGCTTGTCTTTATTTATTGATTTGAAGGGGCAGTATTATATTTTTGAATATGTCTTCTTTATTGGATCCTGTTTTAATCTGTAACAGTCCTTGTTATATTTCATGTCTCAGGGTATTCACACCACCTGAACAACAGACAATGAGAATAACTATACAGTAAATAAAACAACAATTAATACTGTGTGTTTAAAAAGAGATAAACATATAAAACACCAAAGTTCATCTCTGCCCCTTTCTTCTGACTTTTTACCATGAGTCTCGGTTTGCTTTTAATGTGCATATCAGAGGTAAAGAGAATGATATTAAATGACCAAATTTACTGCGTTCTTAGTGCATAAACCACTACACTAGATCTTTCTAAGCCAATTTAATTTTTAGCTTTATTCTTGGCTTAATGCAATGTTTTAGTTCATTGCACTTTTTGGATGTGCAGAAGCAAAGATAATGTGTTACACTACATTCATTTAATGTTTCATCAGACTTTTTTGGTGTATCTACCTTTTGGTTATTTTAAAATGTTTCATCCTTATCACTTCAGTCATGAAAAGTAGATTCATTAAATTACCGTACCAGGGTAGCTCAGTGCAAATGCCTTGTTTAAAATACGGCACTGGTTTGTTCATCAAGACGCTGCTCAAAAAAAGAAAAGGCTGCCTTGTCAGTCTCTCCCCCCTAACTCATCCCCAGCAACGGGTTTCCAGCAAGACAAACCATCTGATCTATTATAAAGTGTATTTATAAAGGCGGCTGATATATTATTCTTTGATAATTTCAAATAAAATAAAACAACAACAAAAAAATGTTTAAACCTGAATGCACAGCGAGAAGTAACCTTTAGTTCATAACGGGAGCTTGCCAGCACCCAACAGCTGCGTGGCAGAGTTCATGGCATCTCCAGAAAGGGTTAACAGCTGGTCTGTCTGGTGAGCCACCAGCCTGTCTCCTCTGAAAGAAAGAGACAGCACATCACTGTCAGAGGAAGTGCAGCAGATTTTCTGACTTCTCTGCTGAGAAAATATAACATACCTGGTTAAAACGTGGTTTAACTGTGGTTAACGGGGTTCAAGGGAGCAGGGAGTCACTTGTGTCAGTCCTTTATTTCATGTGACATATTGCAAAGTGTAGGATAAGACATTTATAGCATGGGGCAGTTCAGTAGTTCCCAATCACTAAAAACAAGTGCACCCAACTGTAAATGACAATTACAGGGTCCCCGTTTACCAGATATTAATTTGGCAGCATTGTAAATCAGGCACTCTGTTTGGTGCTGGGGCTGGGAGAGGTCTCCAAGAGGGGAACCGTCTTGTTTGACTTAATGGAGAGGAAAGGTTTGGGAGAGAAAAGGCTTCTGTCAAATGCAAAGCTACCTGGCTGCATCCTGAACAGCAGGAGCACAGGTGGGCCACCATTTCCAGTCACACTTTTAAATAGCCTGTGGGCATTCTTTTAAAAACAAAAGGAAAAAAAAGGAAAAAGAGGTAAAAGAGGAGGAGGAGGAGGATGACAACAGAAGAATCCCTGTCACAAAATGGCTCCTGTCTGGAGTCAGATTTTCTCAGAAAAGATTGTTTTCAGCTCTGGTTTGCAGTCCATCAGAGGTGCTTTGCATCAACACTTTTTCTGCTAGATTGAGTTGGAAAACGTAGACCTTAGCTCCCTGCTCAGGCGGTTTCACGCGCGCTGGGCCGAGGTCTCTGGCCAAAGAGGCTGGAGGGTAGGTTGAAGCCATATTACTCCCGGGCTGACATGCAGGCCCTGACCGGTGGGTCAGTGCCCGGCCTCTCCTCAGCACCGTAACCTTCCAGTGGTTGGCCATCTCAGGCAAACCCGCTGGTGTGCTGGCCAACTCGCCCACTTGCCAACATGCTCGCCTCCTACCCGCCTGCCCACCCACCCAAGATGAAGCTGCTCCCCCCCAAAATAAATAAATAAAAAGAAGCTATTTAGGGCAGCATTCCCATCAGGTTTCTCTGCAAAGCAGTTTAACTGTAGTTAGTAAGTGCTTAGTGTAATCTAATAAAAGCCATTTTGCAATATTAAGCAAAAAACATCTGGTACCCAGAATTCCCTGATCATTTTTAACTAGATGCAATATCTCTCTCTCTTTCTCCTTCTCTTCACAGACATGTGAAAAATAGCCTAATAAGGATCCTTGTGGTAAAATCAGATGGAAAACGGGGAGGAAGAGTTCCACAGTCTCCAGCAGCTCATTTGAAGCTGCTCCTCCGAGTTTCACAATAATAATCAGTGCTGGCCCAGTGCCGCCGGATTATTTTGTATATTCATGAAGCTGCTCATCAGCCGTCAGGAGAATGTGCAGTAATCCTTGGATGAAATAAGGCCAATCAGTGGAATAATGAGGAAGGTAATATCTCCCAAGAGGCCTGGAGTGGGTTTTCATCAAACCCGGCTGTAGCTCTCCAACTATTTGCTTTACAAATGCAGCCTTTGATCTTTGATTTGGGGAGAAGAGGGGGAGAGACAGACGTGCTGTTGTATTGTCCAGTGTGAAAGGATAACAAGCTAGCGCTGAGGAGGAGTAGGGAGGGGGGCAGAACCTGGCTTTTAAGTATCAGTCAGTTCTTGTTAACTAAAACCTCATAGCCTTTTTATTTACTGCTCTCTAATATATATTCACTTAGCAGGTCAATTGCTGGGAGATTTTTCCACGTACATATGCAGACCATAAGCCTGTTCTAATCACGATGCACTGGGCCTGTAAAAATAGCCCCCCTCGCGTCACTCACTCTTCCTAACCCCCCTTTCCCCTCTCTAGAAGGCGATGGAGAATGGCTGAGGAACCTCAGTGAAATCACATCTGGAGCACTGAGATCACACAATGGGTACAAAATGGAAAGGGAAAAAAGGAAAAAATCCCGGTTGTTTCAAGGGGCCATTTTATCTGCATAACCCAGAAATAGTCCTGAAAGAAGGAAGCTCAGATTACATAGATGCTGTAAAGCATCATGTTGATATTTTTTATCACTATAAACTAAATTTAGTACAATATAATTAGCAATGCAAATCAGTAGAACACACTGCCTATAAGGCTGATCTTGAAAGCCCAGTGACGTTTAAGGGCATATTATAAAGAGAGTGTTCACAAAGGCCTTGGATGCAGTTGGGGGACAGAGACAGGAAAATAACTGTTTACCATAATCACCTTTGTTTCATTTTTTTCTCCCATAGCTCTTTACATCCTCCACCTCCTCCTCATGTACCACATAAAGACTCTCTTGTTACACAGTCACAACTGAATCCTTCCTTCTTTACTACCCTACCCACATCTTTGTTAATTTTTTTTCATACATTTTGTGTTTCTTTACATAGCAACTGAAATAAAAATTCCCTGTATCTTGTTAAGGGAGTATGTGGTTGTCGATGAAACAGCAGAGTTACGATTCACTCCTGAGCTGTGTTTTCATAGACACACATATTCTGCAAGAGTCTGTGTAGCATATTCTCTGGATCAGACATTCATGGTTCTATGTGGTTTTACCCCATCAGACAATCTTTTACCCCTGCTCAATAGGCCCATTCCTGAGGTCTGCGTCTGTTTTTATTCAGAAAAAATATTCTATTAAGTTAATTTGGAGTTTTGCTTGTAAATATTTTCATACAACCTCAAGCTGTCACTATTCATTCTTTCAATTTTTAGGACAGCAAGACACTGGGATTAAAAATGTACAGAAAAAAAAAAAAGAAGAAAGAAAAGCCCTAGCCACTGATTTAATATTTTTCTTTGTTTTCTGTCTCTTAAGCAATCAGTTTCAGGAAAACACAGACTGTAAAATTCATTCCACCTGAATGGAAGTGTTGGTGAAAGGAGAGGAATTGGCTTTGGACCAGTATCTGATCATCTTTATAAGGTCATACCCTCAAAACCTCAGACAGTGGCAGATTTCACGCTTTTGTTGTAAACCCTGCAGTTCTTTCACAAGCGTGTTTGACTGAGTGCAATACCTAATATTTGACTGTAATATATCCATGGCAATACCTTACCTGGCTTACATATGGTTTTGAGCTGATAGTAGGTAAAATCCTGCGAGCCTTATTCAAGTCAGACTCCTATGAAGACCAGCGACAGTGAAAATGATCAGTCATAAAAAATAATACCCTTATTAGTTTCCAAAATAAACAACATTTTTGTCTTTCTGAGGTACATCCTGGGGTGCATCTGGGGCCTGACTTTACAGTCATTGTTTATAACAGTGAAACCCTTGAGCTGATCCTTTTCTCTGGGAGTAGGAATTAAGGGACTGTTGTCATCCATGTAACCTTTCTTTGTAGAGGAAAACATTTTCAAAGGGTTGAAAAGGACTGAAGCCATTTAAAATATTTCAAAGAGCAAGAATGCCAATGAAATTGGCACAGACCCACTCTGAGCCTCAACTTCCAAAGTGTTTTGGGCATTAGTGTAACTGAAACGATGGATGCTCAGCACTTCTGCCTCACCAATATGGCTCGCTAGAAACACTGGCAACATTGACAGTCAGCAGCCGCTTTTGAAAACATGGCAACTACTGCATGACGTTGGCATTCACAAGTGCTGCATGGCTGGTAAGCAGCACCTACCATGATGACTAGCAGCAGAAATGACGTTTCAGTAGGCAGTGGTTCATCCTTTTCTGACCAGGGTTCCTGCTCTGTGTGTTGTCTTCCATTACCTTCAACTAAGAGACTAGAAGTGGAAACTTTCAAGCAATGCAGATATTATGAAGATGACTTTAGCAACCTGACTTCATTCGTGCTTGTGCTAGATGTTAGAAAGAGACAATTTTAGCAATCTGTGAAAGGGCTAAATTTGACATTTGATTCACCCTATTCTAGGATTTTAAACTGTGATGTAAATTAGTCAGAAACCGGTCTTTCTTCCATTTTCTCTTTTCAAAATGTAATACAGTTAAATGACAGAGATTAATTACTAAAGTAATTACTGTTGGAAAGCAAAAGGACAGTTGTATGAGACAGTCTCTCTCATGATGACCAAGTCTTTCTTGACAATTATGCTTAATTCCAACAATGATTATTCTGTGTGGCAAAATCTATCAGCACAAGGGCACACAAGCATTGATGCATTCTCACTCACTAGGAAATATGAGAATGAGGTAATTATATTTGACTGAGGCTCAGACGTTTTCATTCCCAGGGGCATCTCTAGGACCTTTTTTTGGAGGGATACATATAATCTCCTCCCTTCCTTGCACTGAGTACCCCATTTATTCCACTTCTGCCGCTCCTTTAGTCAGAATTGAATAAAATTAGTCCTTTCTTATGTAGGCTACAACTCCTCTCTGTCTCGCACTTACGCACACACCACACACACGTACACATACACAGACTCATACACATGTGAAAATTCCTCTCTCCGTCTCTCAGCGTTTATGGGGGTATGAGACTCTGCTGCATTGTTTCTAGCCCAAACAAGGAGGCTGTGTTTTCAAGTCACTAAAGATCTTGCTCTATTCACTAAACAGAGCAAACAATTCAAACAATTATTTGGAAAAGAAGGCTAAGAAATTATATAAGTAATTGCTGATTGATGTAACTTTTTCATGATACCCAAGTACCCAAACTCACTGTAAATGAACTGCAACCACTTCTAAGGGCAAGATATTGTATGACATTCATATGGTTGATGATATCTCTTTCAAATAGCTCGGCTAAAATTTGCCGAATGGTCTCTTCCCTGTAAAAAACGAACAGCCACCATCTCATTAGTCAGTGCTGAAATCCTTTACCCACAGTACTAGATGCCACCAATATGTCACCAGAGGCAGAGGATGTTATAGTCTTAAAACGAACAGTTCATTCTAAGTACTGATAGAAGGAAAATGAATGTACCCTACCATGCTTTCCTTTATTTCTCTGAGTTTCTGCCCTAACCCGACACAGCTGCACTTTAATAATCTTTGAAGTATTTTGGGAAAAGCTGTTCTACATAAGAGTGCGTGTACCTAATTGTGTGTGTGTGTATGTGTGTGCGTGCATGTGTGTGTGTGAGAGAGAGAGAGAGAGGGAGAGAAGAGTTTTCAGGCTCTAGTGCTTCCTTCCAGGTGTCTTCGTCTGCATGATTTCATCTGTGAACCATAATCAACTTCCTTAATGAAATACGTAATTAACATATTATAATTGTGGTAAAGATGATTTTGACAGAAATCATTTTCCATATCTAATACTATGCTAATTTAATCTGTTCCTCACTCCCCGACATGACCTTTAGTGATTAAGTTTCATGGCAGAATTGTTTTTTTTTTTGTGTGATGGATTGATTTATCCACAGCAGTTGATACCCCTCTCCCTCCATGGCTGTCATTTTTCTCTGTGCCTCTCCTACAAAAGGAGAGCACTGTGAAGAGTGGACATACAGGAGAAAGAAGTGGTGACCCACTACAGAGTTTTGTTCTGCATGGGGTCCTGAAAGCTGGTTAAGGGAAGATTCAAGGCAGGAGGTGATTAGATTGGCTACTGACACAACATACTTCTCCCTCTGGTAGAAATGTCTATAGCATACCTCAGCAGAGAAAAAGGTACAGCTTGATAGGTAAAAGGGAACTGAGAAAGATATATTAGACAATATTTGTATGTAACTAGAATGTTTATAGCCATTTAAATGTTAACTCTCTTTCCACCTCCAGGTACTTTGAGGTGTAATCTCCAGGAACCATTTTAAAATGAAAGGCACGTCAGTGACGGTGTAGAGAAGACTTTGGTAGCGCATTGCTGCCTCATGTCAAGGAGGCAATTTCCTACTCGGCTCCTGAGAGCTGACACTGAGTGGATGCTGGAGGAGTGAGCGAGTTTATCAGGCCAAGGTAGAAAGCTGATTCTAGACAGAGTATTAGACTCCCGGTTTGCTTCCCTACCAAGATGATTTACTTCTGATGACAACGGGCAGAAAATAAAGAGGACCTCAGTTCGTCGTGGGCACCCTCCAATTCTTTTTTCTCTCGAAGGGAAATGAGAGCTTTTCAGTGAACTACCTCAATCCTTGTGAAAAATCTGGGATCCATTTGTTCTGAGATATGGAGGCTATTTATTTTTTATGGGAAGGAGGCAGACTGTGGATAATAATACAGAAGGTAAAGCTGGAATACGTATTTTCATGCCACTGCAGCATTGTTCCTGAGAATACATTTGCTGGTGTTTGGGCCAGTCTGCTTTGTAACTATCACAGGTGGTCTGCCTTATGAAATTATGCTGCAGCTGAATGGATCCTATTACCAAGAAGTCTGTACCATCTTAAATTATTATTTTTCTTCTGGGTCCTAATATTGCCTTCATCAATTAGTAGATGGTTGTCATGCTAATCTCCCTTCCATCTCTATTTACTCATGTCTTAGCCAACCTTTGTTTTTTCTTTACTGTTAAATTTATCTAACTGAATTCCTTCCATGATCCAGGATCCCCCTGGTAATGAAGTGTGCAAAGCTGAGCAAACTGCTTTAAGCAAGGCTTGCATTAGTGCATGCAAAGAGGAACTTTTGTCTCTATACATCAGAGGTATAATGCCCCCCGTAAAGGCTGACCAAAATCCCAGGCATACTTTTTTGTTGCTGTATGTCACCACAGAATTTTGTTCATCATCACCCATATATATACCTTTTGGCATTATCACTGCTCACTTTTCAAATTTCTTCTTCTACTTGGATATCTGGTTTATTCTTTAGGTTATCTCCTGTACTCCACCTTGCATTACTTGGATGTGATTTTCAAATCGATCGCATTTGCCTAATCCTGGAGGTTTGTTGTTTTTTTTTTTTTAATCCAATCCTAATTTCTAACAGTTGTCCAGCTACATCACAAATTATAGCATGATCTGTGCATGATCAGTATTCTGCAACCTAATTAGATCTATTCAATTATACGGAATGAAAAAGAAATCGAACAGTTGATGAATATGATAATGTTTATCTTAATGTGGCATTATTTGAGCAACAGATTCCTAGTGAAGTCTTGTAAAAGATCCTATAAGGTACATTTAGTTTTATAAATATATGTGTGCAATTTTTAGTAAAGCTTGGAATATTTAGCGTCCAGAAAAAAAAGGAAGAGTGTACAGGGAAGAATGACATGGGAAATCAAAGACTTCTGTGTCTGGAAAGAAAGACTAGGAGTGTTCAACCTATAAAAGAGATGAGGCAGAAGGATCTTATAAAGCTCTGTAAAATCATAGGTGGCATGTGAAAGGTGCACAGAAAACAATTTGTTTCTGACTATACAGAAACTAGACAGCAGCAAATAAAATGAGTAGGTATGGGATTTAGACAAACAAAAGTATGCATATGGTGAATAAACTCAGAAACACAAGACATTCTGGTTGCTGGTGATGTTCAAATAAGTTCCCAATGTGACTAGGAAAAAAAAAAAAAGAAAAAGGAATATCAGGACTACTAGATATGAAGACACAGCTTCTGGTTAAGATGGACTGATTTCAGAAAAGTAGGATGGTATACTAGAGGAAGTATTATTATGTATTGTTCTTGTTCTTATATGTTTTACCAATGGATGGGAGATTTTCCTGGTTTTCAATATCATGATTTTATTCCAGATCTTGCACGAGAGCAAAGCAAGATTTGCAAATATGGCCCTAATATCATACTGACTACAAAAAAAAAAGGAAAATAAATGCAGGAGTTACCCATCTCCTTTATAATCTGACAGTTGAAGGACTGTCATCATTATTACTTCTTATGTCCACAGAGTTATCAATGCACATTTGTAAAGTGAAGAATAACATATAGGTTAACAACTCTCACTGCTTATGCTACATCTAGATTGTGGTCCTTACAGTTTTCCTGTGACCTGGGTCTGGGTTTTGGGAGGTGAACGTTTAGTCCTTTGTTACTGCAGCATTTCATCTCTGCTCACCTCGCAGAACACTAGTACACCAACAACCTGACAGTGTGGCAGATCAACTGTGAGCTACATTTGGCAGATCTGTGTAGAGGAGCTTGTATCTCAGCTACCTGTGCAATACTCCTTACTGTAATTAGTGCATTTAAGTCTCTTTCTTTCATTAGCATAGAAGTCACATATACACTTCGGTGAGGGAGAGCACTATTTCCATTAACCTAGACTAAAAGCATGATATTAAACTAAATACCTTAACATAAATATTTTCCCTGCAATAGTTTACAGAAAAATTGTGGTACTGAAAAATGACACATGATCTTGGTTTGCATTTGGCAGTTCAATATTAACACATCAAAGAAGCTGAGAATTGCAGTTTTGGGCCCAGTCCTCAGCTGGTACACATTAACATTTGTTTTTGCTGTCATTTACACAAGTGGATGACCAGTCCCAAGCTAACAGGACAAAACAAAATCCCCCCATCTAATTTTATAGACTATACTAGGGTGTAAAATAAAAAGAAAAATCTATTTGAAATGATTGCTGATGTGATTCGACGCTGTGAACTAAAAGAGTCTTTGTTCTCTATCTTTGCAAATAAAATTGTCACTTTTTAATTAACTTAGTGCTGTTTCTTGGGGTGTATTTCAGTATAAGTTTGTAAGGCTGGTAAAACTCACCTCCACTGCAGATGAAGGTTTGCATGGGAAATTGCGATGGAAACACAGTGTCTTTTCTGTTCTCAACCAGCTACACTTTTAGCTGGATTACCTACATTCTGCTCTTTTTTATACATACACTGTGCTTTACTAGGTGAACCCATTTTCTTTAATTCCAAAGTAACGTTTTTATCAGGGAGGAAAAATTTCATTTTGCTGGAGACTACAATACTTAGCTCACAGCAGATAAAGACCTGAAGGGCACAGGAAAGAGAGTCTACTGGTAGCTTGTGAATATACATATCTTGTATCATTTCCAGCTCTGGTTTCCCTGGGGAGGCTGCTGTGTGTGTTTTGCCCCTTTCTGTACTAGCACTTCTTCCCACAGTGCAATTTTCAACATATTCATATATTGCCTTGAACATCTTTGGATCGCTTGGCAGGTCCCCAAATGTTCATGTGGGCTGAGAAAGTCATAGACACTTCAGTCAGGATTCTTCATCGACTCTTGAGCTGCAAGGCAATTTGTACATTTGGCATCCCATGGTGTCCATCCAATAACTCAGCCCCAGCCAAGAAAATTAAATCTAAAATCAGTAATATGGAACTGTGTTATATATATGAGCAGTGTGTCATGATTTTTCTGCCTTGAAAAGGCACCGTGGTGAGTCACTAGAGTTGCATGGTGTCTCTAAGTGGCCTTTATGAAACAACTAAGCAGGTTCTGAGGGAGTCATGGTTGCTATAAAATGAATTTGAAAAGGAAATACAATAGTGGGAGTTATGGATCACATTTTAAAAGGTTAGGTATCTAACATCTTAGAAATCTGGCCCTACACGCCTGTGTTTCTTCTGCATTTGTTGGGAGGAGGAGGAGGGGAGTGAGGGGATAGTTAAAGATGTCAGCACAGGAAAGTTGCCAAGTTGGTCTGGGTTTCTAATGGGCTTCTTCATACCTCTTTTACCTCAGGGATTTTTTTAATTTTTTTGTTTCTAAATTATATTGCACTGCTCTGTTTCTTGCTCTCATCAACTCATGTAACATAACTTGCTATGGCATAACATAATGTTAAGCAGTGAAATATTAAACAAATACAGCAACATTTTATTCCCCCCCCCAAGAAAAAAAGAAACCAAACCAAACCAAAACAAAAAAACACAGCTAAAAGACAGGTAGAAGCTGCTAATCTGGGAACAAATAGATACCTCCATGATTAAGTAATGCAAAATAGGCGGTTTATTATAACTTTAGGCCATTCATTAAAATTGATCTGCCAATTAGAATGGAGAATTGACTACAACCCCTTTCAGGCCTTATAGGGAGGAAAAACACAGTTCGTGTCATAATACTCTCTCCTCAAATTCTGCAGCCTACCCAGAGGCCTGAAGTCTGTAGCCATTATGTGTGCCTGACTGTAGGGCAACATTTAAATATCAGTTCCATATGACTAGAGATGTGTCAATAATTCTAAAGATAGAGATGTGTCAAGAAGCAGTTGGCTGAGTCAGCTAACTGCAATATTTGCTGACTCTTACAGCCGCATACAGTCACTGAGCCACTTCCATTCAACACTTCAATTTTGTTGGTGTACTGATAAATTGACAACACATATGGTACTGCATCTAATTTGGAGATGAATTGTATTCATTTTCATTCCAGCTCAAACTCCAAGCAGTATAACAATATCGTGCTTAAGCAAAGCAGCACAGTTATACCAAGGCACAAATACTTATTTTCAGCATGCTTCTCAATTTGCCATGTGATTTGTCCACTGGCAGCTGCTCCGCTATACCTCCAGAAGCAACTTATTTTAAATTAAAAATCCTGAAATTAAACCAGATTTAGCTGAGGCTAAAACTGGGACCACTATGTGTATATCTGGGGTATTCATATATAGTTTAAAAGGATGCTATCAGGGAAAAAAACCACAACTATCCAGAGTCTGATTTGGATTTACTGTACCTTCAGTTATTAAGGTCAGAATAGTTATAAAGGATTCATTTACTTTTCCATTGTTATGGAGGCATCTTGGATCCTCAAAGATGGCCCAGATTCACTGCTCTCTCTGATCAGTTGTACTTCCTGACTTTCATTCATGATCGCTGTGTGTTCCACTGTGGCTTCACACAGCGTTGAACAGGAAAGGGTAAACAAAGGACAGGATTTCTAGAATTGTTTGAAAAACAACATACTATTCCTGCTCCTTGTGTCCACAGATACTCCTTGTGATAACAAGGCTGGGTGGAGGTGGGCTGAGAACCAGACCACAGGAAGAACATACAGAATCCTGTTTCTTACTTGTGGCTTGAAGACTCCTCGTGGATTTGATCAGACGTTCAGGTCCTATATTCTGTAGGTCCTCCAGGTCTGACATGGCCAGAGATGATTTGTTGGTTGAGGTTGGAAGTTTGGGCATTTCACGAAAAGTCTAACACAATTCTGTTTATTCCCATGAGAAAGCTGCTTCCTCACTGCAGCTTGAGGCCCTTAGTCTAAAGAAAATGTATTTCCATTATCTTTGTCCCTTTGCAACTTTCCACCTTTGACTGACCAACTTATAAATTTAGGTAGTACCAGTCAATGAAGTCATAAGCAGTTTTATCAACATAATTTCAAACCCAGATGCAAAACATACAAATGGGATTTATCATTATGTGAGAAGACCCAGGCAAGACATTAAGGAAATTGTGACGCTCGACAGACAGAAGTAAACCTGAATCTTCCCTGCCTGAATAAACTCTGGGGTCATGTTTCATTTTGTATATGATAACTTTTCCAACTTGATAGTGAAGAATATCACCAGAAAGCAACCTTTTGCACATTAGACACCTGTGCAATTAATAATTAATCCCTCCTTTACTCGGGGTGCTTACTGGAAAGATTTGTAAGCAAAGCCACAACACAGCTCCATATTCTCCATTAGTCCCAAATAAATAAGAGAGAGTTCCTTTGCCAGGGTTTCAATTAAAATGGGAGAATCATCCTCCTCAAAAAGAAAAAAAAAGAAAAAAAACACAAAACAAATCAAAAAGTGGTATTCTTAAATCTGTACATTAAAAATTGCCAAAAAATGGAAATCACCCTGTTAGATTTCCTTTGAAGTGTCCTCCCCTTTCCCAGCTGTTCCGATGCTGACCAGTGTTTACAGAAGATCAGATGCTTTGGTATCGCCTATGTAAGGAGGGGTGATACCCATAGTTCGAGGCTTAGCAGAGAGAAGACTTTATCAGCATTTTACTTTGCAAAATATGACTGTCTGAAATGGTCGAAATGTTTTCCCAGTGAGATACTTTTCTGTCTGAGGAAAACCATTTCATCAAAAGTGAACCTTCCTGAAGGAAAATGACAAAAGATAATTTTAAAATCTCATAATAAAATGCTTCACTGATAGTTTGCTTTTTCATTTGGGAAAGTAAAATGATTGTAAAAAATCCTTACTTTCCCTGGTCACTCTTTCTACCTAATCGTCTGTCTGCACTGGTGGCCTCGCACGGGTATGTGACTCCTCTCCTGTTTTAACAAACAAGGCTCCCATCCAGTGAAGAACCTCCTGAAAAATAGAGCTTCTGCTGGAAGTTTCCACCACGTCATCTCAGATCTCAGACTCGAAGAAAAGTTTGTTGAAGAACTGCTTATGAACAGCATTAACAGCCCTACTGCAGAGTTGAAGGCCTTTGTCTCGTGCTGAAGATGTGCACTTTTTAAAAAAATGCCACAGTCTACTCACAGACTTCAAGTTACAAAGACATCTTTTAATTTCTGTTTTATTGTGTATCAAGGCTGAGACTTGTATAGATACTTGCTTATCATGGAATAGTTTTCACATGTAGACCACCTTAAGTATATATTTTTTGGTTCTTTCCTTAAAAATAAAATCAAATAATAATAACAGGGTCTTTTCTTTCATCATGTTGGAAAGTTTATGTATTCTTATCCCCTCCTCCACAAGTTCTTCAGGGATTATTTAATTATGGTCTTGTAGAAAGCTCTGCTGTATGGGATTTGGGTTTATGGGAAGTTCAGTTTTGCCTTTTCTTTTCTTTTATTTCTGCTGAGGGTCTCTTATGCAACATTTGACTGTTTTATTTTTATGATTTAAAGCAATAAATTGTGTTTTAGAGAAAGAAAGGAGACAAGGTCTTTTTTGAATTTGCCTTTGTATTTCCTAGAGTACAGAATGCAAGCAATAATTTCTGGCTGTAACTTATATATATATTTTTGAGGGGGTGGAGGAAGGAAATTACTACCTACTTTTTATATACATATATATTTTTTAACAAAGCAATAGGGATTTATATGGACACAATTGTTTAGAAAGTCCCAGAAGAATAATTCTGAGATGATGTGAAGTTATACACATATGCAAGTCTTTCAAAAAGTCCACATGGCCTACAGTCTTCAGATTTTAAACAGCTTCTGACTGTTATACACATAAAAAAATGTTTAGAAAAATGACATATTTTTATTACTTTTATCTGACAATCTAATTGAGTCCCAGACCATGCATATATCAAAAAGCCGTTATCAGCAGTGGCTTAATGCAAGGGAGGAGCACCCATCCCTCCCCATCTCTTTTGCTTAGCCCCAGGGCTTGGCTTCTTCATGTGAAAGGTGTCTAAAGACAGAGAGAAATCTTTACCACACTGAATATAGTGAGAAAACAAATCTCTTCCCACCCACCACCACAACAAAAATATTCTCTGCTATTCAGCGAAACAATCTAGAATTATGAGCTGCCTTTGACAAACACAGCCCATAAGGGCTTTGTCACATAAATCACACACTGCGTGACCCTAAGACATTTTTCTATTATTTAATATTTAACAAAGGATTTGCACAATGGTGACACCATGCCAATCCTAAACCCATTTAAATCTTTAACCAGCAAGTTTTTAATCATGGGGTGAGTAGGTGAAATAGCCTCTGCTGAGCAACACTTATTTTTTACCAAATAGATGTAATTTGAATGCTTCTCTTCTCCATAAGAATTGTTGACCATCTAATTATGGTTGCAGTAGGTAATTTACATACTGAGCACAACCAAATTATTACAAGCCAAAGAGATGAAGTTTTTTTCTACTTCTAGAACTAGAGCATAGTTCATTTTAATGGTTGAACGGGTGCAGATAAAATAAGAGCCGACCTGGGCCTCTGAACAGAAATTGAACACAGTTAAAGCAAACCTTTTCACATGCAGACTAGTTGCTCTCATAGCAGAGAAGTTCATTTTTGGGTCACATATTGCCCTTAAACAACTGGGTTAGTTAAGGTCAGTCAGTCTACAGCCACTGACTGATAAAAGCATCCTGATTGCTGCAGTAAGGAATATTTCTAGCACCGTACATTGTGTCATATGTACCCGGAACAATTTGGATGAATCCTCAACTCTATGTATTCTCCAAAAGCAGGAAAGGTCAAAAGTTTTCTTCTTGCTACAGGAGACTCTGCTACTATATATACATCAAATTAGATTGCACATGCGGCAATCTATGGAGATGACTTGTGAACTCCTTTTATTTGACACATATTAAACAGCAGATAGCATGCAGACAGTTGATAGATCCTGGGGCAAAACATGAAGTTTAGATTCAGTTTTTCATTTTAACTATAGATAAGTTTGGGTGGATTTGTTTTTGGCTTGGTTTGGTTTATTTCATTTTTAATGCAGTAGCAGTTCCATAGCATCAAGGAAAAATCATTGCCGCACTTGGAAACAAAATTTTGGTATACTGACAAAGTGAAAAAAAATTTCAAGTCCAGCAAAAAAATTTGCTTTTACAAAATCAACAGTGCTTTATTTTTTTAAAAATATGTTAACATTTAATAAATTTAAAATACAGTTTAGATTTTAAATAATATTGAAGAGAAAATTTTACTGAAAAATTATTTTGTTAAAACAAAGAATGGTTCATTTATCAAAACACTAACATCTAATTTATTATTTTTCTTTCCAAAAGGTTTTCAATAATTCTTTAATGAATAAATCAATAAAATGGCTAGAATTTGCAAAATATACATAAATCAAAGTGTCTGTTTTTCTTGAGATGTCTTCCATCTATTGTTTTAGAAAATATAGTTGTTCTGTAAGGGCAACATCCTTGATGATCTTTTTGTGGAAGGGTCACGTAGTCCATAGATAAGGTTATATTTGGAGAAGCTATAAAACAGCTGGGTTTAGCAGTCAAAAAAATCTTTTTATGAAAGCTTTAGGCTTTGGGTTTGTTGGTTTGTTTTTTTTTTAATTTATCATCATTGTTTTAAGTAGTTATTAGAGGTTTGGGTTTGATTCTGGCTGGCTGACTGTATTTGTATCAAGCAACACCTTAAATCTGAATTGCCTTGTTATTTTCAGGGGGACTTTAAGTTACCATAAAGCTGGAGTAATGATGAAAAATCCTTAATAAACAATTTTCCATAGTTTTTAAATAGCTGTTCAATCCTGATCCAGCTGTTTTATGTTGATATTACATAGTAAAACAACTAAAAAGCTGGATTAACCTGCTTCTCAAAGATTCTCTGAACACTGAGCTGTCTAAATTGGCATAAAGCCACTTATGAAGGTTTCTCTTCTGCCCATCAACAGGGAAGCTGGGAAGGCATCTATTTTTTTGCTAAAAAATAAACCCCAAACATTACCTTTAACATTTAAATAGCCTTGCATGATATCCTCAATTTGCAGTTCGGAATTATTAGGTTATCTGGATATGTTGTGTTTTTCATTATTGACAACGTTACTGACTTTGGATGATAAACTTAATATAGAGTGTTGGCCAGCTAGATCTTAATCAAATCCCTTTTAGTTTCACACAAGGTGAAGTTTTGCTACCAATGAAATCAAAGGCAAAACTCCCCTAACTTCAATCAGATTAGGATTTTTAACATCCCATCTTGTGAATCAAGGAAAAGTAAATATTCACAAAATGGTAAAGCAGGTTTTGCAGACAGATAACCGGTCTTTTGTTTCTTGTGTTATTGTTTACTCTTCGAATTTCAATTTTTAAAATGTATTATAAATACTTTTCTTTTTTTTTTTTTTTTGGCTTTTCCTTACAGTTTTTAAAATTATTTTATTATAATTATTCAGAAAATACAATCTTTTTCCCTCTTCTGGCATGATTTGACAACTAGATTTTTCACATCTATGTGTATATGTGTGTATGCACCTGTTTATTCCAGTTATAATTCCTATACATGTAAGAATAATCATTAGGAAAGTACAAACCAGTGCCTGGGCCTTTCTCAATGATCTAGGTTCACATTGGGAACACTAGCCCCTTGTGAATAAAGCTTCTGTAAAAATTCAGTCAATAAGTGTTTAATACAGATATTGACGAAGTTTTATAGGGTCTTGATTCATAAAGGTCTAGCGCTAGCAGTATTGAACACTATTCATGATTTGCATTCTAAATCACCTTGCAAATTGATGGCACTTATCTGAGAAGAAAGTTAAAAAGTTAAGTGTTGAGCATTCACTGCTTGGGAAAGTAACTGATTAAGTACCAAACCAAACAGAACTATAAAAGGGATTTATGCTACTCAGAACATCTTGTCTAATTGAAAAAAAAATATTTATGCCAAACTGTAGGAGTGAATGTGTTTATGCTTTTAATTTATTTTTCAATGGTGTGATTCTTAGCATTCTGGCACTATCTTGTTATAGGGGTTTGGGATTCTGCAGGTGATGCCTGCATACACTGAGAAATATATGTGGATAATAAGTATGCCTTAGATAAGTTATCTGCACTGCGTGACACTCTTTGGCTATTTCATGTAATGGCTATAGGACATATTCAGTTCAACTGCCATTGACACCTTACTTAATATCAGGCATCACTCAGAATCCTTCTACAAAGAGAGCGGTTCAGACTGCTGAGCATTTGGGGCTACCAAACCATGATCCCTGTCCAGTCAGTGGAGAAATGTTACAGCACTTGCATGTCAGTGTGTCTAACTTAAAAAGACTAGGGCTATCCTAAAAATGCCCATACACGCAGGAAGGTCATAAGACTACCTGTATTGATTGTGGATTGCATCGTTTGAGTTGTAACAATACTAATGTGTTGGTATTTTACAGAGGGCAGACGGGACAAACCCAACTATCCATTTTTTGGAAAGTAAGCCTGGGGGCAGTTCAGAGCATGGTGAAGGAGACTTACCAACAGAAGAAGACCTGCAACTGCCTGGTCTTGGATTTGGGAATACATTTATGGAGCAGTTCCTCAGGTCTACCCTAAAGAACATTCATCCTAGTCCATACACATGCACTTCCCTCCAGTGTGGCCTTTGCTGTGTGGACGTTTCTGAATCATCAGGTCTAGTTTTAGTTTCTTCATTATCTTCATATACACCTAGTGAACTAACAACAATTACATGAGAAAATAATGATCCAAGAGTAGGACTCTATTCTAGACTGGTATGGATTGCAATATTAGTGCGTGGCTTATGACATTCCTATGCTAAAAGAGACCAGAAACCAGCTAGTACACACTTCCTGAAAAATGTGGCAGTAGAGTGGTTAGGGACAAACCCTTCACCTCAGATTTATGGAGGGAATCAAAAGAACAAAAATAACTTATACTGTTTACCTCTCTAGATTTTGCTCATGGAAAAGTTTCTCACATGGTGGGTGAACCTATTGCAAAAAGCTAACAGGAGACAGGTGGGCCAAAGAACAAAAGAAAGTTAATGCATCCAGAGTAAATCGTAACTGCAAACACATTTGGAAATATTGTTATTGATCTTCACGAGATAAGGATGTGAATGCCTGCACGTGTGCATATGCATTAGCAAACTTTAACCCACCTGCTGACAAGAGACTTCTCTGACAGCTGTTCATTCAGTTGCAGTGTGTTTTGTACACGGCTACAAAAGATACGAGCCTGACAATTTGATAGATGGTCTCTTTATTATTGTTTAGAAGAGGAAGAATACACTATTGGGGTATTTGACCTCTTTCATTCCACAAACTTTTAAGAATAATATCAGAAATGCTCAAGGGGCACAGAATTGCGCAATCTGCGTACAATTCAAAACATACATATTCTAATAATGCAAACTGAATACAATGGGCTTAGCAAGAATGGCAAGGTTTGGGGCCTGGGCAATATTATGTGTCACTACTGAACTGCACAACATTTTAGTTTGTGCTGTCAAACAGAGCAGACCGGAAAACAGCTACGGCCATATTCCACTCAAGCCTTTGTTCTGTTTTCAAGTCCTTGGGCAAATAACTCAATCTGTGTATTTCATCTTCTCTACCTGTACAGAGGTGTTAATAATCCTTACTTTCACACAGATCCTTACCTTTCCTACAGCTACAGTGGGGGAGACTGAAGGATTTATAACTGAACTGACTGAGAATATTGGGGTCGCTTTTGATATTGGGGTCAAATTTGGGGTTCTGCCATGTTTTTTACACTAAAGTAAAACTGATCTGTGATAAAATCTAATGTATTAAACAGGGGTGGTAAATTATAATCAGTTCTGTCACAGACAGACTTACATCAACATGCTTATACTCATTCCTGTATAGTTTATATCAATTTCCAAAGCTCACCTGTTTGCAGCAGCAGATTTTGATGGCGTTGTGTTGTATATTATAACATCAAAACCATCCTATCTACTCCCTAGGCTTATTTTCGTCATCACTAAAACAATGCTTCCTTCCTTCTGCAGTACTTTTTCTGCATAGTTTGTGGACAGGAACCGTTATGTTGTATGCAGCAAAATATTTCAAAACTATTTGGAGGGTCTATGCATCACAGCAACACAGGAATCAAAGTATATCTTAGCACATTTGATTTGTGGTGTTAGATTTCTAGTTATTCATATTACTAGTTAAATTCTAGATACTACAAATCTTCAGTCACCTTATTAGTCTTTAGGCATTGAAGCCAGTGAGACTTTTTGTATGGGTAGAGTCAATTTACATGAATCAAAGTTTGCAGTATTGGCTTTTTAGTTTTATTTGCTCTTTCAAACATTTGCTTCAGTATAGCAATATTTAAGCATTTCATTTCAAGATCCTGTATGGATTGAATCAGCTGACAACCCTGTAAAGAGAAAAGACTTCATATATATTGGACACTGCCCTTCATCCAAACTGACAGGACCTGGAGAGCTCTATCATTTCCAGATCCAAAAGCTTGCATGTTCTGCTCCTGTGTGGGGGCCGGAGCAGGGGGTTCCCAGTCTCTCCCGCTCTTTCTCCCTCCCTTCCTTCCCCACCATATATACACACCGCTTCTCTTCCCTGGCAAACCACAGGACAGAAAATAACCAGAACAACCCGGACCATTTGTCCAGCAAGGATAATCAGGAAGCAGGAACCTTTAACATGTCACTGTCCACAGATGCTTGGGAACATCCTTTCTGTTCTGCAGATACCAGGTGTCCGGAGGTCCCAGCCTTGCTCTCTCTTCTGAATACAATTACTGTAAATTATGTAGGGAAAAGGAATGTTACCCACCCACCCAGTGCTGCATACAACAGCAAAGGGCAACACAAACTGGTCCCCAGAAGGTGTGGAGCAATGTGATCTACACTCACAAACCTCAAGGAACTCTAATTCATGTTGCACTTCATTCTCTATAGGGTTTTTTGGAGCCCCGTGTATTTAGACAATATTTGTTTAGTGCTTAGAAAACCTACAGCACTTGAAGTCTTAGCCGTCTTCTGTCATACTAAATAGGATCTTTCCATTTACATTTCTAACAGCTGAGCTAACCTCTTAAATGTAGCTAAATGTTATTAGTCATTATACAGAGAAATTTAACTTTTGCCACTTAGAGAATCTTTATGGCTTCGAGAACAGAATTACCTGATTTCATCAGTTATTATCCACTAGCATATTCTTCACATGCTATCTAGTGTTGCTGGTTTATTATATTGACCTCATTTCCACTGTCACTGCAATTTAACTTCCGTATTTATATTTCACAGATATTTTCTATAATTTAAAAAATTACAGCTGCAGTATGAGAGCAGTAACAGTCACACAGTAAACTTTGCATTCAGATGATCGTCAGTGCTCCCAGCTTAAGGACTCAAGAGGAGACAACCTGAATAAAATCTGATTAAAGTGATAAAAATGGTCAGACAGAAAAATGAGGAGGAAGAACAGGGTTTGTAATATTAAAATCCTGGAAATGGTTTCTCCTGAAATATCAAGCATCAGAATTTCTTGAACTGTGATCCACAGAGCTCTTGGAATAGTGTGCAGAAAGGGAACTTGCTAAAATTTGGCTTCTTCTCTACTGCAAAGAAATGAAAGGAAAAAGACAGTTAATTTTTCCTAAGATTGTCTTGACCATAGCAGCAATTACTCTGCAGGACTAGGAAAGTAAGGTAGAAGAAAAACTCGTGCATCTACATGGCTCAGTAAAACAATCTCCCCATTAAATACTCCTGTGGACAGACAGATATGTAGAAGATACAGACCTACTGCTTCTTATAATGTTTGGGGCAGTGAGAGGACAGGAAGGTCCAAACTGTTAATCTAGACAGTCAAGCTGAACAGCTCGGCAAGCATGAGTCATTATATCAGATCTGAGTATTAAAACTAAGGATGAGTAACAAGGCAATTGCTTTATACGAAATAAATTTTAGAAATTTAGCAGTTCAGTCCTTGGGAAGATTACATTTATTTGCTGGTGGGAAAGTTGGTATTTGAGCATTTTCACACTTTTAATTTGAGTAAAACTTTATTTAAAAAAAAATCAATTACTTTAGGAGATGTAATTCTTGCATTAATAAATTATCAGATCAGATGAAACAGAGGACTAAACTGAGGACTAAACCAATCTAAATATTTCCACCTAAAGTCTGAAAACTCTGATTGATTTTAGCTAACCTGGTATGGTTTGTCAAAAGATCCCACCGAATTTAAATGACAGCCCACAATTTCTGTTGCCTTTCATTCCATTTCAACACTTGCTTTAGTAAATTACTTTCATCTCAGCAACTTTTCTTGTCCAAGGATGTAAGATATTCCTAAATTCTACACAATTTGGAATGCTATTGTAAATTATACTCTGCAAAAATCTTTCTTTGAAATTCATATCAGTAGCAACATTATCTTTTCACAGTGGCTATTACTGAAAAATAGACTTGCAACAATGGAACTATCCAGATGTGAAAGAAACTGAAAGTCACTCATTTATTTATGCATCTTAAATCCCCCTCACTCTCCATTTTGATATGTATTTTCAATTACCTGTTCATTTGCTTTGTTTTGGCCCTGACCCAGTAAAGCACTTTAATATATGTTTGTCTTAAAGTTATTTGAGGGCAAGACCTGACTACGTACTTTCTATAAAATTCTTACCACAATGGTAAGTGGTTGTTGCAATGGTGGCCAGTCAAATTACATATTGGTATTTAAGTACATTAGGATGAAGATACAATAGAGCTTCAAAAGAGGGAAAAAGAAAGTCTTCTCTTCCCACGTGGTCCTACTTCTGAATTTTTCGAAGATTCAGTTGACTCCTCTTTCTTGACTGTTTCAAATTTTCATCAGAATTCAGTGAAGTGGGGAAGAAGATATCTTCTCTCTTTCTAAGCAGAAATTACAGAATTAGGTTTCTCTTGAAAAATATGTATAACAAAAAATTGCTCCACAACATAAAAATACAACTTCAAAAGAAAATAAAAATATATTATCAGGCAAGAATTAGCCTGTAGCTGACTATTCCAGCAAGGCACAGAAAATAAGGAGAAAAGATTTTTAAACCCGAAAGATTTCACAAATGTTCAGAAAGAATTCTATCATCTAGAGCTCAACCCCCAAATCTTTCAAAATTAAAAAATTCAGCACTTTATAGAGTTCAGAAGCTCTCTGCAAGGTTGTTGAGGTGTTTTTTTTCTTTTTTATTTTTTCCAAGGCTGATTTTTTTTTACTGGCTAGCTAACAATGTATAAAAATCCTCTAAAATTTACAGCATAGCTATTAAAGTTTTCTTATCTAAATTTTTTTCATTATATGGTAATGAATAATTTTAAATTTGGTTTTCATTTTATAAAAGATATGTTGATAACTTGAGTTTGAGTCTTTTTTCAGTTGTGCCCAGTGATAAGACTAGAGGTAACGGGCACAAACTTGAACACAGGAAGTTCCATCTTAACATGAGGAGGGACTTCTTTCCTTTGAGGGTGGCAGAGCACTGGCACAGGCTGCCCAGAGAGGTTGTGGAGTCTCCCACACTGGAGACATTCAAAACCCGCCTGGACACCATCCTGTGCAACGTGCTGTAGGTGACCCTGCTGTGGCAGGGGGTTTGGACTTAGATGATCTCCAGAGGTCCCTTCCAACCCTGACCATTCTGTGAGTCTGTGATTCTGTGATTCTTTGTTGGTGTTCAAATAGCTGTGATTTGAGGCCATAGCACTATCCAAAAAAAACCAAACAACCCTCCTCCCTCAAGAGCAATCAAAATTAATTCCAAGACTCAGCAGTGTTTTTCTTCCTGGCTTAGTCCTACTTTTCTGTCTGTTGGAGAAAGGCATGGTCTCACCTTACAACCTGGAAAGAAACTCCTCCTGCAGGACACTGAACGAAGACTCTTAGTGACAGAATACCTTTAATTTGACACAGACAGTGGGATCAAGTGCACCCTCAGCAAGTTTGTGGATGACACCAAGCTGAGTGCTGCAGTTGACACACCTGAGGGATGGGATGCCATCCAGAGGGACCTGAACAAGCTTGAGAAGTAGGCCTGTGTGAACCTCATGAGGGTCCTGCACCTTGGTAAGGGCAACCCCTGGTATCAATACAGTCTGGGGGATGAATGGATTGAGAGCAGCCCTGCCGAGAAGGACTTGGGTGTACTGGTGGATGAAAAGCTGGACATCGGCTGACAATGTGCACTAGCAGCCCAGAAAGCCAACTGTATCCTGGGCTGCATCAAAAGAAGAGTGGCCAGCAGGTCGAGGGAGGAGATTCTGCCCCTCTACTCCATTCTGGTGATACCCCACCTGGAGTACTGCGTCCGGCTCTGGAGCCCTCAGCACAGAAAAGACACAGACCTGTTGGAGTGGGTCCAGAGGAGGATCACAAAAAATATCAGACTGCCAGAGCACCTCTCCTATGAGGACAGGCTGAGAAGGTTGGGGTTGTTCAGCCTGGAGGAGAAGGCTCCAGGGAGACCTTATTGCAGCCTTCAGTATTTAAAGGGGACCTACAGGAAAGATGGGTACAAGATTTTTAGCAGGGCCTGATGAAATAGAACAAGGGGTAATGGCTTTACACTAAAAAAGGATAGATTTAGACTAGATACAAGGAAGAAATTTTTTACAATGACTGTCGTGAAACACTGGACCAGGTTGCCCAGAGAGGTGGTAGATGCTCCATCCATGGAAATGTTCTAAGTCTGGTTATATGGGGGCCCTGAGCAACCTGATCTAGTTGAAGATGCCCCTGCTCATTTCAGGGGGGATTGAACCAGATGACTTTTAAAGGTCCTTTCCAACCCAAACTGTTCTAATTCTGATTCTATGAATTTTATCTGTGGTGATCTGCTCTCTTTGATTTCAGCTTTTCAGACTTTCCTTGGGACCTTTCTGCTCTTTGTCTACAAATTTTTTTTTAATCACCTGCCTTAATGTCATATCAGATTTGGTTTCTCCCCAGAGTCAGTGTGTACCTGGAAATAAGGTTTCTCTCTCTATACAGAGATGTCACTTTTTCATAGCCATGATCCATTTGCCTCCCCTCAATCACTTATTGGTTCTGGGAATTCCCAATCCTTATTTGTTTTAAACACTGCAGTAAGCTAGTCTAAGTTCTTAAAAGCCAGCTTGTCCCTAAATAACTCAGATGAAAAGCTTTGAAACCATGATTCAGAATAGATGCCATTAAGAAAAGAAAGAGATGATTGAAACAAGAAATAATTCTAAATTCAGTGTGAGAATCTGGCAGATCTTTATTATCTGCACTACATATACACTCTGCCAAAATGCAGTGCTTGAGCAGTAAAGATATCTCATTGCGGCTGCTGAGGCATGAGTCCAAGCCATAGTCTGGTTTTGCACCCAAAGATGCTCTCAGCTCAGCTGAGAATATTTGGTCTTTAAGCCTAGAAATGAATATTGCCCACAATACCCATTTCTGTGGCCTCTTTTATGGGACACTGTTGGAGAACCTGTTCTAGTGACTCATCTATACCATGGAGACCAGCACATCTACTACAGGCAGAATTATTTAGAATAAGCAGTCTTTGCTGAGAAAATCATAGAATCATAGAATCATTTAGGTTGGAAAAGACCTTTAAGATCATCAAGTCCAACCTTTAACCTAGCACTGCCAAGCCCGCCACTAAACCATGACCCTAAGCACCACGTCTAGATGTCTTTTAAATACCTTCAGCGATGGTGACTCAATCACTTCCCTGGGCAGCCTGTTCCAATGCTTGACAACCCTTTTGGTGAAGAAATTTTTCCTAATACCCAAACTAAACCCTCCCTGGTGCAACTTGAGGCCATTTCCTCTTGTCTTATCACTTGTTACTTGGGAAAAGAGACTGGCCCCCACCTGGCTACAACCTCCTTTCAGGTAGTTGTAGAGAGCGATAAGGTCCCCCCTCAGCCTCCTGTTCTCCAGACTAAACAACCTTAGTTCCCTAAGCCGCTCCTCATAAGGCTTGTGCTCTAGACCCTTCACTATCTTCCATGCCTTTCTTTGGACACACTCTGGCACCTTCTTGTAGTGAGGGGCCCAAAACTGAACACAGTATTCACGGTACAGCCTCACCAGTGCCAAGTGCAGGGGGACAATCACTCCCCTAGTCCTGCTGGCCATGTTATTTCTGATACAAGCCAGGATGCTATTGGCTGCCTTGGCCACCTGGGCACACTGCTGGCTGATACTTGTCTGGCTGTCAACCAACACCCTCAGGTCCTTTTCCACAGAGCAGCTTTCCAGGCACTCTTCCCCAAGTCTGTAGAGCTGCATGGGGTTGTTGTGACCCAAATGCAGGACCTGGCGGCACTTGGCCTTGTTAAACTTCATACAATTGGCCTCAGCCGGTCAGTTCAGCCTCTCCATATCCTGCTGTAGATCCTTCCTAACCTGAAGCAGATCAACACTCCCACCCAACTCGGTGTCATCTGCAAGCTTACTGAGGGTGCACTTGATCCCCTCGTTCTGATCATTGATAGAGATATTAGAACTGGCCCCAGTACTGAGCCCTGGGGAATACCACTTGTGACCAGCCACCAGCTGGATTTGACTCCATTTACAACTCTCTGGGCCCGGCCATCGAGCCAGTTTTTTACCTAGTGAAAGGTATGCCCATCCAAGCCATGAGCAGCCAGTTTCCCAGGACAATGCTGTGGGAAACGGTGTCAAAGGCTTTACTAAAGTCTAGGTAAACAACATCCACAGCCTTTCCCTCATCCACTAAGTGGGTCGCTTTGTCATAAAAGAAGATCAGGTTAGTCAAGCAGGACCTACCTTTCATAAACCCATGCCAACTAGGCCTGGTCACCTGGTTGTCCTGTACCTGCTGCATGATGGCACTCAAGGTGATCTGTTCCATAACCTTCACCGGCACCAAGGCCAGACTGAGAGGTTTGTAGTTCCCTGGATCCTCCTTCTGGCCCTTCTTGTAGATGGGCGTCACATTTGCTAACTTTCAGTCAACTGGGACCTCCCCAGTTAGCCAGGACTACTGATAAACGATGAAAAGTGGCTTTGTGAGCACTTCTGCCAGCTCCCTCAGTACCCTCGAGTGGATCCCACCTGGCCCCATAGACTTGTGCATGTCTAAGTGGTGTAGCTGGCCGTTAAACATTTCCTCTTGGATTATGGGGGCTTCAGTCTGCTCCCCACCCCTGTCTTCCAGCTCAGGGCCCTGGGTACCCAGAGAACAACTGGTCTTACGATTAAAGACTGAGGCAAAGAAGACATTAAGTAACCTCAGCCTTTTCCTCATCCTTTCTCACAATGTTTCCCCCTGCATCCAATAAAGGATGGAGATTCTCCTTAGCCCTCCTTTTTGCTAATGTATTTATAGAAGTATTTTTTATTGTCTTTTATATCAGTAGCCAGATTAAGTTCTAGTTGGGCTTTGGCCTTTCTAATTTTCTCCTTGCATAACCTCACACCATCCTTGTAGTCCTCCTGAGTTGCCTGCCCCTTCTTCCAAAGGTCATAATTTCTCTTTTCCCCCCTGAGTTCCAGCCAAAGCTCTCTGTTAAGCCAGGCCAGTCTTCTTCCCTTTCAGCTCGTCTTTCAGCACGTGGGGACTGCCTGCTCCTGCGTCTTTAATATTTCCTTCTTGAAGAATGTCCAGCCTTCCTGGAATCCTTTGCCCTTCAGGAGTGTCTCCCAAGGGACTCTGTCAACCAGGCTCCTAAACAGGCCAAAGTCTGCCCCCCAGAAGTCCAAGGTGGTGGTTCTGCTGACCTCCCTCCTTACTTCTCCAGGAATTGAAAAGTCTATCATTTTGTGTTACTATGCCCAAACCAGCCTCCAACCGTCACGTCACCCACAAGTCCTTCTCTGTTCACATACAACAGGTCCAGCAGGGCACCTTTGCTCATTGGCTCACTCACCAGCTGTGTCAGGAAGTTATCTTCCACACACTCCAGGAACCTCCTAGACTCTTTCCTCTCTGCTGTACTGTATTTCCAGCAGACATCAGTCCCCTGAGAACCAGGGGACTAGATTATAAAAATTAACTTGCAAAAAATATGAAAAGATACCTGAACAAAAATTAAATTAATGGTGACCCTGTCTGAGGGCAGAAGGTAAAGGATATGGAGTCTCAGTGCTGTGCCATTGACTCACTTACCATGTGTCCCACAATCATGACAAGACATGACAGACAGAGAAGAAGAATCGTCTTACTTCAGCTGTAAGTACATCCAACTCTGAGTCCAGTCTAGAGTAAAGCTGTGCCCAGTAATTACAGTCTGTACCTTCTGTATCTAATCTGTAAAAGCCTGGTGTTGCAGTTTTGCTTGAATTTTCCTTCTGTGAAAACTACTCTTGCGTGTCTTTCTGCCTACTGGCAGAGTTTCAGGAGGAAAGATGATGACTCACAACAGAGTACAGTCTGCTAAAAGGTGAAGAACATGGGTAAATACTCCCTGAAGCTGAGGAAGGAATTGAAAGTAGGTCTCCTACATCTGCAGTGAGTGCCCTAATTACAATTACATTAGAGGAATGGGTAGCATGTGGGATCTCTCAATAACGCTGTATTTTTTGTTGAATTCAGCCAGGTGGTTGCCAAGACAAGCTCAAAATAAATCCACTATACCAGATCCATTGGAGATTTCAGCATAGTATGTGGATCCCAGCTAGACTCAGACATTACAGAAAGACCAAACCACTTCTGCTAAAATGATGGCACTTCTGTTTATGCACAGAAGCATAACTCTGGAAATCAGGGGAAATTTACAAGTGAAAATGTTGGCATCCACAGACTTCAAAATAGGTTTTGACTCAGGAACCTAAATTTCACCCAAGTGCACCACTGTAGTCAGCAAAAACCTTCCATGAACAGGGACAAAATTACTTGAACAACTTATCACAGGAAGCCCTTATTGGAGCATGAGACAGGAGCAAGTAATTAATTAACATCCTCACCACTGGATTCTTTTTCCTCCATGCAACAAGAGGAAGCATTTGTAGATGACTCAAGAGCCCTTTGCAGTCATCAAGTTGCGTGTTTATGCAGCACTGAAAGATATGCAATTCAATGAAGCAGATTCTCAACTGCAAATGCATGTATTAGTCCAAGCAGAGGATGTTGGCTAATCAGAGTAGTAGTTAGAACTTCAAAGGCCTCTTTTTCCATACTAAAACAGGTTAAATTGGCTGAAAGATTTTTTGAAATTACATCTTCTGACTACAATTTGTAAACATTTATCATAAAGTTTCTGAGGGCAATGAAATCCACCTATGCCCTTGAGATGTTCCCCTGCTTTATGCTGAAGGAACACAGGAATTAGTAGAGGATCAGGCTATTTCTGCAACCCACGCATTGCGGATGCCACATAGTTCTTCCAAAGGAGAACCAAGAATCTGGTATTTTCTATCATTCACTAATAGTCACTGCCAAAAATCTGGAGTAATTTATCTCAGTAGACTCATCTCCATCTCATCTCCCCTCCCATGATTAATCTTTCATTCCTCCTAAACTAATTGCTTGATTTTGGATGCAAATTTATCATAATTCCATTGCTCATAGCAAATCTGAACATAAGTGAACCTTGTCTATCTTAATATCTCTGTCATGGTAGAGGGATAAAGGACAAGACAAGAGAAGTCTAGAGGGGAAGTCCAAAAATGTGTTGGGGAAAAATACAAGTAAAAAATCTTGAGTTCTCACTGGGAAAGGAAGGGAAGGGAAGGGAAGGGAAGGGAAGGGAAGGGAAGGGAAGGGAAGGGAAGGGAAGGGAAGGGAAGGGAAGGGAAGGGAAGGGAAGGGAAGGGAAGGGAAGGGAAGGGAAGGGAAGGGAAGGGAAGGGAAGGGAAGGGAAGGGAAGGGAAGGGAAGGGAAGGGAAGGGAAGGGAAGGGAAGGGAAGGGAAGGGAAGGGAAGGGAAGGGAAGGGAAGGGAAGGGAAGGGAAGGGAAGGGAAGGAAGGAAGGGAAGGAAGGAAGGAAAGGAAAGGAAAGGAAAGGAAAGGAAAGGAAAGGAAAGGAAAGGAAAGGAAAGGAAAGGAAAGGAAAGGAAAGGAAAGGAAAGGAAAGGAAAGGAAAGGAAAGGAAAGGAAAGGAAAGGAAAGGAAAGGAAAGGAGAACCACGATGTTTATATTGGATCTGATCTTTTACTTAAAATAACAGACACAATCCAGAGTTCAACAGCAGACCTGGATCTAAATGGTCAAAAGAAATCTGTGTTGTTCTGCTCTGTGGTTTTAGTTCAGGTTCAATGCTAGTTCTGAGAACTAATCCCATTAAGATGAGTGCAGCAGCTCATTCTACCAAAGATTTGCCCAAAATTTTCAATAGGATTTGAGAACAATACTAAATCCTTGGTATGGATTATTTGGCAGAACCACAGAGGAGGAATGTCTGAGCTTGCATTCGTGGATTCCTCAGGAAGAAGGACATGGCACTAGTTAATCACCAGTTGTGTTGTTTGTGTTGCCAGATTCAGTTTTCTGTCCTGCTGGAACTCAAATATCGTCCACAGAGTCTAGATTTCCCCATAGGAACCCTGACACTGACAGGTTCCAGTGTCATATTGCTTGTTCTGAACATACCCCTGCAACAGATGAACACCTAGCTAGATTACTTTTTTCTGTCATCCCCCCCATCAGTCTCTGAAGTCTAGTCCATAACACAATGGACATTATAATGGACATTATAGATTAAAAGAAAAAATGAATTAAATAAATTACTTCACACTTGTGTGAAGTTAGTGTTATAAAGCACTACATTCCTGAAAAATATAATATACTTTACTCTTTCCTGCAAAATTTGAACACAGTTTTACTGACCAGCTTCACCATGTTCTCAGGTCAGCAGCAATCCCTGCATTTCTGCATTGTTATGAACACGAGGGCCTATTTTGCAGTGCTAAGGCACAATAAATATTATAATGTACTGAAAAACCGTGTTTCCCCTACAGAATTTGCAATTTTAATATATTGTCAATGGGAAAAGGTGAAAAAATGTGAATGTGCATGATGAGGAAATGGTGACACAGTAGGAGCCAGGAGAGAAAGCACCATCCTCAACACATTGATTTTCCAGCCACTGCCAGGTACTCCACAGCAGAACGGGAATTGAAGTGAGGGCATGAGGCACAGCTGGGCATGGCACAGAGGAAAGTACAGAAAAGCTTACCTGGCAGGTAATGAAGGCCTGCTGAGGTTACCTGAGCTGTTGTGGTACAAATTTGGTGAGGCTGTCCACTGCTCAAGAGCTCGGTCTCTGTGGAAGGACCAGTCTATGGGCTGCCAAACTGATTCCCCAGGTTAACGGCATGAAGAAGGCAAACTGACTCCTGTGGATGCTGTGCGTGTGTTTGTACACGTTGCTCCTCTCTACTCCTTCTCTGCAGTGTCAGCTTCAAAATTAGGCCAGGGATCAAATGGAGTGTCGTTTGTAAAAGTGCCCAGGAAATATGCTATCTCAGCTCTGCTCAGTCCCCTACAGTTCCCAGCGTTGGCGACTCTGGAGATTTTAATGTGAACCTTGCATTATGTCAGTGCAATCAAAATGAAATACTTTGGAAAGCTTCATTTTGTAAAAAATTCTGAGATTTGGATTTGTTTCAATTTGGAGCGACTCCATATGTTAAGTTCTTGGAATTTCCTGTAGGAAATACCATTTTTCAACCATCTCTACTCCAGAGGGTAAGACGAGGCTCACTGGCAGCAGTGCATGAAGGAGCCTCTGTGTCACCATCTTTGTTTTAGTTATTCTTCAGACAACTTGAAGTTTGCCAGGACTATAAGTAAGAACCCCCATTTATTTCATACAAACTGCAGACTTCCAGGTGCTGCGGCTTTCAGTCATTACCAATCTTTTGATTTGCAAAGGCAAGTGGCAATCTCTAGTCTACTTCAATCTCTCTCATGTCCAGCTCCACAAAATTCACAGCGATAAACCAGAAAAGGCTATATTTGTTATATTTTATTCCTTAAAAGCAGAGTAGTTGTTTTTCAGCCTGGTCAAACCCTAAAACATATTCACAGGTAAGCTGAAATTGTTCCAAGAATGCCAAGTAATCACAAAGGTCATTTGATAGATTCATGAGCAGTTTCTAAGGCAAGTGAGGGAGTCTTTATTTAGGATTAACCTTACCCAGGCTGATGCTGGTGATATGTTGCATTCTTGAGGTCCTTTGGGATGAAGGCACTAAGCAACTGCAACAATTATATGCAGTATGGAAATATCTGCTTTACACATAGATTGGCAGATATTGTACTCTCATGCCTGAATATATTTATCCATACTGGTTCAGCTCATAGCTTATTATGAACATTTTTTATTCTTGCTTGCTAGCATATGTCTGCTTTTATCTCATCCATTACTGGCACATGTATCCTCACAACATAATACCACAGCGGCCATTTTAGTGTAACAGATGGGCAAGAGGATTATTTGTCTTGATACTTCATTCAGAAACCACATTTTGTTTATATTTTGTATTGACATTAAAAAGCTTTTCAACCAATGGCGGCTTTCTTCTGACTTAGTTTAATTTTATTTTATTTTCTAGTGATCCAAAAAGGCATAGTCTTTATTTTTTTCTACTTCAAGAACAGAATGATAGCACTGCCTGGGGGTTACCCATAGCAGTATGCTAACTTCTAACGCAAATCAAACACAAAGGCTGATGAAGAAGAGATGCAAAATTGCTACTGCACCACTGGAAATAAAACTTAAACATGAAATTCAAAGGCTGCATGTTTGATAATGCAAAGGAAATAAAAAATTTTAGAAAAAAAAAACCATAAGAAATAAACAAAACCAGAAAAAAAAAAGAAGCAGATTCCACACAAATCAAAATAGATTTTGAGATTTATCAGATACTTTTTTTTTGGCAATTTTTATACTAAAATCAAACATGCAAGCAAAGCAGGGAATAGTTCGTTGCTTTGGGGAGGAAGGAACGGTGTAAAGCATGGAGCTTCTGACTGCATATAACTGTATGTGGTTTGTCTCCTTTTCTTCCTTTGGAGCACTGAAAGTTTATGCTTCAGGCATGGACGATCTGATTGCCATGTAAAGGCTCTTCATGACGAATAGAGTTATTGTCTCTCTAAATCGAAGGCAGGACCTTCCTTGGATTTGCCTTGTTCAGGATTTCACACTTTTAGCAATCACTGTATGATAATAAAGCTAGATTAGTGTGTTTAACGTGTATCTGTAGCAAGAGATTCATATTCCTGGAGCTCGCAATCGTCACTGAACACATAAATCAAAGGAAAGTTTTACTGTCCAAGCAATAGTATGGCTGGAATGTACCACTGGGGGATTGATATCCCCTAGGTGAAACAACTGACACTAATTGAAAAAACAAAATGTGGATTGAGAAGCACAAGTTTAAAGTCAATATGTTGCAGAAACATCCAATTTGGGGTTTAGATCAGTCAAATTTTCTACTTTCTGGATTGGGACTGAAGTCAGACGTTTTATTAGCTCTGATCCTAGAAGGTCATTTGTAGTAATTTCTACGTAACTACAACTAAAACACCCTTTTGAATCCATTCAGTTGACGAAAATCTTGAGACTGCATTGCTCGGCTAATCATTAGTGGGAAGTACATTATAAAATTATTGATGACTCGTATCAGTGACCATCAACAGTGAGATGGTAAATCTGGGTTCAGATGCCCATCGGGAGAATTTTAGGAAGCTCTAGAAAAACTTAAAATGTCTACACGGACAATTTAATCCTACTTCTACAGGTCTGTGGTGAGTTTCTCCATAAGATTACATATAAACTAAGTCTGAACATGTGCTAAGCCATACTTTACATAGCACCATTTCTTTCTATTACATACGAGAGAGAGAGGGAATATGTTTCATTTTGTTCTGTTTTCTTATACAGAACAACTCAACCAGAGGGTAGAAAAAGCAAAGCACCTGCATTTATAAATTATACAGAGATTTTCCTTTGTGGAGAATTTCCAACATTCAGCTTACTGAGTTCTACTATATAAATATCTGGAATACACAGCAAATAAATTTTGTTAGCAGAACATGATAAAGCAGTTAAGTAGGTTGCAATTTCATTTTCTTGATGACATCACTATAACAGATAATAAAAAAACCTCAACATTTTTACATTTTCCCTCATTTCTTTTGTCTAGTTTTAGCTTTTTAGTGGACATTGAAACAAACATATGTGAACCTAAGTATTGGTACTACTAAACTTTTGAATGTTGCTATTCCCTCGACATGCCAATTACTTCTAGAAAGTTTGGGTTATCTAAAAATGTTTCTGTTTGATTCATCTTCTCCTCCAACCTTTTCTGATTTTCTGGATTTCCTGGTTATTCAACTGAGCACAAATTGCTGTTCATACAGATGCACTGCCATGATTTCTGATTTGCAGGCTGTCACTCCCATTAATAACCTACTAGGCTGTCATGCTGTCATTCCTTGTTGCTGCAACGATTTGTTTCAAACATAGGGGCTGATTCATGAAGAATAAAAAAAGCAGTTGTCCTGTTTTACAGGAACCTCAAAATATTTATGCAGAAAATGTGTGAAAAGCACACACACCACTTTTATCCTGAAGAATGTGATTGCCAAATATCCAACTTGTTTTCCCGAGAGGAAAGAAAAAGAATATAGACTGGATTCTCCACTCGATTTTTTTCTATATGAAAACATAATGCTTTTAATAAAATCTTTCCCTTGTAAAATATCCCAAGTTGAATTCCAGAGCTATGATATGATAACTCCCCAGAATGATGCAATGGCTTAAAAATGGATATCAAAGCTGATTTTAGGGAATTATTTTTTTTTTTATTTCTCACCCTGTCTTTCCCAGAAGTGTTAATGGCAACTATCTTAGCAACAAAAGAGAAAAAAATATCAGTGCCCTTCGGACTTTTTGTTTTACTTTCCTGCTTCAGAGGTACTTGGCCAAAATTCACTCTCAGTGATACTGGTGCAGCTTCTTACAGACTTATGCTTTTGGAAAAGAGAAACCAGCATGGCCGGCTGGATTCATTGTTCTACATTCATCCCTCTACACTGTCAGGCTACTGCATGACCCAGAAAAGTCAGATAGTTTTGGGGATGGCCAAAACCTCGCTGATGAATAAACCAGCACGCGCATCCTCACAAAGTGGAAAATGAACCAGGACTCAACCAAAACCTACACAAGTTTTGACCCATCTGCAGGTGTCCAGGGATGCCCCTCTCCCCGCAGACTGGAGATAGACAGCTCATTTGACAGGTGATGCTGGTGACTGCAGGAGAGCAGGGCAGGTCCCCTCCTCTGTGCCTGCTCCCCCGAGCGCTTCCTGGCGCAGTGTGGGCATCGCGCCGGGGATGTCTGGCTCAGTGGCAGCGGCCACCCTCTCAAAACACCTCGTCCCGGCGTTCACCATTCAGCTCACATACCCTCAGCGTTTCGAGGAGCTGGAGCTGCCAGGAGCTGAGCTCCTGCACTTTTTCCACCGCCAAGGCCCAATGGTTGGCACACCTCCCAAAGAAACAGGCAGAAGGTTTCTGAAGAAGGAAAAGAAATAAAAGAACAACACAGGATGCTCATGTAAATCAAAACTGGGAGAGAAGGCAAATGCGGAGGCTATTTGGATCTCAGCTGCAGTGCTGGCTCCTGGTTTGCCATTTTTCCCCTGTCACCCCCAAGCTGTTTCTCTCCAGCCCAGACCTGTGCTATTTGAGCAGTGTGAAAGTTTCTGCTCCCCTTCCCCTCCTCTCCCCGTGCCGCTCTCTTCCTGCTCTGAGTACTGCTTACAGATGGCTGCTAATGAGGGAACTACTTTAAAATACCTACTTAAAAATACTTAAATCATTAGGCTGACTTCGTACACTGCAATTTAAACCAATATTTTAAAGAGGCAGCCTCCCAATTACAGCGTTATTGTTATCTTCCGTAAGGCTTACACATTAACCCACTTGAAAATTTGTCCCTGCCAAACAATATCAGCAGCCAGTCCCAAACCTGTCAATGCCATAGTATTTTCTAAATTGATGTTTAATTAATGAAGTACTATAGCAACAGGTTCTCTCCCTCCTTTTTTAATTTGATCTCCATGGCATTATAGGAACCTAAAGCTTCCACTAGGCATATATTCCTACTGTTTCCTTGTCAGAGGAAATGTATATTCATTTTAGACTTGCGGAGGCAATTACAGTAGCCACCAGTTGCCTACAGCAGCTAATCAAAGTGATAACCTGCAAGTTCTCAACTCCCCATGAGACAGCCCACTTGCCTCCAGCTGATGAATGCCAAAAGAGCAGCATGGGCCCACCAGTAATGACACCGTCATCTAAGAAAAGTTTTTAACTAACCCATGGTTTTATAAAGACTCTATTAACATCTCATAAAAAGAGGTCTAGATAAAACATTCTAATAAGGTTTTTTTTTAAAGGGAAATACCAGCGCTGATGTAAATGTCCATTGTAAAATATTAAGCTGGTATTTGCCTACCTGTAACCTTTGCGCCTCTCATGTTGTGAAAAGTGATGAAGCCTTCCCGAGTGTTTTCAAGTGTGTGACTAACCTCTGACTAATATGCTATCATGTCCTTGCCTGTGTCCAGCCACACAGTCAAGCACGTGCTTCACCTTAAACAAATACACAATTCCATCGATTTCAAAAGCATTCAGCAGCTTAAAGTCAAATGTATTGGAGCACCATAGAAAAGTGGGTTATTATGCTACTGGAAAGTAGTATCCCAGATTGTTAGTTTACATATTAATTGGTGTTGCCTACAACTGCAATAACTAAAGCAAATTTTAGAAGTAGAAGAAAATAGCATTTATAAATAGCTCACAATTATTTGCTAGCAGAAGGGTTTCACCACATTGGTAGGAAACCTTTAGGTTCTTCTGCATGACCAGTCCCTTGCTTTTGCTGGAATTTTATTATTTAGAACATAGGCATACTTGGCAACAATATGACCCTCTCCACAATCTGCCACCGTATTAGTGACAAAAGCAGCATGAAAGATACACGCTATATTTTTGCTTTATTCCGTCAGTGGATTTCAGAGTTTAGTGTATAAGATTTAAAGTAAAGAGAATTAAAAGATTTGAAGGCTGCTTCTCACATCTTAACTTAATTCAATGTCATAGACTTTGCAACCAAACAAAACCACAGCTTCGTAGTTTCATTAAGATTCTCTAAAAAACAAACCAAAAAACAACCCCACCACAGAACCTCCTTCCCCCGAAACGTAAAAGCTACCCACATAAAGAAATTCTCTGTGGCTGTGCTGTTACTCTAATCTAGTTATTAAATCTGAGGTTTCTCTTTAAGGCTTCCGGCCAGGTTTTGACATTGGATTTCGGGATATTCTAATTAGCTGCAGTCCCAAAGGAGGCGTTCCTGGCTTCTTCCCTGCGTAGTCGGGAGTCCTGGAGGACTCCAGGCTGCAGGCTGCAAGGAGAGCGAGTTAGGTTAGTACATTTCCTACCCGTGTCGCTCTCATCGTCCAGGGAATGGACTTCTGCTCTACCATTTCCTAGTCTCATTAAAAAGTCGGTGAGGTTTTAAAGGCTGCAGTTTCCATTTTTTAGGACTGTCACCACCTGCAGCGGCCATTTCGTGCTTTGAAAGACACACGTCATCATGCTATTATTATTACTTGCTTGCGCTAGCACTCAAAGGACCTGAACGAGGCCAGCCCAGTAGCTCAGAGTACTTCTCCGCAGTAGAGGAAGAGGTGATCGCCACCTTGGGAGCTCAGACAATACCCAGCTCCAAGATCACACCAACTCAGTCATGTAAGCAAAACTGATTTTTTTCCCCATAGCAAATGTGAGGACAAATAGTTCATCTTAATTTGAAAAATCAAGATTAAAAAAAACTTCCAACATCTTTCTCTCCGAATGACAGCAAGACAGAGGGTACTCCCCAGCTGCAGTGATGCCTGGCCGGCGCCAGCCTGTGTGCTCTGCCCTCCCCCAGCACCAGGGAGGCAAAAATGGTGGCGAGGGGACGAGTGATGGGCTCAGGCTCTCCATCTGGGGCATGCACTCGTTCTCCACTGAGAGCTGACCAGGAAAGCTGATGCCTGATGCCGGGGGCTGCTCTTCTCACTAAAACACTCCTGAAGAGAGCCTTTTCGAGACAAAAGCGGTATATAACTTTAACACTTTAGCGCTGACTTTTAATCTTTTAAGAGATTACAACAGACTGAAATAATTGGGAATAAGGGGCAGAAGGCAGGTATGGTAGATAAAATGAAACAACAAATCCTTTAATAAATGGATAGCAGACATTATATCCTTACAGGAGCAAATACATATTACACATGTATGCAACTTTTCACCAGTGGTCCCCAGGTCACCAGCAATATCTGAAGCCCAGAAACTCCTTACCTGTCATACTTTCATGAGTTTTGACTTTGTCTGGGGGCTCATGATAGGCCTGGCTACAAATTCACGTTTAGCGAGAGAGGCGTCTTGTGAGTGACCCCCACCTGATGGGATGATATGCTGAAATTCTAGCAATCTTTTCATTTCAGTAGGAGCTGTGCACAGCTGTGCCAAGGCTTCCTTCAGTTCATGTCTCCAAATCTCCCTGGCAGCTTGAGGAGATAACTAGTGGAAAGCAAGGTTCAACCTCACATTTTTCCCCTGTTTTCCCAGTTTCTACTCATGTTGAATACAGTTACAACGCAGTGGGAAAATCACACAGAAAGACACTTTTTTACCCAACAGTCCCACTTTCTGTTCATGACCACAGCCAGCACCAAGGAATTTCTGCAGATTTTGAAAGCAAAAGCACATTTCTAAAATTTTTCATCCTCTCAGCATAACATGTTATAGCTCATATATCAGGAGGACAGTTTGGCTGATTTGGGAACAGAAGCTTCGAATTGCCTGGAAAGTGGGATAGTATTTCCTTGAAGATCTTGACATTTCTTTTTTGCATTTCAAACTTCAGCAACACAAATATACACAAAGACTCAGAACTGAAAACTTCAAAATATTGTGATTTACCTTTCAAGGTAATGGTTAGCTGAATTCTAACTGCAGGACCAAACCCTCTTCTTATAAACATTTTACATGAAATATAATAAGGTTGTATCTTTGGAGCTATGAGACAAATCTGAAGACACTTCAGAAATAAGAGAAGCAGAATTTGCCCTGTATAATCTCTGCTACAAATAACGACCCCGAGTAAAGAATGTCCCTCCTTTCCAGGCCGACGGGCACACATTTTGTAAACTGCATACGTTTGATCTGAGACACTGAGAGATAATAGCTAAAATCATTCTCACACTTACATTTCTACAGGCACTTTTCAGAATCAAGTTTCACTTTTTTCACTTTAGAAAATACGGAGTAAGATATTCAACCTCTGTATCTCAGATATCTATTGAAATCAGACGGTGCTCTTAAAATCTGATTTCATTTTCCTCCAATAGTGCAGAGAGATGACACCTAACGGATGATACTAGCTGTCAGCTTTATGCAACCATATCTGTAGACTTCAGACAATTATCTGTAGTCAATAGCTGTAGCATCATGGTAATAAAATTATAGTACTTACATATAATTACACTTACGCTCAAATATATCCAGTTCCATTCAGAGCATATATCAAGGGAGTAAATCTTGGTAAGTCGGTAATTCTCAATAGAGAGGAGGGAAGGTCAGATCCATGTTTTCCAAGAAATTTAGTTCAGAAAAAACTTTGCTTTTCAGCTAACATGCTAATATTGTCATCCTTTCAGATTTTAGAAGCAACTGTTCTGGGTAAAGCCTTTGCAGAAGTACCCCTGCTAATCCTACACACATAACTCTTTATTTTTCTACTAAATAAAATTCTTACAATTATATGTATATGAATGAGCATAATACAGTTTATCACATGCTGATTCTATTACTTAAGGTCAGAAATTAGTGGATGCTCTTGGATTCACAATTGCTTGTAAGTCCACCAAGATGAATTTTTCATGTCAGTATAAAAACAGGCCTTTATTATATTTTTCATTTTGTGCTTTCCCCATTCAGTGTCAATACACTGCCTCTCCCTGCTCCTTTTCTGTTCTCTTTCTATTCTTTCATTTCCTGGTCCTCTGTTCACTCCAGCTTTCTCCTTTAATTTTCTTTCCTCCTTCTACTTTTTGATTCTTAGAATTTATGTTGAAGATAGTATCCTGTGCAGAAAAGGTGTTTGTATAGGTGTAAAAAAGACTGCTCTATTACTTCTTCCCCCTCTGCCTCCTCCCCCCTGCCCCGACACTGTAATAGCTTGGCTGTATTACAGACCCCGAGTTCAGTAGTTACAGGACTTTTCCCTACATAATGAAATTCTGAGTCCTAGTCACCCTGCTGTTAGGAAGGGGGAAAAAAAAGACTCTTAAAAAAATCCTAATATGCAGGTATCTGGGCAAGTTTCCCACAGGTCACCACTGCTGTTTAAGTACATTAAAAAACAGATCTGTGCAAGCAGTAACAGGACAGAAATGAAGGGCATTATAAAAGGACTGACAGGATCAGTCCTTTTTCCTTTATGACTTACATGTGCAGGCTCTTGGCAAGAGTTTCTCCTATTTCTAGAAGAAGCAGCTTTCTCAAAAGGTGCAGTATTTATGGTGAAAGTTCCAAATTTCTATGGTTTTCATTACAAAGAATAGTTTTTAATCATAAATTTTACACAGAAAGATGTAATTTTTCCCAGCCACCACAACCTGCAGCTGAGAAAATTAAAGTGGTGAACATTGACAGAGAAGCTGGTGTGGGTTATGCCTATGAAGAAGTCAGATCTGTTGTTCCTATAGGCACTTCTGAGTCTGTTTTACACCAGCTACCTTGGTCCTGTTGGCAGTATGAGGGTTTCTCAACTTCTCCTGTGGCTTTTGCAACTCACCTAGGGTTTGGTGCTGCAAATGTGGCAGTACCAGCAGGGCAACACGAGCTGCAGCTAGCGACCCTGCGGGTCCCACTGGGCTTAGGGAGAGGATGTTCTCATACCGGAAAGGATGAGGACAGACGACAAGGAGAGGCAGCTTACCTACAGCATGCTTCCAAAAGCCACAGAGAGTGGGGGCTCCTTTTGCAAATTGTCCTGTTTCTCACTGAGAAAACTGACCCTGACCTGGCCTGAGGAGAGAGGGTGGCTCTGATTACTACTGTGTCAGATCTCAGTTGAGTAACATCAAATCTACAGTATTTCTTGAAACTGCAACACAGTGCTATTATCAAAGTGGGTTTAGGCATTTAAAGCCTACAAAATGGACACTTCGGGCAAAGATTTCCTTTTGGGAAAATAGGTCGTGTCCTGAAAGCCAAGGATAGTCAGAAGATGGTTAGCGTCTCTTAGGAAATGGCCTATAATTCCTTAAGTGCTAGCTAAAGAAATAATGTACAGCCAGAGAAAAAACTAGAGCTGTCATTTACTGAAAGATCTGATTTATGAGGGATTTTTCATTTTCTTTTTTCTTTTCTCTCTTTTTTGCTAACTAGAGTTAAAAACAAGGTAATCACACCATAATTATAGCTTTGATCAGTTCTCTGCTGAAGACAAAAATGGTTCTATGTAGGTCACTTGCTGATGCCTAAGTTTATAAAAACACACTTATATCATGATAATATCAATATAAAATTATCTGTAGCATGCACACACAAAATCTAAAACTGCTTCAGGAATTGTCAGTAATCACTTATTATATATTTCACTATAAACTCTTCATAAATTATGTTTATTGTCTTATAATTAGTAGTACTAACAGTGCATAATATCAATAAGGTCATTAAATATGTAAACAATAAATAATAGTAATATTAATGCCACCAAGCAGCAATGCTTGACAGCACCATGTATATTCAGCCAGCCTACAACTATATTTCTCGGCACGTCAACAGCCAGACATGGAACGGTGCCAGTCACTGGTTTAATGAACACCAAGACAAGCGGAGAAGTAGAAAAGTTAGTTAGCAGTTGGTTTAAAAGAAAAAAAGAAAAGCTAACAAAAGAAGTGTATTCTAACTCTTATGTAATTACAGGAGATGATGTGGACCTTTTGCATCTTTTTTACCACTGCAGTTCTACATGCTTGCCCTCTATTCCTGGACAACTATCTACAACTATCTGAAAGGAGGTTGCAGAGAGGCGGGAGTCGATCTGTTCTGTCAAGTAACAGCTGATAGAACAAGAGGAAATGGCTTCAAGTTGCGCCAAGGGAAGTTTAAATTGGATATTAGGAAGATTTTTTTCACTGAAAGCATCATCAGGCATTGGAACGCGTTACCCAGGGCAGTGGTGGAGTCCCCATCCCTGGAGGTATTTAAGACTTGTGTAGATATAGTGCTTAGGGACATGGTTTAGTGGTGGGCTTGTCAGTGTTAGATTCATGATTGGACTAGATGATCTTACAGGTCTTTTCCAATCCAGGAGATTCTGTGATTCTGTGACAAGCAGTGAGATCAAGCTTTCCTCTTCTAATACCCAGACTGCTGGACTGAGATAGTTTGCTGTGAGAGCTGGAGTGATAGGTTTGACCTCCAGAATGCATATGGATAAATCAAAGACAAACAATGAAGTACTAAAAGGTAAGCAAATGGTCTCCTGACATTGGATGCTATAATTCCTAATTTTTTTTTCCCAAAGCTCTTTTGGAGAGGTGCAAGTTGGGCTTTTTTTTTTGCTTTTCTAATGGGAGTTCTACACTCTGCACAGATTTGCTATCTGCTGAATTTGGCTGGCATTATTGCAGTTACGGACTGAAGGAAAACAAATTATTTGCAAACCAGTGGAAACCTTGTAGGAACATTGCATTAGGTGCTATATTGACTTTACCTCTTCAGGTAGAGAGAGTGTATAAAGATGCCTTTATACTTATGGATCAATATGAAGTGTTTCAGTTTCCTTGTCTCTCCATCTTAGAAGACTAGAAATCTGTTATAAAATGAAAATGGAAACCATTTGTTGAAGAAAGGGCACATCACCTTTTTGCCATGACCAAGATGACACACTGAAAGTGACTGTGCATTCATTAACATTTGGCATGTGATTCTGAAGTAAACTGTCTCTTTTAAAACTGCCTTGATTTGCCCATTTATTCCAGACCCAAAGAGCAATGGGGTTTTCTTTTTCCAGACTTTTCTTCCCACAGGTCCCAAATGAATGATCTTTGTCCTTCCAGTCCTCCCTGCTTTCTATACTGGAAGTCCTCCCCTCTTTTAGATCAGGTCCTCCTTAAGAAATAGCCCCACATTGAATGCCCAGAACTCCACCACCATGGCAGATAATAATGGGGTTTTTGGTCACTTGGAAATTAAAGTTCCCAACAACATGAGTAGCTGTGGAGCTTGTAGAGCAAATCCAATAACATTTAACATTAATAACATTAATAACACTTTAACAACAAAGAAACAACATTCTTTACAAAAACACATACACTTCAGCTGTTCTGCACCCAGGCTACTTGTGACACTTTGCTGGACACAGCTAAAATCAATATAACAACATTAATTGCATCTCAAAAAGTCTTCTACGTCATTCTGCTCTGCTTGACAGCAATGGCGAGTATATAAATTCCAGTCCATGATGATAGCAACAATGTTATATCTGATGGGTTCAGTTCAGATCATCTTCAGCTGTGTTACTATCTTGGGCAAAAAAATGTACGCTCCCTAAACCTACAAAAGGTACGTGACCACACAGCATAGAAACTGCCACTCCAAGCCTGCCACCCCAAACTGCCAGCAGAGGCTTACTGCTGTCATGTAATTTGAGATCCACCATGAAGAGATGACTGGAGATTCCTGTGGACAACAAGCTGACCACGAGCCAGCAATGCACCCTTGCAGCAAAGGCGGCCAACAGCACCCTAGGATGCATTAGGAAGACTGCTGCCAACAGGTCAAGGGTAGTTATCCTTCCCTTCTACTCAGTACTGGAGAGACACATCTGGAGTGTTGTGTCTGGTTCTGGGATCCCTAGCATAAGTGAGGCATGGAGATACTGGAGCCAATCCGGTGAAGGGTTAATAGTTGATTAAGGGACTGGAGCATCTCTTATACAAGGAAAGGCTGAGATAGATGGGATTCTTAATTCTGGAGAAGAGAAGGCTCAGGGGGATTTTATCAATGTATATAAATACCTGATGGAAATGAATGAAGAAGAGGAAGCCAGACTGTCCTCAGTGGTGCCCAATGACAGGAAAAGAGGCAATGGGAACCAGCTAAAATATCAGAAATTCCACATGAACACAGGAAAACACTTTTTTTGCTGTGAGGATGGTAAAACTTCAGAAGAGTTTGCCTAGGGAGCTTGTGGAGTATCCATTCTTGAAGATATTCAAACCCTACTGGACAAGGTCCTGGGCAACTTGCCCTTGCTGTCCATGCCTGAAAAAACGGTTGGACTAAATTATCTCAAGAGGTCCCTTCCCACCTAAACAATTCTGTGAGTCTATGAAATCCCTCAGGCTGAGGAAGAAATTAAACTTGAGGGTGCATCGAGTCTGAGTGTGCAAGCTAGTAGACACACTACATTAAGTAAAATGCTATGCTGCTGTAAAACTGTATATATGTAGGCTGAAGAGGAAACAATTCCCAGCAGTCCATGCCTTAAAGTTTAAATATATTGGGTTCTTTACACTTTCTATTGCTTAAATTTCCTATGCAGCATGGCTACCATTGTGGATCCCATTCTGAGGTCTTACTCCTCTCCACTCATTGTAGGAGGAAATCTGTGTGTCCTTCTCAATGCTATGGATCCTTTAGGCAGCCGGACCTCTGAATTATAGGATTTCAGCCTAGAAATTGTTCAGGTTGCTACAAAATGGCCATATGCATCTAGCCATTTTGCTGCTTCAAAACTCATGACCATAGCAGTAAGTCCTGATACTGCAGAATTCAGTCATGGCTGTAAGACAAGATGAAGACCAGCTAAGTCTTTCACACCAAATACCTCATTTTTTACTCATCAGTATTCACCTGTTCTTGGCATACAGAGCCAACCAATGTAGCAGGAATCCTTCACATGATATGGAGTAACACTAGCAAGTAGATGGCACATCTGAGCTAGCTAAGACTGTGGATGAAGCTTCAAATATTTGAGCTGGCTTGAGCTGCTGATGAAAGACATCCTGAAATCAATTTTTCAATACAGAAATCAGTTACAAGGTCATTGCTCCAAAGACTACCTAGAAGCACTGCGACCAAAATTGTTTAGGATCATATTTCTGTTCTTCTCACTGCTGTTTGTCAAGGTGGCACAATGCAAGTGAGAACAGTTCTCAGATGCAATCCATATATTGCCAAATAGTTTCTGAAGATTTAACTTTATTAATGACTTAATTAAAATTAATCAACCTTAACCTTTTCCTTGAGACTGGATGTTCACTCCACACTTTTCCTTACCAGTGCTTGTTCCTAGATAAGGGCTATTTAGCAGAAAATGTTTATTACCCCATCCCAGGACCTTTTTATTTCCATCTGAGGATCCTCATGTTACAACAGGTGAGCTCCAAGGTCCACATCATCCATGATTTAATTCTGAACAATAAACTTTGGCAGAGCACAGAGACAGTTTTAGGTCCCTGGAAAAGGTAATTTCATTTCTTTTAGATTAAACTTTTCAAGCACATTCTCTTTGTTTTCCCATTCTCGCAAGCTTTTCTGTACAAAACAGACATGAAATAACCTTTTTTATTTTTTCCTTTCTCTTATTTTGTTATTTCATCATTTTGCCCATATTCTGTTTCTCCGGTTGCAGACAGTCTCATCTTTTCTGGCCCTCTCTGCTTGTCAGCCTCTCACTTTGAATTCAGAGACCTCCTCCATTCTCTCACTAGAAATATGAAGCTAGATGTTTAACATACGGATCTTTGAAAGTGCTGGGCACCCTCTAACAGACAGTGATAGATCTTCCCTAGTTTCTACCGGAGTTGAATTTCCTTGGCACCTTCTACTATCATGCCTGTATACTTAGGGCTTTTCCATTTTGGAGCTCAGCCTTCACTACTTTTCAACACTTCTGTTTCTGAGGACTGTCTTTCATGCAGTTCCCATTGCTCTCTTTCAGTCTGATTAAAATGCTATCTTTAGCTGTCTTCAATTTTAGCAGACTCCAGTTTTGTTTGAAAAACTAAATCAGACTTTAGCGGTCAAGCTATACCTGAGCATAAACTTCAGAAAGGACAGTTGCATTTGATATTCCAGGCTGCAACTGGAATGGATCTGTTTCCGAGTGTGATGATTGCTTCCACCTAACCAGGGGTAAAACAAATAACGGACTTATGTGAATAGGAAGCATTTTGCCTTGTAGTGTACCAAAATCCTAATAATGCTGATAAGAAGAGCATGACTACATAGCTTGCTTTTTCATCCCAAATTCCCAGTCTGAGACCCCAAATGTTCTGATCTTGAATTCCGTGTGCATTTCTAGAATAGTATCGTATGAGAGGAGGGTCATGGAAATAAGCTTTTTCCTTACCACTGATCAATAGAGGGCATAATTAAGGACTGTAGGCCAAATCCTCAACCAAGGTAATTCACAGTGATTTACTCCACCTGCAAATCTGGCTCACCACACGGAATTGCTGTTGTTAAAATGTTAAATCACTCCCAACCAAGACAGAAAAACCTGTATTCTGTGCTTACTTTCCCATTTGTACTTCTTTGAATTTTCCTTCATTTGAATGCCTATACCTCAGGAGACAGGGGCAACCATTTCCTGAAAGAAAGCAAAAGTTTATTTTAATACAGGGTCTGCTTGATCTCTCAAAACAGGTCAAAGTTGGGATAATTATGGGTATCTGACTGATGTTCAGATGCTTACATTCCCTGATGAATCCGTAGCTAGCTCTATGTGATGGAAATATCTCACATTATTCCTGTGTTTGCCAGCTTGCAGTGTCATTCCAGATGGCAAACACAAAAATAGCACGAAAAAATTCTTTCTGAAATTCAGGCTCTAAAAGGGTTTTGTTAATCCTACAACAGATTTTCCAAGATGTTCAAACTGTCCGTGCCTTACTAACATAAAACACCTCAACAGGAGTATCTTGTAAAACCATTGTTACAGTAAATGTCAGGCCATTACTAATTTCTTTACTGGCTACTTACTAAAAGTATGTTTATTTCTTCATCACTCCTCTAAGAAATCTACCTCTGTTACATTTTATTCTTTGCTTGATGTTACTTTCATTAGAGTAGGAGTATCTTCAGAGCAATAGAATTGTAAAGGTCTCAGTTGTTAACATGAAAGTGGGACTGCTTAAATTTGATTACTGTGTTTAATGAAGTGTCACATTTATTTACAAGATGACATGATGAATCACATTACAGTTATTATAAATCAGCTTATAAGAATGGACAAATGGTTCAATAAAGCAATGGATTTACAAATCTAAGATGAACGCATTTGGGTTCCTTGTCATATTTCCCTTTAAAAAAAAAAAAAGCAGTGCACTATTTACTTTAGCCCAGGAGCTAAATTGGCAATTTGCTTAAAAAAGAGAGAGAGAGAGAGAGAGAGAGAAGAGAGGGTTTGCATTTCATTTCATACTATACTTTCTGTCTCACTGACCAAAAATGTCAGATCATTCACATGGGCAAATCCAATCCACCTCTACATGTTCGTTAACCTTAGAGCCATACATATGCGTTATTTCTCTCTTCTAATGCAGTTGTGTTTCACCCCTAGCAGAAGACCTGTCCCACATCTGCACCATATACAATATCTCTTGCCAAAAATTGTTTTGCCCATAACCTTCATTTGCCTGTATGCTGGGCCTTAAACTGGGGTTCAAATTACCCCCAAGAGCATCAGTCCTAAGATTAAAATACAATTGTATCCACTTGCCTTTTGGCACTTTCATCGTTTTGCCTTGTGTGACAACAGTGACGTGAGTTGCTCAAAGCCTGAACAAAATCAAAAAGTAAATAAGCATCCATCCAGCCCCCCCTTCTCTCCTCGGCCTTGGAGTCTTCATTAAAATGGTCTTAGTTCACTTCCATATGAAGGAAATTGGCTCATTTGTGTGCTGTACTCTCTCTCCCTCTCTCTCTCTGCCTGACTTGCAAAGGAATTTGTTTGAAACATTTTTTTTCAGCGCATTTCTGTTTATTTGTGTTTGCCCTGCAGAAATGCTAATGCAGGTTCATTGCATTAAACAGGCCTGATAACGTCTGAGTGCACTCACATATGTGTAGGCTGAAAAACAGCCACATCCCAGGGAGGAGAGGGTCTGAGGAGGACGTGGGTGTGTTTTGGGGTGTGTGGGCGCATTGTTGGGGGGGGGAGGCTTCCAAGTGGTTGAGCTCAGGCTTTCGTGCCACATCTGCATTTCACCCTGTTTGAGTGACAGGTGTACATGGATGCCACATCGGCTGCCAATATGTTATGAGACCATGGTAACAATCGCTCATCTCTGGGGAGCTATGCTGCCTCGTTCCTCACTATCAGACATGAAAGAAATAATTTCAGGTGCCAGAAAAGGAACTGTGATAAAAGAAAACATTTCGGCTTTCATGGCACTGGAGTTTGCCCTGAGGCAACAGCTTTGATAAAAAAAAGTGTCTCTTTCTTTACATTCACAATTAATCCATGATTATCTACAAGCAATCCTTTGGCCTATAGGATACTGACAGAAAAGTTGTTTTTCTTTTTTTTTTTAATTCCTTGTACACTTCACCTCTGTTTTTTCCTGCTACATGTACCTATTGTATCACACAGATCTTCAAACCCTGCTGAAGGTAGAGACAGCTTCCCACCCCCACTTTAGGATGTTATGGAGATATCAGACATATCTGTGTAGAATAGGTATTGTTAGCTGAAGTATTAACATGTAATGTTTCTTCAGTTGTATATTTAAGAAAAATATGAAAGAGGGCTATTATACCACAAGGGCAGGTGAACCAATCCCTCTTTTCTGCAGTGTTCTGTGTCATCAGTCAAAAGAAAATTTCGATATATTTTTAAGAGCTAAACAATGAGCTTCATTCAGGAGGCAATATTATTCCTCTCTGCATGAGTTCACTTTCAGTTGATATTGGTTGGATCCAGCGTTCATTGTGTCCATCTGATATTGATAAGACCATGCTTCTCTGTTGAGGTCAGGTCCTGCCCAAGAGACAGACAGGGTCACTGTGTAAAACAAATAGCACTGGAGTTTTGACCCAGGCAACCTCAGTCTTTCCTTGGGTGTCCATGAGGACTGGGGGCACACAGCCTCCTCCACAAGGAGGTCTTCACTGCCCAACCCTGTAAGGGAGGCTTGCAGTCCCATCACCCAGCAGTAATTCCTCACCTACCAGTCTGGGCACCTTGCACCCACAAAGGGAGAGAGGGTCTCTGGGGTGCCCAAGGCACAGATGCCTCTGTGCAAGTACATGTATACATGCATACATATATGTATAGCTGGGCTGAGCACGGCTCCTCTGCTTGCAGATGGCAGCATGGCACAGCATGCCCCACCTTGTCCTGGGGAGGGCCTGCACCTCCCAGACCATGCATATTCCTCAGGCACCCTGAGGTGCAGCCTGGGGCTCCTTTCAGGGCTTATACAGGCAAGATGGTGCCTGATGTGAAGGGGGTCCAAAATCATGCAGGAAATGGCAGAGCAGAATTTTTTTTGGGCACAAATCCTTGTGGCACAGGTCTAGTGCCTCCCCCTTCCCAGCCCTGGCCTCCCATGTCCCAGGCCACCCCTCCTTGCCCCTTGCTCCTGACATCGGCTGGTGCATGATCCCACACAGGCCATGCCCAGTTGTACCACCTCAGGGCCAGCAAAAAATAGGTCAGCAAAAAAACATTGGAAATAGAAAGTTGTCTTGGGTGGCAATGCAGTCCCTCTTTGGGAGCACACAGAAAATTCATGTCTCTGGAGCTTACCCTAGTGGCAAGGAGCCTGCAGAACCATGGCATGACACAGTGCTGTCCTCCTTTGGTGGGGAAGCCTCCATATCATCTGAATTGTCTAGCAAATCTGTCAGTCATCTTACATACAAATACGGTAAATTATATACTCAAAAAATGTTCCCTTAGTACTTCCACAGAATAAATCCTTTTGTGTTTATCAGACTACATCAGCTTCTCTCCAATGACAAACATAAGAGCCATGAAGTAAAAGGATATAGCTCAACGGACAGGACAGCGCTTGTCCAACAAGTTGGGTGGCCTGGAACAAAACTGTCCACACAGAAAGTGCGGGGGGGTTTCCTAGGGTGTTTTATTTTTCTTTTTCTTCAACTCAGCAAAAAATCAGACTGATCAAGCCAGATCTGTAGGGATATTTAAATGCCTAATTGGTTATTCACCCTGATTAGGCACCCATCATGGATCTAGCTTTATGCTCATTCACTTGGACAAAGGGATAAAAATTTTACATATATATGACCTCACACCTCTTTGTCTTAGTTTCTTTTCAGAAATGTGGCAATGTTTTGCCTTATCTGAAAACACCTATAAAGATTTCTGAGAAAAATACAAGGAATTGATTGAGAGAGAATGTTTAACATGACATAACCATCACTAATAATGAGACTTCGGATTTATCTTCTTATTCATCTCATTCATGGCTGACTTCTTGAACCTCTGCAAAGCTTAAGGTTTTATATTGGTGACTTTTAGATTGTAACAAGATGTGTTTGCTTCATGTTACTTATTTCAGGTCTTTTTAAGGGTACAATGACGTAGCATGTTTTCTCCTAGACCAGATTAACTTTGGCAAAAACTGTCTACCTACAGGGTCCAGTAATTAAGCAGTTTGTGCAAGAAAATGGAACAAAAAGCCAGAGAAATTACATGAGTCTGAAGTCTTCAGCTACCACAGTTGTAGAAACTCTGTGTTTCTGTTTCCCATTTTTCTCCATTTAGGTCTATCTGTCCATATGGATGGATGTCTCTTTTTGTTTATCACTTTCTCTCTCTCTCTTTTTTTTTTTTTCCCCTCATCAACACGCATCATTGTCCAGTTTCCCGTTACTGTCTTCTGACTAACCCAACCAGCAATATTTTCAACAATGGGCTGATTAGTGGAAAGGAATAAAAACAATATCTGAACGATAATAATAAACAGACTGGGGAGATGAAGGAATTATCAGGGAGCAAAACCCTGACACGGTATTGCTAAGTTATGTACTCATTGCTCCCTTGCTCTAACAAGCAGCTGCATAAAGCCAGGTAGCTTTTCTTCTCAAACAAAGCTAAGGGGGAAAAAAACAAAGCAAGACTTCTGTGTGTACGTTGGTACGTGTTTCAGGGGAAAAAAAATCAGGACATTGTGAGCAAACTGGCTCTGCAACGGATCGACAAGGGTTTATTATTCTGAGCAGCACTCAATCAAATGTGGCCCCTATGAACAGAGAGTAATGTTGGCGAATCATCCTGGGGGCTTTTTTTCTGTGTGTGAGTGGTATCCATCTGTCAGCTGTCAGTGCCAGTGAGAGATATACAGAGCTGTCACTTCTTGTCAGCCAGCATTTGTGAGGCCTTTTGCAGCTGCTACACAACACATACTGTCCTTATTGAAGGCCAGCAAGGAGTCTTGGAGAAGATTCTGCTGGGCAGGGTGAAAAGGGGAAGAGAGATGTCAGGACCACTCTAGGAGAACAGCCATGACCCATCAAAGATTTTTAACTTTACTCTCAAAATCCTATTCTTTTTCTGAATATTAATGATAATAAAAGGCAGATGGAGAGCTGAGGTAGTGGCACAGCTATATGCTCTGCATTTAGAGATTCAAGGCAAGTCTTGTGCTCCCTTTGGTACCTTTGGAACCTATAATAATAAACACGGTGGGATGTGGGTGGTGATGCATTCCAAAGAGTCCAGTTCTGTATCCGGAATGAAATGAGAAAGGGGACAAATAATTATTCCTCCAAGGAAAAAAAATCTCCATCCATCACTTCCCAGATGCACACACACACACATATATATATACACACAAGATAGATGTGCGTGTGTGAAAAACTTAGATGCGTACCCACACATTTGAGAAGTGTTGGAGCTGCACTGGGCTTGTGCTGAATTTAGGGCTAAACCAAAACTCAAGTTCCAAGGCATTGAAATCTTGCCAACTGTTTTCTGAAAATCTTGGCTCCAAATGTTGAAAATCTCATGAGATCAGCTGTTCTTCTGAGCTTTCCTCCACCATGGGCTGTATCAGAACCAGCTTCAGCAAGTAAGAGTCCTTTTTGGTTTGTGATCTGCTGCAGATTTATAACATTGATAAGGACCAACAGTTTTGCGTCCAGCCTGTTTGATCTCGCATATTATCAATCACAGATGGAACAGAAATACTGTTTTTAAATAAAGGATCCTGATTTTAGAATATTATTATAGAGTCGCAGAGTATTATAAATGTGTAGGCATGCCAAATTGTCTTGTGACATTTAAAAAAGAGTAATTGTTTAAAGCTATAGAGAACATTTTGTTTTGCTTTATATGTTTACAGCTGCCTTCACAACAAAGCTGAACTAACATGGCCAAAGTGCAAGGCAGCAGGATTAGGAGAAATGAGTGTACGTGGAGCTGGGAAGTGCTAAATTCTACTCTGCTTTTCCACTGACTCTCCAAGCTGCCTCAAGCTGACCATGTCAATTCTCTACATGTTTCCCATTTGGTGATAACGTTTGATTACCACTCTTACAAGGGCACAGAGTTTCAACAAACCTTTGAGCTTCTAAAGATCTCTACAGGTGCAAAGCTCTCTTGAGTATATCACCAAACCCAGTTGTGTGATTTTAGTTGTGGGTTCATAGTGCAAAGCTAGAAATTTAGCCCTAGTTCTGCATCAACAATTTTGCAGGAGTGGAAGGTCAAGAGATGTTAACAATTCTCAGAGTTTAGTGCAGCTTTCGACATGAATAAGCCATCATTTAAGCATAAGATCTCATACTAGAGAAATTTTTTTTGGAAGTCATCTTGCTCTCCTGATGAGGCCTTTTCAAGAAATTTAGAAATTCAGGTTTAAAAAACGCAATCAAGGGTATTGTAACAAGTTTGTAGAGTACGTAAGTCAACAAGGTCCTCTTCAATGGCTAAGGTTTGTACATACTACACAATATCAATAGCATAACAACAATATCTATAATAAAATAATTAGATAATAGTATTACATAAAAAATAGAAACAATTAATTTTAATTATTTTATATGCTTCCATTACACTACACGCAAATGAAATTTAAAATCCTGTAGAATACTAAAAAACAGTCAGGCTGGATAATTATACTGTTTAGTATTTTTTACTAGGGTGACTGGGTTTCTCAGGCAGACTGCTATTGTTAAGCCCAAGCAGCAAGTACTTCACTGATTCATTTTGTGCCTGTAGAATTTTTTTTATTTAAAAGATGCAAAAAAGATTTATAATTTAGCTTAGGGTTGCTTGAAAGCCTGCTCTGTTTGGTTACCAGTTTCAAACACATATGGTATAACTCATATTGCTGCAAGTAAAACAAGACTGACTGTTGAATGAGCATAACACTGTAATAGCAGAATGTCTGCATTTAGCCCTTTTGACTCAGATCTGCTCACAAGCCAAAATCAAATGGGAAACAATTAGTGCCTGTCAGAAAATTATTTACCCCTTCCCTCTGAGAAAATCCAAAAATGCAAAAGAAAAAGAAGAAATTTTCAGCTTAAAAGTATTAATTTTATTGTGGAGATGCTATTCCATTGGCTCATGGGAATTGTAGTTCATATACCTCATGCCCCTATTCCTTTTTAATGACTTAATCCTTTATTAGACTGTCTCTTGCCCTTAGTCTCCCCTGTTCCCTTCCATGAATAGTTTTGGTGTATCATGGAGGATCCCACCATTTGTGTCCTAGAAGATACAGGAAACTCCATAAGAGGAACCCCATCCATAAATGACAGGAGGAGTTTGTGGCTCTGAACAACTTCTGCAAAGCCCTATGGCAAAGTTCTAAATTTTGGGCAATTTCGTGATTTTTATGAGAAGTCACAGATACAATTCTCCTCTCTGAGTTCAAGTCTAAACCTTATCATGCTGCAGACTATTAAGGCTTTGGATACTCCTCAATTTAATTTCCTATTTAGAATAAGAGCAGCTAAAATTCCCAGGAGTGCCTCAGGATGAACCCCTTCAATAAACTGTTTCGGGTGAATGATATATAAACCATAGTGCCAAAGTGTAGTACACCTGAAAATGAGCCCTTCCTTATGAGCCCTGTGGAATTGTGCTGTATTATAGCCTTTGCCCACCAAAGCACAATTTGCTGGGTTACCACATAGTACTTTAAAAGTATCATTCTTTCCTGGGGAAGAACAAGAGAAATGCATTGCTTCAGATAGAGGTGGTGAGGGGAAAATGGTGGGTGTTATTGTGATTAGAAAGAATAGTGGATCTTTATAAACTTATGTTGTTCTTGGGTTTGGAAAATGGCAAGCCTGAAGTAAATTGGGATTGAGACAGAGAAGCTTGTTTACAGCAACTTTCTGTCTAACATCTATTCTGGAAATTCTGGTGGACATAAAGACGCTCTGGTTTTCCTGTGTTGCAATCAAAACAGCATGGTGGTCTCAGTAAAATATGGCTACTATCTGTTTTTCTGTTAGTGATAGATTTACATACCCCATACCTCTTTAAACCAGACTAGGAGGACCCTGTACCTTTTTCAGTCCTCAAATGTTGTTTTAATTATCAAATTGCATGACTCTACTCCCTTGATATTTTGTGTAGTTGTTAATTTGCTGTTGGGCGTTTCCCCAGCCTGCCTACACCATCTATATGTAAAGAATTTTTTTATTTACTCCCCAGACTCTCTCTGCTGCTCAGGCTTGTTTTCTGTCTCTGCTGATCCTGACTCCACTTTTCCCTTCGCATTCAGTTGGATTTCTCCCCTGGATTTCCAGTAGACAGGCCAGTAGAAAGCATGGACAAAAAACCAGTTGTGTAGGGCAGTAGACAGACATGGTGTAGACAAAACACAGTCTCAAATGAGAGACACCTTATGACAGTGGCCATGGCTCTTTGTTTAGACCACAAAGGCTCAGCTGTCAGGGAATCAAGCTACCTGGGCCCACCAGCCTTTGTAGATGTTGTTTGGTGCCCCTGCTATTCCAGGCATGAGGAAAGGGTGGAAGTACATCTGGAGACTGGCTACACGTTTGCACATCTCCTAATTTTGTGACTGGCAGAGCTGTATAGGCTCAGAAAAAACAGGCAACAGGGCTTAGCATGGCCAGGAGCAGAGCATCAGGCCTGAAGAGCTCCTCTGGCCTTGGCACCCAGAACTTCAGAGGATAGTATGGAAATGCTGTTCCCCCTCAGTTCACCACTAAGAAACCTGCAGATACCTTTGGTGAAGATAGGTATCAACAATTTCAAGGTGTATAGAAGAAAACAAATAGGTCACTGAGAACGGAGGTAAAACCAGTAACATTAGGTACTAACAGGATCCCAACAAAAGAAATAAACTGAACTGTTTCATCAGGAAATTGGGACCATCAGCATCAGTTTTCTGTCACCCACAGTAGCAGTTGGGTTTGCAGCCTCATCCAGGTAACACAAGTGGAGAAAGAACTGCCATGGGAGCTCAGTGAGGAACAAGCCTTGTGAAAAGCTGTGGGGACACCAGGGGATAATTTCAGGACACAGAGCCAACATACATGTCTGTTTGACAGGGCCAGCAGCTGACAGAAGCACTGCTTCTGGAAGCATTTTCCTGAAAGTGAAGTGTCACATATTTCCTCATCACCCGCTGATAACCTTGGAAAAAGCAGAGAGGAGAAGATGTACCTTGTGGCTATCAGATGCCTTCAGAAGAGAAAAGGAGAACATGCAATTGGAATTTGTCTCTAAGATGGAGCTGATGTGTGCCAAGTTACACAAGTACACACAATTTAGTGGGATTGACCCCAAGGAGTGGGAAAATGGGAAGAGTCTACACACCGTAAATAAGCACATCTACTTCAGACATCCCAAAACAGAGAACAGCAGGACCATTTGGATTGTATAGTGCCACCTATTATTCAGCATTGCTTAACTCTTGGCTTTGTAGGAGAGTTTCCGGTTGCTCAAAACATTAATAAACTTTACTCACAGTGGCTGACATTTTCCATACCTCAGGCTAAGTGCTTGTGGAATATTGCAGCCAAAATGTGGCTCAACTATTTCAAAGTATGAAGCAGTCGTGCTTATAGCTTGAGAATTGCCCAGATTCATCCTCTGCATTGCGGCCAAAAATGGTTGACAAGGCTCAGACACGTGTGTGTGTCCGTCAGCTTGAGACTTGGATATGCATTTGTGCCATATAGAATGTGATATTGATGTAACACTTGATATTATGTGGCAGTTTAAAGGATTTCTTTGGCTTGAGTTTGAGAGTGACAAAGTCGTTATTATTCCATGAAGGCCACACCAAGTTAGTCACAGGCCAACACCTCATCAACAATTTTGTTGATGCAACACTAATGAGGGAGGCCTAAAAAACAGATTAAGGATTTTTTATATACTGTCATATATATAGAGAGTCATGTATTTCTTTGTTTTTAAAGCCAAATTGAATCACTGGTTATGGTCAGATAGTTGTGGAAGGGAAAAAATATTAGCATAAATTTGAAAATCCCCTCTAAACCATTGAAGATAGTTCTTCTATGCAGTAAAAATGTTTTGTGAAGTGAAGATCAGTGAATGAAAGGATAAATTTGTTATAAGCATGTTGCAGTTATCAAGAAGCAACTATTAAAACCCAGGAAATTCAGACTTAAGGTTAAACTTCAAAGGAACTTGAGGCAGATGTTAGCTCGTGACTTCAAGGAGTAAGTGTTAGTAAGATTTATTGGGCCAAATTCATCTGATTCAAGCCTAGTATAAGCCAATGGAGTTTTTAAAGTTAGTGATAAGGAACCACTGTTATGTTGGATAGATAAGAGAGTCTGACTTTTGTTTTTCTCAGGTTGTTCAAATAGAGTGACTTAAGGCGGCTTGGATATTTTAATCGGTAGCTTTTATCACTGTTGAAATTTAGATTTCTTTTTTCCTTTCTTTTTCTGCCCATTTAAAAATATGGCTTTTGTCTTTCTTGATCTTAAGCTGAGCACAGCTTCATTTTATCAATGTGTAGGTATTTTTTCTTGTTTTAATTTTCCCAGTTTTTGTCCTTCCATTTTAAAATACTTTTTTGTTATTATCTTTCCCTGCTGTGAACGTGCTACTACATGAAAGTAGAAGCAACATTCAGGGATAGCCCAGTCCTTTGTGTACAAACACTCACTTCCAGATCCTCTCCATTCATGGAGACTCATGCAGTTGTTCAGTTCCAGTAGAGAGTCCCATGGAAGTCATTCACACTTTTTGAGGTTCAAATCCATAGTCTGAGGTGCTTTCCTATTAGTGAATAGGAAATACTGAATAGGTGAATGCAGATTGACCAAAGCAAAGGAGAATCCTTGCCTACTGAGAGGCCATCTGAAGAGTCCCACTGAGTCTTTATAACATATTTGTCCTGATTTTTCTTCTTCTTCAAGAGTCTGAAGACAAATGCAGACCAAAAAAAAAAAGTGGGAAATAATATATACATATCAACTTAACTTCACTTGAAGCATATCTGAACAGCTGTCTCCCACATGAAGTGTTATTCTTCTTAGTGATTGACAAAACGAGAAAGAAAAGACAGTGGTATTAAAGTACATCGCATTCTAGATTTCGCTGGCACTGTAGCAGAACAAAGGAATAAAAAGGTGGTGCAAAAAAAAAAGAAAAAAAGTTGCCCCAAAGCAGGTTGGTTGCTTGCTAACAGAAGTGTCAGCAATTTTTCCTGACATAGTCACTTTGAACCGAACAGAAGTAAAAACAGTGAAACACAGGACAAGAAAGATCAAAATGTGTCTATGTCCCCAGAATCTTCCTCTCTTTCCTTTACCAACAACCGCAGGAGATGAATCACATGCACCAGGGCCACCAAGCCCAAAGAGCTGATCTCTGCTTTGCTTGCCTGAGAAAGGAGACACTCTTTTCAACTTTCTCTGTCAACATGTCACGTGGGAAAGGAAAGCCACGCAAAAATCAAGTCAGAGCTTTCCCAGTGATTAAGCTGTTTTACAAAAAGTAAATGTTTTCCTTTGAATTATTACCATCTCACTTATTTCCATGTTGCAACTAAAGGCCAGTAGTTTGCAAGTGCAAATACTTGGGGGGAGGAACAGGGGGAGACAAATAATTTCCATTTTTGCCAGTGTGTAAATCTTGTTTTCTGCTGGCTGCAGTCACCCTGATGGACTTGGATCCAGTGAAGGCCCCACTGTTTCATGACATGAATATGATTTTGGAGTCAATAATGTAAATGCTTTCTTATATTCAACACAAGCAAGGCGCAAGAGCAAATATTCTCATTTGCTGTCAAGGTGATGTTTAAAATAGCCATTAGATATGCATCTACCCAAAGCTCCAAGCCCCAAAATGTCTGCATATGTGTGTCTACTGCCTCGGTCTTTCCACTGAAAAGGCTGAGAACATATGTAAGTCTCCCTGGACTCATCAACTGTAATGCTTTTGGCACAGTTCTTCATCACCCCATCCTCTTCTGCCTATTTGTTTTTTCCATTGTCTGCCCATATCATCTGATCCTGTAAATGCACGGAACTAACTACATTCTGTGATTAAAAACAGGAATACTTTCTCTTGCAGTAAGTAAAGTTAATCATGCTCAGAAATGGGCTCTTAATGCAGCATCCCAAATATCTTCCTAGAAAATGTCCTATGGGCCCTAATTATCTCTCTCCAAATAAAAAGGATTGAGTCCAGAGTTTTATATATCTGCTTAGTTTTCAACTGGATTTTGCTGGTGGTTTAAATAAGCGTGCTCATTAGCATCTGTCAGCTGCCCAGACTTATTATTTCATTGCTATGTGTTGATTTGACTTTATTAAGACCTATAAGCCTTGATCCTGCCTGAAAGATGGACTCCAGGGCAGATCTGCTGCAGCAGTTACAGTCATCTAAACAGGCTACGTTAGTGACCACAGTCATGTGAAGACTGCTGCCTTGCCCTGCAGGAGGTTTTCACCTGCAGATTTTTTTTCTTTCTTTTATCGACTCAGTCTACATCTTCTGACTGTTAGAGCACAGTGCTGAAACATTCCCTTACCTCCAGCTTTTGATGGAAGCCATCCATTTCTTGCTTTAGCTTAAAAGGAGGAATGGATTCCTGGAATCTAGAAGAGTAGATTAATATGTCTAACAATAAGACAAATCAAACAAATGAGCCGCATATTTATCTCTTTCCCTGTCCTCTTCTCTCTTCCCTCCTCAACCCTTCCTTCCATGTGAGGAGTGCTAATATGCTGTGTAATGTAGGAACAGTTTGGTACGTTCCTCACCTGCCCTGGAGCTGATGGTTGTTTGGGACTATGGTATAATTGCTTCTGGAGCTGCTCTCAGCACGGTGGCTTCAGTATTGCAGACATTGTTGTGGGAGAATGGGGAGAAAATATTCCTGTGGCAGCCCATCTTCTATTTCCAGCTTAGGGAGGAAATTCACAAATAGTTTTTAGTCATGGTTTTATAATTCTTAAATACGTTTCTAAAGAATTGCTTGTGGGAAAGGGTGACAGACTAGTGAGTGAAAGATCTGCACTTGGGCCTTCCAGGCAGTTGTGCAATGGAAATGCTCCCCAAGAAAAGTTTGGAGAGTATGAGAGCTTTCCGTTCGAATTTTTATAAAACATGCTTTTTCCCTCAAAATCTTGTAAAACTTCATCAACCCAAACGGTATCAGAGTGCCTTCCATGAACATTAAGTGATACAACCTAACTCTAGTTTATTGGTTCTTTCTTTTTCAGTATTTCTCTCTTCCTTGCTTTCTCTGCTCCAGAGGGAGCCTTTCATTTTCCATCCAGGTCCTGTCAAGCATTGTTACGATGCTTTTCAGTCCAGCTCTTGTCTCCCAAAGCTTTGGGGTCTGCTCATATTCTGAAGAAGGAAGATCATCCCGGACTGCCCCAGAGCTCGGGGGTACCAGGAAGGTCAGGGCCCAAAGGGGCATGCAGGGAGCCCAATGCTGTTGGGCAACCAGAGGTTCCTGTCACCAGGGCCAGTCCGCAGCCTTGCCTTGCTGCAGCCCACTCAGAGTTGCCTGTGACTGCAACAGAGGCAAATTCTTCTCCAGCAGTCAGGCAGCAAAAGGGTTCAGACCTACCTTCAGTAGGGCCGAAGAGGTAAATGCTATTTCCTCACAAGAGGTAAAAGCAGCTCCCTATCGTCGACAAAGGCTTAGCTGCAGTTTAACCACACATCTTTTCCCGAGTGACAAATACCCACCAGGACTGATGAGCTAATTCCAGCCTGAGAAGAATTAGCATCCATGTACTTAAGAAAGGAATGCTGAAGCAACAACCTGCTTATGCCACTTGGCCTGGGACAATGAGACATCAATAATCTCGTATTTTAAGTCCTTTCACCTAGTAATGTTTGCAAGCACTGTCCATTAGCCCTCCTCCAGCCCCCCAGTGCCACCTCTAGAAATGATGAAGTAAAATTCAGTTTGAGATCACACTTATTCCCGCATCCAAATCCATCACATATTATAGCCTCTCATGTTAGCACAAACATCCTTTAGAATGAAACTTTCCTATTACCATTTCCATTACAGAATCATTTCATCTGTAATAATTTTCCATCAGAGGCTAGAGAGGAGTCTGCTGCAGCTTTACCTGCTGTTCATACCAGGCACGATTGAGAGATACCATTTTTCTTTGTGTTTGAAACCAACAGGAGGAGGAAAAGGCTCTATAAATACAGACGATCAAGAGTATTTTACATCTAGTGTTACACTGTGAAGCCCACCTGTAACAAAATAGGAGAGCAGAAGGGGGGTGGGTGGGCGTGAGATTTAGGAAAAATAGAAGTAGAATTAATCCTTCAGGCTGAACTGCCTCTGCAGAGCACAGCTATACAGTCCTGCCGACTCGAAGGGCCATTATTCAAGGGTTAAATGTCACTCAAATCAACCTCATTATGAACTGAGGGATGAGGAGGGGCTCGGGGGAGACACTGCTTTCTTATGCATTTCCAATTGAGCCGCTCTGGCCTGGAGATGACCCGCCGCACGATTTTTAAATTATCTCTGTGCGCGCTCTGCTTGTTTTGGAAATGCTCTAAATAAAAATAATGGACTGTCTTTTAATAAGTCTCATTGTGAAGATTCCACATATCAAACAACGCAGCGCAGCTTGGAGGCAAGCGACGGGCATGTGTGATCTAGCTGGAAGAGAGACAAATGGTGATGGGAGCAACTCCATCTAGGGACCGCTGACAAGAAAATGGCATTCGCAAACTGACACATCTGTCAGGGTGGAGAATATTGGCACCTGTCACGCAATTTCAGTCATGACTTTTAATAAAGCTGCTTTCCCTTAGGTAAAATTGGAACTTGACTGTAATATTAGCTGCAAGCACGTCTTGTTTTCCCCTTCAGAGCTCTTTTGTACGTGAGACGTTTCAAATGAATCTTAAAGCTGAAGTAATGATGTTTACTACTTCTTCCCCCCCCCCCTCCCCTTCCCTTTCCAAGTCTGGATTTGAAAGAGATGTTGTGCTGAGTTTTTTTTTTTCTTTGCAAAATGTCTCCCCTTCATCTACCAATACCAGATTTTTTTGTATGTGAGTGTGTGTGCGCGTGAGTCTGTGTAGCGCTTTTTCTCTATCACTCTTTTTTTTCCCCCCCCTTTCCTCCTCCTTTTCAGCTGGGCTGTTGTTTGAGTGAATTTAGCCTGGGGAAGCATGTATATCATAAAAACTGGGTTGGGATTTGTTGGCTGTCAGTCAATAAATCAGTCAGAGTTTAATTACCAGGCATGTGATGGGAAGCGGTGACAGGCACCAGGTCTGTTGGACAGCATTTCTTATGGGGCAGCCGCTACTAAAAACAAAAAGTTAGAGAGTATGTGTGCGTGAGTAGACGCCGGATGGGAAGGAGGGGGAGAGATGGAGGAGAGGAGGGGGAGAAGTGGAGAAAGAGGAAGGGGGAAAGGAAAAGTTGAGGAGTCCTGCAGCTGGAATCTACTATTATGAGGGGAAAAAAAAATGTTTTGTGTTCTTAAAACAAAGACTATGAGCGTCTGTTTCAGGACAAAAAAATAAGTTTTTTAACTGAAGCGTTTCCATGTTTTGCTTGAAATATGTCAGCATGTTCTGAGTGTCGCCTGATGCCTGTATTAACTTATGCTGCACTAAAGTGCACCCCTTTGTTTAAGACTTGCAAACATTTTATCAGGAATATTTTTTTAAAAGGAAAGAAAATAACTACAGTTGAGAGAACACATCGGGGAGATGGGGCTGGAAGGAGCTGGAGAACTATTGTATTACAAAATGACATAATGTGTTAAAGGACCTTTCACAAAGTGAGAGTAAAGTTTTTTAATAAAATATGAAGGTTATATAACATTCCCAATGAGGAAATCAATAACCTTCTTATTTTTTTCCTTTTTTTTTCTTTTTTCCCCTCCTTCTTCCCCCTTTTTGGAGGTTTTCCAGGATGTCTGACCATGAAAATCATGTACAGTTTTGTTTCAAAGGCAATTCATACTTGACATGGTTTTTATTTTTGACTAGTGATGAGAGATGTCATCTTCTTCCTGTCATATGCCATGAAGCATTATGTGGAGATACCGCAGGATGTTTTGACTGAAAAGATGCTCTATTTTCTTTTAACTATTCTCCTGTGGTGTGTCTCAGTGTGTGTTTAAAAAATCTTTTGTCCACTTTAAGGCATTATGGGTAACGGACACAAAAGTCTCTGGCTTGAGGTAGTGTAGTTGCTCCTCCCCTGGCAAAGCATTTGTCCGTGAACACGAGGGAGAACAAGGGATTTGTGAGAAGAGGAGGAAAATGTTCGGCAGAAGAAGAGCTAGTTACAAGTAGACTTCAGCTGGTGAAAATTTAGCTGAAGAAATGTAATGGTTCAAATTTCATAGAAATGTCTCCACACAAATAAATGTCAGATTGAAGAGGGAACTTTGCTTTATTTAGACATCTAATTTAAACAGTGCCTTATTAAAAAATAAGAAAATAAAAATCTGGTTTGCTTGGTTTGGTGGACTCCCATGCCAACAGTCTGTTTATCTCCTTGTCAGGTTGCTCCACAGCCGCCTCTGTGACTTCATCTATGAGATTCTGGATGCCCAGCAAGACCTCCTGGAGTTCACCTGCAGGACCTCTACCCATCTATACTTTAAATTGCTCTTGTCACATCCAGCTGACTGTATGTAAACTTCCTGTCATTTCCCCCCTACCCTCTGTCACCATTTGTCACTGCTCTTAGATGGCAAACTCCTTGGAGCAGAAATCTTCCTTCTTGAATGCTTGGCAAGTGCCTAACGTGCAGTGGGGACTACTATAAATGTGTAAGAGTAACTCTAGACCTTACATTATGTACATATTCAAACCATATGGGGTGCAATATTCAGACCTGGACTGCGGAAGCCATCTCTCAATTGCATTCACAGAGAGTCAGAAGAGGGAGACGTTGGAGGGGAAGAAAGTAAGTTGCAGGTGGGAGGGGATACAGTCACATGAAGATTTGCATTCGATTAAAACTTTTGTGACTATTTCCTCTTTAAAGAGCTTTCCTCCCCCTCTCTTTTCCTTTCCTCTGTTTGTGGTGTGGAGATTTTGCAGCAGAGAAAAGAACTTTTTTATTCCCAGTCACACGAACCACCAGCAGCACGGGGTTAACTGGTCTGATAAGGCCTCAGTCCTAAATGTCTTGTGAATATAAAGAAAAATAAATATAGTTATTTAAAACTTCTCCTTGAACGTGTTTGCTCTATTCCCTAACCTTGCCTTGGCTATTTTGTAAATTCCAGATCATGAGCCAGCAATGTGAGATCGCAGCGCAGAAGGCCAACCGTATCCTTGGCTGCATCAGAAGAAGTGTGGCCAGCAGGTCAAGGGAGGTGATTCTAGCCCTCTACTCCACTCTCATGAGACCCCACCTGGAGTACTGCATCCAGCTCTGGAGCTCCCAACAAAAGAAGGACATGGACCTGTTGGAGCGGGTCCAGAGGAGAGCCACAAGGATGATCAGAGGGCTGGAGCACCTCTCCAATGAGGAAAGGCTGAAAGAGTTGGGGCTGTTCAGCCTGGAGAAGAGAAGGCTCCGGGGTGATCTTATTGCAGCCTTCCAGTACCTAAAGGGGGCCTACAGGAGAGCTGGGGAAGGACTTTTTACAAAGGCATGTAGTGATAGGATGAGGGGGAAAGGCTTTAAACTGGAAGAGGGCAGTTTGATTAAACATTAGGAAGAAATTTTTCACTTTGAGGGTGTTAAGGCACTGGAACAGGTTGCCCAGAGAGGTTGTTGAGGCCCCGTCCCTGGAGGTGTTCAAGGCCAGACTGGACGTGGCCTTGGGCAACCTGGTCTAGTGGGAGGTGTCCCTGCCTATGGCAGGGGTGTTGGAACTCGATGATCTTCAAGGTCCCTTCCAACCTAAACCATTCTATGATTCTATGATTTTCTCACGGTGGTCCCAAGGTCCCATGGTGTCCTTCCAGGGTTAGTTAGTCCAGCATCAGTAAAATTTGTGTAAACAGCACAATGGTTAAACACTTATTAAACAGACTCCACGGCAGCAGCAGCACCTTGCAACTGGCAGAAATTCAGCTGGGCACTGCAGGGCATCCCACCAGCTCCTGCCATTGGGGCCCATGGTTGTCCTGGAGAGCATGCAATTTCATTACACTGAATTTGCTGTGCGTGGGACAGCCCCCTTAAATCTCAGTGCCACATCCAGGCCTGAAGAAAAAGAGTCAAAAGCACTCCACTGCCCAATGGTACACGAGGCTGGCTGACCTCTGTGCACTCACCAGCAGCAGTGCAGGATATTCGCTTGATGCCAGTGTGGCTGGGAAACAGAGAATCAGGGAAACAATTTGGTAACTCATTTAATCTGCTGCTACACACTAAAGCTACATGGAAGCCCGTCAGGGTTGAAGCCTTAAGACTTGCCTTAACAGAAAAATAATAATGGGACAGAGAGCAGATCGGCTCTGAAGTTGTAAGTCAGAATCTGCCTCCTGAATGAGTCACGCTGGCTATTAATGCAATATAAGAATGTCAAATTATTGTAATCTTTGTCAGAGGTCAACCTACATTAGAACAGAAGCTCAACAGACATAGGATAAATACCTTTTAATAACATAGGAAAGCCGCTTTTTTTGCTGCCGATAATTAACTTTACTCTCCAAACACTTACCCCTGCCCTGCTGCTCTCCTCCTTGGGTGTGCGTGAGTGCCAGGCTCTCCAGCATGGGGTTCAGCTTCATCACAGGCCTACGTGGAAGCACCGGCAGCATCTCCAGAAGTTTTGCAGGATCAGCACCGCTAGTTTTGTTCATGAGATTTTACACTTTCCATCTTCAGCTTTAAGTTTTGGAATAAAACCTTTTCAATACAATTTACTTTTTACTAGCTTTAAATGGCAACCAGGAATTTTCCTGGATTTCCACAGAAAAGTTTGGACACCCAGGGCTACTCAATATAAGTTTTGTTTATCAGAAAATCACCCGTGCCGCCAAATGTCAGAAACGCTTTACTGATGTCAAGCAACTCCTTAGCTGCCCAAGTCTGTGGAGCAAATTTAGTTCGTCACAAAGAGTGGGGAGCTTTGGACGTAGGTATCTCTTCCAAGCCTTCCCCTGTGAGACTGAAGGAACTTACCAAAAGTGGAAGGGAACAAGACACAGACTTCGTGTTTGTGGCAGAACTTACAGCAGGTAAACTTTCCTTATCGCCCCATTTTGCTGTATATGTTGTCCTCTGTTCTCAACAGCCGGAGGGAAATGCACTCCTGGCCTGCTTTTTTCCACTTTCCTTTGATACCTACTTGTCACAGTCAAAGGAAAAGGAACATCTGATACATCCTGCGTATGGGCCAAAGACTTCCTTAAAACAGCTCCACCCTCGAAGCGTATCTTGCACAGTTCCGTGAGCTGAAGGACCTCACCCCTGAACTGAAGTACTGGTGCTGAGAGAGGAGAGTAAGGGGACCAAGCCCCATCTCCCAGATTTCCGTACAACCGAGTGCATTAATTGATATTTATTTAGGGAAGTGTGTGATGGCCTCTAGTGGTGCACACTGTCGGTAAACACAGCAACATCGCAGCTTCTTTTCTCTGTTTTTTGAGTGGCACTGGAAGAAAAGTGTTCTGGATGTACTGACATCAGTATATTGTTACCATATGAGTAACAAGACAGCCCAGTGACAGTCCAGCCTGCTCCATTTATAGCACTCTCCTTCCCCTCTCCTCCACGCTCCGAGAAGGCGGGTGCACAGCGCACACTGGGAGCTAGTGCAGAAATTGATATTTAGCAATGACACATTATGTACTACAGATTTCCTGTGAACGCACCACCGTGTTCCTGTGTCCAGCATCAGGGAATGACAGCAGACTGACTTCATCATGATTTTCTTTTCCTCCTACCTACCAGGTACACGCCATGCTCAGAAATTAAAATCTTTATTTGGTTCTTTTCTGCTGTGGGGTTTTTCCCCCGCTTTATCGTGATATATTGATTGCATTATCAGATCAAGACCGTGACAGGGGAACCACAGACTATGGGACATTTTCTCCTAGCGACGAGGTAGACTGAACCTCAACAGCACAAACACACCAAGTCTTCTGGCTGTGAGTACAGCCTCTGCCATTACTACGGTGAACGTGATAGCCATTAACTAATCGTCATCAGAAAAAATATAGCGCTCTCTCCCTCCTCCACTGCACACCAAGGCACATACCATATAAACATCATAAAGGACATAGCAAGAGAGAAAAAACACACTAGAGGCCATACTAAACCACATATAACCCTGATTTGAGAAGAGACTGTTATTCAAAGCAGTGAAAGCTTTCATATACTGTGTGGCCAGAGAGTCGGATGTTTTCTCAACAGTTTCCTAAGCAATAATACATAGATAAAGAGGCTGGAATCTGCCATCCCCTTTATAACATATGCACGTCTATTTATGAAGACACTTAAGCATGGATTTAGTAAGTCCGAGACAAAGCTCTAGAGGCGGCTGTCTCTTTAAATCCGTCTCCTACCAAGTGAAATTTGTGGCCCTGATGAATGGCAGAGCAGAGTCATCCATAAAAGGGCAGAGGAAAATCACACTCATTTGCATACAGTAATTATTCTCTGAATCAGGCCACCTTTATTGCTGCCAGAAAATCTACTGTCAGCATCGCTCTATAGATCATGTTGGAAAAGCCAGCAGCTGAGAGGAGCGGGCTGGTGGCTTGGGACCCACCGGCCAGCGCCCCGGCCATGGCCACCCTTGCTGCTGGGGCAGGCTGTGCTTCACCTTGCTCCCCGCCCTGGGTATCTATGGGTCTATCTTCTTTTGGGTCACGTCCTGGTCATCTTTAGCAACATAGAAGGAGGGTGACTGTTTGCACCCAGGTAATACCAAGGCTGTGGGAGTCGTGTGGGGTGGCTGAAGAGGTTCCCGGTTGCACGCGAATACACTGGATATTTTTTTCACCTTTTTTGCCTCCCACTTGACATCTTCTTTAAAAAAAAATAAATAAAGAAGTAACATTGTACAGGCGTGGTAGCGTAACATTACCTTATCGGTATGCTGCCTATGTTTATGCTCCTGTTTGGCTCTAAATCAGTGAGCACTGGCGGATTAAAAAAAGCGATAGCTGACTGGCATTGCAGCCTGCTGGCAGGAGAAGTAACGGGGGAATGGGCACAGCCAGGGACCGCGCAGGAAAAAAACAACGGGAACTCTGAATCAGCAAGTGAGCAAAGATCAATGGGGCTAGATTCTCATCACAGCACAAACGAACCTGGCGCCAGTCTGGGAATCCTCTCTCAGGTGGTCTTCTGCTGCGATCCAGCAGGCTGGTCACAAAACACAGCGTGGAAATAGAGCTTATTCGGGTACTCTCGGGTAGCTTTAGGAGCAGCAGCTTCCCATCCATGTATGTCTGTCTACCTGCAATGCTACCAAGGAACTGAAGTCTGTGAGAAGCTCCATAGCAAGTATGTCCTTGGCATGAATCCAGCTGTGATCACACTTCTTGTGATACCAAAACCTGACATGCAGAAAACACGCAATCCCAGTAATGAATCACAAAGACGAGAGCAGTTTGGAGCTGGAAGTGATAACAGCAGCTTTGGTGCCAGCGCTGTGATTTGCTATGCTCTGGAGCAGGGCTCCCAGCTACCACCCTACACAAGCACTCTCCACCACTGAGACAGCCGAGAACAGAAGACCGATTGTCCCCATTTTGCTGGACCTGTCCACGAGCTCAGGTGCGTTTGCACAGCAGTTTAAACATCGGTCCAAACTCATGATCAAATCTAAATTCACACATCCTGTTTAGGGTGTCAGTGTGGATATGGGCTTCCCCTGATGGCACATCCAAGGAGTTCCCGGAAAGGCATTATCCTGTATTTCACACACCCCAAGGCATCATCTGTTAGCCAATGTTTGGTGGAACATGGCACTTCCTCGAAGGGACACCATTTTGTGAGCCACAAGGAAAGCTACGATATGAGACTGAACTAAAAGTCCAGTAGTCCTGTGTCCAAAGACCTCAGCCTGCATCTTCTTTCTGTCCTAGGGGGTCTAGGCCTTAAGGTGAAAGGTCTGGGGAAAAGGTGGTGACTTCCCGAACACCACAGTAGGGTTGCTTGCATGGTATGTTAGTAGTAAGTGGTTTTGTTCATCATTATCAGTGGGTACTGCAAGAACTTGGTATGAGAAAATGGAGTAAGAAGTACACTAGAAACTTTAGTGGGTAAAAAATGTTTTAAAACCTGACACAAACAAATCTGACCCCAATTCTGCTGTAGAGAGAGAATTAGCTGATCAAAACTCTGCCTGACCACTGATCATACTTTTTACTTGATTGACTGCAAGCATCTTGAAGTTACAATTTCTCTCTATACTCCCACCTCTATTAGGAAAGACACTCAGTGCCTTTAATCTTCGTTTAATTTGTGATCTAACCAAACACTTTGGACTTGCAGACAGCCACAAACAGCCAAAAAACATTCTTCCACCATTTCTAGTTAAGCAATGCTGTAAGCCAAAATGAAAACTTCATGATACAACACAATGGCTTTTCAATGTTTCCTGCAGGTACTTTCAGCAATATCATTCTATCCAACCATGGATTTACTGTAGGGCTGCTTAAGTAAGGATATTTTTTAACCTACCAGAGCTACTGAGGTTTTACAGATTTTGTTAGCAAACAGTGTTTTGTGCTTCAGATCTATAGCAAAAGTTTCAGTCAAAGCAGGACCTAGCTTTTTCCCAATAAGTTAGAGGTGATAGAAAGCCATTTTGCATCAGACAGTATTTGCCGTGTTCGGGTATGTAAAAATTAGCATAAAAATGTCTGCAGTCTACCACGGCTTCATGAATCTTCATTGTCCTATTTAAAACAGACTGTACTTCACAGTCTTGTTTCCAGAGCAGACATCTGTCCACATCAAGTCCACAGTCACAAGCAGCACTAATTCGTTCCTTTGCCCCTTGTCTGATTCCTCGGAAGGGAGTAGAGCATGCCGCTAGGAGAGACTTAGTTTAAAGCAAATTTCTGCTGACCAGAACACATCCTATCATGCGAATGAGAATAGGCTTTTCCCTCTCTGGGGCTGCCAATAGGGTATTTTGCAAACATTAAATTAGCTTAAATAAGAAGCAGCAGAAACAGAAAGAAAAAGAGAGAGAGAGAGAGAAAGAAGGGAAGTCAGCATTGCTGAACAGTGATACTTTGCCTTGCCTAAAGCTCTGTCAAAGTACCTGACCCCTGGCAGATCTAAAGTAAAGTCATTTAAATGATGTAAGGGATATAAATTTTTTTTTAAGCAAGTGGCACCAGCTCATGGCTTTGCTGTTTATTAGAAGACGAAGCTGCCAATATTGCCTTGCTCAGATGAGCACTTGTAAAACCACACCGATATATGTATTTGCATTCCTCGTCGGTAAAAATTTGTCAGAGAAGAAAGGCATTAAACCTGTCACCTCAGATAAAGATCAGATGTTTGATTTCAAACAGAAGAAAGCAAACACTCCACTACAGGCTTCATTAACCCCTTGAGTACCCCACAGAAACTGCGGGACGGGACAGGCAGCCAGTGCTGCCTGCGACACTTGCCGCTGCCTCGCAGCCCACGAGTTTCCTTGGGGGAATGTGACGGCTGCACACTATTGCTTTCCCTCTTCGCTGTCTCTCCAGCATTTGCAGAGCAGAGTGCATCAGCTGCCTGCAGAAAATGGTGCTGTTCAAAAACAGAAACTAGGTGAGATACTTGTTTACTGTCCTGGTGCCACTGCTGGGTCTACCTTTTTAAAAATGTACTTTCAGAGTATCTGAAGGGGAAGCAGTGCTCAGATCCTCTCCACTAAAGTGAGACACATAAGGTATTTTAGAGCGCTCTCTGTTATTTCTCCGATGACAAGAAGCCGCACTTTTTGTCTGTACCCCTTTCCCCCTTAGCCAGATGTCCACTCTACAGCTGTTGAAAATACCCACTGGAGTGAGATTACATCCTGAATTAAAAGTCTGCAGCAAATCTACCTATTTTAATACCCAAAAGCAAGCTGAAACCCTCCCATAGCTAGCTGGCTTAGAGTGAAGTGAATAAACTTTGCTGAAGAGAAAGGAGGCAAGAAGAAATAGCAGAAATCAACCTCCTGTTTCTAAACACCTTCATGCATAAATCAGGGGTTAAAATGTACGAAAGAGGGGTGTAATAAGAAGTGCTAATAAATATTTTCATCTGGAAAATCCAAGCTGTGCAAGACTGGGAAATGTAACTATGAAGCAAACTTTTATGGTCTCCAGTTTGAGGCAGATCGTGTGGAACATTTGGAGGCATGTGAGATCATGCCACACAAGTGTTTGCTATATTAATCAAACAGCACAATAGTTGCCTGGATACCCACATCATTTCATCAGCTGTGGTGGCCTGTTACCAGTTTTCAGAAAATGAAATGTGACCCCTGAGGACTGTAATTGGGTGAGTATAGTAATTTAGGAACATTCAGGGGATCTGGAAAATCTGTCCAGCCAATTCGCTTACAGCCAGCCATGGCAGAAGGGTATTTCAGCAACGAAGAATCACGCACGGTGCCTGTTATCAGTGCTGATACCCAGTAACTTCCCTTTGCCTGTTTGCTGCTCAGTGCCAGTTACGATGAACTCCAGAGTCCTAATGAGCCTAGAGATAATTTTGTTTAACGAAGGACTAAGGCTGTGCCTTGGAACACTTGAAAAAAGGTGGAAAAAAATAAAAGCCAACTCTGTGCTGGCAGAAACTGTGATGCATTTGCAATATGAACTGCTGTATCCTCTTACACAGAATGTTTGTTGTGATACAACTTGAAACATAAAGGGCAGTGATCTCATATTTTAGCTCAGGAGGCAAAAGCCTTTCGGGATTCAGCCAAGCTTGTGGCATTTAGTTTAACCCAGTGTAACCTGATGCAGTTTAGAGGAAGGTAAACTGTGTGTGTGTTTTAATTACATCTGGGCTGTGTAACCAGTCCAAAGTTCGGGTCAATAGAGTGATGAATTCTCTAGCCACACAATCTTTAATACTGGCTAGACTGGTTATTAATTATATTTATTTGTACTGTTAAAGACCTATATAATTTGTAGCTTTGATCGTTTGTTTTTCAAAAGCTCAGGAACGTTCACACACCTTAATCAATTCATTTTCCTGGGATAATAAACTTATTGTGTGATGTTTTTGTAATTTATACAGTGTACGATTTTTTACAAATCTCATTCTTATTCCATTTCTAACAGGTTATCAGGCTTCCTATTTCTGTGGCAGCAGATTGCATTAGATGCATGATATAAGAATACTAAAGAAGACCGTACGCTCTATCATAGGCTGCCTTTTAATCCCTGAAATACCAGATCATCAGCTTAATCCTTTCAGTCTACTCAAGAGCGGTCTGTTATAACCCTGGAACTGGGAAGGAGGACAAAAGAGGGCACAGAGCCAGAACTTCTGTTAATGTAAATCAGTGCACTTCCACTGACTTCAGTGATAACATCTTTGACACCAGCCGAGGTTATATCCCAGATTGTTCAGCTCAGTGGTGTCAAAAGAAAAGGTGGGCTTCTCAGAGCCTCTTTTTCAGGTCAAACACCTTATTCAGGAGTAAACCAAACAGTCTGAACTGTTCTGAGCACTGCTAGATGTCTGTTGTTGTAACAAAGTTATAAAAATGTAATACGCTTTTCTTTGGAAACCTGCTGTAAGGTCTTTCCTGAACTCTTTCAAGCAGAGCGTATCCTCCACATTGTATGAAGACAGCAAAAGTGGCTACATTCCATGTTTTGATTAGTACTCATCTAAGAAGTTTGCTTCAAGATGTTTTTGGACTGCTACTGTTCGGATCGTTAGGAAGCTATTCAGTTGTTCCTTTGAGTGTTGCCACTCAGCGTGGCAAATGCTGCAGCAAGCACGGCTGGACATCGTAATTCTGCTGCCAGAAATTATGCCCTTCTATGACAATTACAGCTGCAGTCGATGTCCTGTTGCCATTACCTTGGCAAGTTACCTTGTAGTTGGTCATCTTGAGGGTAGCTGCTTTCTCTAAAGTTTTCCATGATCATCACAGATGTTCATTTGTGCTTCTGCCATAATACGTGGTACCATTCCCAAGAAGATATCCTGTCACACATGGTAGCATTTCAAGCCAGCTTAGGCTGATTCAGAGGGGAGGTTGTGTCTAGGAATTTTTCAAAAGAGTCAGTGTCAGGCTGCGGAGACACTACAAGTGCAACTTTTCACTTTGAAAAGTTGCTTCTTCTCATTCAAGGCTCACCGATAGCATTCAAGTGGGAATTAAGCAGTATGCTGATACTGTACATGATTAGAAGTGTGGCTGTGGGATAGGAACGGTTATATACCAAATGAATTTAAGATGACAAATTTGCGTGTAAAATAAGTGGCTCTTGTCAAAAGAAACGCATGAAGAACTGTCCATCTGATAACAGGTTGCCTAGCCTATCCATGAGAGCAAATGCAACTTCAAATAGTCTGTGACAATGTATTTCAAGATGTTTTGGGGAATGTATTAATAAAAATTATTTAAGCTTTTTGTATGAAACATCTTGTTGGTGAACCTTCTGAGAAACAGCTGGGGAACAGAAAACTTGCCTCTTTAACTGATTTTGTAAATATTCTTAGTTTCTATACTGTATGTTATTTTATTGATACACCCTCACTCCAGAAGGCAGATTTCACTGCAACAAGCCTTTCTTACCCCTAAGAAAAAAAGAAGAAACTGAAACAAGAAGATGCGTGCATAATACATGGCTCCTCTGAGGCACACATTCTGAAAGTTATTCAGAGGTTTCTGCAAAACAATATTTAGTATTCTCAGTACTGGAGAAGAAAAAGACTAACTTTGAAACATCTCTCTGCTCACTTCTGTGCACCAAGAGCATTCCAACCTTGATACATGGCACTCCAAAAGTGAAGAGAACGCTATATGGGTAACAACAACAAAATCCTAGAAGCTACTGAAACTTAAGCTGATCAAATAAATATTCCTATTAATGCAGTGTCCAAAACAAAAATGTTAATATAGTGGAGGGGTTGGGAGGTAAGAGAAGATATATTACATTGCATTAGAAGCCAGGTGGAAAAAAAAAATCTTAATGACTTTGCGATTTTACTTTTCTTCTTCTTTAGGTAAATTTCCAATGAAGAGGCTCTGGTCTTGAAAAATTTGCTTTTCAGAACAATGCTCTGAACCTCTGTATTCATTTCAGCCAATGAATTACTTATGAACTGTTTGCTGAATGTGCTGGATATTTGTGAGTCAATATTTGCAGAGATTATTTGATCCCCCCTAGTCATATGGTATTATATTAGTGGCTTTATGCAAGACCTCCATGGAACAACATAAATTAGAAATCATTTCCTAAAAATGCTTGTAGGCAGAAAAAAATCACCAGCTTGAATGTTTGCAAGAAAAAATGGCCACAGATTCATGAATCTTAAGAATTTTTACAGAGACTTTTTGAAATATATTTTCCTCTATTTAGACATATATAGGCTGTCATCACAGTAGTAACAGTAGTTTATGTTGTGAAAATGGATTTCTAAGTCACAAAACTATGTGACGCCAAGCAAATTAAGGCTTCTTCCCACTTAAACTGCACAACAGTATAACTTTGCAAATGCTAATTGGAAATTAGATTTTTGGATCTCAACATAAGCCTTTTAATAGGCCTGATTTTCAAAAATCATTACTCTCTAAAAATCAGATCCTGTGTGAAAGCTCCAAGTTAGGTGTCAATGTGTAAGGATATAGAAAAATTATATTCAATTCTGTAAATATTACTATTCAATCTTCTCTTGTTCATTAGTAGCAGCCTGCGTTTTCCATTTGTTTATATAAGTATATATATAAAAGTATATGTATGTATATATGAGTGTGTACACATATGCATATTTGTGTTTTGGGAGTATACATAAAAGGAATTTTGTGGTTGACAGAATTTGATTATCAGAAAACATGCTCAACTAGTCGCAGAGAAGTTTCGTGTGGTGAGATTTTCCCACACGGCCTTGTCAATACAAGAGAACATTAAATATAGATACAACACATATAAAGACCATAAAAGCTTCCTAAGTGATTTCATCCAGGTCCTTGCTGTTCTTGACCAACATATCTTAGAGTTCTGTTCATAAATGTATTGACCTTCTTCTTAAAACCAGTTACATTTTTGATTGGTGTCTGTTCAGAGCCTCATCTCTCTGATGACCAGAAATCTTCTGAAAATATCTGGGCTACGTTTCTTTATGCCTAGATTTATATTCATTTGTTCTTATCTCAACAGCTTTAACATATGTATCTTGATCCTCTTCCAAGCATGCATGGCAAATGCATTTTGGTGTGGGGGGGTCTGGGCTATTTTTTATTTTGATATGACCTCAAAGGTTACAAAAGTCAACTACAAGAAGCTCATAACTCATCTCATCTGCGATTTGTTCCATGTTTTCTTACCAATTTTTGCCTACAGAAAGTTGCAAGGAAACTCTGAACAATACAATGCAAAAATATCCTGCCACACATGGACAATGAAGAAATAACTAAATTAATAAAAAGGATGTAACCACTAATGGACCAACCTGGTGATTTGCTCATACTAATTTGCCCTGCTTGAAAGCAAATAGTCCCTTTTCTGTCCCCTCCAAACTCCGTTTGTATGGAGGTGATGCCAGCAAAAAATAAGGTCTTGTTGCCCACCTCATTTATTCCGTCAGGCTATGTGAACCTCCTTGAGCCAAGCAAGAGAGATGAAACCTCCATCCTTGCTCCATTCCAGCTGGCCCTCATTTCTGCAGCACCTTGATCTTCTGATGGGTTCCTCAAAGCTCTTGCTTCTTCCCACTGTCTTAGCCACTTTGGTCTGTTCTAACAGTATTTTCCACTGAATTTCCTTAGTGGCTTGCCAGACTGCAGGATCATATACTCAACAGCATTCCTTTGCTGTGCCCTGACAAATGTCCTTCCAGTTGGCCTGCAGCTGGAGCAACACACTCACTCAGAGGCCAGCTGGTATCTCCTCATTTTCTATTCCAGCCCGTCCAGGAGTAGATGGGTAGATGGTAGGTTTGGGTAGAGTTCACCATTTTATATTGATGGCTCTTATTCCTTCACAGTAATCTGTTGAGTGCAAAGACAGCCTATGTCCCTGTTATTCATATGCATCCAGACCAAGCTAAAATGCTCTCTGGCTTTCTTACTGCATCTCCTTCCAATGTCTGCTTTCACCAAATCCTGGATTACCAGCAGACTCTGAGGGATTAACAACAAATAGTGAATAAAAACAGTACTTAAAATGTTATTGTAGCCAAATTTTTGGTCGTCAAAATCTCGGACTTCTGACATTTCAGAACTTAAGGAAATACAGATTGAGGAGGGAAGTGGTAAGCAAAAAGTACTTTCATTGTTCAAGCCCTTGGCACTGAAGAACTTTTAGTGAGATGCTTTGGCCAGATCAGCATCATTCAGAAGGTGATCTTCTACCTCAGTTCCTGCTGAAGTTGTTTTTCCATAACTGGGGGGGATAGTTTCCTCTCTTTTCCAGATGTGGACAAATTACCAGAGAAGTGAAAACACCACAGACCATAAAGTATTCCCCTCCCTTCTTTAGTGTCACCTCTGATATGATCGGGCTAACTAATTCACTCTGAACATCCATTATTACACTGATGAGGTCTGACTGGCTGCCCTTACTGATTGACAAGAAAAAATGAGCCTTCCGAATATGGTTCTAATCTATATTCCAGACAAAGAAAAAAAAATGCAAGAGGAAAAAATTAATTCTGTCTCTTTAAATTTTAGAAATTACGACAATTATGCCTCCAGGTTTTTAATTTTCAGTTTACAGATGTGGTGAAGTACACTGAGTCACTTGACCTCTCTAAGAAGCCGTCTTGTCCTAGCGTCCTCATAGGTATCTGTGTCCATCTGGCAGAGATATTGTAATTCAAACCTCAAACTACAACTGACTGCTGAGCTGTGAGCTGTGCTGCTTTCATGAGCCCTGTCATTTCCCCCTCCCTAACTTCAAAAGACTTAGACAAATGCAAAAGGAACGATATCATATGGCGCATTCTGTTTATGTGGCATGGCTTAGTCATCCTTATTTACATCACCCTGCCACCTAAACAGACCTATTCACAATGCATAGCTGTCGCTCAGGCTGAACCTTAGATTACTGTTAATGTTTGCAAAGGGACTGTTATGCAACACTACACAACAGTACATCAAATACAGAGCCCAAGGCCAATAAAACTCGGGCCGAACTGACCTAAGGACTCTCAGACTTCTGCTCCGCATACTGATGTATCCGATTACAATAGATACAAGAATACAACTAACATCTCTAAAAAAAAAAAAAATAAAAAGTCCAACTTATTTTCACCCAGGCTGTCGTTCTTCCCTCATGTTGTCAAATGTACCATGTACCCAACCTCTGTGAAAAGCAGTCAGGCCAGGTTTGCTTGCAATTAGAAGAATGTTTTCTCTTTAATTTCTATATGAAGTCACCATAGCAATTTTATAGACAGGACACTTTGGAGCAGTGGAGTGAAGGACAGGAGATTTAATGAGCAATGAAACATTAACAGAAGAGCAGCTTACCCTGCAGATAGGAGACAAAAATTCAAAGTTTAAAATCAAATTGATTATCGTTTACCTGAAGCTTTGGTCTGATTTTCTGTTATGATGCCATTCAGTCCCTCCTCCACACACCCCCCAAAACAAGCACAGCCATCAACAGCAAGGGGATACAAAGGATGGCCTGGAGCAAGCTGAGGCAGTTCCTGGACTGAAAACCCAAAGCTGACACAGAGGAAGTGAGGCATACCAGAAGGAGGCACGTTTCCAAAGTTAAATTGTCCTTTCACAGTGCCCAGAACTGTCCCTGGAGGCTGCTGGCACCAAAGAGCAGCCAGCAAACAGCTCTACTACATGGGTCAGGACCTGGCTGATACACCTCCATCCTAAAGCTGTGTGAGAAAAAACATGTAATTTCTATGGCTGGCCATGGGAGAGGATCAGGGAGATGGGTTTTGTTTGTTCCATTACAAATATCCAGGCACACTGTCTAAACTAATGACTCATCCTGTTCTGTGATACTCATCACAACAAACTCAGCCGGTCTGTTGAACCCAGAATTCCAGGGGGAGTCTTTTTCCTTCACACCCATCCTCAGCAGCAATAAAGGACAAGTGGTGACATCAGGCACAACTCTGCAGCCTGGCTGCTTGCTAAGGGCCCTGCCCAGGTACCATCTGGGACTTAAGAAATTAAGTCTTGCTGATGATGCTTAAGAAAGAATCCACGGAGGGTTTTCCAACAAGAGTATTGTGCATTAGCCAATACACTTTATTTCAGGTTTGAATGAAACTTTGTACCTGGTGCAGCTAAGGCAAAAAACTCTTTAAAAAAACCCTCTTAGCCAGTCCTAGCTTAGCTAATCTGTCCTTTCTAATCAGACTGAGGCCTAGAAGTCCTTTCCATTCAAAGAGGCCACGGCTACTTTTCCAAATGAGACAATTTCTGAAGACGCTACTGCACAGAAGTTAAGAGACTCACAGCTATGTATTCTAAGCAGACAGAAAAATTGGACTGGTGAGGTGAGACTGATGAGCTGAAGGGTGGATAATAATAAAAACGCTCACAAACAAGACTTACTCTAGCCTGCTACATGTAAAAACATAGGTAGATTAAACATCTATAATCCAGCCTATATTCTTGCCAAAATCGGGATGGGATGGCATAGGGGGTTAGAGGAGAGATAAAGGGTCAGACCTTCAGCTGTCATAAACCTGAACTGTGGCAGTTCACCCTAAATGTGGAGGTGGCCCCAGGCAAACCAGCTGAACAACAACATGACAGTTTTCCAGAAGCACAAGCCCACTGTAAAAACAGAAGTGTGTTGCAGAAGTGGAGAAGAAAGAAGCAACCAGGTGGAAGAGGAGAGCAGGGCTGCAGAGCAGAGGATAGCAGAGCAGGCAGCAGGAAATTCTCAGCAGTTTTGACACTGCTGCCTCAGAGAGCTTTCTAGGCGGTTATTTACCCGCCACTCAGAACTGCATTGTTGTTATTACTTATATCTCAATAAACTGAGACAACCAGGTAATTACTTAATTAGGTGATGCCTCACCCCCCCCCCCCCCAACTCCTTTCTTCAAAGAGATTTTCATGTGAAAGCCATCTTCTATGTCTCTGTGCTAAGCCCATGTGTCATAGAATATAAGAAAAAAGCAACCAAATAATAGAGAGCTGTAATTCCACTGATGGTTTCTGGTGATAAGAAAAGGTGCAGTGGCATGGCTCGAAAGGGTTTGTCACCATAACTCCAGGATCAAATTTCCTCATATTACAGAAAGATGGCAGAAAGAGTCTGTAAAGGAGACTCAAGGAGACATGTAATAAATGCCATGAAAAGAGCAATTCTTTCTGGTAGAAAAGCTTTAACACAGTCACAAAGTGCCTAATCGTGGAAGTGCTGAGTGACTTCACCCCCCCTTGAACTTCAGCAGGACGTGCGGCGCTCAGCACCTCTTTGGCAGAGGCTCAGCACTTCAGAGAATCGGGTCCCGAAGCAGGAGGAAAAATTGTTTTCAGAACTACACGTGGCAAGATATAAATTCCTACCTAATAAGATAAATCAGGTTTTATTTAAGCATTGGCATATAGAAGAAAGAGATCCCAGACAGGGTGATATATTTAAAACAATCCATTCATTTTCACCTCCAGAGTGGAATCCAATATAAGAGCCATTTTGAGTGTTTGAGAGGAATTTAACTGGTGCTAGCTTGTACTAGTCTTCTGCACAGGGGTGAATCAAAATCTTCACAACTTCATACGTGTGAAGGGCCACAGCTCAGGCAAATTAAAGGTAAATAACATCAGAGCAAGTGAAAACAGGTTTTACATGATAAAGACTATTTCTTGGGCATGATTTCAACCTCTGCCTCATTATTTCATAGTAAGACTTTTCTACAACAAAATCACATTGCTTTATTGGGGCTTTTTTTTAAACTTTTGTAAAGTTCAAAACCAGTCTAAGACAAAGATCACACCTGAAAGAGTAGCCTGTGGTTGAGAAGGAGGTAGCATATGGAGGAAATGGTCCTAAGGATGTCAAACTCCTTTTCAGTCTCCTCATAGACAGTATACAAACTGTACGCAAATTCCTTTACAGTGAAGCAAGATGCTCCAGGGAAGTCCAGCCTGAGCAAAGCTTATCTCTTTCCTTATTCTTTTTGGAGTGTCGGAACAAGCAATCTATGTGCTGCCTTCAGATTTGTAACTTGATTTTCTAGCTGGTCTTTATACAGCTGAGTCAATCACATCTGTTTATGACTTAGCTGCTGTATCATGAAAATGAAGGCAGGATCCATGAATAAAAGGTCAAGGCAAGAGAATTGGAGGAAGAGCATACTTGGATCTTCCCCTCAAACTGCCATGTTATTCAAGATGTCTATGAACATTTCATATTACAATTGCTATGCTGTACTGCTTCAAGAAGCCATAGTTGCAAGGCATCCTAATAACCAAATTAAAACACAAAAGGATTTGAAAGGGAAAAAAAAAAATCACCATTTCTGTCATGTTGCAATTCCAGTTGCAGAATCAGAGTCAGTGAGTATGTGTAAATTGTTTTTGAAGAGCAGTATTAGAAGCAGCCATAAGCATTGAGATATTCCAGCTCTCTGGGCCTCTCATGAGCCCCCCTTAGGCAGCCATCACAATTAGAGAAAGCTGATACTCATTACAATTTTCTGAGTATGCCAGCAAATGATGTGATAGCGTTTTCACACAAACCTGGAAATAGTCTAGACTCACTCAAATCATGGCCCAATGAAGCTATGTCTAAACTAGGGAATATCTGAGAAGTTATAAGCTATGTTGTAGCACCACAGCAGGGCAAGAGCTGGGCACACGCTCTGTGCCATCTCCATTCTCTCCTTTCCCAAAACATAAATCTGAACTGAGTCTGAAGAATGGTCTGGGCAGCCAGAGGCATCTAGGGTCTAAGGTCACAAAACAATATGTACAAGCCCTACAACAGAAAAGCTGCATAAATTAATCTTGATGAGCTTGATTGGAAAGGACTAATAAATCCAGAATCCTGTGGAAACTACATCATTCCTTCTGCTAGCCTCTGCCCAGGGCAGGCATGGGGAGCTGTCTGAAGCTGGGATCACAGTGCAGGTCCAAGCACCTCTGGTTTCTTGGCCATTCAAACCACATGAACATTTCTGGTCTTTATTTTGAGAGTCAGAGTATTCCCACTTTTTCTCTTCCTCCTTCTGAAAGCTCCTTTGTTCCCCCCCCCCCCCCCCCCCCCCCCCTTATATTCTGAGTATTTCTCTGACTCATAGCAGCTCTGTATCACAGACCCGTTACTCATCAGTAGAGGGTTGTACCTCAAGCTAAGTAAAATAGGCTACGTGTCCCCCTCTATCTTGAAATGTTAGCGTGACTTATGAATACTGGAAATCCATCTTCAGGAGTCACACCTCATTTTCTGGTAATGAGCTGTAGGGTCTATGCACTGGACTGCCTCTCACTGATTGCTAAGTTGCTAATGTTAAAGAATCCGGTATGCCCTATAAAATCACACAGTTGTAAATAGAGAACCTTTCCCACTGAGTTATCTTCATAAATGAAGTTGCTGCAGCAAGCTTTTCCAAGGACTCACGGTCCCACATGCTGTAGTTAAACTGGGATAATGATTTACAGTGTATGAAATAACCTCCTAAAGCTGAACTTTTGGGATTGCACAAGGGACTGTTCATCCACATTCCAGGTTTGATTGCTCCAAATTTATCTTAATTATAAGGAGTTCAATTAGAGTGAAGAGAGAGGGACTGAGAGAGTGAGAGCGAGCAATATTAGAGCTCTACACCGAATGACTGACAGTGACATAATGCCATCAAGCAACTAACATGTTGCAGCACAGCGTTTAAGTAGACCTCATTCTTCAGGCAGATCTGAAAGGTTTGCTTGGTTCTGCTGTCTCTTACAGGTAGCACAATGGGTAAAGAGGCAGAGATACGGTCTGCAGGCACACGGCTTTGTTGTTGCTTGAGTAACTACAGCTATTTAAGAAACAAGACTCCGCAAGGTAGAGTGACACTGTGCAATAAAAGCGTGCCTGTGGTGCACTCTGAGAGAGGATTAGAAAAATAAAAACTCTCTTAACTATCCAGCTCGAACAGGGATAAAGCACATCATACCGTGTTTTCCTCAAACAGGCTCAGAAAGTTCCCCCGCAAAAAAGGGGGTCTGATGTTGACATAGTCCCATCCAGCCTCTCTATTGACTTACTGTCTCAATAGTTATTTTTATTCGTGTTATTGATCTAAAAATGTGTGATTCACTTGACATTACAGACACAAAGCCCAGATGCCAAAGAGCCTACAAACATCCTGGACATAGAGCAATGAAGTCACAGAGCAGTAGGTAGAGAACAGGAGGAAAAGACACAAATGCAACAGTGAGATCATTCAGTTACTCATCACAGGCACACACTCATGATGTCAGAACATCTTTTACAAAATGTATCTGGGTGAAGCAGAAAAAAAGCTGTTCTACATTGCCATGGTGATCTTTAAACATATATTGAGGCTTTCCTTAGTGGTATGAGCACAGAGCATTGACACCTCGCCGGCAGCATCACCTGAGCAGCGTGTACCAGCTGGCCTTCAACAGTGCCCCCAAAGTGTGTGGGACAGACTGGGAACAGCTGGTGCCGTCCTCATTATTTCCATGGCAGCTGAGGATTCTTGGAGTGCAGGAGAATCCTCAGCTGCTGCTTTTACCCTCCCTCCCCTTTTCTGCAAGAGGGTATATATTTCCTTTGAAGAAGCAATGGGGGCTCATAAATTAGACTGACTTCTCCCTGCAACTGTTTCTCCACCATTTTTCTGCATTCATTTAGTCTTGTCATATCTTTCAGTAGCAACTCATGAGAACAGCACTGCTGACTAGGGATGTATTTGTTCATCTACATAAGAGGAAAACTTCCCTTCTCACTGCAGTTCTGAATAGGATATCACAGCAGATTTGCCACAGCTGTAAATGTGGGCCAGGGCCACATGCACAGACTGTGAACTTTGATGGGACTCCACCCTTGTGTCTAAAAGCAAGCATGTGCAGAAGAACACAACCACAGTGAAGCAGAGGGGAATATGGGTTAGGACATGGGTTAAGACAGAGATTATCTCTCCTTCTTGCACCAGCAAATAAACATTCCAAGCACCAAAATAAGATACACGATCCATGGTTTTGTGGGGGAGGCTATACAATTGATTCAAGTCCCTCCAGCTAACAAAACTCGCAGTCTCACAGAGAAATTTTCTAATAAATATCTGAAATTAAAGCTCCATTGCTGACAGCAAAATTACAATTTACAGTTTAAAGACTCATTCAATTATAGTTACCCAGAGACAAAGAAGACAAGAAAAATAAAATAAATCTGGAAAGAAAAGGAAGGACTTCAAATTTGCATCAAATCTTAATCCAATAATCTGCCTTTAATTACCCATAGCAGACTCTCTCCTAAAGTGATCGGTTTTGCCTCAGATCTCCAAATCTTTTGGCCCAAAGCCAAATGGATAAGTGCTTTATCACTTGAGGCTGGGAGAGCATCCGTGTCTGCAGGCTCAGTGAGAACATTTATAGCTGGTATGCTTGGCTGCCATTGTGGATTTGGTTTAATCCACTGAGAGTCTTTTTACATCTTTGACTCCATTTCATGCTTTGAACTGGTGGTAAGATTTTACTGGATTACTCCATTTCTCAGGACAGAAAGAGTACTGTTCTTTAGCCAACTTCTGAAAGTTCACACTTTAGCCTGTCTGCATTTTCCTTTTGTTTGTGTACCCTTTGTCTGATACTGGAAAACTCACCAGTGGTGAAAAATTTAGCAAAGGAGCAACATGGATGCTTAATTTGGGCATTTTTAATTAAGTTTTTAATGTCCTCGCTGTCTGATACATTAGTAGTGATTAAAGACGTGGCAGAAGAAAAACATCCTTAAAGGTAGTCCCTTCACTGTCTACTTTTTCATGGTAACACAGGTAGTGTTACTTTTTCTTGGCTCTCCTCCCCACTCCCTGACCACTGCCCCTGCTCTGCCTGTACTTCTCCATATCTGATCTCCTTAACATCTCAAGACATTAAAGTTTTCACTCCAGTTAAAACTTTCTCCTAGATCCCAGTGGTTGCCGGTGGTTTTCTTGTTACTGATGATATCTTAGTCTTTAAATGACTCTTTTAGTTTGGGCATGGGGCAGAAGGCTCTGCCATACTTCATACCCAAGGGGACTAGATTCAACCCCTGCACCAGAGGGATCTGTGGCCATTTTCTGGCATGGTTCTGGTGGTGTGAAGACAAGCCTTAAAAGTATCAGAGTGTATGGGTGGGAAGGCAAGGACCTTGCCACAGCTTGCCAGGAAGCCTGTCCTTCCTTCCTGTATCAAGACAGACCCTGTGGGAAATACAGCTCCAGAAGCCAGAAAAGCCACCTGATTATATGAGGGGCTATGCAGACTTTCCCTTTGAAAGGCATAATCTAGGGAAAGAATCTGAGAGCAGTAACACTACGTGGTGCTGGGAATCCTTGCAAGACATAATCAAACAGCAGTCTGTCATAAAAGCGTCACTCACAAAGGTGCCAGAAACCTACGTTTATTGGATCAAGTCACACGCATCTGAATAACAATTCCAACAATTATAGCCCTGTCCCATCTCTCTGTGTTGACACCAGCAGTTAGCGCTACAGGCTGCTTTCTTCACCTCTGTTGATAAATCAAAGAAACATAAAAACCGCTGTTGCCAAAAATGTAACTAGTAAACAAAACACAAAAGTTAAGATAAGAATTAACCAGCCCCTAGGATGAATTGGGGCAGAGGGACATCCTTTAATAACCAGTCTCAAAATGGTCAATGCAGACCTGTTTCTATCGTCTTGGAACAGTCACTGGCAACATGCAATAATTTGTGGTAGAAAAAAATAATTGGTAGGGCTGTAAGAAAATAGTTTCTGCTCTCTACTGTGTTACCAACGTCTTCTGCGTTGCCTTTGTTCAAGAGATTTCTTTGTAGACAAGGGAGTGATAACACTTACCTATTTAACGCAGGTAAACATGACAAGCCTGATTTACATGTATATACTTTTTTCAGTGTATACTTTTCCTTTCGTACCACCAGTAGAACCTTTAGTACAAACAGAAATCAGAATCAGTATTTGTGAAATACTGAGGTCTCAAAATCAAAAGATGCGACACAGAAAATTTACAAACTGTTTTTACACTGCTGTGTAGATATTGTTTTCAACAATGAATCAATTAATCCATCACATTTCAAAATATTTATATACTAACTGCTCGGTTCTTGAGTTTTTCCATCTATAAATCACAGAACAAGTGCTAACAAAGCTAGTTTCTTTCAGAATAATTGCTAGCATGTCAGGTACATTCAGAGCAAAAGTTGTCCTTTCTTAACTGGGTCTCCTCTAGCAAAGGAGATCTTCGTCCTTAGTTCAGCATATCTGCTGGCCAAAAAAGGAGTCACTGATTGTAAACTGTCTCTTATTGTTAAATTTCTTCTCACTAGTAAAAGACTTTCTACCAGTAATCTGTGATGAAACAGCGTATGCTCTAATTAAATCAAGGCAACCCCAAGCTTTTTGATTGAACTGGCTTTCACCTGCTGTTTTTGCTCTCCTTTGACCATCATTGAGCATGCAATGTTTTCCACATCCAAATCTGAAGCACATCAACTACTTCACCTCCTGCCTATGTTGTTTCATCAAGTTCTCCAGGTATCTCCCTTCTTTTCACTTCCCTTTTCCAGTGCATCTGTGCACTACCAAATGCATTTGGCATTCAGCTCCAAATATTATTGCATTTTCAAGGTTATTATTATATTGCAGGTAAGGCATATGTTCATATCCAATGTACTGAATGTCACGCTAATACTCAAGAAGCAGCATGAGTTGGTCAGACCATGGATGAGATGCAGGAAACAGTCTGAAGAGATTAATCATCACAGAAGATATTTGAGACTCAATTCTAATACAAATCAGTAGTAACATTTTTCTTAGTCAACAGATGCACACCGAAATAAGATCAACAGAGATGAGGTCAGAATTGGATCGTGGTAATACACATGCAAGTTATAGCACAGTTTCTTAAATCTAGTGTGATTTGTCTCCCAGGGTAGAGCAGATGTACTTTCAGAGTATCCTGACTTGAGGGATGTTTCTAAGAAAGGACATGGGTTATATTGTGAGGGCTGTAAAAAGAACTATAGTGTAAAGCACCGTAGCATGCAGAGGGTAGTACTAGAACATACTGTTATGGTTCGCTGTACCTGTAAAATTCATGAAATTATTGGCTTCTTTCAGCTGCAGTACAGTACTTTTACAGTAATTTGTCACTCTGTTTTCAGCAGGGATAATGGACCATGCCTTTTTCTAGGAGCACATTATTTGGCCACTGGCAGCTCTTTATATTTGCCATGAGATCCCCAGTAGCTACATGTTCCCCCTCACCCTCCCTCCTCAGGACACTGCGGGCAATAATAGATCTGTGGGATTAACGGTTCTTTACCAGAAGTTAATGGCATCTGTGATGATTAGTGTTAATTGGCCTGGCTACACCAAGTGTGCCCATACTGTTCCTTTCAGCTCGCTATTCCTCCACTTCTGCCTGCACACAATAACATGACATCACTGCGGCCAAAATCAGCTAGAAAAATACCACAGCCATTGCTCCTCCCTGGCTCACCTGACACTGCTTAATATTGTCATTTTTATATGACCAGCATCTAGGAACCCAGTAATAACCTTTTCTATGGCTGGAGATAAATGTGATGTAAAAATGAATGAAAAGGAAGATCAGGGAAAAAGCCCCTTCTGACCTGAGGGCTGATATTTTTCAGCTTTAATGTTCTCTTCTACCTACGCCATAACATCAGTGATGAAACTACTCTTTTCCATCTTATTTGAAAACACTAACATGCTATTGGCATTATTTTCCATGAGAAATGGTAAGTCATTAGAATTGGGAAGGAAATTGTTTTCCTGTCTGGTGACACATTGTGAGATTTTAAATTTTTTCTCTGTTCCGCAGTGCAACAAACCCAAAACATTTCTGCACTCCTCATGAGAAAAAGCAGGGTGATTTTTGCTCCAGAAGAGCCAGTGATGTGGAGACTTGGCGTCCTTCTAACATATCGTAACGTGGACAGCAGGGACCGAACCTATTCCTCGCCCAGCCCCTGTTAAAGACATCTTCTCCACATGACGAAGTCTTTCACTCAGTTTTCCATCTGGATTTTGACCACATGTGTGGTCATCCTGATGTTAAAAATGAGGCAACCTCCCTCCCCCCAACCACCAAAAGGCATTTTTCACAGAGCATTTTAGATTTGACTAACCATCACTTTTATAAGAATTCTTCTGTGAAGTATGATGCAATGCAGCACTCCAGAGCCAGAAAGCACATGGTTGTTCTGGAAAAGGTATCTGATTTCAAGGCCAAGTTATTTTCTCCCAAGGTAGGTATAATTTACACACTCTCCAGAACCAATGGAGCTAAGCACATGTTTCAGAAGGAAAAGGGCAAGTTTTATTTAAAGTAACAATGAGGTCTATTCCTAAATGCAAATAACACCTTTATTTTAACTGCTTGATGTGTACCAAAAAAAACCTAATCATCACATTTAAGCTTATAAGATGGGAGACCTTTCCCCATTTGTTTTTGCCACACACTGAAGTGTGCCATTGTTTTTAAATACATATAGTGTCTTTCACCCCACCCTGGGTTATTCAGGTGCTTAAAGATGAATATGCCAAAAGACAAAAGTGCCAAAGCACTTTCCTGAAATAGGATTTTACCAATTTGGGAAAGGGAGAAGATTCACACCAGTCCAGTGGCAAAGTTGCCAGGTGCAGTATACAGCCCGGGGAGAGACAGGCTCTCTCAGGGCTCCCAACTTCATCTTCTGTACTGGAGGCATCTACCTCTGCCTATGAATTAAACTGGGAGCCATGGGAAAGTACTTCCTAGTTTTGGTACCTGGATTATTCATGTAGGGTTTTGTTACACATAGTCTTCTTGGTCTTGTTTTACGAACACAACTTGTCTCTTGCTTCTGCTAATTACAGCAACACAGAACACACCTTTTGTACCTAATTAGGTAATTTTGCTCATATCTCTGGGAATAATACTTGTTAGCTGGTGTTGCAAAACATTAAAGAACAGGCAAAATGACTAAAAGCCTTGTCTGTCTGCAAGCACCAGAACATCCAGCATCATGTTCAGCAGTTTGCACGTTCTCAAAATCCTCTTTTAAGCATAACACAGGCCAAAGGCTTCAATCATCACCTGCTGAACTCAGCAAATACATTCCCATTGCCAGCAACAGGCTTTTGCTATACAGGTGGCTCCTCAACATAGGTCAGTCATCAGATGCACCCTCCCACCCCTGATATTTCACATAGAAAAGAAGTCCACCTGGTCTAGAGAAATGCCAAGAAAAGCAGAAGTAGCCATTTAAAATCCGGTGTTCATAAATATTTCCTGTGCTTAGTTCTTCTCATTTATCTAAATTCAAGTTGAAATTTCCAAGACTTGCACTTTGAGCCCTAGACACTGTTAAAATGGTCACTGTCTGGAAGTAAAGCTGTGCATTTGTGTCCATCTGAGCTCTAAATTAGTATTAATTCAGAAACATGCTGAAGGAATAAAAATTGGTAACATTGCTGTAAAACTTTCTGGACCAGCTTTGAAGCCACGAAGTCTGAAGGAGGAGAGTTGAAATGCAGCAAAGGAACGGGCAGCTTTGGGAAGCATGTATGAGCGCCTTGATAAAAAACAGCCCTGATGCTGCCAAATGCCATCCTTTGAAGACTGTAAGCTGTGAATGAGCCGTAGATTTCCTCTCTTTTTCTCATTAAAAATTCCACACACGAGCAAAGTTGCCCTATTCAGGCACGTGTTGTTAAGCTGTGTTTGCAATAAAAAGGAACTGAGGCAAAGGGCACCAAATCATGTAATCATATTTACCCTGCAATGTCTGTAGTGAAGCGATACCCCAAATAACCAGAAATCAGTCTTTCAGGTACCAGCTGCTGTGTAATCATAGCAGAGAACTATGTCTGGGCATGTTTTCCTGTGACTGGACTGCAGCAATACCAGCACTGGATTTTGTCCCACTTGCTTCTTACCAGCTCTGAATTTCTCGGTCTTCTGCTAAGAGGACTACACTATAAATTCTTCCAGCTCTTGTAACTGGGCAGAGGAAAACCTTTATGCTTTGACTTCATTTAAAATCCTTGTGTCATCCTGTGACTACATAAGAACATGGGCAAGTTGTCATTTTAATCATGAAGAGAAAGGACGATAACGTGTTTTGTGGGTTTATAGCATTTCCACAGCAGTAGTCTGCAACACTGAACACTGCAGTTTCTCTACAGGCATCTTACCTTCGCAGGGATATATGCAAAAAGTTAACTCATTCTTAAAGATGTTTCCCTGTGACCTTCTCCAGTACGTGGTGTGTCTCGTACCCTCCCCCACCTAAAAGCACTAGTTGTGGCCCTGCTATAAGCTGTGCAGATGTTTCTACCACATTATTGCAACTTTATATTTGCGAGAGCCTTCTTAGAACAGATGTTCTTTCTGTGTGTATATACCATACTTCCCACTGCAAATACTTTTACAACACAAACAGCAGATTGCCTTGCTTCTGTCATTCGGATCAAGAGAGAGTAAATGCCTCATTCTAATGATGTCGGTTTTCTTTCCAGGTGCTCAATGTCTTCCCTCCCCTTCTCACTGGCCCTGGTCACTGAAGGTGTTTTGTCTCTGTTCCTTAGGTCTTCCATCACTTATCTTTTACTCTTAAGGATCTCCCTAAAAATATCCTCTTTCCGAATCTCCTTAACCACTTTCACTCTCTTTTATTCCCTTCTGCTGTGTCCTCCTCCTTTTATAAAAGCTGCTCTGCCTTCTTTAGCTCTGCTCAGTGAGGAACTAAATCAGTGGATTTAAATGGGAATGTCTTTGCTTGGGTAAGACTCAATATAAGTCAGTGAATGTAATTCCTACAAATTGTGGAATAGGAGGCAATAATCCAACACTGATGGCTCAAAGATGGTAGTTCTTCGAGGAGCTAAAGGTATCTCTTGTCTTCACCAAGACAAAGAGATTTTTGGAAGGTTTGTGTTGTCTGGGTGTTGCAAAAACGTGATTTGAACACACACCCTCTCTGATATTTAATCAAAAGCCTGACTTGTAAGTCGTATAATTTGTACAGAGTCTTGTAAAATTATGACAATATTGACCTTTGGCCTCTTTCATGGTGATTTTGATTACCTTCAGAAGACACTTTGCCTATGACTATTTCTGATTCAAAGTTACCTGTGCCTGTGCTTTTAGCATCTCCTCTTTTTCAGAAGACATTTGTCACTAATATAAAAAACAACAGTAATTTAAATTTCACAACAATTACAAACAGTCACAACTGTCGGTGAATAGTAACGCATCATGAAGAGGTAATGGTGTGGACATGTCCGCTGACACAGCTAGATTGCTTTGAATGCTTTAGCTGGACTATTTAGAGGTACCTGAAGTATCCTTATGGCAACTTGCACAGCTTAGATGTGACAGCATGCTGAGAGCAGCTTCTTTGAGCCTCTCCCAACCTCAAAGTCAGGGAAGCTGCCGTTCTTGTGCTCTGCAATCTCCTGAAATAGGTGCTCCATCAGGCTCCCAATGTCTACTATAAAAACCCTATCATTTGCTCCCTTACCATATTTTCTTCTTTTTAAAAACCTTTAAAATCACCCTACCTCTAGCTTTTTCCTTGACCGTATTGTTCTATTATACTCACATTGTTTCCTTCTGCATCCTCTCTGTTTTAGTTCTCTTCCACATAAACACCATTCCACTGAAAAACACTCTGCCATCACCTCCTTATATTTGTTTCAGTTTTCATATTACAACTTCTCTCTTACTCCTTACACAGATGGACTAAATAGCTATTTGGCCTGCTCAGTTCCAGCTTCATGGATGCAACATTAGATGGCTGGCACCTCCTATGCAGGCAGTCTTTGCAGCTTTTGCAACTAAAAGCTGTACTTACAAATAGTGGTCATATGGCCTAAAAGCAGCTTAGGTTCTACAGACAGTAAAATTGATTATGGTCACTTTGGATAAAAAGAGAAAACTGCGATAAGTTGAAGCTGCAGCTTTTCGCAGGTTTCATGTAAAGCTCCGTGATTCCCTCCTTTGCTTTTCTTTAAGCACTGTAAAATTCATAAGCAGTTTCTATTTGTTTGGAAATCACTGACTTCGATGTCTGGTAGTCTATGAAACTTTGTACAACTGTTTACAATTACTTTGGAAACGGCAAACGATGAAAATAGGTTTTTGTAATTTTCAGTCTTTTTCTTGTTCACAAAATCTAGCCATACTTTAGAAGCGGCTATATACCAGTGAAATAGTAATAAAGTCTAGCTGTAAAATTTTCTCTCTCAGAAATTTTTCTAAAGCAGTTCTATTACCTCTTATTAATGCATTACAAATACAATCCACACTACACCCATCTACTTTAATATTATGACCTTGTAAAATGTGCGCAGACATTTAAAAGACCTTGTGTTTAAAAAGACTGGGTTACAGTCCTGTCAGTTCTTGGAGTTTTATCATGAACGTTGCAGTTCATTTGATGTTTGTCTTCAAAATTCTGAATACAATTGAAAAGGAAGAAACTCTGTGCCTACTTCAAAGGAGTGTAAATATATGTGGGGAGAAATTAGAAGGCATACAAAAAAAGCTCAGAAATCTGAAAATAGGTTATTGCTTTTTTTTTGCTTTTTTTTTAAAGATCACATGATTTGTAACTTAATTGTTTGAGTTTTGCAGACAAGATCAACTAATTAGTTTTTTGGTTTGGTTTTTTGGTGTTTTTTTTTAAAAAAAACAAACTGTTGAGGCTAACAGCAATGGCTTATCTAACTTTATTAATGCCTTGTTAAAATGCACTGAAAAGTCACACAATTTATTCTAAAAGCAGAATGAATCCGCAGAAGATCTCAGAAGAGCTCCCAACATCATTTAAGCACTCATTAAAAATTCTTTTGAAAAATAGCAGTTGGGAAGAGACTGTATGAAAATTGAGGAAAACCAGATTTCTTTACTGCCATGCTCTCTGCACTGTACCCATCCAGCTCATTGACATCCACCATGGGCCTGCTCAGTTCCTTTCCAACGTATCCCATGCTGGCTGCTGCACTGAGGAGCAACACATGAGTGCCGCTCCTCAGGCACTGCTCAGCTTGATCATGGCTTGAGATGGTTCTTCGTACCGGTATTACCAATGTAAGTATGGGTTCCCCACTGTGTAAGGGAGCTCTACTGAACTAGACCCATAATATATATTTTTAAATGCGAAAACTAGTCTTTGGGAAACAAGAAATACTTGCTCGATTGAAGTAAATGCAACAACATTCCATGAGGGGGTCATCATGTTGTTGTTAGCATTTTGCTATTATTTCTGACTACTCAGGTAGATCTTACCACTTGGTATCATATAAAAGCAAAGACTTAATGGTCTTTAACCTTCTTCTCCCCATGAAAAAAAAAAAAGTCAGATGCCACAAGTTTGACAGTTCACAGCATTCCTATTTAAACAACAGCAATATTTCACTGAATATAACGGAAGCTCCACCTAACTCAAAGATAACTTGGAGTTGCCAAGATGTTGCTGATGTCACCAACATTACAGAGGTTTCTACCACTTCTTTGGAAAAACATACTTCTGTGGAAGTATGTGAAGAAAAGTGCACAAAATCTCACATTTCCTTAGCCAGTGCTTCTGAGCCATCCTCATCCACTATCTCATTTCTGCCAACCAGAACAGAATGAGCCTCACCTCTTCTATGTAGTGCTGCTTCTTCTAGCCCAGATTTCCCAGCTCCTGTTTCACTGGGAGATGGATGTTCTCATACTTTTCAGAATGAGGACAGTAGACCAAATTGCATTTGCTGGCTGCTACATCCACATAAAACTGGAGAAAATCATTTACTTATGTGGAATTAAACTGTATTTATCCAATAAACACACTAAGAGCAGGACCTACTACATATCGAGAACTTCAGTTTTCTGAAATACTGTAATGGGATTGATGAATTGAAAATATTTCTTCATTATGGCCAGCGTGTAGGGCACAAATATTAAGAAATCAAAGTTCTGAAGTGAGACCATGAGCCATATGAAATCACACAACTTAGTCCTCAGCTTTTGAACATACTACATGAAGACAATACATACTAGTGCAAGAAAGTGCAGTCTGCTTTCAGTACCACTGTGCTTAATTTGCTTACTAATTTAGGAGAATTTAGGCTTCAGGGATGGAACAGATACTGCAAGGAACTACCCAATCTAGGAAACTGTTTTATCTGGGTAAAGATATTTTTTTTTTAGTCCTTTTTTTTTTTTCAGTTCTTTTTTTTTTCTTTTAAGTGAGAAGGATATGGAACAGCTGCCTGAAGCAGAAATGCTACAAAACTCATTAGCCATAGTAAAATTAAATTAGTACTCTCCAGATAATCCTAAGTTATTATCCATGAATCTTTGTACAACAGTGCTTCATATCTCTTTCCCTCTCACATATGTTATTTCTGCCTTTGGACTGCTGTTTGATGCCTTTTAGAAAGTCCGTGGCTGAGCTGCTGAATGAGCATGATCCCTGCAATAAAAGATCGGGATGATTTTTATTCCCCTCCCGCCCCTCCAGCTGCAAGAAGTGCTTCTTTTGTAGTCCTCTGCTAAAACAGGAGACCAAATTCTCCAATGTCTCCTGTTCCATCCAGTTATTTAGATCCTCATGAAATGGCTCCAGTCGTTGTTCACAGTCAAGGAATTCAGAGCACAGCTAAAGAGGGAAACTGCTGAGGTAGCCCTAATACACATTTTCAAGCAACCCAATTATAGTGGGTGCCAATTGCAGGGGTCCAAATGACCCACAGAGCAGAAATGGCAGGTGTGGCTCAACAGAGCACTGGTAAGTCTTGCTTTTGGCTGCCTTTTCTAATATGGCCGAGACTGGGTAAAATTTAAGGGTCTTTTTAGGAGGAGACCAATGATATAGTCCCCTCTCAAGCCCTCCAGTTCTCTGAGACCTCTGGCATCTCCACTGCTCTTAGTGCTGCAGAACCGAAGCTTCAAGGACTTTCCCCAGTAAACTGCAAGACGATCTTTATGTCCTCCTCAGTACATGGGAGAACTGTGAGAAAATATTGGGGGATTTGCATAATTTCACACGTTGGCCTCATTCTTTCCTGCAAAACAGGCTGGCTATAACGCCACATGAAGGCAACATCTGAGACCTAGCCCATAACTGAAATCGAGGCAGCTTGCTCAGTCAGAAGCCCTGCAACATTTCTGAGCTAGATCCTTCATATGTGATCAGGGAGATTACTAGAGACAACATTTGAGTTAGAGCTTGCAATTAATATTGCCGTACAGATACACTCCCAAATTCTTTCACTCACTTTCACCACTCTCTTAATCAGACTTGCATAATGAGCCAATCAGCATTTTCTCAATCAAAGTGTCTTTATTTTAATTTGAAAATGGCTTTTCATAAAAAGTCTTCTGGATTCATTTTCTACTGTTTGAACTTTTTAGCTGAGTGGAAAATTTGGGTTTCAAGAAACTGAGTTAGGAACCCCAATCCGGTTCCACACTTCCAACAGTCGAGTGCCTAAAGGCAGCCTCACAACACACCGTTTGATTAATTTGGAACCAATCTGGACAGCTTTCACACAGTATACACTGAACTATCCTCAGTCATGGGAACAGAAAAGTAAAGGGAGAGTATGCTTTCAAGGAAAACAATGAGTGAAAAAAAAAAAATTGGAGAATCTTCTATCAAAAAAATTTTCCCTTTGTAAAATGATGATGAATCAAAACAAAAACAGTCTGGGGAGGGGAAAAAGTTAATTTTGACAAGTCTCAGTAATTATCACTTTAAAGTCTTTTCAAATTTCCTTTGTTTTTTTTTATTTTTATTTTATTTTATTTTAGCTGCGATCAGGTCAGGAAAAACTTCTCAAAACTCTTATTTGCCACTGCCACTTGAGGGCTTTATGGCCCTGAGAAACACGCAGCAAAAATAACAACATAAACATACAAGTTTCTCTGAAGGCAACTTTTACATTTCTTTCACTACACTTCTCTGCATCATTGTGAGGAGTAAAGCACCCTCCAAATATCAAACATCTACATTAATTGACTGGTAGAGAACACTTACATCTACAAAGATGGTACCAAAGGAGGTGATGGCAGCACAAGGTTCCAGGTACCTTCTGCTGAAAGATCTACCACTCACCACCGTTAGCAATCAAATCATAGGTTAGATGAATGTCACCATGAAACAGAGACATTAAAACAAATGCTTGAGAGAAGCGTTTCTGGAGACATTCTTGTGGAAGACCTTGAAGAGTTTCTTTTTGAAGTTTCTCTGCAAAAATGGTGACTCTCTACTTCTCATTGAGAATCACTGCTTCTGAAGCAGTGCTAAACCATCCATGCCAGGTAGCATCCCTGGAGTTTATCGTCATAATGCTAAAGGACATATTTTAGTCCAGATTGCACCAAACCAAGATGGCAGATTGTTTTTTAGTTTCCCTGTGAAAGGGCCTGTGTACATAACCTCTGCTTTTCCCCACTTTCAGTCTGCAAAAGCTATGATGTATGCCATAATATCAATAAACTTGATGCATTACCAGAAAGCCATAGTTCCTAACCTTTGTTTCTTGTGCAACATGTTGCTCACAAGACTTTCTGATATTCCTTGTGCATAGTGAATTAAAAACTTAAAACCAAGGCCAACAGAGAGAGAAAACCTGTACACAAAATGCAAGTTGCTCAGTATTTTTCCTCCTGGGACCACTGTTCTAGAGCAGCATGCAAATATTCTCAGCAAATCATAGCTTAAATATCAGTTTGTTTGCCAAGTGATTCTCCCGACTCCCTGCTCACAACCATGAGAAAACATTTTATTTATTAATTATTATTTGTAATTTGGGAAAACAAATGGCTATATTCCCAGTCAGTCAACTCTCCTATCCACATATGTGCATTCCAGGAATGCAAGCTTTACCGCTAGCTTAGAGAGGCATTTTTTTCCCTGGGATCCTTCATTAAAACATTAGTAGCACATTACTGCTTAGCAGGTGCACAGAGTCCATAGCCAAATGTTACTTGTTAACCGTGGTGCGACATTATATGGCCATAAATGTCTAGGTATTAATCACATGTTTTGATTTGTATCCAAAATATGATTTATGCACCTGATTTCTAAGACTGTATGTTAAACTAACAAGGAGGACCAAAGGAATTCGATTCACTCTGGCAGACGAATCACCCTCTGCCACAACGTGGATGTAGCTGTGAGCAGACAGGGCAGTCCTGAAAGAGCAACAGTAATCAACCATGTCGGCAATGTGGGAGAGAAGAGAAACAGAAGCCATCTTTGACAAATTCAATCAAATTCTTTCCCATACCAAGAGAAGAAATATAAGGACAGTTCACAGCAGGGTCCTGAGGGTGAGGAAAAATACAAGCAAACAACCTTCTCAGCCCCAATCTCCTTTGAAGTAAAAGGACAGAGGTTTTCCCACTTGAAGTGGGGGTCTTCTATTCAACGCTGGGTTTGTCAACAATAGTGCTGTCTGTTGGTACTTATGTGCTAATTTATATATGATCCCAAGAGGGGACAGAGCATAGGCTGGCAGAAGGTCTGTAGTTCAGTTTCACTGAGTCTTTCTGCAGTACTATCTATTCTATTAAAAACACCCTGTGTTGCCATGGGTGTTGACACTAGAAATTTTGTTGTCATTGCTATACAACCTGATAAAGTGGTAACCCCTTGACACTTCTGAGCCAGCTAGCTATGTTGATGAAAACACATAGTATACATCATGCTTTGAGCACAGCACCTCACATGGAACACATACGCATGTGAGAAGAGCACTAAGAAAAGCTACAGAAAAGGCAAAGGGGAGAGCCCATCAAAGGACATTGGCTTTCCAAGCAACTGTGATTTGGTTGTCTGCTCTAACTTTAGGACAAAGTCTCATATGATCTAGTCTGTAGCAAATCAAGAGAGGAAAAAAGCAGAGGATTCTATCCCAAAAGAAATGTCTGAGACAATGTATGTTGAAACACCTGAAACAGGATGAAAGTGCGTCCAGTCTCTCACAGACACATCCAACAACTGAACTCCGTCTCACTCTGTAAAGTCTCCTAACTTTCCAAAGGTGTCATTGTGCCACTATGTTCCTCATCTTCCTCTGGCATGCAGCGTCCTATTTACTGCTACCTGTTCTACTTTCATCTCACATTCATAATGACATGCCTAGCTTTCTTATACAAAGCAGGAAAACTGACACTGGCCTGAGAGGTTACCCAGGAGAAGGCATAACATACACAAGATAAGTTATATCCTTCAGCCTTGACTTCCACCTCCCTCCCTGTGACATTCACTTTCTCCTATAATTTCCAAGTCCAGTTAAGCAAATCACAATAATCAATTACGGTCTATGAAATTTTTTGCCTGTGACCTCCCTTTCGTGTGTGTGTTGCTTCCTATTAGCTAATGCCACACAATTAATTTCTTCTCGATATTCCTTTTGTGCTCAACAAGTGGTCATAGCTGTGGCCAACCCATCTTTTCAATGTAAGCCTTCTTGCTCTAACATGGGAATGAAATCACTACAGATCTATTATTTCTCGGAACAGGATATTTCATTTGCATAAAATATTCTGCACTTGACACAGTGCCAGGAAGAAACACCTAATGTCCATTCTTCATTGCGCTCTTGCTGTGGCCTTAAGAACAGAAGGAATCACCATGTTAGACTCACACCTATTACTCTTGAGTTCCTCAGTTCTTAGTCCCATCTCTGATTTACACTCCCATGACTCTTTGAGAGCCCTGTCAAGGCAGTGACCAAGATAATGGACAAAAGGGAATTTCTTACATGATGTAATTTCACATTAAACAGGATGGTTCACAGGTTGTAATAGAAGGTCAACAGCAGATATTATAACCCCTAAATTGGTTGGAAAAAAATGGTTATCTGAATAAAAACTTAAATAAAGCTCTATACAAGCCAAGGTAGCTGAAGGGAAATGCCTCCCTGTGTGTCAGTGATATGCTTGGTCTAATAACCTCAAAGGAAGGCAGATACACATCCTTGTTCATTTTCATAACATTGGGATTTACTGGCAGGGAATGGCACTAACACTGTCTTCAAATGTATAATATCTCTTTTACTTTTAAGTTGGATGGCTATATTCCAAAGTAAAAAAAAAAAATAAAAAAATCTAAATGTCGTCAGTCCAATGGGAATGCAGAAAATGTACATTTTGGAGACAGATCAAACTGTTAAGCAAGAAAAGGAGACCAAGAAGAAATTAATTAATTGAGGTGGATTCATGAGCCCCTCATTTGTTATTAATAAAGCACTGAAGAAGAAAGTGTTGATGAGACATAGTCATTCACCTTGGATCAGTATGCAAAAGGAAAATTCACCCCATTGCAGACAGTTATCAAGGCCATATGCATAGATTTATGTACTGAGTTACGGATGTTAGAATAAATGGCAGGCTCAACATCGTGTATGTACACTTTGCCTAGGGATAAATTTCACCCTAAAAAAACAATGAGGCAGATTAGAAAGAAGAGAACTGATTTAACACAATGTATAGCATGTAGTCACTAATGGACTTTTAGTTATTCCTAAAGATAACCAGCCCCATAAAGGGTTTTAAGTCATTCTTAACATTATTTTGTACACTTCAAAGGCAATCAGTCTTTATTTCTGTATTTCTCCATATTACAGAGCCATATGCATCATAGAATATTGCACAATTACATATGCATGCTACCTTCTGCTTTCATGGGCAGAAGTGCCCTGTGGTAGTGACAATCACAGCGTTAGCCTTTCCTTTTTCAGAAGTTAAATGCCTTCTGAGTCAGCTCTTAGTTCTCCTTTTTAAGTTCTTTATATCTTTGTATCTTTATAGACACATCCTGTTATTTATAGCACTCTGGCTGTTGGGGTTTTATTACCAAATAATGTTACCAAAATTAATTTGATTTTAGCCATTGTATGGTGTAGTCAAAGCCTGCTCCTACGCAATGGTGTCCATCTGCAAGATCTGCTGCGGTCCATTCTCTGAAAAAAACCCAGAAGTGATAATTTATTGGTTTGCTAAAAAGTACTTCGGTTACTTGAAATTGCTAGGGGGTGAAATCCACTTTTGAACACAAGGCTTAAGAAGTGCTTAAGCTCATTTTGAGGATATGAGTGCAATTGAAGTGGTTGCACAGGACTGGTGCTAGTACTCCACACAGGAGAGAAGCTGACCATGTGTGACCACTTCAGGAAATCACACCAGATTCTGATTTTCCCCCAACTTTCAGCAACTAAGCTAATAATTCTACCAGGCTCTCACAGTCACACTACAGCTCAGAACTGTTTTGCTTTGTCTAAGTAATCACAGAGGAGTAAAAAAATATTCTAGGTTATAGTCGAAGCTCAAGTCATCAAAAATACCTCCTAATAATTTTAGGGTCATGATTGTTCAAAAGGAAAGAAACCCTCAAGGCAATTTTAGAGAAAGGAAAGAAGGGGTAGATTCATCTAATCCACTTCTACCAAAGCTTTAAAGGCTACTCTGCTTTTTTTGCCTTTGCTTGAAACCAGATCTCCCAAAAATCCCTGTAGTGACATGTGCTGTGACTGGTTAGGACCAAGCCTGCTATAGTTTAGAAAAGTACTTTTTTGATCTGTAAGTCAGTCCTGGCAGTATTAAGTTACAAAAGGTAGAAAGAGAAGCAGGGGGGAAGAGTTTTTTTTTTCCAGTATGGAAAAACCTCAGAAGCTTCATTGCATCTGTTTACTGCTTTATTCCTGAATTCCTAAAACATTGGCAGATTTAAAGAAGGGCCAGATAGTATTGGAAGAGATCCTGAATAGTCAGTACTAGTTTAGTGAGATCAGTCAGGCCACAAAGCCTTGCCAGAGTCGCTCCTCCCCCAGAAATTTCTGAATCTATATTTAAACATCCTTGATCTGGCCACAAGAGACACGATAGGGCTGACAGCAAGGCAAGAGGGGCAAGGAGGAAATTAGGGCTTCCAACAGAAGGGGGGGTGGGACAGTACTTCTAGAAAATCTGGGCTCTTTGGACATAATTGTCTGGCAGTGTGTAGGTATTACTAAAACCCAGGATTATTTCCAACACTACATCATCATATCCACTACTGCTGCCTGCCAGTGTGTTAGTAGTAAATCTGAAGAGCCAGGAAAATAAGTGGAGCCTGTCTGCCTGCAATGAGGGTCTGGCCTCCACTCTGCAGCAGTCAATGCCTTTCTGAGAGAATTAAATTATCTGTTAAATATCTAAAATATTCCTGGGAGAATAAATGCTCTTTGCTTAATTTCTGGGGGTGGAAGGTGGGAGAAGGCTGAGATTTGAAAAGAAGAACAGTTAGAGGCATAAATGGAAGGTAGAGCGCTCCTGGAGACAAAAGGCCTGGTTGGCATCGTTACGCCAGCTTCACCAGCAGCCATTCCCAACCTGGCAGTGGTACACACTTTGCACTTTTCTTTCTTCCCTGGCATAATAAAACTGCTGTAATATTTGGGAGAAACTTTCCACTTGATTCTCTCTGGGGTCAGACCTCAGGGGTATGAAAACTAGTTCTCCTCACCCAGCTCTAGAACGAATTGCCTGTAAGAAGAACGCTCAAGAGGAGGATGAAGTGACACACAAATATCAAATCTGGTAGTTTTTTGGTAAAGGAGACAAAGTAAAGCTCAGACAGAAGACAAGCCCATAGGCTTGTGAGTTCAAACAGGAGACCCACCAGTTACTGAAGTCTAGCTCATGAACAAACAATTTTCTAGTTTTTAACAAGAGGCACTTTGCTATCTGATCACGAGCCCTCTCTTGCATAGTAGCATCACAGTTGAAAAAAGAGATTGGGACAAACAACACAAAGCAAGCCCACTCTTGGCATTTCAGCTGACTCTTCAGGGTAAGCTGCTAATTCAGTGTTGCAAAATAGTTAATCTCTTTTTTTTTTAAGCAAGTTTTCCAACTAAGGTTAAAATTTAGAGTCCCACAATACAACAAAGTACAGTTGCTGTTTATAGTACAACCAACCCAAGCAGTAAGAGGACCTCGCTTAGAGAGAAATCCCTATACATTTTAATATTTACTAATATATAGCAGGTGTTAACCACTGCTATGATGAGACAGATGGGAAGTTCATTAGAGCCCTGTTGAGGGGTGTTCTACAGGGCAAGTGGGGCCATATCATACCATCAGTTTTAATCACAATTTGCCTTTGATCCTGGTGGGGAGTTTTGCTTTAAAATCAGTGTCACCCTTGCATAGCTTGCAAGGGCACCCTTGCATATGCCCTTGCATAGCGCAGTCAGAAGCATCAAGGTAGGTACCAATGGGCATTGTGAATTGGATGCCAGCTGCCATCATGGAAACCATGACACAACAGCAAACTGTAACATACCAGCTGTAGGTGCTGGTAACTGCCAGTGCCACACTGCCCATCCAAGTGGTTACCTTCCCAGAATTCAGTTAACAATACAGAGTTCTATCTTTTCAAACAATCCGTCCAAGATGTACTGGTTTTGACTGGGATAAAGTTAATTTTCTTCACAGCAGCCTGTGTGGTGCTGGCTTGGGTTTGTGACTAAAACAGTGTTGATAACACAGGGATGTTTTTGTTATTACTGAGCAGTTCTTACACAGCATCAAGGCCTTTTCTGCTTCTCAGACTGCCCCACCAACAAGTAGGCTGCTGAGGACACATAAGAAGTTGGGAGAGGACACAGCCTGGACAGCTGACCCCAAATGGCCAATGGGACATTCCATACCATACATCACTGTGCTCAGCACTAAAAGTTGGGGGGGTGGGGCTGGGAGGACAGCAGGGAGGCAGAGTTCACCAAGGCTGCCATCACTCAGGGACTGGCTGAGCACATCAGTCAGTTGGTGGAGAGCAACTGTGGGTGTTTTTGCATCATTTGCTTTTCTTGGTTATTTTTGTTAGGGTTTTTTTGTTCTTTTTTTTTTTTTTTAATTAAACTGTCTTTATCTCAGCCCATGAATTTTCATGTTTTAACCATCCAATCCTCTCCTGCATCCCATGGGGAGTTGTGAGCAAGCAGCAGTGTGGGGCTGAGCTGCCCACTGGGGTTATCCCACAACTCTGCTAGGTCTGACACATTTCACTGGGCTGACTAGAATGCTACGAAAGGAGCCCCTTCTGGCAGGTACCAACTCCCTCTCTCTAGCAGGCACCATACAATATTGCCCTCAGTATTTAGATTAGGATGTTCTTCCAGAACCCCATGACCTCTTCTTCTTCAGTTTCCAGACTGAATTTGTTCCCATTCCTTTTCATTTGTTTGCACACCAGAAGTCATGCTTCAACGCAAATGGCTTTTGCTTCAACTCAAATGGCTTTTCTCCCACATTTGTGTGAGGGAGGAGAAACACCAGAGAACTTCATCCGCAGCCTTGCGTGCGGTTGTGGTCTCCCATGTTTGAGGAAAGTGAATACAAAGTTCAGGGGATGGCTACTAGGATGATCAGGAGCGTGACATGCACATGAAATGAGAGAGATAGAAGAGCTCGGCTTGTTTGGCCTTCAAATAGAGATCAAGAAATGAAATTATCTGCCTACATACTCCTATGAAGGCTAACAGAATTATGCATACAGGAATTTTTACCACAGTAAAAGTCATCGCAATAAAAAGCAGCCCTTTCACATCTCTTCTTAGTAAGCTTGATTTTTTTTCTATGTGAACAACAGCAGGAATATGAAAAAAAAAGTAGGCGACTGAAACCTGGAACTACAAGGAAGGTTTTTAATAAGTATTTTGCTTGGTATAATTGCAGTGGATATTAACTAACAGTTATACTTCCTCACAGAAAAAATTGTGTTTTGAATAAGCTCAAAATAGAACTTTCCACTGAGAACGTGTTAGTCACAGAATGGAGCAGGATTCTTGGGAATTTTGTAAGTCATCACAGAAGACTCCCAGGAAAGCTACAAGATAAATGGCTTACAGAGAACAACTGCACATCAGTTCCATGCAATTGAAGCCTAATAAAGCCCTTTTGAGGGGCCTGTGTGAACACACCTAAAGATGAGTCCCATTTTCAAAGAAAAACACTAACACAACTCATACATATGTGAATACTTTGTTCAGCCCCTTAATGTATCATGTTACCACTTACTAGCATGTAACCAAAGAACCGCATAAGAAGCTTTTCTCTTCTCTTACAAAAACTTGCATTTGCAGAATGCTTCAGCTTCTCTATAAGAACAAAACCAAGAACCTCTGAAGTCCTACACTTAAAAAAAAAAAAAAACCCCACAACCAAGAAAAGACACCTACAACAAAACAAACCTCATCTTACCCCCTCCACCCACTTCCCAGCTGGAGCACTCATCCTAGAAGTGGCAAGCTGGTTCTAGCCCATATTCTCTCTTACCACACTGGAGGAGCAAGGAACTGCGGCCCATCTTCTCCAGGGAGGCCTTACAGCACCTTCTCAGCAGCCACATCCCTCCAGAGCTAAACATGATAGACCAAGGCTGTCTTCTGAGTCAGAGAAGGTGAATAAATCCTAATTACATTCAGCCAGAGCAAAGATCTCTCACTTCACAGGTGTAGCCTATGAACACCAGACCACAGGGCTCTTGGGGGCGTTGCTTGCTCTAAAATGAAGTTCTGAAGCCAGGAAACTTTTCCTACCACCATTTCTTTAAATGACTCTACTTTCTGCCTCCAGTGTATTTTCAGTGAAACGGTATTTTTCAATTAAAGTATTTTTGTTGAAAGAATTCCTGGGTAACTTTGATAACCTTGTAGGGTGCCTCTTGTATAGAAGAAGCTAAAGGACCAAGACGTTTCATGCCTACGAACTGAAAGAAAGTTTCCAGACACATTTTAATCTACTCTCAGGAACTCTTTCATTCCTTGCTGGCCTTCTCCAGCAGATCCACGAAAATCACTGGCTTTAGCAGAAGCCAGGGAAACTCTCAGAGTTCTCAGTGCCAGGTTTCACTACTCTAACTCAAGCTGACAGACCCCTGCTCTAGACAAAGTCCTGTTGTTTTTAAAGGCTGGGCTCCCTCTGCTACCCTTCTTCATGTGGGACAGCCCTGGATCTCCTCCAGCTGGCCTGTTTTCCTGTCTGGCTTATGCAAGAGGAGAGACTATGGCCTTGCCTGGTCCTTTCCCCATTTGAGGCTCCTTTCTTCTCAAGAACAATTCTGTCTGGCTCTCACATAAGCTACACAAGGTTGCAGTTGCCCTGAGAAGCCCTGGCCACCACTACAGTTTTTATTTTCTGTTTATGGCACTTGTTGCAAATGTTATTCCTAAACCCTCATTTATTTCTGCACTCCACAAACTTGATGATAGCACTAACACTGCCATTCTTTCCAGTTTAATACATTCTCAGCCTGAACGGTTTCTCTGCAGAAAAAGAGACTCTCACAACCTTTTGAGGATGTGCTTGATGCCTACTACTAATGCTTAGGGGTTAAGACTTTGTGGCAAACACCTGCCAAGTCAGCTCCCAGTGCTACTTACATAAATATGCTTTTGTTCTTAGAATACGTTACACCAGGTTTCATAAAAGCACCCGCGTACAGCTATAAAAGATTTAAAAGATATAAATAATAACCTAGGAGTCATTTAAAGTTAGGATCAGCAAATTTCAAGGAAGGGATCAACCAACTTTGGTAATTTAACAACTGTTTAAAATACATTAGCAATATCTGGTTTAATCTTATTGTAATTTATAAGCTATGAGGTTTTGTCAGAAAAAAAGTCACAGTAATATAGGAACATGAGAAAATAAGTAAAAGCCCATAAGTGAGGTTTTTAAAGAAAAAGACTATCTTTTTTACAGAATTGCTAAAGACACATAAGCATATGCACAAATAAATGAACGTGCAACAATATGTATAAAAGCATTTCAAATTACTGCAGAAGGGTGGTTTGAAAAGGAGCAGATATATTTAATTTGTCCTTTCCTTTTCTATTCTGCGCAGCAGTATTAACAAAGAGCAGGTACTCAGAATTAGCACATAGACATTTTTCATGCTTGAAAAAGAATCAGGTAAGCCCATAGTACCCTCAGTCAAGGAAGACATGTAAGGAAGTGATTCATTGTATGCATACCTAATGTCTACTTGCATATGTACCTCATTATGTTGTGTCTGGGAGTTCAGCACTTTTTTCAGCTTTTCTCATAGGCTTTATTGCTTCAAAGAGGTTGGTGCATGCAATACCGTGTCTCTGCAAGAAGACAAAGTGAGAGCTGTTCAGACTCCTATCCAAACTTGAGTGGAACCAGTAGTTTAGTGCAGCCAAAACTGTTTAACGTAGAACATACAGTGTAAGGAAGCTTCTGAAAACAAAGCAAGGTGGCCATACACCAGGTGCTCCCCAATGAGGTGGATTTTCAACCCACTTGAGTCACTTTGAAGCCAAAGCCCTCATCAGGAAAGTGATTCAAGACATGCCTATCCACACAACAGAGAGCAGGGCTGGCCTTTTGCTCTAGGAAGGGCTCACCTGCATCAGCAGCTGGGAGGAGAAAAGTAACATTGGACTGAGCTGGTACCTGAAAGACAGACTTGGGTAGCTCCGACAGGCACTGTGCTTTCACATGCTGCAGGGCACCATGGGGCCATGTGTGCCCAACAGGACCTGGGCAAGCCCCTGTGCCCTGGATCTGCTACGCAGCACATACTTCTCTTGGCACCCTGTTGCCAGTGGCAGCCAATGTGACATGAACCCGTCAGCATCACTTCTGCTTTGAAAAGTGGTTTCACAGATGGGCATGTGTTTTCATTGTTGCTCTTCAAAAGTTTTCGGTTTAAAACAAAAAATGACCTCTTTGCACTAGAACCAAACTAAGACAAAATAGTTTAAGGAGGATTGTTTTGCATTGGAGGGTTTTAATTTGTGTCTTTCTCATGCTTCTTCCCCTTTCTCATAACAACAAAACTAATCGAAATCTCAAGTATGTAAGATATTCATGGCAGAAATCGTGTTCTTCAGTTTCACATTCTGTTTTAAAAACACTCTCCATTCTTGCATGGCTTTATTTTACAAATAATGCTGAAGCTAAATCTAGTCTTTCAATACGGTATTTATGATCAAACAGAATCCTTAGCATTGGGAACCATGAAATCTAGACCTGCTTCTGCTGTGTGGTTTTGAATAATTTTTTTTTTTTTACTCTCTAAGATCCTTCCCTATTTTACCCTTCATCTGTTTAGGCAAAGTTCTTTAAGGTAGAGAGACTTTCTCCACCCCATTGTCCCAGTCTTGGCTATGGTTGCCAAGTCTTACCACAACACAAGAGGTTAATTTGTATTCTGTGGATAATAAAAACAGCAAGAGAGTTAATACAAAACTGCCATTATACAAATGGGCACAAGAGGAATATCAATATTATTAAAGGAAGGACTTGCCTTGTATTATATGTTTCCCATTAAAAAGATTCCTTCATAGAATTCTGCTGAGCTCTAGTGCTGCAGCAGTATAAAATATCTTTCCTTCACTTTTAAAAAAAAATTGAACAAAGACACAGCAGTGAAACTATGTTATTAAAAAAGTCATGCAATGTAAATAAGAACAGAAGATAGTACAGAAAGTAACGTAGGGTGCAAAACTAGCAGTGCAAATTTCCCATTTTTTAAATGTACAGGTTTGCAAGGGAATATAATATTCATGAAAGGGGGATACTAATAGCTTTGGCTTTTGTGGGATTCAGACTGCTGAGAACATTGCAGGATTGGCCCCTGGAGTTCAGGAAGACACAGAAATGGTTGCCTAACACAGCTCTGCCAGTGTACTTCAAACCTGACCTGGAAAAACCCTTGCAGTTTTTGTCCTGAGTCTCTCTGGAGCAGACTCTGCCAATTGTACCAGACTGCAAGGTAGCTTAATGATGTGGACAAACGGGCATTTTATTTCTCCTTTGCTTGTCTGGGAAAATTTGGAAACCATACATTGTAGCACCTTTCAGCGTTCCTGTGAACTGAATAGGGAGCTTTCCAAGGTGTACAATAAGTTGCCAGAGGTTCAGCAACAAGACAAAACCTTGCAGCTTGTTCTTGATAGTTAGCCCACACGTATAACATAAATGACCCTTTATAAATCCATTTGAAAATTCAGCAAAATTGCTTTTCTTGCTGATATTTAGAATGCCATTATAGAAATAAAATCTTTACCAGATGTATTCATATCCTGAAAAGACTACATACGTAAGAAAGGACTTAGTTCAGCTCATAGATATTGAAGTCTCTCAATTAGAAGATAGAGGAGATGTTTCAAAAAGAATCTGAACTCCATCCTCCTTCTCCCGCATCCACTGTTTTCTACATTTGCCCTTATATCACTTGATTACCCACATCATTGTTAGAGACTACAAAGTATCCTTTCCCAAACTCAGTAGTTTAAAAGTTAGAAAACAAACAGAGAAAGGAAGAATCCAAAGAGACTCCTATAGCTTTTATAAATAGTCTTTTACAAAATACAAGGTCTCATGAACTGAAAAGAGGATACTGTCTATTCCCGAACACAGTTTTCTGGTCAATACCATTTTACATGCTGCCTTCTCATAACGGATAGTCCTCTCACCAAAGAGTTATTCCAAATATTGCTTGTTTTTAAAAATTGCAGATTATTTTGTGAATCTTTCTCTCTGTTGTAAGGGGAGCTGTCCCTAAACCTTTTTCTAGTTGATAGTCACCTTTCCCATTAAAAGCAATCTTTTCTAAAGAACATACTCATAGGACAAATATGCACCAGGTGGTTCAGATCTATCCTCACAACCCGGAAGATGCCTACTATTCATAAGAGTGTGAATTTCCTCATTGGGAGTTTTCTCATGTCCAAATACACCCTTGCCATTCAACAGCCACGTGCTCAGGTCACAGGAAAGAGAACTCAGCTCATTCGAACTTTAAGTATTCTATTCCCTTAAGTCATATTTGTTAAATTTTAATGTTAAGTCAATGTTATTTTGTGGATGGTAACTAGGAATGACATAGTTGTTCTTGTCCTTCTCCTCTCTGTTCTGGCTCTCCCACTGCGTGGAGTTATATTAGGGAATATACTGTCCTGGCAAAGAGATGGATTCAGAGACTCAGTAACCTTTTCCAATTCATATCTTGTTTTAGTTCATACATATAAAATTTATTCTTAGTGTACATATATTTCATCTATCTTAATATTTTTAAGATGCCCAGATGTTGCCAATGTAACCTTCTCTCTTTATTTAACGAGTGGCTTACGTTGATAGCTGTGCTTTAAATGTCTTGTTGGTGCTACCATGACCTCAGCCACACCACTGACGTGTTGCACTGCTTTACCTGCTCAGTCCAGGAAGGACAAAGGTTGAGACAAGGCCAGTTCTGAACATAAGCACAATGCACACGTATTGTGTGCATGTTACTGGAGCACCTGTGAAACTCACAACACTTTTCCTATGCCAAAGCTCTTAAAGACAACCATGCTACTGCTGCAGCTCTAACCATGAAGGAGTAGAGGGAGTCAGCAGCCACTGGTGGGGCAGGGAATGCTCCCCTTTCAGCTGCAGATGCCACCTCTGCTGCACACCTCAGTGCCATCAGTGGTGGAACTGAGTCTCCAAAATCCAGGTCCTGGGACATGCATGCACACATGCACTTCTTCTTGTGTCTCTGCTCCTTTTTTCCTCCACTCTAGACCATAGGTCCTCATCACTGGAGCAGCACAATTTTTGCTTCGCTGAGAAGCTTTGACTGGCCTCTGTACTAACCCCCCTATTCTGCAAATCAAAGCTACAAAACACATTTTGCCATTAGTTCTGTTGCTTTCCTTGAGACAATCACTATACAGGACTGGAAATATGTGGAGGGATTCATATATGATAATGCTGACATTCAACTCTATGACTGAACTGTCTAAAGACAATCTCCAAACACTAGTCCAATGATTAATCAGCTGTACATTCACACAAAAATATTTGATGTACTGCTCTACTCACCAAAGTCTTTTATTGTATAGTCAAAGGTTATTTGGAATTTATCCGTTCCCACCAAGCAGGAACTCACTATTATTAAGCAAAATTCCACCTGGAGGGCAGTGAGTCTATGCAAAGAGTATGGAGTGTTTTGATTCAAAAAAATACTGAAAAGTAGGTTTGGGACATAGATTTAGGGAAGATTGCATTAGTCTTCTAAATTAGTCTCCCACAGTCCACAAGTATCCAGTATGTGTGTAGTTCACAAGTGTCGCAAGAACATCTATTCCTCCTGTCTCAATACACCACATGTCTTAATGTGTTATAAAGCATCGGAAAAAGTCCAGAAGTCACAGCTATAAATTGCCATGGGAATGTTGCCATTATGATGGATCCCTATGATAGCACGAAATTTTCTCTTCTACTTTCTTCAGATGGACAGTTGCTTTAAAACTTAAGCATACATCTTCAGCTCATGGAAAGGAATGAAATGGAAGTCAGACAAACACTAGGATTAGACTGTAGAGTTAGGCTCAAACAAAGCCCTCTTCCACTAAAATTCAGAATCTCTGCTCCCTGTTTTGTTGTGGGAGAACTGTCATCTTTTCTAAGTATGTTAAATATGTCTCACAGGAAAAAAAATGCACTCTAGAAAAATGTGCATTTTCAAAATATACTAATAAACTCCCCTTATTGATACCTGAAAGGAACTTATAAGTACATCTGGCTTTATGATTATACACTGCATATCTCAAAAGATTTCTGAATTTTCATAAAGCATAAGGACAGTAAACACACTGAAGTCCAAGCCCCCTCGGCGCCCAGAGATTACACAGCATACCAGCTCTTACCACGTTCATGCACCTGTGTGTCTTTCCCAAAGTAGCTGGGAAATGCATACCTGGTACCAGGACTCTGGTCCAACATTGAATGTGTTGTCCTGTGGGTTACACACAGCCAATAAGTCTTACAGGGAAACCCATAAAAATGCTGATTTTTGAAGACTCAGTGTCTGAAGCTCCTTGTTTGTACAGCTTCTCACTTCTTTAGGCTGGCACAGCATTCAAGGTGCAACTATGCAAGACAACGCTTTTGATGAGACAAGAGAATGTCACTGCCATAAAATGAGACCCTTTAACACCACTGTTTTGCATTCTTGCCATAAATAATATAAGGCCAGAAATTGGTAGGACACAAATGTTTCAGTGACTGCACAGATAAAGGGTTACGTAAATGGTAAAATTTACTCCGTCTTGAAAAAGTTCAGCAGCGACCACCAGTCTTCTTTGGCTTCCACAACCTTGATACTGAAATCCACTTCAAGGCAGACAATTTGGGAACCCCAAGAAATTAATCTTCAAGCCACCAGTTCAAATTATGTTAACAATAACAAGCTGAAAAACACTGTAAGAAATGAGACACTGGTCTTATTCATTTTCTTATTTGTGAAGTATTGTATATCATAAAACTGTTAGGAAAATCCATATTAAGTTAACATACTAATGATACTCTCAGAATAAATGCTGAAGACTCAGGGATTCTTTGGCCACCTGGAAAATGCCTCTAGAAAAGGGGTGAGGCAGTGGCAAAAATGTTTCTGTGCTGAGGGTATTTCAAGCTCAAGAGCTAGAAAGAGTCAGTAGTCAGACACATCGTGCCCACCTGTCTGTCTTTCCACAAAGTGTAATTTTTCTTTCTTTTTTAAAATGAAAGAAAAGTTTTGTCTTTATGGTATTTGAATTCATGTGGTCTAGTGATTTACTACCAGGAAATATGTACTTCTACCCTAACATTTAATGTGTTAATTTTAAGACTTATAGACTATTATTTTAGCAATAACAATTTTGTAGTGTTTCAGTTTAGCTAAAAAAAATTTCACTGTGCTGAGTCTTGAAATGCCAGAGTTGTTTGAATAGCTTGCTTCTAAGTTCTTTCAGTCTCTCTTCTATATGTGTTGTACTTGCTCATCCACACATTTCCAAGCCTTAAAAATACTTCAAAAAATATATATAGGATCGTAGAACCAAGACAGCTCAACTCTGTTTAGTTAGCAACCATTTTACCTTCACCACAGGGAGAGCTATGGTACTAAAAGCTAATAACAGAGAGGTTATTTACATGGACAGCTTGCTGGGACCAGGAAAATTGCACTTACATGAAAAGTTTGTTTTTCCTAATGTCTAACATTAAAGCTTAGTTCTTTTTTTCTTTTCTTTTTTTCTTTTCTTTTTTTTTTTTTCCCCTTTCCTTAAACCCCAGTGGAAAACAGGCTTTTACTGTGAAAGTAATCCAACCAGATATCTTCAAAATCTTAATAGGCAAAGTGGATTGACCTCAGTTCATCTTCATGGAGCTTAGGACAAATTGATCAATTTACTTCCTAAATAATTACCATTTGAATGTTGATTTTACCTTCCTAAGATTAGCACATTAAAAAGCCTGTATTCAGGAATGCTAATGCAATGCAGTTCTGCACACACACAGAGACTCACAAAAAACCCAATATATTCTTTATATAGACAAGCTTCAACTGATTCTGGGTAATGAGGATTTACTTATTCTTTTGTTGAGGAATGAAAAAAAAGCCCAGAAATAAAACAGAGAAATGGATATGGTTAGAGCTCTGGAGGGAAAGACTTTATTTAGCATTCAAATTTTTGAGGTTAAGCATTAAGATTCTATGGATGCAACAACTGCAATGCAAACTTTATCTGTTTAAAACAAGCCCATGGAAGAAAGGAGGCAAGAAATGATTCATGTGTCAAAGGACACATCTAAAACAGGAAAATTAGAACACCATCTCATTATTTCATAAAGGTTGTAAGTTGCCTAGCAAGACTCCAATGGAATATATTGATTGAGCAATAACTTCGGAAGTTTACTTGTCATAAATGGCATTTTTTAATTCTTCAAATGAGTGAAGCTTTCAGGCAGAGTACACTCTTGGCTACCTATCTGTTCATTTCGGTGAATGTTGGGCTAACTTAACTGATATGGTCCGAGTTTTCAAGCTGGATGAAGACCCAGCAGTCCAGACTCTTAGCCATACCTAGGTAGGCTCCATTACCATAATCACCCTCCCTGACGGTCATTTTCTTCATTGGGAAAACCTTTCTGTGCTGCAGTGGATGCTGGTAGATCTCTCTCAGCGTCTTAAAGGAAGAGGAGCAGAAGAATTTGCTCTGGTTTGGCATCAGCTAGAGCATGTGCCCCTCTGAATGCACAGCAATGAGGAAAGTTAAAAAATACGTATCTCAATTTTTCTCTTCTGCATCCCTGTTTCAGTTTCTCCCATTTCTTCTGGTATCAAATGTTTTCCTTTTTTTTTTTTTGCAACATTTTGCATTCTGATAGCTCTCCATGTATGTTACCGACATGAATGTTGTTTATATCTTCTCATTCATCATCTCTTGCCATTTGTCTGTCCTGGAAATTCTCCATGACAACTTTAACATCAGTTGCTTTTTCTGCACTGTTTCTCATAAGAAAGCTTAAGTCTTTCTGGGCTTCTTTTTAAAAGTTTGTGAGTTCTGATTCCAATACATCACCCATAATCCTGTTTTTCCGCTATCTGGAACAAATAAAAGCTCTGAGGGGACCCTCAAAATCAGTACAATCTGATGAATTCTGTTTAGAGCCAGTCACTGCAAGATGCGTTTTTAACTATCCTTTATTCTGAATTTTTTAGAATTCCCACAGACAGATCACAGAGATGATGACTAGGCTTGTCATAAAACTCACAAATGGGTTATAACCCATTTGGGATACTTGCTTTCTCTGGTTTATAAAAAAAAACCCCAAAACCCGACAACTTAAGAAATACAATTAATTGTTTTAAAAGATGCTTTAATGGGAAATGGAACTGGCTACCCTCAGTCTCTGGACCAATTCACGCTCATAGCAATAGCGTTCAAAAGTTGCCAGCAGTTTGATGGTACGAGTTAAATTAGTTTGTGGTGTCAGTTTAGGCTTTGGGAGACAAATGCCCACATTACAAAAAGCCACTAAATATAACACTAGTAGATGTTCAGTCAGATTAAGGTTTGAACAGACATGGAGATTGAACTAGCCTGCAAAGTTATCCTTCCAGGTTAGAAAAACAGGGCCATGGCATGGAAAAGCTGAGGGGGTAACCAGCCTTGCTAAAGCTATTGGTTGCATCAGAGGACTTTAGAGGACTTCAGTCTTTGGCGTTTTTGGCCTGACTCCGTTTCATAATTAATTTTACTGTGACAAATTTACTGGAGAAAGGTACACTAAGCACTTATAGTTTGATAGCTTGCTGTGAGAAATATTGCATTCTATGCATATGTACATATATATTGTATAAGTGTTTTTTTTCTTTTGTTTTAAGTTACCAAGGGCATTTTCCTTGTCTGCAATGCCTTCTCTCTTTTATGTTTTCAGTACTATTAGTATTTTATATAATACAATAAACTTTTTATTATTTGAAAATACCTACCATGCATTAAAAATGAAGAAAACTAAACAGGTTAGGATTAAAGAATTGCATGTACTTTGAACCTGTCAGTTAACCAAAATGCCTTGCATGGAAGAATTCGTTGAGAATGTAGAGAAAAGTGATTACAATCTAGGCAGTGTTTTAATTTTATTATTTATCTGCTTAATTCAAGCCTGGAAAATTATATTTGTATATAAGCTGGGTTAGTACAATACATATATTGCAACTCCAGTGGCTTAAAAAAAAATCTTCCTGTTGTCCATCTTGAAATTTCAAAGTTACTGTCCAAAATCGCTAAGTTTGGCATAGGATTCAGTGTGATTGGCACACTTCAGTCCAACACCCCAGGGAGTGTGATCCGGGGCTGTTAATGTTCCATCACAGACTTGTTATCATCACCAGGTGACCAGCCTATGAAGTGATTCCAAACTTAATCACTTTTCAGCCCAGGTTTCTCTGAGGATGTTAAGGGGATCAAAAAGCTAAAGATACCAGTCAGGCACATATTTCCACCCGTCGGTGTTTGGCAGGGGTGCTGAGGGCATCTAATTTTTTCTGTGTCATCCACTGGCAGAGAGTTCCCTTATGGTTATATTTACAAACACAACGTTGCCATTGTATAACAAGAATACTTCCAGACATAAAGTGATGCAAGAATCAGCTGAACACATCATATTAAGTGAGCTCATTTTAATCTTCCTTCCTTTATACTATCCCAGCATCTTATCAGATCTGTTTTTATACAGCCAAGCGCACCATGTATGTAGAACATGTGTGAAATTTGGAGCAGATAGGTTGGTCTTAGTCGTAAGAAGTAATACACAGGGTGAAAAATGTTGAGAACCATTGATTTAGACAAATAGACTCCAAAGTGACATTTGTATTTTGCTGTCGTTGCTATAAATACTTTGTCTTTTTTAGGGAAAGCTTTTCCTGAATGTTATTCTAAGAGGATCAGTCACAGTGCTTTTGACCTTTTACTGTACACTACTCCATTAACATCCTGTGGCGAAATTCTCCTTATATATGTAATTGATGCATTTTATGAGGCACAAATCAAAATAGATAGTCAAAAAATAGATAGTATAGAACTCAGGAAGAGCTGCCTGCCTGAGTACTTCGTTGGCATATTGCCTATAGTTGATAGTGTCAACTCAACATATGGCCCTTCAAATGTACTGATGAATCCTCTTATGGGAATAAAGTAAGACTTGTTTGTGACGTGTTTAAAGTTTCAAAGCAGTCCAACAAATAAAGCAAACTGTAGCTCTAGTGAGAAGGAGACCTTGCAGGCTTGTATGCAAACAGCACAGCTTTCCACCACAACTATTTTCTAATCATTTCCACGGACCAGTGTGAACACCCTTGCACAAAAACAGAGTGATTATTAAAATAGTTACTACTTGAACACAGCCAAACTATGTTACAAGCTGATTTAGCTGGATGAGTACTAAACTTGAAAAAAGACAGTTGTTAAGCTTGTTCTGAAGCCGTAGATGTATCCTCAAATTAGGGAGAACTTGAAACAGTGCAGAAAAGAAAGGATGGCAGAATTATGCAATTAAAATTCTCATCTAACCTCCTGAACAAGATCCAACAACCACAGAGTGTCTGAAATTATATATTCAGTGTTCATATGTGGCAGTGATAGAGTAAAAGAATTTGTACTAGTTTGGCTTTTCACATAGACATGCAAAACAAACACAGTCTCCATGCCAAGAAGTGAAAGGGTATACGGCAGAGGACTAGAAAGACAGAGGCAGCCCTACTGCCTGCTCATCTGAATGAAGTAAAGCAATGGGCTCCTGACCCAAAGGCTATAGAAATGTCTGAAATAATGACCTAGTCTCCCTTTTTAATGTTGCTATTTTAAAATGAAGCAAACACTGCTGTAAAAGGGTTTTCTCTCTGTTATTTTTGCCACTACTTCTAGTGGTTCTCTCAGGCAATGAATAAAACTAAAAGAAGGGCAGTCTGGTACGCAAATGTTCTCGTTATCTTAAAGGGGTCAATGGTCAAAGGTGAAAAAAATTCATAGAGTAGTTATGATTAAAGGTAGGTTTTTAAATGCTTTTGATAAAGGCTTGTAAAACAGCCAAAAGAGATCCTGCAATTTTAATGTTAAGTGGCTTTTGTATTGGAAAAATGCCCAAGGGCCATGTCTAGCACGGTCACTTACAAATGACTGATGGGAGATCAATACAGACAGAGTGGGGATGCAGCTTTGTCACTGGGATATGTAGTTAGTATGTGATTAGCCTTAAGTAGCATTGACTTGGATGTAGATGGGCAGTAAAGTGCTTAGTATCCAGTCAGCATGATAGCTGCTTGTATACAAAAGTTAATGAAAGAGGAAAACTACATTATCATTAGACACCCAAAGGGGCTTCCCACACCCATTCAGGGATTTTAGAAGATCAGCCTGACAATGAGCTGTGTAGAGCTGCCAGTCCCAACAGCATTAACTCTGAATTTGGTTTTCCTCTATGAAGAGCAATCCCCTGGGACTTTGTAAACCACCTAGTTAAGTTCTATGTGCAATCTTATTACAGGGGAACAAGGAGGCCACGTTGCCTTTCTCAGAGACAGAAAATCCTGTAAAATAAGCAAAAATAGAAACTAAAAAGTGGAGAGAGGAAATGAGGAGGTACTTTGAGGCTCCTTTGAACTATTACAGAATTCAGGAAGGTAAGATCCTCTGGCTCTGATAACACGTTGCACTAAATCTCCCCTCTTCCTTAACGTGGGGACCATTGTACTTAATCAGATCCAGAATATCTCACTAGGCATTTCACTTTTCTTCCCCTTTTGTTCAGACGCAATATTGGTAAGCAGGGATTTTAAAATGCATTTGATTGTATTCTTCATAAAGCATTTTTACCCAGGGACGTAGCAGAGTTCCTCTGACTGGAGGTTTTCAAGATGCGATTGGACAGGGTGCTAGGTGATCTCCTCTAGGCTCCCTTTGCCACGACAGGTTGAACCAGACGATCTTTCAAGGTCCTTTTCAACCTGGGCTGTTCTGTGACTCTGATTTTGCTAAGCAAAGAAATAGCACCTTCTTATTTCACAAACACACACACATACACATTCTCTCTATTTTCAAAACACAGACTTAGTGGGAGAGCCACATTTTTAACTTTTGCACCTAAGATGTGGCCCAATTTGCCTTTCTGGAGGGGTTTATGTCTCCTTTTTTTCCTGTAGGGAGCTCTGTATTGTACCTCTGTTAAACAGCAAAATAGCCTAAACCAGATGTTACGAATTCCCCTTGATATCAAATTATGAACACCCTCATTTGTTGCTCAAAAGAACAGACAATCACGCTACTGCAGAAAGCATACCTATGAAACAGAGAACAAGAAGTTAGTTGTTTCAAGTGTTCTGATTAATATTTACTCCTTTTTTTGCTACATGAAAAAGAATAAATCACTCTGTGAAAAAGCATCACTGATGCTATCTTCTGTGACCTCCTACCCTGCTACTCATAGTATTAAAAGGCTTGCCTCAATTTTAGTCACACCGTGTAAACTGAAATTATTTCATGGCTAACCTGATATTTCCAGGGCCATGGTGAAGCCAGAAATCTGTGGCCTAGGGCCATCACATGCCTTTCTAATGGACCCTTAGTAAGCAGTTAATTACAGGGAGAATTCGGGTATCTAGCTGTCAAAAGCCACCGTAGCACAGCACCAGTCAGAAAGGCTCCTCACTCAGCATTTCTGCTGCATGCAAACCTGGACACCCTTGCAGGATTCCCACTTGAAGTGGAGATGACCCAGAAGAGCCCAGAAGGCTTAATGTTGGACAGTGCACATATAAAATTTGGAGGCTTTATAACAACATGCATCTAAAATCATTACACCCCTTATTAGCAAACGATAGTGCACACATCAACAGCTAATTAAAATTGGGCCAAACCACTAATGGAGCCATAACCTGGGTCACTGATTTCCAAAACATTTGGTTTTTTACTAAGCTAAAGGAGAAGCTCTGTAGTTCAAACAAGGCAAAATCCCTGCTATACTTAGTCCATCTTTTTTAACTGTCTGAACCCACTGTTGACTAAAGCTCTTCTGAGGGCATTGAACTGAGTTAGCAGCACAGGTTTTACAATTGTGGCTATTTCTTTCCTGTTTGATTGCTCTTAAATGAAATGTAAAAAATATTATTTATGAATGTTTACAAGAAGGAGACACAGTTTCTTCTCCAAAGAATCTATATAAACGTACTCAGAAGACAAAGCAATCTATTCTTCAAATTACTTTGTACAATTTATCAAAACTGAATAATTTGCCCAGGCAAGATTTGGCTACTTATCAAAAGAAGCACGGTTGTCCAGTCATTTTCCAATAGGAACAGTAACATATTGGTGTATTTTGGAGTGTTTTGTTAAATGTGCACTCAGCTTACACTCAAGAGTAAATATACAGCCACAGCTGAGGCCTTCAACTTGACATTTCCAGGTTCACAAGTCCCAGACCTGTCACACATTTCCTTTGTGACCCTGGACAAGATATTTAATCTCCCAGTCCTCCATTTATATAACAGCTAATATATTAGTTGCCTTTATTGCTATAGACTGCAGAACAAGAACAGTGTCCAATTACAAATATGTTCAGTGCTGGATGTGGTGGAGATGTGTTGATAGTCGAGGCCTCAGAAAGCTGCTCTAACAAAAAGCAAGCAGAAATTACAAATGGTAGTTTTAGCACGTAGCTTTCTGACTGTGTTTCTGTAGTCTTCTTACCCAGACCCTCCTTACATGGGAAATCTTCTAGACCCTGCAAGGCTACGAGGGCAGGTGAGGCTTGACCAAAGGTCTGTTTCTCTCTCCAGAGGTCTCTGGATGTATTTGAGAACCATGCTCATATGACCTTCCAGAAATTCATAGCTCTTGGAATAGTCCTGAAACTTTATACCTTTGACACAGTGAGGCAGAATTATTAATTTGGCCCTCAACTTCCACAGAAAGTATTCAATTTGTTTGCACGGTCATATATTTACCACACCAAGACTTTGTCTCCTAGAAATACAATGCTTGCCAATGAGTTGTTTCTCATGACCTGAGAAGCTAAGCGATGTCTAATATTGATCAGTGGTTCATACATTAATGGAAATAGCTAAATTGAAAAAGATCCTCTTTATACACACTGTGGCAAATTGTATCTGTTTGACTGAAGAGGGCAACCTTTTATTGAACTGCATAGTGGTTTGCTTTTAGTTGAGTTTATTCCTTTCTACAAAGGATTTTCCCCTTTCTGAATTGTTCTGCAAAAGAAGTGTTTTTTCTCTCTTCTGACCACATTTAGTACACGCCTATCTTAATAATGACTCTCAATTTACCTTCAATCATCCCCATGATGTAGGAAAAGCCAATCTGAGTTTCCTATGTCAATGAAGTACAGTGCAATAGGGGACTAATTTATTCCTACTGACAACAGGCAGGACTCTATTACATCCTTTCCTAGACCTTTTGCCAGGGCTGAGGCTGCAGCAGGCTTATCTATACCTCTCTTCATCGGGTGATACCCACTTCTGAAGTAGTGTTGCCTTCCTCAGGCCCAGGAGATGTTGCTTCATGTTGTGCCACCTCTGGAAGAATTGTACAAATCAGAAAATGTTGCACCAGAGTCTCCACTGGTTTCTTCCCAAGTCCAGATCTATTACATGTGCCTGATTATTTCACATCAGCATGCCTACATCGCCTATGTCTCTGCTCCACTTCCTTCCATTACTAACCAGCAGGTGTAAGCTGGTTGACAGGAAGACAAAAAGCAAGCCTTTTGGGACAGGGCTAAGGATAGCCCTTTATTTAGGCTGGGTGAGAAGGAGCCAGGTGAGCCCAACATTACACAATAGCCACAGGAGATTTTTCAGTTTAACAGCTTTGCTTATGAAGGGGCACAACAAATGGATGTTGTGCAAATTAAGCTTAAGGTGAGCTGGTAGAGCAGTTTTATTGCTCAGGAAATGACTGCACTCTGCTTGGCATCAGTCATTGTGTCCCGATCCCATCTTTGAAAGATCCCAACATTTTATATTTATTTACCAACACAAATTACATTGGCAGCCAGTCACTTCAAGCAATCTGCCTGGTCTGGTACAGCCAAGCATACAAGGTTTTAACAAAGAATAATAAAAGATCTGTTCTTCCTATTCAGAGAGTGACAGATATAGCCTAGCCCAGGCTCTTGGTCAGCCAGCTGGCATTGAATTACATCACACTTTAAAAAAAAACCTCTCCGTATTTCATTAATACTTTCAATGGGACTAACTATTACAGAAAACAATTATTGGCAGTGCCATATCTTTACTTCAGCTAGACTGAATCTCTTTCTGTCTCTGACACATTTTTTGACACAGCACTGAAATGTGATGAACTAAAATTAAGACATCTATCTCTGTTGTGGTCAAGCTGTGTTCTCCTCATTTTGTTTTGATTCTAAATAAAAGAAGCAGCAGAGAAAAGGTCCTATTGTGGATTTGGGCAAGAATAAAGCAGCACAAGCAAGCAGAAAGATGTTCTTTGTTCTATAGGGCCTCTCATTTCCATAAATTTTTCATTTGGTATATTTGGTAAACTCCCATTAACACTCGTTTTCTCTGTCCCATGCAGAATCACTGCCTAGTCATCCCACAGAACAAATAAATATGAAAAAATCATCACGGTTCATAATGGAGGGGTATTTTCGAAAACAGGTAATTGTTGGTTTTCAAGGATGTCTGATTTGGAAAAAAGGAAAAGTATCTAGGGGTAGCATGGTGCGAGAGACTCAGGTTAGGGCAAGGACACTTTAAGCGAGTTATTTAAAATGTTAGCTTTCAATTTCCCTGTCATTAAAATGTGTTAATGTTATGTACTAAGCGAATGCTGTGAGGGTTAGTCAAGGAGCCAGTTTCTTGCCTTTGCAGTTGTTGAGTGGCCCTGTGGACATTAGCAGAACTTTTTCCCTTTAAAAGCAAGATTTGGCTCAACACACACACAGTGGCTCAAATCCACGGAGCACTAAACTTCATGCAGATCAAAATGACAGCCACTTCTTAGCATGAGATGTGAGGTTTGTTGTACGTTGTCAAGCAAGGCTCATCTCACAGTCACATCTCATTACTCCCGTAGCCTCTTTCTCAAAGCACTTCATCCTCTCCAGCTAGTAGGTACTGACTCAGTTCAAAAGGTTAAACTGTTGTTTCCAAAGGATCCAGAAGAACAAGTCTTGACAAGGAAGAGAGCTGCAAGTCCCTGATAAATCATGCACACCGCTCAATCAGGAGACTTGCAAAGCACAAAATTAAAGTGTGTTCACATTGGCCTGTGCTGACTCATAGAAATGCAATATGGGAATCATTGTTTTAATCAAGTCACACATGTTAGGACTTTTTGTAAAATAAAAACTAGGGCGGGTTGTACAGACTAGGAATAAATACTAAGGAAAAGAGAATGGTCTGTGGAAATCAATCTCTCCTTTATATACTCCCAAATTATACTCATAAAGAAGAGGCCTCCAGTGGCTCTGTCAGTCACGATAAAGCTATCACCCTGAGATTTATTACAGGTTCTCTCCTTGTGTTTTCAATGGAAAACATCCTACAGGTGTGTTTGCATTACTACCAGAGATATATGAAGATTAATTACATGTCTGAGTGCTGAAATTCATTGACATATTTTCAAAGATTTAACTTGCATTCTAAGTCATGGCCTGAAAAAAGGGGGACTAGCTGGAAAAGTCAGAATGGGAATAAAATACTTTCAAGGATCAAAGAGTAATCACCATTTACCTCTTAGACGCAGGAATGTAGCCTGAGCTTTCTCCCTGGTGCATTAAGGAAGCTCTGTGCTTTGCGTTTGATCTCTTTTGACAAAATCCAAATTCTACTTTTTTCACTTTGCCTTGCCCCCACAAAGATGTGTGCGTCCCAAAAGCCTCATTTCCTAAAGTCTTTGGGGTCCCTGCCTGGGACAGCAGCAGTCTCATGCTATTCAGTCTACTCAGAGAGCCAGAATCGGGCTTTTAGGCAAGGTAACTCAATTGGAGCTGTCAGTCCACAGCGCTGATTAGATTATTTTCCTCTGCAAGCAAAAAGTGCATGATGCTTACTTTCCTAGGATGGGAAATACTGTTCTTTCCCATGTCCTGGTCTCTCTCCCTCACTGACCCCTCAAGAGCAGGTAGAAACTGGAGTTCACTCTGTTGGGGAAAGGCCAGTAGAGACAAGATCTCATTTCTTCTAAAGGTTAATCAAAGCAAGCACACCTGAGCTGTTCCTGGGAACACAGAGACTGTCCCTGTCACGGGCTGCGGAGTAAACTTGCTTGGAAAGGGGAAATGTTTAAGGTCCGTTTTGCCATGGGGCTAAACACATAAAATAGTAATCAGCTTTGCTGCAAAAAAGCTGCTATGTGTTTTAAATCCACCATCTTGACAAACATCATCTAAATAAGTTGCAGCAGTCCAAATGTATTGGTACTGTCATGAGAACTGAAGGTAGACCAAGAAAGGATTTTGATTTACTGTTTTTCAAGGTCTTAGATGAACAAATACAGAGTGGTGCTTTTTATTTATATTCTTGCAATTGACGCTAAAGTAGCACTTAGGCAATGAAGTATATAGGTTGCAATTGAAAAAGGAAAAATGTAATCCCTAAACATTGTATATCTTTGTCCAAGTAAAGAAATGAAAAATCTAACCAATACGGTCCAAAGTATCTGGATCTTATTCAGCAGAAAATAAAACTTCCTGAAAGCTGAATCAGTGGCGTAGTGGGGGTGGCATTTCCCTGGTGAGAGAAACAAAACAAGGTCCACTGCAAAAGCAAATGTGTGCTTCTTCACCACCTCCCTTCCTCTACCTCCTTACTCCTCCTGCCAAGGTCTGAGTCTTCTTACCCACCAAGTCCTCTCAAAATTGCACAATTAAGCACCCTACCTCCAATTCAAATAATCATTAAATTTGTATCAGCGGGGAAAGACACTCACAAAGTCAAAGAGACAAGAATGAAGATCTACAAGACAACCAGTTCATTATGAAGGATATTTTAACACTGGCCAAAAGAAACAAAATATGAGAGAAATGAGAATTCCTAACAAAATCTTTCTAGCTAGGCTGAGAGCTAACAACTTTTCAGTTCCAATATTAATGTATTTTTTTCTTTTTCATTATCTTCAAAATGGCAAGATTTCACAACTTATTTAAAAAAAAAAAAGGATGATTGACCCTTATATAAGATGCCAGAGTAGTTTTTTCCAAGACTAACAGCAGAAGACATTTTAAAATAGGACTATACAAAACAGAAGTTATGAGTGAGCTTAAGGCATTTTCTGGACCGTACTACATTCATGGTCTTTATCTGTCTTAAAGTCTTTTCTGCCTGTGCATCCCCAGCTTGCTGCATTTTCAGTTTTCTTGCTCCTACTACCACCTGGAACTTGTTGCTATTGCCACTACCTACTCTCTTGCCCAGGGAGACACAAAAGAATGACATTCTCTAAAACACAGTTGTTTAATATTTCAACTCAGCCTTTACTAATCTGGGAAATCTAGTAGTTCTCTAGAGGCAGCTGTAGTGGCAAAGTTTTCATTTGGCAGGCTGATGGCTTCCCTTTAATGAAGAAAGTTTAAAGTTTTGAGAAAAAATTATTAAATCCTCCAGGTAAGCTGAAAGGCATTTTCTGACAGCAGCCAGCCCATCAGATTTCAAATAAGGACTCCAAAGCCAAATCTGTTTGGACAAAAATTGAACATGAAAATTGCTGATCAAGGCTTATTGTCATGGAACTACTGTCAGTATTGACAAAACTCAAAACCAAAACAGACACACAACAGCTTTGCAAGACAAGACAACAGTCATCTGGCAGCTAATCCATGAAGTCAGCAGGTAAATCCAACAGGCTAAATCTCATCATCCTTTTGTGGGTTAAAATGACACAAGAGAAAATGCGAACTCTTACTGAATACAATGGGTAGGTCCTTCAAAATAATAAATATCAAAATAATCCTTCAAAGTGGATTGTGCAAAAATTCAGATCTTATTCAACAAATCAGCCCTCCTTGCCATTAAATCACAAGTGCATATTTTAATGTCAAAAGCCAAGTTTTTGCAAGTGTTAATAAAGTTTCTTAACTCCAAGCCAGCAAGTGCAAACTTCCCCTGTAATATTCCCTGCAAGTAATATTCCCGGCAGTATTCCCTGTTATTAAAGGACAGGACACAATGGGTTCTTCCATCTCCAGTGTCAAAAGTTGCTTTCCTGCCAACTATATAAAATTTACTATGTTCATGTACAGATCTTTGGCACACACAGCCAACTTAAACAAAATAGAATGATACATCCATGTCCATCTTGTTTACCTATTATCATTATTTTAAAAAAACACATTTATATATGCTATAACTAAAAAATTAAATAAATTTTTTTTTTATATAATGTGTTGCACAATTTTTGACAGTATTGTGTTCAGTTTCATTGTTTTGCCCATGTAGTAAAATTCTTTTGTTGGTGTGGGTCTTTCACATAGCAGAAGGGAAGCAAAATATTTGTCAAATTGGAAAATTTGATTTTAAAAACTAAACAGTAGCAGAGCTGCTCCAGCACAGATTGAGGATCTAGTATTGACAAACATACATGTTCATAAACGAAGACACTGACTTAAAATCAAAACAAATTTAAAAAACAATAGATATTGCATTACTTTTCTTGTTGTGTGGGATTGAAACTTCTACATTTTATGTCACTAAGCTTTTTCACCATCACAGGGTTTAGAAGCATCATGTCTTTTAATGGAAACCAAGTATTTCAGGTAATAAGGTTAAAACAATTAGGTCTTTAAGAAAAACATAATTTATCACAAAATGAGTGATAATGTCACAAGTACAGAAAAATCTGAAAACTTATTAAAATCATTTTTTAATACAAGCTGAAATTCGATGTTCCTTTAACATAGTAAAGGGTGGCTGGGTTTATAGCAATTTAGGAGTTTCTGTATTGGCAAGATAAGGCTATACTATATTCCTATACTTTTAAAATATCTTTGATGGGGCAATAAAGCATCATCGAAAAATATACAATCATTCATTATCATCTGCAGCAGATTGTGACTAACAAAAGTACCTGCCTTTTTCCAACTTTTTTTTAATTAAAAAAAAAAGAGCTTTATAAAAAGAGAAGCTGGACATGAGGAATGAATTTTGAATCCTGCTTAAGATCACAGAAGTTCTACCAGAAACACTTGCAAGTATCCAAGAACTCACTGCAAACACAGTACAACCTTCTTGTACAGAAAATGAAATCACATTAACCAAAGAGATGAGAATGACTAAATTGCAACATCATTTCAAATTTTATAAGAGAGTCAGGTTTATTACAGTGTGGAATATGTCAGTGAGTTTCTTTACAAATAATCTAAATGGTCCTTTCCTCTGAAAGTCTAAAAATATACGATGAAAAGTTCACCTTTGGAGAGCTTGGAAGGAAAAATCTCATGCTTCATTGATTATAAAGGAAATTATATCCCAAACATGTTTTGCTTGATAAACTGATTAAGAAAAAAATTAATATTTTTTTTTTGGCTAGAAGGAAAGCAGAGACAGGAATAGGAAAAGCCCTAATTCTTTGGCTATTAAGCCAAGAATTCCAGATGCACTTAACACATTATATCAAAAGGCATCTAAATACTGCTGGTCAAAAGTCAAAACTAGACATTTTCTGATAACAGAATCTTACTTCCTAGCAAGATAAGCCAGTTGCCTTTGCTTCCTAATGATATTCAAATAGAAAAATCACCTGATCTCATACACCTTCATCAGACAGCGCTTCCCCTGATTTTTTAATTTCAGTGGAAGTTTTTCTGAACAAGAATTGCAACAATAGACCAATAGATATGAAACACTTGCCCTGACTATTTCTTATAGCAAACAGTTGCATCTTGTCTAATACTTAGATTGTAATCCTTAAGGACAAAGGCTGTCACTCTGTTACATGTTTATAAACTGCCTCCCTTAATATAATCCAGGCTTTAAGATGCTACAGTAATACTTAAACCATTTTTTTATATATGCATATTTTCTCTTCCATTCTTGGAAAATGCAGAAAATACAGAAAAATATTTACCTAATTCATATTCATTGGAATTCAAAGTGAATTTTACATTCCATTTAGCCCATCAATAATCAATTTTATAGTGCGTACAAAGTAAACACACAAATACAAAAAGGTAAGTGATAATCTGTAAAACATATCTGAGATATTTTTCTTTTTCCCCAAAATTCCACTGCTTTACTTGGGAGTCAATACTGTTATGAAGAAAATGAACACAAATAATTGATCATTTTAATATTTGAATTGAAATCTACAGGTGGGGAAAATATTTGGAGATATGCTTTGGACAATTACAGTCTGCTTAATCTCAGTTATTTCTTGACTGTATAAATCAAGCATAAAGTATAAAGGCCCTTGCAGTATAGATGTTTTGGAATTACTTTGTATGCACAGAGGTCTGCCTTCCTGACCAAACCAAGACTGTGGTGCACTTATTTTAAAGAATGTAAGCCTAATCACAAACTTTACTATTTGTGCTTTGTAAAGTCTGCCACTTTCTTTCACTTTCTTTAGCATGAGTATACAGCACCATTTATAAAAGTAAACACATTTTAAAAGTCCTTTCAAAAAATAGCATCTATCTCATAATATTTCTTCCCCTCATAAATCCAAGAGGGTAGAAAGAATCTACTTTGTCTGTGATATCACTCAGGCCATGGGGCCTGATGGGATGCACCCACGAGTGCTGAGGCAGCTGGCAGAAGTCATTGCTGGGCCACTCTCCATTATCTTTGAAAGGTCCTGGAGAACAGGGGAGGTGCCTGAGGACTGGAGGAAAGCCAATGTCACTCCAGTCTTCAAAAAGGGCAAGAAGGATGACCTGGGAAACTACAGGCCAGTCAGCCTCACCTCCATCCCTGCAAAGATGATGGAACAGCTTGTTCTGGGCGTCATCTCCAAGCATCTGGAGGAAAAGAAGGTTATCAGAAGTAGTCAACATGGATTCACCAAGGGGAAGTCATGTCTGACTAATCTGATAGCCTTCTATGATGGCGTGACTGGATGGGTGGATGAGGGGAGGGCAGTGGATGTTGTCTACCTTGACTTCAGCAAGGCTTTCGACACTGTCTCCCACATCATCCTCACAAGCAAGCTTAGGAAGAGTGGGTTAGATGAATGGACAGTGGGGTGGATTGAACAATGTCTGAACGATAGAGCTCAGAAGGTTGTGGTTGGTGGTGCAGAGTCCAGTTGGAGGCCAGTAACTAGTGGTGTCCCTCAGGGGTCAGTACTGGGTCCAGTCCTGTTCAATATATTCATCAATGACCTGGATGAAGGGATAGAGTGTACCATCAGCAAGTTTGCTGATGACACAAAACTGGGAGGGGTGGCTGACATGCCGGAAGGCTGTGCCACCATACAACATGACCTGGACAGGCTGGAGAATTGGGCAGAAAAAAAAACGATGAAATTCAACAAAGGCAAGTGTAGGGTACTGCATCTGGGGAGGAATAACCCCCTGCATCAGTACGGGTTGGGGGATGACCTCCTGGAGAGCAGCTGTGTGGAAAGGGACCTGGGAGTCCTGGTGGACAACAGGATGACCATGAGCCAGCAATGTGCCCTGGTGGCCAAGAAGGCCAATGGCATCCTGGGGTGCATCAAGAAGATTGTGGCCAGCAGGTCGAGGGAGGTCATCCTCCCCCTCTACTCTGCCCTGGTGAGGCCACATCTGGAGTACTCTGTCCAGTTCTGGGCTCCCCGGTTCAAGAAGGACAGGGAACTGCTGGAGAGGGTCCAGCAAAGAGCTACAAAGATGATTAGGGGACTGGAGCATCTTTCTTATGAGGAAAGGCACAGGGACTTGGGTCTTTTTAGTCTAGAAAAAAGAAGACTCGGGGGGATCTTATCAATACCTATAGGTACTTAAGGGGAGGGTGCCAGGTAGATGAGAAGAGTCTTTTTTCAGTTGTGCCCAGTGATAGGACTAGAGGTAACGGGCACAAACTTGAGCACAGGAAGTTCCATCTTAACATGAGGAGGAACTTCTTTACTTTGAGGGTGGCAGAGCACTGGAACAGGCTGAGCAGAGAGGTTGTGAAGTCTCCCACACTGGAGACATTCAAAACCCGCCTGGACGCCGTCCTGTGCAACTGCTGTAGGTGTCCCTGCTGTGGCAGGGGGGTTGGACTTAGATGATGTCCAGAGGTACCTTCCAACACTGACGATACTGTGATACTGTGATACTTAATGAAACCATTATAACACATGTAGAAACTACGGCAAGCAGGCAATGTGAAAATCTATACACAGCAGGAAATACAATAGCCAGGTAATATAACTGAGTCATTGGGAAATGTTTCAAGCACTTGGAAACAGTTGTTGCATATAATAGCATCACTGGTTTTAAAGTCACAGGCAGAAGCAATATCAAAATAATTTTAAAATTTCCATCCCCTTGAAGGAATCACGTCATTAAGACTGGGTCTGTAGCTACTGATTCAAGCACGGCTGGTGATGTTCTCAGACACTAAAGCGTTCAAATGTTTACAGTGGTGAACTGTTAGTACATTTCTTGATATCACTTTGGCCTCTCCCAAGTAGCCAGAATCTCTCTTAGACTTTTCCAGGTATGGTTTGCTCTCCAAGGACCTTGTGCCATAGTTCATATGCAGGAACTCAGTTTTGGAGGCTCACTAGTAGACAGTTCACTGACAGTCACTGAGACCATGGGAGCTGGCCTCCATGGCAAAGAACATTCCTAAATGGGTCCAATTTACCAGACTAGACATAATCTGTTCATTCTAGACCGAAAGCAATTTTGTTTCTGTAATATTTCTAGTGTTGACCTGAACCCTAGCAGTTTCATGTGTTATGGACAAAAGCCCAACTCCTCGTCATTTGTGCACACAGCCATGGGCAAATCATGCCCATGAGAAAAGGCAGCGTAGCAGCACGCAGCTCATACATGCCTTTCTGCAGAGTGTTAAAAGAAAAAGTGCCATGACAATTGTCTCTCTTTCACGCTTTCTTCCTCCAGTTATTTCTGGCCTTTGCAAGCATTCAGGACAGCCCAAAGGTGCCATTACACAGCAGGACCAAAGCAGCTCAGCGAATGGAACAGTTCGCAGCATTTACATGTTTTGTACCTGCTTGCTGAGTTGCTGTGGCTCCTGTGGATATATTCCGACCCCACAGAGTCTGGCAGTTTCAAAGCTATGGATCCTGCATCAAGGTAATCTATCAAAAATTTTTTAAAAAAGTAATAACAATAATTAAAAAATTGATTGACATGAAAAGTGTAGTACATTTTACATATCTTCACAAAAAAGGGCTGGCGCTAGTACAGTGTGGTTAAAATTTCAACATATATACCATCACTTTTCAAACAAGGGACGCAGAACAAACTCATGTTGTCTGAGAATTTTAGTGTTTTTATTTGGATCTTATATGTTTTCATGTTAAGCACTGACAATCGTTTTAGCTACAAATCTAGACTTGGCCATGGAGATCTGTAAGAGGAAGGTTTCTGAGCCTGGTGTTAGTCAAGGGTTCAATGGGGTGACATCATTTTATATCAGGTGAGAATCTTGACTAACATTTTAAAAGGATGTTATAAAATAAGAACGAGAAGAAAGCAAAATGATAGTTAAGGTTATGTGAACTTTTGCTACTATTCTTCTGTTAATGAATAGTAGAGAATGCTTTTCTTAATGATGAGGTAACTTGTGACTAGCCTGAATTTTGCAGATGAAATCAGTATTACTCCTGGTATGCAATAAAGAAACTTGCTGATAGTAGTAGTATGAAAGGAGAAGCAGCAGGAAAGGAAAGAAATTGCATAATTTGTAGGGATTCAAAACATACATCAGGGTTTAATATCTGAAACTGCAGTGCAGATGCAGATGCAGCATTTAAAATTTAAACAAATACTTCAGAGGTTTCTAGATATGTGGTGGTCTGTAGTTATTTTGCACACATTTCTGCATGCTCTCAAAGAGTAAGAAAAAGTTATTAAAAATATCAAAACTTCACATAAACAGAACCCAACTGCTTCATCACTCATCTCTGCAGCAGTGGCATATTTCCCTTGAGTGTTTCAAAGCTGTAGGAACAAGGGAGTATCTCTTGGTAACTCCACGAGGCAGTGTATTTTATTGGTCAGCAATGTAGAGTGTATATCTAAAGATCCTGTTTCAGATACAATCAGGGATGCTGGCAGTAACCAGCCTCTAGCTTTATCACAACAAAGGAGAAGGATTCTCATTTTCTACCCTCTTCTGATGTGAAGTACAAATTGCCCACACTGTTGAACACATTTACTGTGATTTAGGGTTTTTTTGTAAAATTATTGCAAATGAGTATATGTGTGTGTGTGTGTGTGTGTGTGTGTATCTACACCTATCAGTATTAGTCAGGAAATTTAAAATTGTTGTGATAGGACTATTTAGAAGAATGATAAACCAACTTTAAAACAAAACTTTAGTGGACTGACATTCATTAATGACAGTTTGTGCCAATGGTTAGTTCTTACACATTATCACCACATAGCTTTACATACAAAAAACTATTAGTCCACTATACCCTGAGTTAGCTGTGAGTATGCAATACCACGCAGCTGATGCACCAGTGGCTGCAGTACCCAGTAGCTGATGGTTGAGGTGGTCAAATTGATAAGGCTTGAGAGCCCTTTTATGGGCAAAGTTCCTCCCGATGTCTGACGCTTTTTGCAATTTGCTCCTCTCCCAAAAAGGGATGCCATCTGCTCCCAATGCTGCTTATCTTGTTTTTGGCTTTGTCTGTATATTCAGTAGGATATCCTGCCTATTTGCTGACCCTTGTGCTTATCTTGTTCTTTGTTCTTTATCTTGTAAATTCTGTTACTTGGGTTGTTCTTTATATGTTTTCCCACACTTCCTGCTTGTAACTACACAAGTCTTTGTTTACTCTTTGGTGGACACATTGTTCACGTACTTAAGCTAAATACTTACACCTTGTGTTCGGCTATGCCACGATGGTGTTGAATATATATATGTGTGTGTGTGTGTGTTGTTGGCTATGTACGCTTCTAGTACACTTCTAGTTCAAGGTAAAGTAAATATTCATTCAATCTTAACTATGACTATACTATAACGTGTATTCTAACCCTAAGTATCACAATAATGTATAGGTGTCACAGCCTCTGGTTTGGCTACAATGCTTACGGTTGCCAGTTGGTGTGGTGGTGACCTCAGGTAAAACCATCCTCTGTGGCAGAAATAAGCAACCAAAGAGCTCTTCAATAGGCAGCTAGAAGAACTGAATAATTAGCACACTACAGTAGCATGCTTTAAAACAGGATGATTACACTTGTAACACCACTTTCTTTAGTCAGTACAGTGTCACTGTAGTGGTGGTCTGCACATTTACCGAAAAAAATCTATTTCAGAGCAGCAAAATAGACATTATGTGAAGATGACATTATACAGGGATTCACTATTCATAAAATGAAGTTATTCTCCCTTGTGCTGCAGAAGCTGTTAAATTAAAGAACACAGTAGTTAGTATCTTTGATGTAGAAAAGAAGGCAAGAGAGAAGAGAAGGATAAGTGCTATCATCAGCTTGTCTAAGGGAGAAGCAGAAATAACAGATGCAGGAATAGACTGATTTTGACTTAACTAAAACACTTTTTTCAGCCTTAATGAAATGATTTCCTAGCCCTGATGTGCAATGGAGCCAGCAGCAGAGGCTCTCTGCTTTGATACAGACCAACAAGTGAGAAATGACATGCAAGTATGTTTAGGAAACCTGGCATGACAGCTGGTTACCTAGTCTCTCTACTCCACAGATGTACTACTGCACTGGGGAAGAAAAGGCATCAGTCATACTCTTCAGCCAGAAGGCAGAGGAGGATCATTTCAGGAAAAGTTTTCACAGCTTCTGTGAAAAAATGGAAGCCATACCAAGAAAAATTGGATGTTGGGAAAAGCCCAGAAGAGCCTTTCTGTGAAGAAAGTTCACCTCTGGGTTTGCTGATGGTATGTGCTGAGGAGAGCCTTGGCAGGAGCTGTGCCAGGGAGCTGTGGCCACCCCAACCCACAGACTGAGTGGGCCAGGTCATCCACAGTGCCCTTCAGCTAGGGCAGGCAATCAGCAATGCTCAGTAATCTCATTATCATTTCTCTCTTCTCCGGTTAAATAAACTCTCTGCAATCAGCGACACAGACAGAAGACGTGTATCAGTAGCAGGCAGCCAGGTAGGATGAGGGGGATGTTGGGTGGGGGCTGGTAAAAGCACGTGCAGAAGCACAGTGGGGCAGCTGTAGCCCTTCCACCTACCTCACGTACAGGAGCCAGTCTCTGAGACCTCCGTTCCCCAAAAACACACTGCTGCAGGCACTTGCAGTGCACACCACCTCATGAAGGTCTGAGATTCCTATTACTCACAAGTAGCAAAAATGACAGGAGGCAAATTTGTTCCGGCTACTGGCACCTGCCGAAGGGTGAATGAACATTGTATGTGTCTTTGGGCCGCCTTAAAAGGCTGCCACTGACAGTGGTAGGAATTACTGACCTACCTCCAATATAAACTTGGCCTTCGTGGAAGGAGGGATGTGTAATGCATGCTTTCTGACTGCTCTGTCGGTGATCTCAGTCCTGACCCAATGGGTCTAGTCTGAAATTAGTGGGCTTCTAATTGCTTTTTAATTTAAAGCAATTACAAAAGGGGGCACTACCAAACGTCATTTGTACTTGTGGGATCACACATGGCGTTTAACTGCGAAAAGCATGTTGGGCAATTTTTTTTCGTAAGAAATCTCATCTTACCCACAGCAAATGCTGAAATACCTGAAATTCAGAATTTATATGGCAAGACATATGGGCATTTTTGTCAACAGTAATTTATTTTGTTTAGAATATCGAAGCGAAAAACAGGCTCAACTGTTTAGACTGGTCTGAAACTTATGATTCATGCTCTTAGCTTTGTGGCATTGTTCTTTATTGTTTTAGCCACTTAAGAGGAGACCATTGTTAAAGGTTAACTGAGCCAAAGAGGCATCTAGAAAGAAAATAAATTCCTGATGCCCCTTTATCTTCTTTTAAAATTTACAGCAGTGTGGAACATGACCTTGAGAAGTCATGTTAACTGACACAATGATGACCATGGGCTTGCGGTCATTGTAGACAGAGATAAGTTGCATCCAGCAACAACTTTGCAGATTGTGAGTCAGTTCTCACTAGAGTAAGGTTTTTTCCGTGATTGAAAAAACACTTTGTCCCTGCCTAGACACACTGTGTAGTCACGGTCATCATTGCATTAGTTAACATGACTTCTCAAGGACATGTTTTAACTTGTCACGCTGTTCCAGTGAAGTCAAGCCCACTGAGAGGGACATCAAGAGGGTATTAGCAAAGTATGGAGCCAGCTCCATCAAAAAGGACAGATTCTCCTGCAGCAGTCCATAATAGAGAAGTGACATCTCTGCATTGACACTTCAAGCCCACAGTGCTATCTGAAGTGACATCTTCATGTTGCAGCATGAAGTCCATAGCGTTATGTGGAGTGACATCTCCACAGAATTGACTGAAGCCCACTCTAATTGCAACTCAGTCTCGGGAAAAGAGTTTTGCAAAAACATTTCTGAAAACCCTCTGAGGAGGGCAGGCACCAGCTAGCAATGCTGAGCCTCAAGTACTAGAAAGTGGTTAGTCCTGTTAACAAAAAAATAACGTGGCATTTTTCCCCTGAGTTATAAGAACAGATCACCCTTGATAACAAGAATTCATTGCTCTGTTTCTCTGAAAAAGAGAAAAAGCGCTTCATTTTTCTGCTTGCAAATATGTTGGGGAGAAAGTTAATATCCTCCCTGCACTTGCAACTGTTCAGCTTTACTTAAACAAAAGTAAACACTTGCCTTTCTTCCCTGAAGAAAATCTTGAGTCTTACTTAACTTTTACCGGTTCAAGGCTGTGCCTGTATGGCTGTGCCTTTAAGCAAGTGATCTAAAGCTCTGTCTGGTCCGGGGATCAAGGCTCACAGATTCACATCTATCCTTTACAGCTGGGTAGTCTTCTTTCTTTGAAGCCCTCAGCAGGGCTGCCTCTCTAATTCTGGCTTTGATGTCCGTTGTCCCAACATCCCTACCTCCTCCCCAGCAAAAGAGCCCAGCAGGCTGAGAACAGCCAGAAGTCCAAAAAAGTGCTGGGACAGAGGTTAAGACTTGGGGATCATTAAAAGGTGTGTGTGGGGTGGTGGTGGTGTGTTAATGCAACAGCATGTTGCCATCAGCTTGGCTTCTAGCCTTCAGAGGAGAAAGGGCAAAAAGGAATTACTCCTTCTCAGTACTCAGGTGCTGTCACTTTATATATTTGCAGATCATTACAGGAGGGCCAGGAATCTGGTTTTGAGCACTAGCCAATATTCTCAGATGGCCAAATTTCAAGTGCTTGACTCAAGTTTTACCTTAGTTAATGACCCTTATACTGAAGTTACCATTTTTTGCTGGTTTTAAGGCACTTCAGAAGGAAAGAATGAGTTACCTATGTAGACCTTGCCCAAGTCACATTTCGGTTACTAATAATTTGTTTTCAGACTCTACATTTTCAGTCAGATTTGATTTTTATCTTACTAGGTTCAACTAGCACCTTTACTTACAGATTCTGTTTCTGGGGCATGTACTTTTAATAATTCTAAGTGTAGGGAAAGGAAAGGCTTTCCCCTTGCAGAATTTTTCTTTCTGAGGCTGTTTTACAGACTGATACATACTTCCTTCTGCTGTACTAGTGGAAACTTTCTCTCCAGCTGGGTATATTAAAAATTGTTATATTTACCAGGAACTGAAGTTTTGTTTTTCATCTATGGGTCTGGTTCAAATTGGCAGTGACAGAAAAGTTACCTATTATGTAGTACGGGGGAATTCAAACTTGCTGCACCAGTTAGTCTCAGCACTGACCTGATGCAATTTAAGGGACAAGGTGAATACCCATCAGTAGGAAAATGTCATTATTCACCACAAATAAACAGAATTACCTGTTCTTAAACAGTAAGGTCATCTGTTTCACATTCTATCCACCTTGGGCTGATTAGAGCAAATTAGATTCTGTGCTAATCAGCTCAAGACATGTGCTGAAAATATAGAAGTCTGTTATTTGATTTTCTTGCAGTAATTCTTGGAGAATTTGTGTGCCCAATGAAGAATGCAAAAATATTTAACCTTGGTAGGGCCCAATCCTGCAAATTTTTGGGACTTCTGCTGAGTGGTCTCATCAGGTTAAATAGGACCACTCACATCAGTGAAGACTGCATAATGGGCATAGTGGGAAGGTGGTTTTACAATCTGTCAACAGCATCTTTTTAGCTGCTTACTACCAGTCAAGACTGCACCTTATCCACCTTAATTTTGCAGAATTCAGAAATTAGTAGGTTTAGTTGCATCTTTTCAATCCTATCAGGAATGAAGTGGCAAGACCAACACTGGACAATTATCACTTTATATTAGAATGAGACTTCATTTCGGCATGAAAGGTCAGGGGACAGTTAAGTCAGTCCTTTTTTAATTTAAATTTCATTAGTTTTGCACATTACATTTGTCATGGTTGTACTAAAATAAGTCCTAAATCAGGTCATCTATGAAGAATGTGGGAATGAGAGTCTAACTAGATGGCTTCTATTCTTTGCTTTGCTGTTCCCTCCCACACAAGCTTGGACAATTCATATAAACGTCTTTTTCAGCTGTTAAATGACAAAAATAATGTGTAATGTCCTCTGTGAGTTTTACTTCACTCATAGAAATGAAATGCATTCAGACTCTTATCTATACTCAATAGACCCCTATATATACGCCACATAAATGTATTTATTAGCAGTATTTTGTCATTTGTTATGTCATCATTTCAATATATTTCCATGTCCCACTACCTCAGGACTGTATCCATTGACTTACAAAAGACTCACATCTCTGCTTCGTAGGTGACTGCTTTAAAATCAATACACATTTTAAAAAATCCTAGTCCTACAGCATTTTTTGGAAAGAGTTTGGTTGTTGGTTTGGGGTTTTTTTTGTTAGTTTGGTCAACTTTTCCTCTTGTATGAGAATATTTACTCTTACTATCAATAACAAGGGACAGGAAAAAAATTATCTATGTAATTTTAATTCTTTCCCCCACGTTTAAGAGCAAGAAACAAGCAGGAAAGTCCTTATCAAAATACTGGACTCTGGATAGGAAAAATAATTTCATGCTTACAAAGGCCTAGGATCTTCTTTATGGGAAGGTGGACATTTTGTGCAAATGATCTGTAAAATATGGGAAAAGTCCATTTATTTCTCTCTCACTATTTGGATAGCCGTGGTCAATGTTTGCAGGCTTTGCAGTCTTCAAAACAGAGGTTAAATTAGAGAGAGAAAAAAAGCATAGTTCTTAGCTTTCCACATACCTTGAATCTTTTCAGTAATGCTGCCATAACTTAAGAAACAGTGATATTTCAGGCTTTGGAAATCTGTATTTTCAAAGTCTAAATGGGTTGAAAACAAATCAATACAACTTAAATCCAGGAGCAGTTACTTGATTTTTAGGAAAGGCATGGACCCACCTAAACCAGGTCTATCAAGAAGAGGCTGCCAGTGACTTAGACTCAGTTATCCAACATGCCACAGTGGGATTGCAAGGATTTCCCACAGTCACTTGAATGTGTTAAGAGGACAATAACTTGGACTCTGTGCTTCTTGCTTCTGGTCATATCAAACCATTAAACTTTCTTACTAATTGCAATTCAATACATTCAGTTCAGGCCTGAAAGGTAAACTGACAAAGCAGAGTTTACAGGTCAGAAGTAGAAATGCTGCATGAACACATATTAGACCTTCTAGTTTGTGTCTAGCGCCATACTAGTGCAATTATCCTACTCTAAAAATCAAAATTAGCAATGTCATTCTACTATTTTTGCTGCATCAGGGGTGGGGTGAGATCTCTCCATTGCATTTAATTGCCCAGTGTTTGAATACAACATCTGTAGGCTGATCTGTGCACTAATGTTCCATCAATAATCTGGAAATAGTAAGAGTCTTTTTAGTTCAAGGTAAAGATGCTCTAGGTTTGTACATCCAGGGATTTCCTTCATTACAGGTGAATTCAGGGCCACTCTGAGGGTCAACGCCAGGAGACCAGACACTACGTAAATTCCCAAAATGGGGATGAAAAAAGAATTAGTGGCACAATGACTTGTTACTGGATGAATTTCCCTCTAAACGGGAACTGCTTCATTAGCACATACCCTCTCCTTATCGCAAGACTAAAACCAAATAAATCAAACCCTGGCTAGACTTAACCAATATTTTTTGTCATCATAATGTCTCTTTTTCAAAAGAGTTACATGATTCAAGTTCATTTTAATAGCGAGCAATGAAGAAATTACAGTTGTTTCCATTCACACATAGCTCTAATGGGAAAAGCTTGACAGTAACTGCCGTCGCAAGAAATTCTTAACTTTTTCAGGAAAGGCACTAGTGTTCCTACATGGGTAATTACATCCTGATTCTGAGATATTCCAGAAAAAAAGTGAGACAATAGCTTTGTCCCCTAGATTGGAGAGGACTATCTGGAAAATAAAAAGATCTCTTCAGGTTAAAAAGATTTTTTCAAAAGTAAGTGATTGTGATGGAAAGAGTAGATTACATCATTCATTTCCATAGCAACAAAACTTGTAAAATAACAAAGTGACTAAACTTGTAAAATAACAATAATGTTAGCAGAAGTTATTTGAAATAGCTTCCTTATTAGTTGGTATAAAACTCCAGTGAAAATATGAGACAGATAAATAGAAAGATTCACTCCTTCTATTGAGGGTTGATCCACTATTTGTCTTTCTTCTTGATATTTTTCCCCTTAATATTTTGAACTTCTTTGGAACAAAGAAATACCCCTTTGTCTCTTTGATAGCATAAAAGCAATTCTCTCTTTTTCATTCAGTCTTCCTCTGCCTCTCTCTACCTCCTCCATCTTTTTCTGCTTTCCTCTTTTGACTGCTTTCAGCCACCTGTATTGTTTTCTCTATCCAAATAAAGTTTTTAACATAGTCAACAAAAGAACATGTGTAACACTGGCATTAAAAACAAGGGGGTAAATCCCAGAATAAGAATTGTAAAATAACAAAATGCTGATTGCTGAGGAAATCTCACTGACAACCTTTATCAGCAAGAGCTCCTTCAGTTTTACTTTTCCTCTCAAATACTACCATATTCTCCTTTAATCAAAGCTGGATTTAAATGTTGGGGCAGTCTAAGAGGAAAATGCTTATCTATTGAAATCAGAGTCTTCTTGTATCTTCCGCTGCATAAAAGCCTCTCTTCACTCACAATAAACAGAAATATGTTCTGAAAGAAAATCCAGTATATTTCAGCATGACTACTCTCAAAGTAAGTCGCTACTCAGCAGTAAAAAGGATAGTAGGTTCAAACTTGTAGGGAAGTGCTGCAGTGAAATAACTCCCAGAAATGTTATGAACTTTGCTTTACAGCCAACGACTTTTTTTACAAGAAATGTGGAAAACATTAGCTAAAATTGTGTTGGTCTGTACAATTTTATTCTGTTAAAGACAGGTTTTATGATACATTTAGCCTTTTAAATGACACTAATAGTCCCTGGAGACACATGGTCTTTCCTGCAGTTCAACAATTAAGTCTATTTCAATGTTATTTGGATAAGTTGAAACAATTCAGTTACTGTATGTCTGCTCAGTGGCATGTACTGTAAGGCTAATGGAAACCACCTAGAGTTAACTAAATAATAAGGCTTTAGCCAGCTTTAGACATCTACCTAACTTTTGGAGGGAAGGTTGAAAACTGAGGGGGTGGAAGGGGTCATTTTATTGGCAGAGAAAGGAGTGTATTTTTCATCTTTCATTCCACACATATGCACCCCTCCTCCCATCCACCACCACACACACACTTCAAAAAAATGCCCTAAAATTTATACAGGTCATAAGTCTGAGTTGATAATGAGCATGATTAATCACAATTGTGTTTCTGTTTTTCCTTTCTCTTTATGCTTTTGAAATGTGTTTCTTGCTAAATTGTACTAGCAAGGTTTTTAGAGGTATATGCATAAATACACACATCATACAGTCCTTACATATATACATACACACGTGTATATATATGGCATGTTCTGAATTGCTCACACTTTTGTGTAGTAAGTGTATGTTTGTACAAATTATCTTATGTTGCTATGGCTAGACTGCTTCCGCTACCAAACTAGCTCTTTTAGACCTACCTTAAATATCTCTACAGTGAGCTACTATGTAGACATATCTATAATCAGATTTTCCCCACATGATTAAAAAAAAAACAAAAAAAGTGAGAGGAAGTAATTAAGAGGGCTCCAGATTTAAAATCTTGGCTTTATTTCAAGTACCAACCCTTGGACTAATCAGACATAAGAAGGATAAAAGGCACAGAGGGAGCTAAATTAATCACCAGTTAAACTGGCTAATAGCTCTCCATCAACCTGTATTGGAAGTGGGAAGAAGAAGCAGAAGGATACCGATATAAGCCTACTTCCTACAAACCTCAGGTTTCCCAAGATTTTTGGATGTCGAGAATCAAACTGAAATTCTTCTGTTGAGGCTGATTCAAAGTATGTCAGTTATTTTATTTCCCTGGAGTCAGCTAAATCTGTGTTAAATCTGTGAGGCTGCTGAAGTACATCCAGAATGTTGGTGTAACATAGGAAAAAACATGGTCTGGCCTGTACATGAACTATGTGAGGACACTCGTCTGATCATGGCATACCATTGGACTTACAGATGAGAGAATAATAGAAACCCAAGGTATGAAAGCTACACGCAATATGTGGCCATTCAGGTCTAGAGATCCTGAGAAAAGTTGAAAAAAAAAATCATAGTATACAGATGTGTTTTTCAAAATTATTTTATGCCAAAAGTTTGACTTTACACACACATGCAAAAACAAAATGAAGACTATTACAATATTGCTGAAATTACTGTCAAAATATCGACAGCTGTGGGTGCAAGGTAAGACTATCTACTCTCTGAAAATGAATTTTGTCTAGGAAAACCTCTCACCCATCAGGACGAAATGTGGAGAGCTTGGGGTGGAAATTTTGGCAAAGGACAACACCAGAGGATTCTTCAATGTTAATTTGTCAAGGATCGGTGTAAAACTCACTTTCTGCCAATGAAAAAAAACACCTAGGTTTTTAAGTGGCTCTCCTTATACTGGTGCCCCCACATTAATACTAGGTCCGGGCCAGAGTCCAGATCCACCAACACAAATAATTGCAAATGCAATTGCAAAGGCTCCAGATGAGATGGGTTACATCGATCCAGAAAGCCAGTAGATCCTACTCAAAGCAGCCAAGTAGTAGCATATGACTAAAAGTGATGATCTAACACCAAATTCAGTAGGATTAGAAGGTCTGCAGCACCCTTCTCAAGGGCTTCATTTTTTTGAAGAAATTTGCTGTAGTGATGATCCTCCTGTGAATGGTTACAGTACAAAAGTTTGCTCAGAAGACTCCTGACAAAGCATATATCCAGGCAAAGCCATTAACTATACCGAACATTGAACTTTGGGGTAGTCAACACTGAATTTGACCTAGAAATTATTAGATTATACCATTACAAACAATTAGGTCCTTTGACCGGAAGGTGTCTTTTTACTAGAGTTAAAGGGTGGCAGGTTATGAAGACTGGACTCATCCCTCTGTATTTATTTAAGAATTTTCAAGGGACAACAGGAATACAAAATAAGGTCTGTGGAAGAGCTTTTCTTTGATCTAATACAAACAGACTACTATTCTGCAAGCCGCAAAGGTACATTTTAATTACCACAGTGAAAGCAGATGTAAAATCAATAAGGTGTTTTATTTCTCTCATTGATATGTATAAATACTTACTTTACAGCAAGGTTAAGCTGAGTTTTCTGTCATTAAATGTAAGGATTGATGTAGGCCATTCAAACCAGGTTAGAGCAGCAGAGAACAGAGTAGCCCTTCATGTCACACCATCACCTGAAAATATTCACCCAATGTTTGAGAAACTATTTTCTGGGCTACTCAGAAATTTCTTTCACCACCCGGTTGGGATTAAAGGCTATAATGGACAAAACTTTATTACAAATAAATGGGTCAGCCATTCCAGTATTTATACAACTGTGCTTGCTTGTCTTAATTTATGAAGTAGTTCAATTACTATAGAATTTCTTGGGGATGTCTCATTTTAATAGGACCATTAATTCTATGCTCAGAGGATGTATAGAAATTGATGGTCAGTTCCTGTTCTTCATTTTAAGCAGGGACGGATGTAATTCAGAGTCTCCCATTGAAACTCTCTCAAACTTTGAGGAAAATTCAAGCTGAATTCACAAGCATCAAAGGCCAAGTTTTTTGCATTTCTTTATGTATTTATTTATTTATTTTATTCAGAGTGAGAACTCCAGTCTCCTATTGCCCTTGACTGACTTCGAGCAGGTTGTCTCTCCCCTCACAATGGTTATCATTTATCTAGGAGAAATTAGAGGATCCCGATATCCCCTAAAGTCCCTCTGTCAAAAACACTGATGATCATTCCTATATATCACTTTTTACTTCGCTCTGAATGGAAATAGACTTTGAAAAACTCTGACTCCACTACAAGTGCATCTGAGACACTAGACAGAACAAGCCCAAAACTTCAGAAGACTTCAAACATTTAAGCATGGCCTACCTAAGCACTGAAATCAAATGCAGAGTTTAGCATTTTAATTCTTCATAGATTTTATAGCTCAGTTTTCTTTGTTAGAAGTCATTTCCCTCACTGGCAGTGGTGATGGGAATATGCCTTCAATGCAGCGAGGCACACAAGTGTGTTAGTAATAGGTGCCATACACATACTACTGATTCAAAGCCAATTCCACGTTATTCCCACAATTTTATGTCTTCATTTAGAAGTTGGTGTAAACGAATATCTCACTATTTAAAAGGCTTTGCAACTGCACCATTATGCACATACTGCCCAGATGACAGTCCAATCTGCTCTACAAAAATCTGTATAATATTTCTTCTGCTTTTTAAGAAGTACTTTCTGTATTTTCAAATTTCACTTTAGCTTGGTTTATGACCTGTTTTCACACATTCCTCATGTATTCCATTGTGAGGGCTCTTGGAGAAATCTGCAGGAAAGAGGTACTTGCAGTGTCTGTACAATGATGTGCAGAGGGACCCAAAGTACAAAACATCTGGTTATACTGTACAGACAGGGGAACCATGGAGGCAAGTTTGCCAGTAGCAGAATGTTAGTCTTGAATAAATTAGAAGGAAGAGATCATTCACAGACTCTTTTCTAGCAAAATTATATGAATATCAGATTAACATGGGACAAGAGCCCAGTGAGAATAGAGCCCTTATGATTCAAAATGCAGAAATATCAGAGGCAACATGTCACAGAAATAAGGAACAGCAAGGATAAGGATGTTACGATTATTTTTTTTTTGCTTTTTTTACTGCAGTCACAGAAGACGAAGTGCCTTATCAAGGCATATGCTTTAAGGGACCAATTTTCCATCTAATGAAGTCAATGGAAAAAAACATTGAGTTCAACGATGCAACATAATGTCCTTAATGAAAAAAGTAATCTCATGTTAGGACCCACTTTTGAACCCATTTATGTTGATGGAAATCTTTCTTCTGATTTCAAAAGCACCAGATTAAAATACCAAGTATTCAAAAAGACATACATCTAGAAGCCCTCTTTACGAGTGCATCCCATCTATTCAAAGTTTAGATTAAGCCATGGAGAGATTAATTCATGAACCTACAGATATGGTCAGACTGCCCATGTGTCTAAAACAGTCGTGAGCTCAGACACGGGCAGGACAATAGTACCTGAATATCTTTACGTTTAACTCTTTGTGCCAATAAAATTATCTCTGACATTTATGGATCCTGCCATTTTGACTTACTGTATGCTTATGCTAAAATTCCAAGGAAGAGGCATAATTTTTTCTCTCCCTGTATACTCTACGTCAATAAGGAACAATTCATTTTACTCACATTTTTCTTTTTTAATATCACTATAGCCCTGAGACCAGGCAGAGAAAATATCAACCCGAATGTTTAAGGCAGGAGAGGTTGGCAGTGGGGGGAGGACATGGAGGGAAGAAGATTATGAAGGGAAACCACTGTGGCTGGCCCTTTTTTAAGCAAAAGCAACTGCAGGGAACATGACTCTCTTCAGTCCAAATTCAGAAAGAACAAGTTGGGTAATAAAGGGATCAGTGTTTATGCTGTCAGGGTAAAGTTTACCTCAGAAAAAAGACCCAAGAAGTTCTGGTGGATTCAAGAGCTAGGTGAAACTTGCTTTGCTCCTGAACTAGAAGACCTTTAAATCAAAAAAGGCAAATTCGTGTTGGCAGGCATGAATTTTCTCAAAAGCAATAGGAATAACACAACACATGAGAGAAAGCCGATAAACTCTTGTTATTTTTGGCTATTGATGATATGAGATCCTCTCCCCAGTGCATGATGGGAAGGTCAGCAATGCAGGGCCACCAAAGCTGGGCCTCTGCACCAATACGCTAGCAGTGCACATTGGCCACAAAAGGTCCCCAACACCAATGGTGAAGCTGATGGCATAGGCACTTACTAGGGCAACTGTGTAACTTAGAGATGTGTTTCAGTACATCCTTCTCCCTGGTACTAATCATGATCTGATCCCCTCATAAATGTACTTAGAGGACTCAAATTTTTTTAATGATGCATCTGAAACTTGGAGTGCTGGAGGTCAGGAAATGCATTTCTTTCTGTCATTAGGAAGTAGAGTCATAGAATAATAGAACAGTTTGGGTTGGAAGGCACCTTTAAAGGTCATCTGGTCCAACCACCCCTGAAATGAGCAGCGACATCTTCAACTAGATCAGGTTGCTCAGAGCCCAGTCCAATCTGAACATGACTGCTTCCAAGGATGGAGCATGTACCACCTCTCCAGGCAACCTGTTCTAGCGTTTCACCAACCTCATTGTAAAAATTTTCTTCCTTGTATCTAGTCTAAACCTTCCCTCTTTTAGTTTAAAACCATTACCCCATGTCCAATATCAACAGACCCTGCTAAAAAGTTTGTCCCCATCTTTCCTATAGAGGCCCTTTAAGTACTGAAAGGCCGCAATCAGTTTTCCCTGGAGCCTTCTCTTCTCCAGGTTCAACAACCCTGTCTCTTTCAGCCTGTCTTCGTAGGAGAGGTGGTCCAGCCCTCTGATCATTTTTGTGGCCCTCCTCTGGACCCGCTCCAACCGGTCCATGTCTTTCCTGTGCTGAGGGCTCCAGAGCTGGACACAGTACTCCAGGTGGGGTCTCACCAGAGCGGAGTAGAGGGGCAGTATCACCTCCCTCCACCTGCTTGCCACACTCCTTTTGATGCAGCCCAGGATACGGTTGGCTTTCTGGGCTGCAAGCACACATTGTTGAGTCATGTCCAGCTTTTCATCCACCAGTACCCCCAAGTCCTTCTCCTCAAGGCTGCTTTCAATCCCTTCATCCTTCAGCCTGTATTGATACAGAGAGTTGCCTCGACCCTGCCCTTGGCCTTGCTGAACCTCATGAGGTTCACACAGGCCCACTTCTTGAGCTTGTTCAGGTTCCTCTGGATGGCATCCCATCCCTCAGGTGTGTCAACCGCACCACTGAGCATGGTGTCATCTGCAAACTTCCTGAGGGTGCACTCAATTCCACTGTGTCGTTGATGAAGATATTGAACAGTACTTGTCCCATTATGGACCCCTGAGGGACACCACTTGTCACCAGTCTCCATCTGGACATTGAGCCATCTGGACCATCCCTCTGGATGTGACCATCCGACCAATTCCTCATCCACCAAACAGTCCACCCATCAAACCCATAACTCTCCAATTTAGAGAGAAGGATGTTTTGGGGGGACTGTGTCAAAGGCCTTACAGAATTACAGATAGATGACATCTGTAGCTCTTCCCTTGTCCACTGAGGTAGTCACTCCATCATAGAAGGTCACCAGGTTGGTCAGGCAGGACTTGCCCCTGGTGAAGCCATGCTGGCTGTCTCGATTCACCTCCCTGTCCTCCATGTGCCTTAGCTTAGCTTCTAGAAGGATCTGTTCCGTGATCTCCCCAGGCACAGAGGTGAGGCTGACAGGTTGGTAGTTCCCAGGGTCCTCCTTTCTACCCTTTTTAAAAATGGGTGCAATGTTTCTGTTTTTCCATTCACTGGGGACTTCACCTGACTGCCATGACTTTTCAAATATCACAGAGAGTGGCTTGACAACTACATCAGCCAATTCCCTCAGAACTCTGGGATGCATCTTCTCAGGTCCCATGGACTTCTGTATGTTCAGGTTCCTCAGGTCATCACAAACCTGACCTCTTACAGTAGGAGGGACTTTTCCACCCCAGTCCCTGCCTTGCAGTCCATCCACTCAAGAGGTGTGGGGAGAGAGGTTGCCAGTGAAGACTAAAGCAAAAAAATTGTTGAGTACCTCAGTCTTCTCCTTGTCCGTTGTTACCAGTTTGCCAGTCTTGCTCATCACAGGGGGTACGCTTTCTTTGACCTTCCTTTTCTGGCTGACATACCTGTAGATTACCTTTTTATTATTCTTTGCATCCCTTCCCAAGTTCAGTTCCAGCTGTGCCTTGGTCTTCCTGACCCCATTGCTACACTACTGGGCACTGTCACTATACACTTCCCCGGATACCTGTCCCTGCTTCCACTGCCTGTACATCTCTTTCTTGCCCTTTAGTTTGACCAGCAGGCTGATCTCTCGCCTTCCTTTCCTGATTTCTTATACCTTGGCATCAAGAGCTCTTGCGCTCTATGGAAAGTTAAAGGTCTGCCAGCTCTGTTCTTCTCCGTTGGCCCTGAGGGCAGTTTCCCAGGGGGTCCTAATGACTAACTCCTTGAAGAGCTGGAATTTTGCTTTCCTAAAATTCAGGGTCCTGACTTTACTTTTCCTCTGTCCCATATCCCTCAGGACTGTGAACTGCACCAGTGCATGATCACTGCAGCCAGGCTGTCTCCAATTAGTTCACTTGTGTTGGTAACCATCAGGTCCAGTATCCCATCCCCTCCAGTAGGGCTGTCTATTACTGGGCTTGAGAAGTTCTCCTCAAGGCACTGCAGGAGTCTCCTGGATTACCTACAGCTCTACGTGATACTTTTCCAGCAGATGTCGGGTGGTTGAAGTCCCCCAGCAGGATGAGAGCCTGCGAGAATCATGGCTCCTGTAGCTGGAATAAGAAGGCTTCATCAATAGGCTCCCCTTGATCGGGTGGCTTGTAGTAGACACCAACCACAAGGTTCCTTTTGTTGCCTTGATCTCTTATTCTTACCCATAGGCTTTCAGCCTGCTCATGGATAGTCTTCAGAGACAACTTTTCACACTTTATTAATTTCTTGATGTAGAGGGCAACGCCTCCACCCTTCCTTCCTTGCCTGTCCCTTCTGAACAGCCTGTAGACACTGATAGCCACACGCCGGTCATGGGATTTCCCCCATTAAGTTTCTGTAATGGCACTAGGTTGTAGCTTTCTAGCAGCATGGTGGCTTCTACCTCCTCCTGTTTGTTGCCCATGCTGTATGCGTTGGTGTGGAGGCACTTCAGCTAGGCCGTAGGCCGTGTCACCTTCTTACAGGAACATGTCTTAATTCCTTTGGGGTATTTCACTGATGTATCCCTCTTGGCTCCTGTTACCTCAGGAGCCCCTGTCTCATCTCTGTAAGTCTTCAAGTGTGCTGCAGTGTAGCCAGAACATCTCAGAGCAACAGGCTGCAGGCCCTCATTAGCACCCCGTCCCTCTAACAGTTGCCTGTCATCCCACAGCTTGTCATGGGCAAGCCTGATATTGCCCCCCTCCCCCCTCAAGCCTAGTTTAAAGCTCTGTCAGTGAGCCCCACTAGCTTGTGAGAAAAGACCCTCTTCCCCCTTTCAGAAAGGTGAACACCATCTGATGCCAGCAAACCTGGCACCGTGTAGGTCATCCCATTATCGAAAAATCCCAAATTATGGCAGTGACCCCAGCCACGGAGCCACATATTAGCAGTCTGGGCTCATCCGTTTCTTCCAGCGTTGCCGCCTGCAACTGGGACGAGAGAAGAAAAAATAACCTGTGCTCCAGATTCCCTTACCAACTGTCTCAAAGCCCTGAAGCATCTTCTGATCCCCCTGGAACTACGCTTTGTGGTTTCATCACCACCAACCTGGAAGAGCAGCAATGGGTAATAGTCTGAGGGCCGTACCAGGCTAGGAAGTTTCCTAGTGATGTCCTTAACCCAGGTCCCAGGGAGAGAAAGTAGGACAGTAACAGAGCTTTTGTTGCAGAAGACAGCAGAAAGAGGCATGGGAGCACTCCTTTCACATAACCGACCAACATGAGTGGTGCAGTTTACACACCTGAGGGATGGGATACCATCCAGAGGGACCTGGACAAGCTTGAGAAGTGGGCCTGTGTGAACCTCATGAGGTTCAACACTGAAATTGGCACGGAGAATCCAAACTTCAACTGTGAGGCTCTGTTTCCTGGATTAATAAGGAGCAGAGGCACCCCACTGGCATTTAGGCCCTTCAGCAGGATAAGCAGAGCACCCGAGGGTATGACTTAACCTGGCCTACCCCACATATAACCTTGAGCTACCCTAAGCACAGGTACAGTTAAGTTTTCTGTGTTTTTCTTTTTAGATGGGAAATTTAGGGGCAGAGACTGTCTTCTTCCACATATTTGTACAACTACACAGCACTAAAGAGACCCATTTAACATTAGGGCAGGGTATTAATCCTTTGATGTATATTTAATGCATCAGCTATACATCAATGTTAGATCAGTGTATAAACACGCATATGCTCTTGGACAAAAGCATCCATGCATCAAAACTCTGCATCCATACTTTAATGTATTTAATTAAGAGAGTAACCCATTACCACTAATTATGGTTTATATTTTCATAATATTGTTTTATGGTTATTACCTATTCCCTTCAGTTCTATCTATCTATATGCCTTACTTGCTGTGACATTATCTAAAGAGCTCCTTGTTTCACACAAAACCAGAAATCACTGCTTAGGCTGATCTCAAAACTTTGACTCTGCCAATTCTGCACTACCTGGGATGCAAACTGCCTTCATCTTCTCACACTTCTCCTTGAAGAGAATCTGATCACGAATTTCACATACAATTTCACACTTTATGAAACATTTACATGCACATGTACCCACTCCACAGGAGGCTATCGCAGTACTTTCATGGTGCCCTCCACAACAGCAAACACTACTGGGAGAGGAAAGGTGGTACAAAGACACAACCAACATTTCAAGCGTCACGTTAATTCCTGATAAGAACACTAAAACTGTGCATGAATAAAGGAAAAATAGCTCAAAAGAGAAATAATACAACCCATACAGTTACAGACAAAAATACCAGGAAGAGGAAGTTTTGAAATTGAAGCTAAAAGTTGAAGAACGTTGGTTTGAGATCTTTTTGGATCCTCTGAAAACCTTTTATTTATAGAAGAGCTATCATTCTGGACCACATCTGCCCAGAATTTATGAAATCTTTTTAAAGCATATCTATCTCTAGTTTATTTAATTGTAAATATTTTTACTGATTAGAAGACTGAGGCCAAGAACAGTTTTTCTTGTAGTTGATAACAGCGCCTCCAATAAGAAGTGGTATCCCTAAATAACTACAGTATTTTTTATAAAGAAGATAGAGCTTTTAGGCTAACACCTTATTAAACTACATTTACCAATGCTTTTCAGAAAGATTTTTCGTTTTCTGTAATTCTAATTCTTTCTCCCTTCCAATCGTATTTCTTCGCATCTGGCTCGGTATCCACCAACTGAGGAAAGCGGCACACTTTCACCGTGAAAAAACCAAAGGACAGAGGCTAGCTTTCACCTCATTTTTCATGGCCTCAGGCATTTTAAAGCCACTACCTTTTGTGAAGACATTTTGGATTTGCAGTGGTTTGCACAACACCTGCCTCACATCCTCCCAGTTGTCCGCCTTGGGACACCAGTGCAGGATGTGCGAGGTGGAGGGTCTTCTTAAGACACAAGCATGACAGGCTCCTGGTGTTTGCACGCAGCAATGTGGGGTAGTCCACAGGCAGCCCAGACACAAAACACAGCCCTTTTAGTTGATTTTCCTCAGTGCTCCCAGTGGTGCGGAGCCGGCTGCGGAGGCTACAACCCTATCTTGGCATCGGAGGAGCAAGGCATAACTTCCTCGGGCATGCCACAAGAAGCAAAGCTGCCTCTGTGGAGATATGCCAGGTCTTGCAAATTTTTGACGTATGACACACAGCTTTACCGGGGTGGTCACTCTGCAAAATGTATCATTTTTCCCAGTCCGTACCACTCCCTTTACCCTTTCACTGGCTGTGTCTGACATCAGGCACAGAGGAAACAGTGTAGGATCTCAGCTGTCAGCTCAACAGTGCAGAAACACCACAGGAGAAAAAAAAAAGGAGGACTATAAACTTTTTTGGTTTAGTAGGATTTGAAGACCCCGTCTGCTGATGAAAAATTGTCAACAGGAACCACTGGAAGGTTTTTGGAGGAAACCAAGCAACCCACACAGACTAGAGCAACAATGGCAAAAATAATTTAGAAATATTAAAACAGATCAAATATACCTCAGTACTCAGAAATAATAGTGGCAATTTTCGAGCCACAAATAAAGCAATGCATGTTAGCATATGTATGAAAGCAGGCAGGAAAAAATCCACGTGTAATTCAAGCCGTTCTGCTCTGTGGCTGTAATGAGAGTAGAGGTAAAGACTACTCGTTCCACTGCAGCTCAGTCTAACACATGCTCAGCCTGACCCTCTCATCTTCTCACTGTTGAGATAAATATTGTAGAAAAAAATTTCAAGGGAATAAAAAGAAAAAAAAAAGAGAAAAAGAAAAGGATAGACAAAGACACTAAGAAAGAAAAGAAGAACTATTGAAAGCCTGTGCAGACAAGTATGAATCAATTATTCTAAAAAGCAGATGTAAAATGAAGCTGCTTAAACATATAAGGCACTTCTACATTGTATTCAAATAATGCTGAAATTATAGAGCTGTCATTCGCAGACCTGTCGAGGGTGCCTTTCTTACCACATTATGATTTAGCATTTCTCTTGGAAGGTTGTAGCAATTTTGACATTAGAGTCATTGGACAGAAAAACCATAAAATGTACACAAAGCACCACCTCTTTTTTTGTGGTCTTAAAAAGAGCTCTGAGAACTGATTTTGCCACTAAAAAATTTAAAAAAAAAAAAAAAAAAAAAGATTGACCTGACAGGAAAGTATTCATAAAAGTGCAGAAATGCTAGTCTCAAGAGAGAGAGTGCACACGTCTGTAGAACAAATGTAACTGTGAAGATTTAAATAATTTGATGGCACCTAACCTAATCTGACATGGCAGCAGGTTATTTTACAAATTGTGAAGGGCTCTGCCCACCAGTGTCATAATAAGAGCCTCTTTGAGAGGCAACTCAAAGATACGGATTTTTCTGGAGGCAAACACCCGGGTGATAGAAATGGAGCTTGAGAGAGCGAAGCAACCCCTGATGCCTCACTCTCTGGGCTGCTCAGCTCCGGGTGAAGCAGCCCGTACAGCATTTATACCCGGGATCCCCGTACAACCAATGCGCAGATCAAACCTAGCACTAGCAGTACCAGGGTGTATACAGAATGGTTTCATACTTAAATTTAACAGGTGGCGCTGAGCAAGGGTGAACAGGGTCCTGTCCCACACGTGGGAGGATGGGGAAGGGCTGCAGATCTCCCCAGGGAGGGCACAGCACCACTCCACTCTGCCCTGTGCTCGTAGGGCTCCTGCCCGGCTACTGGTGTGCCGGTCTGGGAGCTGGCTTGCGGATAAAGGTGGCTCTATCAGGCAGCCTGAATTGCTCAGAGGTAATTGCTGACCCTCACAGGTCCAATTAGCAGTTAGACGCTCCCCGAGACGGGACCAATAGTTTTTTGCACACAGATATATCGAAACTTTCATTGCACGTGGCATCATGTCTACAAGCTTTGCTGTTGCTTTTCAACAGATCAAAGGCACATTGGGAAGAAAGAATGCTGAACCAGCTCTGGACATGAACAGATATATGTATACATGCATACCGCTGAGAGACATGAACTGCAAAATGCTGGTGAACTAGAACCAAATGCAAAATATTTAAGGGGGTATTTTCAATCACTTTCTCAGATTGTTACAATTTGATGAGATAATCCTAACCATTTAGCTCTAATAAACTCACAGATCATGAACAATGGCTGCATTAAATCTATTGTCACTAGCAGTAACATGAGGAGCAAAGGCTCACCGGCTCTTCTCACAGCATTTGATTTTATTCACTCAGTCTCTCCTTCCACATCAGCTGCCATCTGGACAAAATTCAGAAACCATGACACCTGCTTGAAGAATAAGATGCTGATCAGATGGAAAGGGCTGGGACTTTATCTTGAGAGCTGAAATGTGAATTGTTGGTAACACAATCGCTTAAAAGGTTTGTAAATTATGTGCCTTCAGCTCAGCATATGGCTCGTGTGAAATATGGACTTGTGATCTTTTCACAAAACTTGAGCTTGGATGATATAGTGGTGGCTGTTTTATAAACACGCGTGATAAATAAGTACAACTTTACATGTATACACACAAGAGACAGTGTCAATGGGTTTCAGCACCCTTTTAAATAATTATACTATTTCATGTTTGCTTAGCAGCATACAAATATTTATTTCACCCAAAATATCCACGCAGACCTCACAGTACTGCTGGAAAAGCCAGTCGGGAAAACCTGGGGCCTTCTGGCTATAATGTCCTGGTGTGGAAACCAGCCACTGTTGCCATTCTGCCTAGGCAAGGGGTACAGGGGCAGGTCCTCCTTTGGCTGGGTGCAGCTGGACCACTCAGCCCCTTTCCCCCTAGCAGAGATGTCATTTCTGTAAGGATGGGTACAGCCAGCACAAAAACTCTTCTCTCCTGGCAGACATGACTCTATCTCAGGAAGCTTGGGAGTCAGCAATAAAACCTACTGGAGCAACCTTGCCCTCTGCAGACCAGGGACCAGAGAAACTCCTGATATCTATTCACTAACGAATTTGTAGAAGCATAAATATCAGCTTGCACACACAAATACGGACACTGCAAGTGTTTCAAGCCCAATTCTGTTGATTCTCTGGGATATATACCTGTGTAGGTTTCTCACATGTCATGAGAGCATTTCTGGGTAGTGATAGTCAAGAACCAAATCTGAAGAAACATGGCTTCTTATTTCCCTCACTGACTCCAGCTGGTGCTGCTGAGACATTAATGAATTTCTTTCCATTTCTTTCCCAATTTGGGGAAAAAAAAAAAAAAAAGCACAACTGTTCAGGACTTTTGGGGGGGATGATACAGATTTTTAAAAATTAGTCCCCTGCTCTAATGCCAAGTTATGGTGCTTTATAGCAGCCAGCTTTGCAGTGCTAAATGGTCTTCTGTAGCCTCATCCTTCTGCCTGCCTACAAGAAATAGTGACAAATTACAGCTGGGCGGGGGGGGAGACTGAAGAAAGAAATATTCCATTTTTAATTGCCTTTTCATTTTCTTTTTATAGCCATGCTTAAACTGTGAGTTATCAGAAGCTGTTCAAAGTCTTTTTCTTTTACCATTTTAAAATATATTCCTCCTAAAGCCAGATGAAAAATACGGTTAATGGGGTTTTGTGACTCCCACAAAGTCCCCTACAAATTAAGGGACTTTGAAAAAATGTCAGCTGCCCAGTTCCCAAGAAAGAAAAATTAAACAATAAAGGCTTATCGACTTGTTCCTGAGAAGATAAAGCACTTATGAATGAGACCCTCTCATACTCTCTGGTTTGTGATCAGAGTCTGCAATTTCCAAGATTCACAGAAAATATTCTGATTAGCAAAAAGACCACTCTGATGAAATTAGTTTTAAGATTTTATAACTGAATCCCATCCTCCCTTCAACCTGTTTTCATACAATGTGCTGTCTCGTTCAGTCGTGCTGCTATCACTACCAATTATAACCACTGCCATAAAAACATCACATTCATGCAGATCAGCTGACTGTGCCAAGTTCAAGAAAGGACAGCAGGATAGAGATGACAGCAGCTTCTACTGGCTCTGCTCCAAAGTCCCTTCAGGCTTGTTGTTGTTTTTCTCTTCTGCAGACCCCCAGGATTTCACTTTCTCAGAAATATTAATGCCATCCCTCTCTCTAAGAGGGCCTGACTCCCGGTCTACTGACACCATTGAGGGTATTTCTATTGACTTCAACAGGTCATCTACGGAGCTCTTCATCTTTCCTCTCTTCCTCTTTTATCCTATTTTGGATGTCTCTGGCATGTGTCAGCCTGAGTGTAAGCCTTAAACGGCAAATTCCAGTATGTCCCCCATCAAGTATTCAATATATATACACCACATACAGATAAACTGTAGGATTGTGGTTGCCATCTTTGCTGTGTGTATGGCTTCTACACAGTCTAAAACACCTTAGAGCAAAGGGGAAAAAAGCCACCTATGGAAAACTTCCAATTTTAAATTTTCTAACTTGTGGAGTCCTGCCCTATGCCATCTAGAGAAAAGGAGGTAACACAAAAGGAAAAGGAGGACTCGTATTCCTCCTGTCTTGTCCAAGCACAGTAAACAAGGCATCTTTCTAGAATCTTGTCAGATTACTGTTGAAAGCCCAGGTGGATTTCCTGCCTTCATTTCTTTGGAAATTGAAAACTGTTTCACCTGGAACATAATTATAACTGTAGCTAGCTAGCTGTATTAATCAGAATTGAAAATTGGTTTAAAATGTTTTACTTTAACTAATGCCATTAGCAAGAATAAGCTGAAGAAACCAGTGTTTTAGCTCTTCTTACTCTGCACAAAGGAAAATGAGATTTTAAAAATATCTTTCTTATTCCCTTTCCCTCTGTAACACCATTTTCCTGACATTAGAAATGTGAGGGCAATTTCATCAACAACAAGACAGTGGTCAGCTGCAGAAAGGAGGATCGTTCACTTCCCAAATGAGCAGCAGCAAAACCTGGCCTAAAATAGCCACTGCAGAGTTTTAAAAAAATTGTACACCGTAATTTAAGGTGAATAAAGCATTTTTATCTTACTCATTTTAATCTTTAAAAAAAATACAAATAAATCTAATATTGAGACAGCCGAACACGGTATTCAACCATCCTTCAGGCTCCTAACCTGCCCAGTGTTGTGTATTTTTAGCATTCAGCTGATTTGGCTAACTAAGCAGGGACAGCACTAATTGCTGCGGGAGGCTGACGAGGAAGAAAATACTCACATTCTTCCTTCAACGTGGCACAGTCTGCCATGACTCTGCAGAGTGACACAGCGAACTCAGAATAGCAACCAAATCAAGTGAGTCTTCCTGATGCCAAATAGGGATCACAGAAAATGATGGAGTGTCTCTGAATTAAAGACAAGGAGCTAAAACTATGTGAAGTCTGGAAAGCCAGCTCATGCCGAAGGAATATTTGCTTTGATTTAATTGATGATAAAAGAAAACCCAGGAGAAGGGTGAGTTTGGATGACATTCAAGTGTATGTCCTGTGTTAGGAGGAGGGTAGAGATACCATCTGCTTACATTACCCTTCATTGCTACAACCACAATGGATAAGTACAACTACGAAAAGAGTCTTTGCTACACAAGAAGAGGCCATGGTCAACAAAGTCAAAGATTTGCTGTTTCATCAACTGCTGGCCTCTCTGCTGAGGTGCCTCCTCTGGAGCGGCTGGTGGAAGGCAGAACTAACAGTGGTGGGGAGCAGCAGGAGGAAGCTACCTGCTCCCTTAGGAGTGAATTTTCCGCGTACTCGTTCTCTTCCACATAAGAGGGAAATACCAAAGCAGTGCAGTTATGTTTCCCTTGCTCCACAGAAGTGACTCTGGACCCCTTGGTCTGTTACTTACATGTTGAAAATGATGCATAGAAATTCTGAAAAATGAAGGTGTCTTTTTGTTAAATGTGGTATAAACAAACGAGGAAGCAGAGAAGACATTGTCTTCGCTCCAGGAAGACAAAATCCTTTGTCTCTTGAAACAAAACCAGATTTAAGAAACAGTCAGTCTTTCCTTATCTCGTAAACCACCTGATCACCACATCTCTTTCTCACCAGTACGAGATGCAGGAGGCATACAATCACTTTCCTGGTCAAATGCTAAAGAGGCATTGTATATAAAATGCACAGACAAGCAGAATAGGTTTACATAATGTTAATATAGACAAATGACATGTACAACATATCTAGCTGCAATTTAATTAGATTAATTAGATCAATATAATTAGCAGTGCTATATTACACTATCAAGACTTAGCCTTGCAAAGAACACTGCTAAAAATGGTTTACAGTCCTAAAGCACTGTAACAGTGCATGCAGTATCCATGCTATCACGCATCAATATCACCACTAACACACTATTAATACTGGGAGTTTATAGGACGCTCAGGAGACACATAAAACACTACCCTTGCAGAGGAAAATTTTGATAATGGAGCCTGTGAAATTATTTCAACTGTTGAAAAGAGCTCACTCGAACTTAATTCCAAACAACAGTATGGTCATGATTATATAGCAAGTTATTTTAACCCATTGAGGCAGGAGCAGACATAATGAACAAAACAGATTGAGGTAGCATGACTTACCAACGAGCATTTGCTGAGAGTTCTCCATAAGTTTTGTACACATAATAAATCACAAGTGGCTGTTTAACTATTGCATCATTTACTTGGACGTAGACTAGATGTCACACTTGGTGAAATCCCATGCAGTTATTGTTTTTAATAGTGATTTTGCATTAAACAGGGCTGTGGGATTGTGCTTGGACATCTGAACCTCCATAGTGGTAAAAAATGTTAATTCACATCTGCTAGTGTGCTCAGTACACTTGGGTTCATAAGTTACCAAATAAATTACATATGTGTAACACATCGAATCAACTACTGTGACTTTCTGTATGCTGGAAATCACAGACCTTGCAAGAAGAAAAGAAAAAATACCAGCAATTCCAGTTCATTCAAAATAACAACAGCCACTAAAATTTAGCAACACAAAGTGATAAATTTGCCAGAATTCATGTTTATGGATTTCTCCCACTAAGCAGAGAAGCTAATCATAACTAGTCCATCAGCATTTTTAATCTGATGCTTGCACCAAACTCTACTAAGTAAAAAAATCTGGTACATAAATGACTTAGACTAGTAAAGGGATTTGTCTCTTTGCATTTAGACACATGTAAAAATACACCTTTTCATGGAAGGGATGTAGTAACAGCCCTGGAGTCTGCTATCTATGCACAAGACACCCGGACAAGGCAAAAATGCCAGAATGCATATTTCCATTCTGTAGCTTTTGCTGGTCAGAGATGTATCAAACTGTCATGGAGTACTGAGGAAATAAAATCAATCAATTATTTCATGAAAAAAAACAGATAGTTCAGTTGCTACCACCCTCATCTCCCTAGAAGACTGAAGAATCTCAGGCCTTGTTTCAGTATGTGTATCTTGACTGGCCACAAGAATTAGGTCCCAGCCATCCTCAACCTCATTAAAAGAGCAAGTGCAGAAAGTTTAGATGTGGCTCAGATTTTCTTAAGAACAGATACAATTAAAATATATGTATCTACCTATAACTGTCAAAGGAAGTCATCCCATTTTCCATAGTTTGTGGGTTCTCCTGTTAATTATTATCGATACATTATGGTTTATGCTAGTGGTACTCCAAGTCATCTGTCCTTGATCATAGTTTTTATTTCAAGAAAAAGTTAAATACAATGTGAATAACCCCTCTGCCCATCTGTTGGGAATATACGTTAATGCTTAACTGATAAAAACAGCATCATTTGGGCTTTATCTGTCTTCAGAACCATATTGGATATGAACTACCTGGATCTGACTTTGGTTAATTTTATATCCTTATTACTTACAATCTAGTCTTCACTAGATTTACACTAGCAGATAAATAGAATAAAGCACAGAGGACTGAAATAAAAAGTGTCTTGTGTCTAGAAATAATCACCTATGTTATGGAAATTGTGAAAGCTGAAAACAAACATTATAGCTTTCCAGCTTTTTTAATGTGATGCTGATTTTAGCTTCTCTGATAGAAAATTCTTTGCTTGCTCACTTTCTGTGTAATATATTCAGAAGAAAGTAGTACTATTTTCATGTGTGAGTGCAATTAGTAAAAAACAGGTAGGTAGTCCACCTGATATTAAATTAAAAACTTGGGAGCAGAAGCCATTTGTGTCAATTTTCCATTTTGTCACTCTCCTTTTCAAATAGCTAATTTAGGATACTCCGTCACACACTAGTGTTTTATGGTATGTATATTTTATGACAGCTAAATGACAAATTTGTCTGAAAAGAAGCTATTCTTTGAAGAGTTAATTATAACCTGTGTAACATATTAAAGAAAATCAATATATATTTGGAACGAGTCACTATTGAATACTATTCCAAACAGAGCAAACCTATTCTAAAAATTAAAGCTCCACTTTTAACTCCATTTTTGCTAAAATAATCTAATTTGAGAGTTAATTAATAGAAAAGTAATACTTTGTCAATATATCTGTGCAACAATCCTTTTCTAGTGTAACATTATGTAATCTGCTTGTATGATGTTCAGCTGAAAATTTCACATTTAGTGTTGTTTGACAGCAAAACAATGGGCCAGACTGGTCTAATTGCTGAATACCTTGACATATGTGATATTTGGACTTTGAAAAGCATCACCAAATTTTGGGTATCTGTTCCAATCTTTCAAGCTCTTTCAAATAATTAGACAGAGATCTAAGAATTTACTCTGAGAATTGTTCGAGGAGTAAATAAAGAAAAATGCACTGTGTTTTTCCAGTCATCTCCAGAACTAGTATTTTTTTTTTTCCTAGGGTAGCTACCAGTCATTTCAGCACACAGGTTTTGTAATTACTATTTCTTACGATATATAACATGTACTACAGCAATAGTATCTCAGTTCTGCAACTACAGCCATCCAAAGTATAATGAACTAAAATTTTAACATGAAATATCTCTAAATGTTTTGAAGTTGACCCACCTTTTTCTAACAATGATTACAAAGCTTAAGAAACCAACCTCAAATACTCCACTTGTAAAAAGTAAGGGAAAATATTAAAATAATAAAGAAAAAAATATAGAGCTAAAAGAAAGATTCTTAAAAAAAGGGAAACAAAAAGACAAGGTTTATCATATTCATTTGTTTTATACTTCCAAAAAAGGTTTGAAGAAAAATAAGGACATGCATAAAGCAATTCACGTTCTACTCAGGGAAGCGAGTTTTTTAGTTATATGTGGATGCTAGTTTCACATATGATTATCTCTAGGTATCTAGCAGAATCCTGTCTCATCTGATCATACTGTGGTCAGGTAGGCTCTGCAACTGTGTGTTCATTTTAAGAAAACAGGTTTTACCACTGTAGCTGCAAAGAAGCCAGAGGTCATGTAAAACCAATCCATTGTTTGTAGGATTATAGGCAGATTATGACCAGGATTACAGGAGCAAATCAATATGTCATCTGCATACAATGAAACCAAATTTATGGAGTTTCCAATTTTCATTTCTTGAAGCAATTCTTACTGGCTGAAAAATAAGGCTAAAGGTTCAATTACAATTGCAAAAAGAAAAGAGGATAATGGACAGCCTTGCCTAGCTCCCTGGTGTCATTTTAAAAAGGGCGAGTTTAAATTGCTAGTATGTACAGACCTGGTCAGGATATTACACAATATTTTTAATCCAATTTTTATGAAGGTCTTTCTAAAGGGAAGAGTGTGAGGGTTTTGGGGTTTTTTTTTTGGTTTGGGTTTGGGGTGTTTTTTTTAAGAACAGTCAACAAGTATTTCCATTTTAATGAGTCCAAAGATTTTCCCAGTCAGTTGAATGGGCAAACCGGTATTATCAAACTCTCATGGTGAATAAACACAAAACTCCAAATCATCCTCAGTGAAGCACAATGGAAATAATCCAGACTGATCTATATGGAAATCATTTGCAATGAGCTGAAGAAGTGTCTCAGCAAGCCTCTGCTCCCCTTTAAACCTTCACTTAAGACTTACTAGAGATTTGAGTGTTTGTATGTGCGCTTTGCACACAGGAGTGTATTTCAGCACTGGTAAATAAATGTAGTCTGATGTTTAAGACCAATATCCAATGCTGCGGATAGATAGGAAAACCAGTTTGGTGGGACTGTTGAGCTGTGTAGTAACAGGCTTTTTTGATTCAAATATTCGGTTAAACAATTCCAATAACAGTTCGGTTTTGTATGTATGATTTCTCACTAAATGTTTACTGGCAGCTCATCTAAGCACGTTACTTTCCCCGCTGTTAGGCTTTAACAGCATTTATTATTTCTTATTAAGTCTAAGGTTACACTTTGATCTGGTGAAAGTTTCAATAAAGTGCTTTTGTTTACAAACTTTATCTCCTGTTTAAAGCAACTTGGAAGATTAGAGTGTCTGACACTGCTCTTTGAAAGTGTTATTTATGATTTCTAGATCATATGTCAAAGTTTGAGCCTTTAGTTTTAATAATTGACGCAGTTTGGGATACTTCATCTTATTCTTTACACAGAACATGTGCCAGCAGTTTCTCATTTGTATTCTCACTGGTTTACTTTATATGAAAGCTTTTCTGCAGCCATGGCGTGTTGCCGTTTGTTCACTTTTTGTCAGCTAATTCAGTTGAGGTTTTTTTACTACACATATTAGTATTCATTGATTTTTGTCATTTTAAAACTATTATTCAAAATTACTATTGTTGTATCTCTCCTTTTTTGAGGTCTGCGCCATTGTTAATTGTGGTTTTTAATGATTCCCGTCTTGGATTTTATAGCATATTATTACCATCACAGAATCAAGTTTCAAATTAATATTTTGGTCTGAAGAAAAGCAGTCCTTTTCTTTTTTCAATAAGTGTTTTATTTGTTCATGCAGCTTCTTGCTTGTGACAATTATAAAATGAAATTTTTCTGCTACTTCTACAGTAGGAAAACTAGCACAAATATCTTACTTTAGTCCTAAAGTCTGTGTGACAGGGATGAGACAGAAGATTTGCTTGGCCCTTGGCGGTAAAGATGTTATATGGAGAAGAACCTATGTCCATCTCTAAGATACATACTCTTAAGGTCTATCGTCTGCAGCATCCTCACTGCAGCGGGCACGGGACTGTCTCTCAAATGCTGCGATGCCAGGCTGGTTTGGAAGAATGAAGTATCAAAAGAGAAGTCAAAAATTTGTGTGTAACACTTGTGTGACATTTTTACTTTGGCCTCCTTTTTCTAAAAGATACATCGCTGCATATTGATCCACTTTCCATGTGCTGTTCACAGTTGGCCAAGATAAAATGAACTGAAGTGTTGTAAGTTGGACACAGCTAACAGGCAGATCACCAAAATTGGTCCATCACTCAAGGCAAATGAGCATACACTTCTTGCTAGCTTAAAAAGAAGATCTTCCTCAACACTGTGACCTGTGTACCTATGACTGATGGCACTACCAGCTGAAGCTTGGGTCTGTGCATCATGCTGGCAATCACTGGGGAAAAGCCCTTAACAAAAGGGGAGTTCTTTGAAGTATTGACTTTCCCTGCCAACCTCCCCTTGTCTTATCCACAATAAGCTGGAACCTGTTTCTTTTCAACCATGTGTTTATTTCTCACAGGCACTGCGACATCTGGGCAATAATACTAACTGCTTCTGCAAAAGCAGACAGGCAGCTGTGTATGTGTGCTTTCGATGATAGATCCCACAAAGATGTTGAAAAAGACAGAGTAGAGGATTGAAAACTACATATCCCGCAAGGGAGGGTCTTCTGTTATCTGTCCAAGAGTAACACGGAGAGCCAGCTCAGAGCTGCACATCCAGCCCTGCCAGGTCCAGTGAATCAGCTGCACCCAAGAGACTGGTGGTGTCGAAGGCTGTTGATGGATCAAGAAACAGAAACATACATGTCTTCCCTGGCTCAGTGGCTGTAAGAGGTTCACCCACCAGGATCACTAGAGCTGTCTCCACGCTGTACTCCAGACTGATACCTGATTATGAAGAGTGCTGGATTTTGGCAGCTGGAGTTCTAGACACTTCTCTTCCATTATTTTTGCTTAGACATAAAAGTTTAGATATCTTTAGTATTCATGTTTCACGAACTTGTTGAGGTGAAGATAGATGGCAGAGAGAGGTCTAAGAAGCTTTAAGCACCCTAGCTTTCAATCATTTCTCAGCTTATCTTTAATATAAAAATCTATTATTTCAAACTTTAAATCTTCTGTTAGAATTTTAACTTTAAAATTGAAGGCTTCTTTCTCCCAAGAGATTTAATTTCTTTATGGATTGCTGGATTAAAATATAATCTTCCTGTTGGGCTTCTCCTTATTTTCATGATCCTTCCTTAAGCACTAGGTTCTTGGTCTTGCACCAGAAATAGAGAGAGAAAAAAAAGAAAAAACTGTCCTTGTCTGGTAGTCTCACATAGAGAATGTTTTCCAGGAATACAGAAAAGAAAGGAAAGTAGGACAGCAACTTTATTATGCATAATAGTTATTGAGAATAGAGAGAATCGGTGATGCATTGTTTACTACAGTGGTGACATGTACAGTAGTAACTGCACAGTATTGTGGGAATTATCCAAAACTCTTGTAAAACATTTCAACATATCTCATGTATTAACTGTCCACACAACTTACATTACAACTACACACTGAGAATGGGCAAGTCAATTTAACTTAATTTAATTAATTAATTTAACTTAATTTCAACTTAAGACATCCTGCCCATAGAATATCAGAGAAATTGGTAAGATCATGAATACCTTTAAGTTGGTTATCATATAATGACGTCCTAAATTCAAATTTTAAATCAACATAAGTTCCCACAGAATCTCTAATTAAATGCAAAGAAATGCTGAAGAACTGTAATTTATTTCTGCCATGCTGAGACACTACGTACAGCTGATATAGCTGCAGATGCAGTGGTAACTAAGGTACTGATATGCTGTTTACAAATATTAACAGGCAACCATGAGAGCACTAGGAGAATGCTAGATGTTCAATTAGCATAAGACAGGGTCTATACCCTACTTTTATTAACATTAATATAACCGATTAAACCAGAGAGCTCTTTCTAATAAATAGCTCTTGTTTGGGCAGGATATTAACTGAAGGAAAAATTATATGAAGGCTTAAGGTTAGGATTTGATTGAAGATTTTAGGCTACTGAATCTATTTAGTAATTAGATGAGGACTAAAGGGAACATTTTATCTCAGAATGAATATGAGTTATTTGTTGGGACAAAGAGCCAAAGTCCCGGGTGTCATGCTTTCATCTACTTACGGCAAATGGAGGAAACTTGGCTTCTCAGCAGTGGTCAGTAATCAAATGCGAAAATTTAGTCAAGTTAGTATTTTCTCAATTACAAAGCTTTTTAATGTATTGTTTTAAAATAATTGAAAATAAGCATCAGTGGGAATAAAATTCTCATTTAAAAAGTGTTTCTGCAGCAGGAATATCTAAACACAATACAGCGAATAGATCCATTCTTAGCAGTCTCACTCTGTCTATTGTAAGTGCTGATGTAAATTACACCGGGGTTCAGAGCTACATCATTTCCCTTACTGCATTTTTCTGTTTTCATTCCAAGGGCAATTTCACATAGGAAGGGTGAAAAGAACCACCAGGAGGGGTCAAGTTTGCACAGGATTAAGTTTTCTTCACATTAATTTTTCTCTCAGAGCAGATATCCAGAGAAAGATTTTTTAGAATTTGCTATGTAACGAGAGGATTTCTAAATTCAACATGTAATTCTGCTCAATCATTTACAAATGTATACTTACATTTACACATGGAAACTTTTCAGTGGCTTGTTCAGTCAGTATTATTATGTCCACCATGGCAATGCAACAAACAAAAGAATGGCAGGAAGTGATACCACAAACTGTATCTTAAAATGACACAAAACCAAAAGACATCCCAGCTCTACTTTTCCAGAGCGTGATGGCACAATCTACGGAAAAGGAAATGTTCTCTTCAGCTAAGGGATATCAATGATTTCCTAAATGACCATATTTCTACATTAAATTTGTTTTCCAGGGTTCATGTGATTTGATACTTATTTTTTTCCTTTGAATGTCACTTTAAAAGAACACAGAATCCATGCAAAATCTGATTCTGAATTTGTATTCAGAATTCAAAATACAAGAATCTGCATTTGTCTTATATTAGAGCACAATTCTGAAGGATCAAAAGTACTTAGATTTTGGAGGTGTTTATAAACAAACAATTGAATGAATTTTTCTTCTAGCCCTAGCTTCTTGTGATCAGCCTCTTGAGTGAAATATTTGAGAATCTGATCTTTCACATCGATCCTTTCACATCCTGTTGATAAAAGAGGAGATATAAAGTGGCATGATCTGCGTATTTGCCACTAAAAGCATCCATCCTACTCTTAAGCTTCGCAAAGACCGGTGCCAAGGCACAGCTTTGCCTAGGATTCTTGAACAGCTTTTGGACAAGGAAGACATCCAAGATCCTTCATAGATGTCCAAGTTCCAGTGGGGATAGGGTTAATTTTCACAAGAAGTTGAGATGGAACACAGCCGGTTTGGCTGACCCAAACTAGCCAAAGGACTATTTGATACCGTGTGACACCGTGCCCAGTATATAGCCAGGGAGCTGGCAGGGGGAGAGGGCAGAAAATCACAGTTTGGGACTGGGCCAGGCTTCAGGTTCTGATTGGTGAGCAGTGGTATATTAATCCTCTTTTGTATGTTCCTCTATCAGTATTATTAAAGTTGTTGTTTTCCTCTTTCCTTCCCTGTTCTGTTAAATTGCCTTTAGCTCAACCCACAAGTTTTGCCTTTTTCTTCCAGTTCTCCCCCTATCTTGATGCTGAGGGAGTGGGGAAAAGAGCGAAAAGACCTCCTGGTTCTTTGTTGCCGTCTGGGGCTAAACCACAACAGCGGACAAGCCTCATGGTGAATAGATTAAGGATACTAAGATGAGGTTGTTTGTAATATTTCCGTCTGAAATCTGGGAAACATCAAATGGTGCTATGCAAACTAAGCCAAATTTCCAGAGGCAATCATGAAAGTAGGTTGAGATCTGCCATCTGATTTTTGTCTCAAGAACCTATAATTTGAACTGAAAGTTTCTGGAGCTTAGCTGTGCTGAAAAATCAGGCACAAGTTGACTGCATTTGGGCATTTAAAATAGATACACCCAAGAAAAGGATGAGTTTCATAAATTCAGTTGCTTAGGCAGAAGAAAAGTTCCAACCATGAAACTCATGCATGAAGGAAATCTTAGGCCAAAAAAGAAACTAGAGAATCAAGCACAGCATGACCTCTGTCTGCATGGAAAAGAACTCTCCAGAAGGGTATGTAGAGGTTTCAGAATTTTTTTTAAGTATTTCAATAATCTATTTATTAAGAAAGTAATATGTCTGTGATCCCCCACCCCCCACCCCACCCGAAAATGGAATTTTTAAATTATTTTGTAAACTTCTCTCTTTTGGATATGGAGGCATGTGACTGTTACAAACCTTCAACAAACACACAGCTAAATCATTCAGTTAAAGTTGTGATTAAGGAAAAACAAGCTGTAAGTGAAGTAGACAGAACTGCTAATATCAGGCAACTGGGACAGAAAGTAGCATAATAGATTGATCAATTTAATGACTGACTAAAACTCAGTTCTAAAATAAGCTGCAGGACAAATAGGGGTAAAAATCCTTCCTGACTACACAGTCGTTTCTTTATGATCAATTCCTTCATCCGCATTGCATAGTGTTACACAAACTGGTTGAGATTAAAATCTTGAGGTTCTATTTTTTGGATTTGTCTCAACTGGCAGCTTATTCGAGGTTATTAATCAGATCTGATTCATAATTCTCAAAATGTCATAAAGAGGGCTCACATTAAAAAAGAATATAATGTATATCACACAAACATCTTTCTGGGGATGACTCAGTCAGCTGTAGGTTATGCTACAGCTCTATTGCAGTGTGTACCCCTGTTTGAGTCGCTGATTCTAATCAGACTTCTTTGAACCTGATTCTCCCTGGAAATCCTACAGATTTTTTTCCTGTTCTTCCCCTCCTCAGAAGACCAAGAAGACACAAATGAACAGATTGCCCAGAAATTATTGTGACCCTAGTCATACCTACAACTCTCCACAGTAATAGAAAGCAGTAGTTAAATCTCGGTACAGTTGTTTTAAAATTAGACATTGGTTACAAGCAACAGAAAAAAAAAAAACAGAATCGAATCTGGGACAGATCGTTTTTGTTTTCATCAGGCATGAGTCAGTCACCAAATGACTGCAATATTCTTCAGGACAAAAAGACCTTTTCTCATGATATTTCAGCTTCTGGACAAGATACTCTCTGAAGGGGATACAACAAACATGGGGGAAAAAAAGTCAGTGTGGAGATGCCATCCATGCTGAAGGCTTTTCCAGAATCCTGCGGGTTTCGTTACATACATTAAATCCAGTTGTCAGATTAAATAGGGAAGGTAGGCATGTTATGTTGAGTCAGTTCAGTTGGAACCTCAGGACATTAAGAAATCGAGCTGTAAACTGTAGAGCCTGACCTGGACAGCTGAAATATTCTACAAAGTAGAACATTATTTAAAGACCTTTTCTGAAGGTAACAAACAACCCTCTGGTGTAAGTCCTGAATAGAGCTCATTTAAAAGTGATTCTCCAATCAGCATTTTCCAGGAAAATTAGTTGCCCTTTAGTGGCAATTTCAATACTAAAATTTTCTACCAAGATTCAGAACATGCTGATATAGAAATACTCTAATGCTGCCAAAAAAAAAAAAAAAATATACATATATATATATAAAATTCAGACATTTTCTGCTCTCATTCTCTCCTGTTGGTCCACTTTGCAGACAGCTTTTACCCCCAGAAAATCAGTACGATCTTTCCTTTTAGGACAAAGCAAAGACAATGCGCTGGAAAGCATCACACAGTGTATGTCTTTGGCTTCAGTGCATCTGTGAGAAATACTGAGTATCTCAGAAGTCTGCCCCTGAAAGAGAATGGAGACAAGAAACCATAGCCCCACAACTCTCAAGAAGTTTTATTTCCAAATCAAAATACTTTGTTCTTCACCCAAAACTATATATAAACTGTTAAGTCCTTAAAGCAAATACATTTTTTTAAATCTCCCTTAAAGAAATCTGAAAGAAAAAAAAATAATCTTTAGCAAAACTAACAATATCTGATAAAAATAATTTAACTATACCAGCATGAGTTATATTTCAGCTTTAAATTGTTACAATTTTGGCTAAAACAAATATGGTTACTACAAGCATAGGTATTTGTAGAAAAAGTAATAGAGGTTCAACTAAGACACATATAGAAAGGTTCATACACTTCTTAAGAAAAAAATCAGAAATCACAAAGGATATTTCAGAGTTGCCTTATATGAAAAAGTCATAGACATAATTTTATATTGTTTCGAATTAAACTTCATAAAAAATAAAATCCATCTTTTACATGTCTATTATATAATGTCATGAAAGGTAAGAAATAAATTTTTTATCACTGTCAACTTGAATATGCAGCTCATGCCTTTCTTGCTCCATTTTAAGAATAGTCAAGAAGGGGAAAAAAAGAAAAAATATGCTGAAAGTTGACTAACATGCTCTATACTGAAAAGGTTAAAAGACACATTTGGGATATTCTAGGTGAATATACCCTGAAGTTTTATTATATGATTCTAAAGTATATTTTTAATTTTGTTTTTCATGCTACAGCTTGTAAGTCATCCAAGTCCTGCTTATTTCAAAATGCTAAGACAATCTTCTTTTAAGTATTTGCTAAATAGATGTAAAAATCTGTATGGTTTTAGTTCTAATTGCGAGCAAGCATTCGTCAATCTATCTCAATTTCTCAAGTCTATTTATGTTGCTTAAAATATAACCTTGTATTTCTCCAATTTGGGTAAGTCTAACCTACAGTCCAAAAATTATTTTTATTTATTTAACTAGTACATTAAATTGCCCTAATGAGATACGTTGCATCTACCCCAGGTCTTGCATCTACCTAGTGTCACCAGATTCAAGACTATTTTTCTCCATTTTCTCTACTACTTCATACTGTTGCTGTCAAACATGACCAGGATGGTTTCCGTCATGGAAATATAAACACAGCAGAGAGCACACTACAAGTCCATATGAACTGTAATGAGCAGTATGAACAATAAGGCTGTGATGCCCTGAAGTGGGTTGTATTGCTCTTAGGAGAGTCACTTGAAACTTGTATACTGTTTTTTCCAACTGAACAATGGAAAGAATACACGTATATCGCTGCACCATTACAACAGCAAATTCTGTGCATCTCCCTTAATATACTATGTTACTCTATATTGCTATTACAGTCAATATTATTATTACTAACACTAATAAATTTTTTTTACAAGTGTACCTGTTTTCCCAAAGAGGAGTGCAGAGACTGAGCAGTCAAAAACATGGAGGGTATTGCCATTACAACTGGCTGGAAATACTTCTGATGGAATACTTTTTCAAAGGAAATTTCAAAAGTGTCCAAAGTAAGATGCTTTGGAAACTTACATGGGGTTTTGCCAAAATTTTGTTTCAGAGAAAAACAAAGACAAAAGTTCCAGCAATGAAGAAAAATGTACTGCTTGGATATCTTCCAAATGAATAATTTTGGATTTTTTTTTGTGTTGAGAGCTTGTGTTTTTCAATACAAAGGTAACAAAAGGAAAAACTGTATTAAAAGGATGTGATTTTTCCAAAGTAACATACTTTGATTGATCAGCAATATTTTGATGTGTGTGGAAGACAGAATCTGAAATTTTTCACTGCAGAGAAATTCAAAGCTTGCATCCGTTACGTTATCTTTCCTTCACCTGCATTGCTTCTGGTAGGGTGAAGAATGGCAAAATTCAGATTAAATGTGCGCCACTGAAAGTCTTCTTGCACAAGGTGATCTTCCTTTGTCTGCAAGCTTTCACCACCAAAATCTTCTGTAAAACAACCTGAAGTGGCCCTTATGAAATTCAATAAATGCCCAAACAGGTGCACGTGTAGTTTAGTCCACAAAAAACTCAGTACATGTTATTTCCCAGGGATCCAATTGCAGACCATGACACATTCTGGGAAAGGTCCGGCACAGGTAGAACACCTCCACAAGGTACATAAAGTCTCTCACCCAGCAGTATTGCCCACAGCACAGAGAGTTTCTCAAATTATTTTGGTATAGTTGCAAATTGGAAAAACATTTATATACTTCAGTGAAGGAGCATTCTGGGTACAAATTCAAAAGCTTCATTTTCTCCAGTGCATGAAAAGAAACTTGCAAGTCTACATCTAAATCACTAGGAAAAAAAATTACATTAGGAATAGCTCCTGCACAGATTCTTGGCTAGCGTCAGTACTTTTGTCCAAGGACATTTTCTGTCTCATGCTGGCTGCTTGCTGCTTCATAACACTTGACAAATTCTTGGTTCCTAAAAGCAACCGTAAATGTTTTGTGGATTGCTTCATTTAGCAGGGAGTTCTCAGGACCTCACCCTGGTATTCAGTGTGGTTCTGTCTTCCCTCTTTAGTTTATCTTTATTTTTCGACATTTCCAACTCTGATAACTTTTCTCATCTCCCCCCCTCCCCTTGACCATAGGAGAGATTTACCATCTGTAAACTGGAATTTCCCCAGGCATGAGAATTTCTTCTGTAGGGGGCTCTATTTTGGGAGGGCTAAGGCATACAGGAGTGGCACTTATAAATCCAGTGTTTGGAAAAAAAAAAAGAAAACGGTAGAGCAACTAGGGATTTTGTGCAAGTGCACAACTGTTGTGAATTCCCATCATAGTGAATTATATAATCTCTTTCCAGAACTACAATGTCATATGTTTTGAATAATAACAACTCAAGAGTCCAGAAATTATATGCATGTTAAAAACAGTGAGGAGGATAGGGAAAAGAAGGAATTTAGGTAGGTAAGCTAGCAAAAATCACTCAGTGAGAATCTACTTGAAGGAGAAAGCTAAATTGACAAACCTGCTCCAAACACTAGCCTTCAGAAAGGCAAGATATCAGCACCTTGTTTGGAATATTTTGCTGGATAAATTCTATTAAAAATGAGATACTATACTGTAAATATAGGATCGTGTGTTCAATTGTTGTGTCAGCACTCAGGGCTTCTGGTTCATTCCCCAAAGTACAATATCCCAGATATTATACCAAAGCTGTACGGTACAGGTTTCCATCACTCAGAAACGTTATCTTTTAAATTGGAGCATGTAAATGAAATATTTCACACCGCAAAACTAACCTTAGGACTAATGTAACATAACCCGGATTCACTGCTGTCTGCAGTATTACTAAAGGTAGAAATCTTGCACTAATGAAAAATATCATGCCTGATTTTATTAAGCACCTAGACAGGGACTTAAGTAATAAATCCATGCTTCTAGCAAAATTAGAAAAGTAACACCCAAGTCAAAATGAAAAAAATCACAAAGCTCAAGTTGCATTAAATATTTGCTTATGAATAGCTCCAATTTATCTCTGATTGTATGCTTGACGTCCACTTACCAGGAACTCTATAATAATTGCCTGTATAATATTTGTTTTGCATGCTACTAGGGAAATTAAGGTAAACGATCTATTTTCTCTAGTATCTCTTAGTTGCTAGTCATGGTAATACCCAAAACATATTATTTTTGTAGGCTTCCTGACTTTTTGAGTTTGGCAATAGCAAAATAACAAAAAATATATTGGAGGACATCAATTCCTAAGCATCACAAGCAGAGCTAATTCAGCTACACAGGCAATATATTTGCCAGGAAGTACCATGGGAATCCTTGGATATGTTCCTAGGATCTCTTACTCATTCCTAGGACAGCCCTGGTTAAGGTTTCCTTCCTGTGAAATCAAAGACAGAGTTCAAGGGGAAAGGAAAACCTCTTGGAGTTTTCCTTTTAAAGTGATATGGTCTATTCACTTACAAGATCTAGAAATTAGCCTTGATGAACAATTGCTTTATTTACGTCAAGGGGACAAGTAGGTACCTGAAATTTGGGATTGGCTGGACATTGAAAGACAAAAAGGCTGAGAGGAAAAGGAACTGTATGAGCTGCACATGTGTGAAATTCATGCTACTTTTAAAGAGTGTGTTTTGGGGAGGATGTTTGGAGGTGGTTGTTGGCTTTTTCTTTTTCTTTTACTGCACATAACCTACCAACTGTGCAAGTCAATATATGGTTATCTTTTGCCCAGCCATGATTGTCCATGAAAATCCATGTTGGACTAGGCTATATACAAACAGGACAAAAAGAAAACCTTTCTAAGCAAAAGCGTGTCTACTGTTTCACCAATTTTCCCACAAGACACTTGTGAAAGACTGTTCCTTCCTTTTCCCATGCTTCATTGATTTATAACAGGTAGAGTATAGGAACGTTTCCTACTTTTTTAGTGTACCAGTTTGGCTATGTGTGCCCAGCAGTCTACTTCTACACCTCCATAGTGTTTCTAACCCTGTACACAAGATACATAAACTTAAAAAAAAAATCCAAAATGTAGGCAATGTGAAATCAGTTTCAAAAAGATATGTGGTACTAGAGAAATTGTGCCCAAAACCTTGCTTAAGTTCACCCCAGTGTAATCAGCACTATACTGTGTATACTTCCATCCTCAATGTATATCTCAAGAGATTTGTGAGCAACAGGGTCACTCATATTTTTCCACCTTGTTGCAAGTCTTATAAAGAAAATTTCAGTGCTTCAGCTATAAACATGACTAAACTACAACAAACACATAGTAGTTATCATAACATATCTTTATGTAAACTTGTTATTCTGCTGTTCCTCATTTGGAGCAGTGGCAAGTGCACACATGTTTTATATTTCCAGCCCCTCAGTGTAGTCAGGTTCTCACATAGCCTAAGCAGATCACGACAAGGGGACAATGAAGGTGAAAGCCCTCTGATCCTGCAGCTCTTGGCCTCAGTAAAGGCAAAATTAGGCTTGCCAAGATCATGTGCCCACTTTGTTCCTCTTGAGTATACAACCCCCTTACTGCTTTTCCAGCACACGGCAGCCTAACCCTGGCTAGCCATGTCCTTCCTTCCTCTCTGATTTCCTGTGGTCTCCACCTCTTCTCTCATTTCTAAGCTGTCTTTCTTACACACCATTAGGTATGCCCAAAATGTTCCTGGAAGATCATGGGAGGCCTAGATAAGATCTACATGCCCCACCTCTTTATTAGGGAGTGTAGTGATAGAACAAGGGGTAATGGTTTTAAACTGAAAGAGGGTAGATTTAGTTTGGATATTAGGAAGAAATTCTTTACTGTGAGGGTGGTAAGACACTGGAACAGGTTGCCTGAAAAGTTGTGGATGCCCCATCCCTGGAAGTGTTCAAGGTCAGGTTGGATGGGGCTTTGATCAACCTGGTCCAGTGGAAAGGTGTCCCTGCCCATGGCAAGGGGGGTTGGAATTAGGTGATTTTTAAGGTCCCTTCCAGCCCAAACCATTCTATGATTCTGTTATTCTATGATCTCCTTGTACCTAGATTGTGTCACCTTGTGTGAAGAATGTCCCTGGTGTTTTGTCATGGTGCAGGGTTACTAGGTACTTATCCCTGTATTCCCCCAGACAGTGTGGTGTAACAAGAGACATTCTCCAGAGTCAGGAGATTGCTCTGGTGAGAACTTCTGGTCAATTTTTCCTCTGTCAGCAGATCAAGTATGTTGTCTATCCAGTCCCTGGTGGCAGGGTTTCTGCTAGAAGCCCCTATGGTCCTCAAATCTGCTTACCAGAAAATACACCCATAGAGAAAATCCACACCTTCATCTCACCGCCTCCTTCCTCTCTCTTCCTCCTTCCATGCAAGCCAAGCCTATGAAGACACATTTTGAGCATAGGTCATCCAACAGGCTAAATAGCTCAAATTTAATGCAATTATGCAATCACACCATGCCACAGTATTTTTCTGCCAGAGCATACAGGTGCTACAAAGCAGGACAGAGGCCATGAGGGAGGCTTCCTGTCTAGGTAGGCCCCACAGATGTTAAGCTCTGTACGGCCAGCCTGCTGCTGCTTCTTCCAATCACATGGTTGAGGAGGTACATGTTCATGAGACATGTTCAAAGATGTCCTACCATATGACACACTCTCCTATATACAGGCCAGTTCTGCTGTCTTTCTAATAGACGCCTTCTAAGTCATGGTTTTTGTGGCACCCATGCCAACAGAAAATTGAGATAAAAAAAATGTAGGTCCCTGCCTCCAGAAGGCTCCTCAACAAGAAATCATGTGCCCTAAGTTTTAGCAAATACTTACCAGTACAGATCACTGAGGTCTGCTGAGATACATCTAACATCAGTCCAGCCTGTGATGCCTAGAGATATGGAAATATTGCCTGATTTCAGATTTCCACAAGTACAGCTGGTCTCCTACTGGAAGAAAGAGCCTGTCTTTTCCTCCAGCTCCTTGGACAGGCGTGGATAGGATACTCCGCAGCAGTGAGATACTACACTGTGCAGGCAGAAGTCATTTTTTTTAGAAATGTGTCGAAGTACAAAAGTAATCCTATATGATGTGATGGCCTACAATGGGTAAGGACCAGGCATGATGAGACAGAAGGGCCTTTTTCTTTCCGTTTCCTCAAGCATCCATGGGATTTTGAAGACAATACAGTACAATATCCAGGAATCTTGAGGACAGAGGAAACGGTGGTGAGCCAGTGTTTAGGTTATTTTTTTTTGTGCTAGGTATACAGGTTAGACTAGAGCATTGGGAGAATTAAATACACACAGCCCTGCTGTTGACGGGACAGCACACACTTCTTTTATCATGATCGTTTCAGCCAAGCACATTAAAAACAAGGAATAAACTAAGTCCCTTTAGAAACTGTATAGTTCAAGTGTATTAAACAAATGACTAGCTCTCACTTTAGTTCTGAAGGAAATCAACACAGAAATGGAAATACTGACTTCAGGAGGAGGGGAAAAAAAAAAAGACAAAAGACAAACAAACTAAAACAATAAAAAGCTGACATCTACATTTTGCACTAATTTTGGAGAAGTCAACGGTTCACAATAACCAATGTAACATGCAAATTTTGTGAATAGGTTGGGTAGAGCCAAGCCTGCCTTTTTTGGCAAATAAACTGTTATCTCTCCAAGTTTTATTTCCTTCCAATCATAACAAAACTGTGCCAGTACTGAACAACCTCTGAAAGCTCTCTGAGTTTGAGTGCAGTGCTTACAGAGAAAGAAAAGCTTCCTGACACCTGCCATTTTCTCTGTGGATCATAAAAGAGTTCACTCCATTTGAACTTCGATCACAAGCAGACCTGCATCACTTTGCCCTATACATTTCACTGAAATAAACTATAATATACTCTACGTTATGGCTAGCTATCTCAAAAGAAGTAAATATCTTGTACATCCCTCTGTCAAAGTCTTTTCTCCATTCATTGCTGCATTTTTGAAAAGCTGTTGCTTTGCTTTCTATTTTTTATTGATTCCACTACTTATTAGGAGTCTGGACAGGAAAAGAAAAAAATTGGTGGAAAAAAGTTGCAAGGATCACTGCAGCTGAGCTCCCCTGTAGTCTACTCAAGACTTGTACAGGACATCTGCTTTTCAAGTCAGTGAAAACTCTCTGGTACCTACAAGCAAGCTAAAATGGCAAAAGAGCTTTGAGAATCAAAAACACAGCACCACAAGCATTGGCTAGTGCTGGAATGTGAAGCACAGTCCTTGGGAACAGATGGTTTAATACATCACAATAAATCTCTTACCAGGCTTTGCAACATAGTACTTTAGATAAAAATAAGTTTAAGTTACAATCTGTGAACAAAATGTTGTCCTCAGAGGCAGAGAGGAACTGCTTTTGACTTTACTGAGAGTTGCATCTCCATTTTGGAAAACATTTAAATAATTTATGTTTTTAAAGGAGCTGATCAAAAGTTCCTTCTCACCTTATTTCATAATTGTGAAATTCAACCCAAAAGACTACATAATGACCCAACACTACTAACCCCCCCAGCTAAAAAAATGCCATTCAGCATTTATCCTCCTTACTCAGGACACCTGGAACAGCAGCTCATGATCCACATGCTTCACGGACATTAAAGAGTGCAGGACAATTATCAGAGCAAAGCAAGAATGTCATCTGAGCTACAAAGCGCTCACGTTACATACAGCTGACACATCAGAATACCTGCTTTGAGCAACCAGATTTGCATAAATGAAAGGGCTACAGACGATAACTGTCACAAAGATGTCACATCAATTGGACCATGCTTCCTTCTTCGTTAGGTTTGCATGGGGGCAGTCCAGGTAAGGGGGAAGAATGAGGGGAAAAAGGAAGGGTTAGATATTTTGAATGATGCAGTACAGCTGCAGTTTCCATTCTCGACGAGTTAACGACTGTATTTTTAGAATTAAGAACTTAAAGGGGATTGGGTGCAAGCTGGTAATTTCTTGATCTAAGGAACATTAACATTCATTTCTAATTCATATAAGTTGGCATGCATCTTCAGTTTCATCTGCAATGTTTATTCCATCATTTGCTTCGTTTCACATGAGTTCTTTCATTTAAACAATATTCTTGTACAGTAGGGGTGCTGGGTCCCGGGTTCTCTCCAGTGGCGTCAGCAGCATCTTATGTCTCCCCTGGAGACGTTAACAGCGGGCAAAGAGTTTGTACCGCATAATTTATCATACCCATGAATGCAGTTCATGAACAAACTGCAGTTTTTACAAGTTTGTTTTCTATTTGAAGCTGTCCAATAAATGTTTTGTGCAAACCAATTTCATCCTACAAATTGCTCATAAACGGCTCACTGTGCATAGTACTCCTGGTATTTGCTACTTGTAATTCAGTAGTCAGCCTTTGGGATGGGTCAGGCCGATGACATGGCTTGGTTTTCTTCCCTGAGCATTGAACTAATCCTACCAAACACCAAGCAAAGGAGAAAATGGGAGGTTGACCAGATGATAAACCAGGACATAGTAGGTGTAATGCCCAAGGGGACTGGTGGAGATATGAAGGACAGTAAAGATAGACTAGTAACTGTTAAAAAACAGTGTCAGCTTGGATATTAGCAGTACAAGAAAATAAACAGCATTTCCCAGTGAGGAGCTGTAAGTTTATTCTCCCTATTCTTTGTTTAGGAGGATGGCCTAGACCAAGAGGAAATTCATACTTGTTCTGGCCAAAATTACCAGTTTTCCCATGATAAATAAATCTGTTTGATTTAATCAACTTGTTAAAAGTTGCATTTTTCACTACTTAACATATAACAAGACTTTGCCCTTCCCAGGTAATTTATTTCAACCACCAGTTCACAACCAGCTAGGAAAGTAGAAAGGTTTGTGGAAGAATATGAACACTGATTTTTCAACGCTTCTCAAGAAACAAAATGAATCTAAAAATATTCTTTGACCTATAAGTTGAGTTGATACTGTCCCCTACTTCAGACTCCACATTCTAGAAAATATAGTAATACCAAGCATGGAATATCCCCTCCCACTCCCCAAAGAGTTGCCTTAGAATTGAGAGAGAAAATAAAAATGTTATTTCTCCATACTACACGTAAGTTTAATCACAGTACATTTTTCTTCCATTTGCCTCAAGGCAAAACAGAAATTTTAGAGAGGACTGAACAGTTACCGATAGATCATAGAGGTAGGCAGAAAGGCAGGAAAAGGACATAAAGGTATTATTGGCAAAGCAGAATAAGCAAAGGGGGACTCAGTAGGAGAATTAGCAGAAATGTAGGTCAGAGCCAAGGTCTTCGTGTCCCTGGAGGCTAGAAAAGAAAGTCTGAATCTACAGCAAAGTCACACAGAGGAAGTGTTTTTCAAGGCGTGATTGTGCACATGATTGGTGTTGAAGAAACTTCAGAGAAATTACTATCCAATAATAACCATAATTTCTGTCGTGGATATCACAGGAGTTAAATTCTAAAACACTCTAACACTTTCAATTCTGCACAGAAAATGATATTAAACAAGGTCCAGAGGTTTTTTTCTTCCATCCCTGCAATCACTATTGGAAGAAAAGAGAAGCTCAAGGTAAGTGAAAGGAACTCCAAAAGATCTAGGCATCTGCTTCATTTCAGATGGATGGGGGGCGGTTGAGATTTGGTGTGCTTACATCTCGCCAAGCCTTCAAAAGCTGGCCACGTTGTTTACTGCTTCAAACACAGCAGTGGCCCAGAGCTTCCCAGTGTAGGAGGTGCCTCCATTTGCAATGCAGACCTCTAACCAAAAATCTGCCCTGGACTCAGATCTTTTGAACATGTGGTATCTTGCCAGTCATGGACAGTTAGTTATCTGCAAATGTTAGGGAGAGGAAATACATGTTGAAGAATAAAAATAACCCATACAAATATTTTTATCTGATGGGGTGAGATTTGGAGGTATTCATGACAGTTTTCCAATCATCAGTTACGAAGACAAAAAATCAGCTCCAGCAGAAAATTATCATGAAAAAGCTTGATAATCTGAAAAGCCAAAGTTGAGAATCTATGCAAGTGTGAAGTAGAGGTAATACCAATCATTGCTCCTCCATCAGTTAGTGGCAACAGCATTGAGAACCCAAATATTCATCACCTCCCACCATACAGGTGAACTGTAATTTTGAAGCTGGGAAAAATGTCATCCTTCAATTGTGTCTTGCTTTTCAATAGGTAGCAAAATATTGCTGTCATGTGTGGGTACATACCATAATGCTTTCAGTGCTTATCTTTGCACAAATAATTTCAGACTCTAGGATCCAGAGAAATTAAACGAGGTCATATGTAAAATACTAAATATAACGTGAAAACCAGCAACACAGATTACGTCAATGCCAGTCAAACATCATGCTAACAGCAGTAATAAAACCATTTGTCCCATATTGTTGGTTGCACACATTTTCAACTCCTCCAGATGGTAGTTGTTGTTTGGAGACTTCTAGAATAATAACGCATTGTGCATGTAACTGTTAGGAGGCATAAAATAGGGACGAGACAGATGATCTTTCCAACTTTCACTCACTCGATTCTTCTCAGCACTTGGTTTCCACAGTCTATCCATTTCATCTGGTCACTTGGGATGTCAGCAAGCAGTGATGATACAAGTATGCAGTCAGGTGCTGCTATTTACCAAGCACCATGCTACACCTATTGCTTGAATAAATCTGAACAGCATCTTAAAGCAAAGGAGACACTGCTGCAGTAACATTGACAGAAGACCTAGCTATTAAGCTGTCTACAGAGTCTAGTATCAGTGAAATGTTTGACAGCCGCAGGGACAAATATGTATTAGCAACATTGCTTAATCCATGTTTCAAGGGCAGAATTGAAACCATGCCTTCACCCTATGCAGTCACAGATTGCTGGAAGGATACTGTCATAAATAATAGTGCTGGAGGCCATACCATTATGCACCTCCTCTTCTCCCTCATCCTTCCACTTAGCTCCCCTAGGCCAAGTATATCTCATAAAGCAGAAGATGCACAAGCTCCTGGAACATCACAGAGTGCAAAAGAAGTAATCACAGCATACCTATAGTTCCTGGGTCTTCCTTTATCAGCTCAGAGTGGGGCAGTACCTCCCAGGAAAAACTCAATTTGTCCATATCATGGGAAGAATCTGTTCATTATGAAAGGTCTATAGGTGTCATGGGAGACCTTTTCATATGCTAGGAAGTGAGAAGTTGACTTTCGAAAAGATATGCTCTAGTTCAGACAGGAATTAATTCAGCGGGGCCTATGGCCTGCGTTAAGCAGGAGGTCAGATTTGATGATAGCAATGGTCCCTCCGGCTTTATAATCTGTAAAGACTAACTACGTTAAGGGGAAAAAAAAAAAAGACAAAGAAAGAAACTAATACAAGTATTTTTAAACCTCCAAATTCCCCACCATCTAACATGTGCTCAGATTTCTTTTTCAGGTATGTGTCTGGCACTGAGACATATTGAGGAAGTGGTCTTAATAAACCGCAGCATAGAGCACCTCTTTCTTAAGGGAGTAATTTGAAAAGCTTAGCAAGTTATACATGCAACACGCAGGTGACTCTCCAAATTAGCCTAATGGAGGAGACTGCAGAGGAGTCAATCAAAATTCTTACAGGAAGGTGAAGAAGCATATCAGCAAGTGTTGTGCTTATATTCCTATTCCCTTTTTCCTCACTTCCCAAATATTATATAAAAGATTTTCTCTGCTCTCCGCTTGAATAATTTGGCAGAAGATAAGAATTGTGCAAATCTCTGTTCTGTGAGAGCTTTTCCTGGAGCTTTGGTTCACCTGGGTTCATAAATCTCTGGGTTTTACTTTGAGGTTTAAGGACATGTGAGCGGCAAAACTGCAAACTGATCTCACGTTAATAGCGTGCAAAATTGCAAAATTACAAAGCCATAAATGGATTTACATTTGCAACTTAGCAACAATGGGCTGACTTTCCCATTTGTAACAAAAATCTACAGCCCAGCACATTTTACCCTACATCCACAGCACATGGGCACACAGATACACATGCAGCCGATTTACTTGCTGGAAATTTATCAGTGAATCCAAAGAGTAAAAGCTTATAGAAAGTAAACAATTTGGAGAGTATTCTTTCTCAAAGCATCCTTCATCTTAGGTTTCTGGATTATTTCACTTTTATTTTCTCTTGTAGTACTGAATGCTAAATCAAATAAAACCCAGACCATGTAAAACAAGAAATCAGTCAAACTATGGAGACTGTAAGGCTTGTGTTTATACTAGAATATTTAAACAGAAAATACAAATCCCAGATTTGAATGCACACATGCAGGTAAATTCAGCAGGTATTGTAAAATTGGGTAACCTCTTTTTCTCTGCACCAATTTCATACCACAGGAAACTCCTTTCAAGAATAAGTCAGGAAAAAGCAGATGTACCAGCATCAAACTAAGTATTATGTTTACATATTTGCACTAAAAGCAAACTAAGCAAACTATAATACAAAAATGGTAAATTTATCTTCATTTCAAAGGGAATGTTTTTGTGAGGATAGTATGGTGACCAAAGGGGACTATTTTGCTTTGATAAAAACAATTTGGCAAGGGACGGAGAGGATAAGGTACTTTACATTTCCCACTCCAACTGCACACATGAAACAAAAAGGGAGGGGTCTATGCCACTTTTGACAAATATTTGGCTTCTGAGAAGTCACCCATACCAATTTCCACCATTATTCCTAGCCAAGCACACATTGCAGAGACAGGTATGTGTCTCTTCTCTTATTGTCATTATCATTACTGTTTATTCTGGGTGAGAAAAAGGGAAGCCAGGCTTAAGCTTGATTGTCTTAAGCGTTAAGCTGTCTCCTGATGTTGGGCCCCAACAAGTCTTATTAATACGCCTCAAATGGGCAACATTCAGGTTAGCTGCAACTCTAAGAAACTACAAAACAGCAACAGTCAGAAATACAAACTTGAGGAAACATCCACATCCAGAAATGAACCAATTTTCAAAGAGACTTAGGAGCACAAGGGTGCAGAAAATTTTGAAAATCCCACTGTTAAGGACTTCTGTCCCCATGAGGTACATGCAAGTTAGGCACAAACAGCAAGATCCACGATAAGGCTATGCATTTTTTGGGTTCCTGAGCCATGCAAAAAGTTCAGCTGAACTGTGCAGGGGCTCCTTCACCTCCTACCATCCTTAAAAGATATCCCATAAAGAAGCTCCATTGTTTCTGACTATACAGATAGCTAGGTTCCCCTCTCCTGGGCAGGAGTGCCAAAACAGCAGCAGCTTGGGGCCTGCAATAGCCTGTTACCAAAATCCATTACCCCTGTGGCTCCCTGTGCCGCACACTTTGCAAGCATCACATTACATGCGTCATGTCAGGGTGCAAGGACTTATTTATGCTACTTGGTGCTAAGTGTAAGGGGAAAAGGCACTTTGTAGGTAGATATGGGGCTGACTAACCAGAAAGCAGCAAACCCTCTTCACCCAGCTCTCTGCAGAGGGGAAGAGGAAGAGTAAACAGTCTTGCTTGCAAATACAGCACCGTTTCCCACGTCCCAGTTGTACGTATGCTCTCAGCACTCTAATCTCAAGGGTACATGCACACAAACTCACAAGCAGACTATTAGGTCTTCTCTAATCAGGTCTGGCATATATCTTCTCTGTCACCCTCAAGGCAAGTTAGTAAAAAAGAAACTATTTTGAGGGTCCTGCTGCATCCGGGTAGCTTTATTAACTGGTACCAGATAGCTTTATGAATGCCCATCAGCAGAAACTTAGGCGCTTCAGGGCAGGGAGTGTGTCTGTCAGAAATATATGTGACTGGGAAACCTTACCACTTCCAGGTTTTGGCAACAAAGCTGCTGCAACTCCAGGAAGGTTGGTGAGGCTTCGTCAGACAGACATGGGCACCAAGAGATTTCTAAGGACTTAGGTCTAGAGCCTTGCCTTCACCAACAACACTGGGAATTCTAATGCAAAAGCAATGATCTTTCCTGTTGTCCTTTTAAACACTACATTATTTATTCCTACTTGGAACAGACCTAGTAAACACAGTATTTAAAAATTATTTTGTCTTCGTATATGAAAGCTCCCAATGGTTTTGGACCGGTGAAAGAAGAGAGAAAATTATCTGCCAAAAAACCTCCTTCAAACCAGGAAGCATTAAGAAAAAGTCTCAGGACAGCCTAATCCCTTAGTGTTTGTAATTCACAAAAGTTTGGCTGAGTCTCCAAGCCCCTGGATGCTTATGTGATTTGGAATCACTGATCGTTTTAAAAATTCAGTCCTCCCTCAGAAGCATTTGAAACACTCTCATCTTGTTGCTCATTTGAGCACAGGTAAAAATCAAATGTCCCCACCGCCACTGAAGGCATGCCTACAGCACAGATAGGCTCCTAGCTGGCATGGGTGATGGCAGATCTCCTGGTATGGACTTCAGATCAGGCTGTGGAATCCCACCAGGGATCTCAGGTATGTGCTTAGATCACTAGTCTTTACTGAAGTCCGTACCAATGTGTGTTCATGCCTCTTGGTAAAACTCAGTAAATTCCACAGTTTCCTGCCCAGGTAACTCAATAAATGTGGATCGTCTGCAGTAAAGCATTTTTTTATGAAAGGCAAGGAGGACTGGGTCTTGGCAAACCATGCTCTGCTATCACTGGCCAGCTTTGCTTTCCAAATGTGGCAAAGTTCTGGCAAAAGTAAATATATAAATAAATAACTGAAGCAATCAGCACGAGGGAAGCAAGCAGAGAAGGCTTTGCCCAGCAGCAGGCTGAGAGGGGCTGATAATGAATGACTGATGATGATTGCATGCAATTTTTTACTTCCCGCAAAATGATAGATACTGGCCAAGTCATCACCACAGCGCCTCAGAGCCAGGCTGGAAAGCTGCCTCAATAGCAGACCTCTGCTTCTTCGGCTGGTGGAGCTTCCAGTTTCAGGAGCTGAGCTGCCCTAGGGCACTCACAGGGCGCCTTGCAAGCAGCACCTCCTGGGCCACCGCTGCGGGCGGCACGGCCTCTCAGCAGGAGCGGTCAAGGGAAAGGAATGGCAGGGGGATGAATTCAGAAGGGGAAGAGGAGGAGGAGACACCCATGTAACAAAAGGGCTTGAGATGAATGGATCAGAGATGAGAGGAAAGTTTACATATGCACTTGGAGAGGAGGAGAGGATGCTCACAAGCTTCCTCCATGACAAATGCAGGCAAGAAAGAGGGAGGAAGGAGCTATTAATCAGTGGTACAAACAGGTATTTTTTTCCCCCTGAGGAGAAGCCGGTCCAGGTAAACTGCTTGGAGCGGCTGTTTCCAGCTTGCCCTTTACAGAGGGCTGCGCTGCAGGCCCCACCACTGCCTGCGACGAGCCAGCATCCTTTAAGCACAGATCCTCCTTCATCTCCTTGCACAAACTGGAAAAGAGTCCTAAAGACAGCATATCAGTAAAAACCTTCATCTTCACGTTTCAGCCACCGTTGTTATTCACAGCGCAACTTACAAGCATGGCTACCTGCCAGTCAAACAAATACCACTCTACCGAGTCCCCTAAACAGCCATCTGATCCTTTTCTAACTGTTGTTTAGAGTTGTTTAGGGGTGCCCATGGAGTGATGATTAACAGCCCCAGGCGCTGTGCAAGCACTTGGAATATGCATTTCTTACTAGTAGGGACATTTTTTCCTTCATATTTTTATTGGTTGTGTTTTATTAGTCACATTGCTCTTCAGCCTCCCTGCAGCATTGGCAGCAATGCCATTAGCTCGAGATGAAGGTGCATGTCCTCCCTTCATGGCTGAGGTGAGGTACCACAATAAAAGCAATATCAATAAACAGTACGTTGCAGAAAATTAATAAGCAGTGCGCTGATGAATTGTTGGCAGCCAGTAGTGACTGCAGAATAGGTAACACAATATCAAGTAATTTCTTGTTTTGGTTGCTAAGAAAGTATTTAGGAGTCTTGATAGCATGTAGTAAAACAGACTGGAGAAGGTATACAAATACTAAGTGAAGTCCAAGCACATTAATTACTTAGTAAGTGCTTGTAATTACCTGACAACTAGAGCACCTTGCTTGATCTGACATATGTAGTGTTACTCCCTTGCACCAGCCACAAGAAACATTGTGGAAACATTGGCCCTGTGTGATAAAATATCCTGCTCTCTCCCCCCAGGATCTCAGAGATCCACACAGCAGGACAAAGCTTCACAGCATCCCAGCAGTTGGATATGCCTTTCTGTACCCCTTTTACAACTGGGCAAGGAGAAGCAGGGACCCCTGGAAGGTCTTAAAGTATGCACTGAGGTGAAAAAGAGCAGCAGCATCGTGCACCAAGGCTCTCATACAGGAATAAGGGCATCTGATCTGGCTTTTAATTCTTGTCTTAGTCTGGACCCTCTTTTTTCCATGTGTAAAATAAGGATTATAGTACATTGTATGTACATAGGTCCCACACGATGAGGATTAATATGTCACCCACCTAAAAGGCACTTCCATGTCACTGCTATCACAGTTTAATAGTAAGCCATGAACATCACTGCCTACAGGACTGCAGTCTCAGGTGGCAAATTCCTTAGGGGTGAGTACACCCTTTCCTTATACACAGGTACAGAACAGAGCACAGAGGGGGGTGACTTTGCCTGGTATTTCTAGGTGCTGCTGCAATCCAGCCAACGAAGGGCACAAGAACACACACAGCATTCTCCACCTATGATGGTTGAGGTGAAAAAATGCAGAAGACGTTATACACCACCAGCAGTTTTGCAAGGAGAAATAAGAGATGCTACTACAACTCTCTTCTTTTTCTACGCACAACACCTCCCCACCCCCCCACCCCACCCCCCCCATTTCCAGAACTTTCCGGAATGCTTTATGGTTCACTTTTTTTATTAAGTTGTTTAAAGGCATGAAGGAAGAAATTATGTGAAGGAAAGAAAAGGAGATTAACATATTTCCAAACATGCTATTAAAAAAAAAAAGAAATCACCTGATCCCTACTTCACTAACTAAATTGTTAAAAGGGTGGGGGGGAAATCCTGTACAACATCCTATCCAGATGGTAGTTCCAGTGCTCCGTGGTCAGCCTGTTTATTAATGAACATCTGTTTTCCTTACAAAACAGGGTGGACTTTCTACAATAAATTCTCCTTTCACATATTTCTTGGAAAATGACATTAGGAGTTATTCCCTGTCACATAGATAAGCCAAATTTATTTTTAATTTTAGAAATTGCATATTAATTATAGCATTTCTGTCACTCACTAGATTATTGATGAACATATTGCTAAAACATATAGCTATTTGAATACTGAAAAACCCAAAAATATTACTTTGCCTTTGAAGATATTTGGCTCCAGTCCCTTTAGTTGTCCTTTCCTTTTAGCTTTCAGTACAACTGGATGACTGCTGCTGGTAAAGATGATAATGGACATCAAACTTCAAAGCATTATACACATAGTGCTAGAGTTCCCTAAAATAATCAACAAATTTGAGCATATCACTGTCTGGTCATGGATACTTTTTGAATAGAAAAATGGCTTTATTGTAATTCAAGGTAAATTCCTTCTTAGTTCTAACCATATCTTATCATTTACTGAATGTTATACATTGAATTACATAGAAAGACTGAGATTTGGTAACCTAAGAAGAGGCAGTAAAGTTTGGAGATAGACCAGAGTTACAACTACAGCACCATATGTAGGGCAATATTATAATTACAAATGAGAACGTGATGGAAAATTTCAGTCTGGTCTCAGGATTTTGAAACACCACAATCAAAAGGCATTGGAAGGGAACATTTGGATGCAACCATTTTAAAAGTAAGGTTTAGATTTAAATTCAAAAAGATGTAATTGTCTATTAATGGTATGCACTTTCCAAGAACATAAGGATCTGGAAACTCATCTAAATTTTTTTTTTCTCAATACAATTGCTGTTTTAAAACTCTGGTGAAGAACAATAGCACTTTTACAATATCTTTCCTTTTGTGCTCTGACATTACTTTAAGAGAGAAACAAGCCTGGAGCTGGTATAGACACTTGATTTTTGTTTGATTTTTTTTTTTTTTAACAGAAAAATTTGAAGGCATTGAAGATGTAGGGAATACATGTGTGTGCATGTGTGTGTGTGTACAAGCATGTCTTTGATTCTGTGTTCACCCTGGTATCCAAAGTACATGACTTACCTGCAGTTCAACGGCTGTGATATTCCTATGACACAATAGGTCAAAAACCTGTGAATAAATGGCATATTACTTGCCTACTGGAAGCCACAATACTGAGGTCAGTGAAACTGTGATACTTAGAGACAGTGGTTCCTTGCTAGTTTCAAATGATGCAGCATAGCTACCATCAAATTCAGCCTTTCACCTCCATCAGGGGTAAGCATTTCAGTTAAAAAATATGAAAAAAAAACCCACACCAAAAAACAAAAAACCAAGCAACCAAATGCATGAGGCAAAAGCCAGACAAAAATGTGGTTAAATCATTACATTGTCTGGGTTGTCCATCCTGCAACCTGCTCCTCCAGAGAAAGCCAGGGCATTCCCATAGGAAACAGGGCAAAGCAGAACAATACTGAGCAACTGAGAAGAGACCTTGGGAAGGTGGTTTGGCCTTTATCGACCGAGGAGGTGGCTCCATTTTTCTGATTGCTTTCCGTCACGGGTAATCAGGATTGCCATGGCAGGAGTTAAGTGGCCTCATACAAGCAGGGAGGCACTGACCCAGGTGTGGCTGTCTCTGGAAGCCCCAGGAGGCTCGGACACTGAGCAAGCCCCAGACACCCCGCAGTGGCAGCCAGGCAGCTCCCACCTTCCCCTGGCGATTGCCATCCCCTCCTGTGGGCTCCTCTCCCTTGGGAGGATTGCACCAGCCACCAACAAGCTGCTCAGCAGTGGACAAGAGCTCTGCCTCTGGTGCAAAGGTGTTGCCAGAACAGTTTTGACATCCAATCTGAAGTTTTAAATAGGCACTCTGAGATCCAAATGTCCCATCCTGCACCTGTGGACACTTCAGGAAGCAAAATTAAGCCTGGGATTTCTTTTATCTACAAATCATGAGCACAAAAGAGGTTTTAAATATCTGGCCTTAAATGCTTCTGAGACTTCAAGTGTAAAACCGCACAGAAACCTCCTCCTTGAGGAGGGCTTGCAGCCGAGTCATGGAGCAGAAACTGCTCTCAGGTCTGTTCCAAGTCCATTGCAGATGACACAAGTCGTACCATTTTTCTGCGCCTTGCTGCCACCCTTGGACTCCACTGTTCAGGCAGTAAACAGTTTCCAGAAGGAATCATCTCTGGCTATGTCTGTGTTGCTCTTAGTCCAGTGGAGCTTAGCTGAGGCAGTATTGTAACTAACTGTTTCTCTGCTGCAACAGCAAATCTCTAATTATAAACTTAATTGAATGGCCTCAAAAAGGGGGCAGAGCATCATCTCCTATGCATGTACATTTAATAAAAATGGGACTGGGAAACAGAGCTGTTACAGCTAGCATCTTTCAGAAAAAAATAAACACAATAGGATATTTCAGGATTTTCAGCATCAGCTCATTACACCCTTGCACTGCCCTGTATGGGAGACGTACATTTTAAGCCCCAACGTTCTTTCAAAAATCCTGACCTCAGTAGCTAACACTGTTTTATCACCAGTCAAGGGATCCTTTTTTAACCCTAGGGGAAGTCAGTGTGATCTACTGGATAATACAGTGGCTTGGAACTGCACCGGTTTGCCTCTAATCCCAGCTCTGCTATTAGTTGACTGAGATGACCTTGAGTACTCACTCCGCAAAGCTTTTATTCCCCATATGCAAAATGGAGACCCTGACAGTTACTTCATTTTTAAAGAACTTGAACATCTACTGGTGAAGGTGTCTTAGGTAACAGCCACATATTATCATTAATAACTCACGCTCCTTATGCAATATTCTCTGTGCCAAAGATGGAAGTCATTCAATTTGCAGAACTGCCATTAATTGCTCTCTTGCTGTTAAAAAGGAAGAATAAGAGCTTGAAAAACTCTTGCAGTAGGAGTAGCAGGGACAAAATCAAGACCAGCTTTCATGTGAGACTGGTTGAATTTATTATTGATGCAATTGCCTACAATAGAGAGAAGGTAGGCCCGCTGGCCCGAGAAACACCCTCCCCATACTCTTTCAGGAGTGTCCTAAACGCTCCTAAAAATGATAGAGCTCTTTTCAGCTCCTCAATCATCAGGTCTCTAATTAAGCTGAAAAATATTTTGACCCTTTGCTCAATTTCAGTATTCTTACTTGCAATAGTGTAATGCATTTTAATTAAAAGTAGACTTTGAGATGTGGAGGGTTTTCCTTCTTCACTGACACCTTGAAATTACAAGGTACTAGAAAGCTGCAAAAGAAAGTAGCCTGTTTGCAGGTTGTTTTTTTTTTTAAATGAAGATGATTTAAAAAAGAGAAACTCTTGTGCGTGCAGAGCAAATGTTTGGTAAGTAAGTTGTAAGCACTTCTCTTTATTCTATAATTATAAGTGAAATGTTCTTTAATGTGCAGTAATAACATTCAAGCTATGCTATTTTGCAACTAATAATAATATACAACAGCATGGGGCATGATAGCTAACAAAGTTTTTCTAGCTTAATATATTGCCCACATCTATCTGTCTTATTTTCCAGTGCCTTGGCTTTTCAATACAGCCTTTATGTTGGAAATCTGAGACTGAGTGGAGCAGTAGTTAGTTACCTTTTTAAGGAAAGAGTTTGAAGCAAGACTGCTGAGTAGCTCAAATCATTCCCATACAGAGAAGTGTGTAATAGATTTCTTTTTCTTGTTTGTTTGCGTCAAATAGAAAAGCTGGAGATGTGACTGCTTGGATCCTTTAGTCCTGAAAAGCCCTAAGTTCTTTCCAAATTTGCACAATGTTATGCAAACAGGGGGAAAGAACTGACAGAAAAAAGCAGAGGTCATCAAGACCCAGCAATGTGCATCAATTTTGCTCGCAAATGAAGGAATAAATTTATCATTGCAGAGGCTGCATTAGTTACCGTAGACATGCACCATTTCCAAGATTTCTCGAGGGGTGAGAATACTGCGTACCAGAGCCAGCTTCTCCATTAGGCTTTTAACCGCAATGCTTCCTTGTTTTCCCGATGAGGAGTTAGATTTAGAAGCATAGGGAGGGGAAGCAAGCACACACAAAAAACACCAACCCTCTAGCTAAATTAAACTAAAACCTAGGTGAAGCCTCTGTGGGAAGCCTGCTGCACAAATTGGATCTCCAAATGCAGAAAAAATTAATTATGTGATGCACAGCAATGAAGTAAGCAACACCTTGAAGTTAACCTGGACAGAGCTATTGATTCAGCAAAAAAATAAGCACTTTGCTCCACTCTCTCTGTTGTTCTAATGTTAGTTTGGACTGTTGCCTGACCATTTCCAGCTAGCGTTTAGTTCATTTGCAGCTGTTCTAAATGCGCACTCTTCCCCAACGGTTCAGACAAAAACTGATCCCATCTGAGTTAATATGTTGGTTTTAGGGAAAATACTGTGTGTGCAAAAAAGAGTTTGTTGTAAACACAGCAGAACAGACCTTGCCACCAGCCTGGAGCACTGGAGTGGACGGCTCTCAAGGCCTCTAGGGGAGCAGGTAGAATTACTCAAGCAGTTTTGCCTACCTCTGCTCCAACAGTGCCAGTAAATCTCTAGGAACTGATGAGCCGCCTTCTACCCGCAGAAGTCCCATATTGCCCCATCCTACAAAGTTTTATGCCATCTCCACTTTTACATGTTGTGTAAATGGGAATCCTGTCTAGAAAGATGTGCATGTGAGTGATGCAGGGAGCACACAGCCTACCCAACTGCATCAGCACGCTTTAACTTTGTACAGCTGTTGTTAGTCTGTTCTGCAGCCTGAGAGGGCCTTCTGAACAGCAGTGCCCACCTCGCTGCTCGGAAACACTGTGAGTGACACAGCTTTGCCGACCAAAAGCTTTCTGTCCCATACCCGCTGTGCTGATCACAACTGGCACCTAACTCTCAGTTCAGCTCTGCACTGAGGACTGGTGCTGCTAGTGCATGTTACTACACATGCCTCTACGGTCATTCTGCCTCTTCGTTCAGCCACAGTTGCACCTCCCGCTTGCCTTTGGATTTGGGCATCTTTAGCAACCACCTCCTCCTAGGGATCTGTTCAGTGGAATTGTCTTGACTGACAGACACTCGAATTACCTGGGAGCAAGCTCAGCCACAGGACACTTCACAGGAGGGGTTCTTGGTTCCAGATATTTTTATTTCCCTCCTTGGTGTAGCAGAGCCAAGATTTATTGACCTTCAAGCCATGCCACAAAACCTTGCTGTTGTTCTTGGCTTTTCCCAAGGAGGCTACGGAGGCAGACTGAGGCCCTATGGAATTTTCTGCTGGAGTACTTTTTCAGATCCTGAGCTATTAAAGTCTCTATACTTTATAATGATTGCTGTTGTGCCTGAAGTTTCAGTCGAATGCCTTTATATAAAACAAAAATAATCAATCAATATATTGTTCTTTATGGACAATGATAAAATCCCATTATTTGTTGGTGGTTTATCTTTTTTACTTCAGCTTACACTGTTTTACAGGAACATAAAGGAAATTAAGACACATTTAAAAGAAAAAATTTACCTTTTGCTTCTTATTTGGCAGACTAGTCAGGGCCAAAACATTGCACGTAGGAGGTTCTAATCAACTTTCTCTTTTCCTGTCCTCTACTTTGCAACAATGAAGACAAAGTAAAATTTTCCACTGTCGTAATTAGGAAGAAAACAACTTTGTCACAGAATGAAAATAAGGGCCCCCCCACCCTCCACCAGCACTGCAGAGTCCTTTCAGCTGACTCACACAACAGGCCTGGAAGAGCATGATCTCACTTTGCAGAAGGTCTGAACAGCTGACATCTGGTGGATTGAAGTGTGTCAACACCAAGGCATTATTCTTTAGGGCAGGAAAAAAGTTACAGTCATGAGGCTGGGATGAGGATACAGAACTCTAGGTATGGTGGTGCATTATTTCACTTCAAGAAGAAATTAAAATGTAGACTGATTCCCTGAGAAATTTTCCTAGGAGTAAATCTATTAGACTGTAAAATAGTTTTAGAACGGGGGGGGGGGGGGGGGGGGGGGGGGGGGAGTAGGCCAAAAAAACATAAAGCCCATTGAAGTCTTTCATTGCGTTTATTAATTCTAGGCAAAAAGCAAACTGGGCTGAATTCACAAAAGGGGTTAGACAGCACTGTAAACTTCAGCTTTGCCATTTTTGCCATTAGCCTTGGCACCTAATAGAAATGCCAACCAGTCAGTTACAGATGGAACTCAAAGAAGACGGCATGGTCTGCAAAAAAGCCTAAGACAGCTCATAAGCAAAGGAAGTGGCATAAGACCTGCTCTTCAAACAAATTTAAGGGCTTGACTCTAGGCTGAAACTTAGCATTTCCCTCCCCTTGTTATCTGGAGCCATGTAGCATTCCCTGGATGTCCCAGAAATGAATTAGAAATTAAGCCTCAAATCCTTCCTTCACCAGAGTGGAGTTTGACTCTCCCACGTCCAAGTTGGCTGCTTTAAACAACCTATATTAACTATGGTATAAGAAGAATAATTACCTCCATATTATATTTTCTGAGCATTATAATGTATTCAAAGGATGCCTACCATGTTAAATCCTAGCTGCATCACAACGTGTGAGTCCTAGGAGGGCTTAAGCACAGCATAAGCTCAAAGTACCTTCACATTATCAAAACAGCTGATTTTGCATACAGTACAGAACTAATAGCCAAGAATCTGCATAACGAATCTGAGGGTGTCTCTAGCATCACACAAGAGCTCTGAGGTTTAACATGTCAGACATGAGTATCTAAAGAGACATTTAGTCACACAGCTTCTCCCTCTCCCCAAGATATAATGGTAGCAAATAAAAGTGTAAATCCCTAAAACAGAATTGCTTTCCTGGCTTGTATTTTCAACTTCAGCACTTGACCTTGGATTATCTGTACTAGAAAACTTTCCATTGCTAAAAAGCTCTCTACACCCATGAGTCACCCATGACCCTCTGTCCCTCTGAACACCAAGCTATCTGACCATGCCGAACATCATGACCGTGAGCACGGTTTGAACTTCAGTTTTCCTAACTCGGTACTTTCAGCTCCAAAGGGGAAGCAAAACTACCAGGAAAAAAGAAACCAATTTTCCCATCCCTGATTCGCAGATCAACACAGGACTTTTCTAAAACACATTGCTTCTTAGAATTGGTTTGAGACCTGGAGCAGAAGTACATTACAGGGCATTAAATATGAAGTGGACTAAGAGAACAACAAGCATATGACCAATGAAAACCTTGACGCTCTTAATATATGATACTACATCATTATGATCTCAGGTAGCCAGTTCAATTAAATACAGTTAAGTGCTTTAGTGACAAAAAACCCAGAAAAGTTAGTCAAAGTTGTCATTGACTTCGATGTCTATTTTTAACACACTCAGTCCCTTGGTGCCACTACGTTGTTACAGGTTAATTAATGACTGCATAAATGTAAAGAGCTTTACATTTCCTTTCATTGAGGGAACACAGACTACGCTTCAAGGAAAAACAGAAAGCTCATCAACCTGAGTTATCCAAAATGATTCAGAGCAAAATATAGACACTAAGACAAAGCCCATCATTAATATAGTAGGGCAAGGACATTGAGTATGACTTTGTTCAGAAAAGGAGGCACACCGTTCCCAGTGAATAAAGTTAATCATTTCTCTAGGCCTTTTTTTCTCTCCATGAGTTACCTGTTAAGTCCCAGTTGCTTCAAGTTTGCTTAATGTAGCCCTTGGATTCTTCATAAACATATGGCACAAATATTAATGAGTCACTGTTGCCCCAGTGTAATTGGTCATCTAACCAAATGGCTCTGTTTGCATTCCTTGATTGGATTACCTCATTTTCTTTACAGAAGTGTCTAAAAATTGATTGTAGCTTGGGTTCTTTCAGGAGGATTTTTTCATTACCAACCCCACCTTCGCCCAAACTACCTACCCTAACTCCTCATCCTTAAAATGATTTCTTAACCCTTATGTTCCTGTGCAACAAGCTCATTCTCTGTCTCCAGTTTTAATTATCAACCTATGATAACGAGCATGGCTATGGTTGCTTTAGCCTAAATGACTCTTGTGAATGTTATTCGCACACTTACGAAAAACAGTTTTTTCTTCCAAAACTTCAGTCGCTCAGGTAAATATTCACAAGTAAAGACTAGAAAAGATTGTAAATGGCAGTAAAACAAGTATATATATATATTATTTTTTTTGTATATTCATCCTGCTGGAGGCAAAAGGAACTCCTAGCATCTGTAAAGATCTGAACCACACATGACAACAACCATTCCTCCTAGAGTTAAATGTTAATACTTTTAGATAAACAGAACTTATTTATAATAACACCATCTGTGGGATTCTGATAATGTTGGGGGAGGAGATTAATTTATCTTGCATTTTAAATAGAGATGGCCGCTGGCATCAAAATCCAGATCTAGCTTTTAGCCACCCAGTTATCAGGGAATTTCACATTCAGGGTACTGCATCCCTCACCAGAATGTCTCCATAATACCAATGGACAAGAACTATGAGGTGACATAATGGTAGCACGGATCAGTTACTCCTTCCCCTCAAAGCAGGCAGCATGCCCAGATGGAGCACAATGCAGAATTCCCCCAGTAATGAAAAGATCTAAGAGTTAGGACCGGATTTAATTTCCAGGTTTTTAATTAGCACATCATGTGACATAAGGGTCTCACCATTTTTTGCAATCAGTTGAGACTATTACTGTGTTTTACTGTCCCAGGCACAACAGTATGCAGCTTCACTTCTGGACAGAAGCTTGCAGACCCAGCAAATCTCCACTAAAAATACTATATAATACATATATAATATATCCCACTCCAAACCTGTTGCCATGCCCTTTCCCTTTCCTCATTTCATTCAGGGTCTCTTGTACAGCACTACCAAAGGTGGTGCACCTAGGACAGGAGCCCACACGAGCCACTGTACTGGATTATCCCATGCTTAATATTATACTTGATAAGTTGCAAACTTTTATTATCCAAAGTACTGGCTCTTGTAAACTTGATAGCTACCACAACCGTAGTCACTGAAACAAAAGTGGTCGGTATGAATAAGTACTAGAGGAAGTCCTCTATCTTCAAACAAGGCGAGGTCACCTGGGAATTAAGCTGTGGACACTGTGGAAACACTGGTTCTGTGATACACTACAGGCTTCTCTGCAGCACCCTATGGGCAAAGGATAGGAACTGTGGGACTTTAGATCATCCTAAGTCCTGCTCTCTTTTGCATACCTACTCCTTTACCCACCTGAACAGTGACAGTAGATGGCACATATGGTTAAAGAAAAGAAATCTGAAGTGCCACAAAAATACATGAAGCTGATAAAATCAACATTAGATTCCATCTGTAACAGTTTTTAATTCAAAGTTACTTGATCATTTCCTAATGGACATCAAGAAAATACAAGAAAGAAAACACAGGATGACCTTTTAACTCATTCACTACATCCCTACCACAGCCTTTTTCATTAGAGAACTCAGATTCAACCTGTAAAGGCAGGGAAAAAATGGTACGCTTCAGTAATGAATGAGTACATATGCACAAAGCCATCAAATGAACAAAGAGGTATCAAGAACCCAAATGCTGGCATTTGCTTACTTTTGAATATTTAAGTAAACCTGTAAAACAATATTCTTTTAATGTTTTTCTCACTTGGTGCCTAGGGTTTGCAGGTGTGAAAACAATGGATCTATAAATATGTTGCATACAATTCTGTACATTCATCTCTTAGTTGGACAAGAGGGTTGCAGAGGAAAAATGGCTGCTGTTCTTGCCAGACAGGACACTGTACACTTGTATATATAATGCAGGCTTTGAAAACATAGCCAAGCTAATTTATGTACTGGAAGCAACATAACCGTGTTAGTGCCACCAGCACCATCAAGGTGAATTTGCTCCCAGGTGTCTGAACCTCGCTCAGGAATATCCCCACAGCACTCCACGTAGACATGCTGCACAAGCGTGCACACACACACACCCCTTCTGTGGCACGCTGCAAGGTGTCTGAGGAGCAAAGCTGGTAAATAGATGCAATGCTGCAAGAGGAGAGATTGAAAGACACTTGAGAAAGGCTCTGATACATGTGAGGCAATATCACGTACGTGTGAGCACTATGTGTGAACCTGATACATGTCAGGCAGCATCATGTAAGAAGCAGTGGGTGGGTGTGTGCCTAAGGATTTTTCTCTAAATAGCCAGATATATCCACGTCTCCTGGCTACCCCATGCCAGGTTCCAGGTCTCGGGGACAGCAGCAGCTCAGGGGGTCAGTGATCATCATCACCGAAGCTGCTGCAGAGTAAAGCAAAAGGATCTGAGAGAGCAGCAGTGCTTGTGAGGGCAATGAGGACCGGAGGCAAGGGAAGACAGACGCCGGTACTTGTGCTCAGTCCTCTATGAGATAAGCACTGTTGTGGCTTTACTTGGCTGGAAAGTGTAGAAGGGGGTGACCGGCCTCGGCTGATGCCGGCAGGAGAGGGGAGCGGGGCGCTGCGGACGGCGGTCCCGCTGGAGCTGGTCGCTCCCTCAGCCCCCGCAGAAATCCACGGGAGGCTGCGGGGAGGTGAGAAATCACCCCGACAACACATTTCACCTGGCAGTCCGACATTGTTTATCAGCATAATAAAAAGTGCCAATACTTACCACCTGTCTAAAATATGCAGTAATAATAAACACAGTTACAGGGCATATTATGGTCAATGATGAGATATTAATTTATGCCCCTGGAAGAAGGGAAGGAAGGCAGAGGCTGCGGTGCCTTACAGGGGGCAAAGCTTGCTATGGATGAGGCCAAGGCCTTTTCCTCTCTGATGAGAACGAATGGAAAATTGCATTGATTTTTTTTTGGTGGGTTTTTTTTTTTTTAGTTTTAAAATAATATCCCTGTTTATATGATCAAGTTACAGAAACAAATGGCCAGGATATTACCTTTCCGTTCCTATGTCAGCTGGTAATATCTGCGTGAGAGCGCACGTTGATTTTGTACAGAATTAAAAATAAATTAATTCAGGTATGTGTATGGGGGGGTCCACCAATGTCAGGGCCCCCTAGGGGCCAAGAGAGGTGGGGAGTCCCCATGGGGGTCTCTCAGGGTAGGACCCAGTGGCCAGCGCACCGGGGCAGCAGGCAGCTGGGGAGTTCCAGGGCAACCCCAGCCCCAGGCATGGGGCACCTCCCTGAGGACAGGCCGAAGCCAAGCTGAGACATGGCTGAGAGAGTTGGCATTGTTCAGCCTGGAGAGGAGAAGGCGCCAGGGAGACCTTATTGTGGCCTTCCAGTATCTGAAGGGGGCCTACAAGAAAGTTGGAGAGGGACTTTTTACAAGGGCATGTAGTGACAGGACAAGGGGTAATGGCTTCAAACTAAAAGAGGGAAGATTTAAACTAGATATCAGCAAGAAATTTTTCACTATGAGAGTAGTGAGGCACTGGAACAGTTTGCTCAGGGAAGTTGTGGATGCCCCATCCCTGGAGGTGTTCAAGGCCAGGCTGGATGGGGCTTTGAGCAACCCGGTCTAGTGGGAGGTGTCCCTGCTCATGGCAGGGGGGTTGGAACTACATGGTCTTTAAGGTCCCTTCCAACCCAAACCATTCTATGATTCTATGGGCCTCCGGGTGGCCCCAGCTCTGAGAACCCGTGGCCAGGTGGGACAGGGCTGTTGGGAGCTGGAGATAGGACCTGCTGCGACATTGCTGGGGCAGGGGCTGACTGCCCCGGGGAGCTGACATGGGGTCCTGGGCCATGGGCAGGGGACCCCCAGGGGGTGGGTAGGGGCAGGAAGGTCTGTGAATGCCCTCAGGGCCATGGCAGCCAAAACAAATGCCAACATGCAGCTTTCTCTCACCAGCCTCTGCCTCATTGACTGAGCTTTATTCCTTTTCCCCCCAACCTCAGCTCTGAACTAGAGCTTTTACAGGGTGACTTTTTCTTCCCACTTTGGGCTGTTTCCCTTGTGGAGAGTGAGAAGCCATCCACAGCTGCCATCACTGCCAGAACCATCCTCCTGGAAAAGGAGGTGAGGTCAAAGGACATGCAGGGCTTTCTTAGTGCCACCTAAAACCGGAGCAAAACTTGGTTACTACTAGCGCAAATTTGGATGGGTGGCCTCACTACCAAGTAAAAATATATAAAATCTCCGTGCACAGAAGCATTTTTGCCTACAAAGGCCAGAGAGACACCTTCCCCCCATGAATATGAGCTTTGTGAGTACATCTGCACGATAGAAACTGCAGGTGGCTAAGTGATGTATTTTAATAGATTTGTTCTATTTTTTAATTTGGAAAGGCAACAACTATCTTTCAGGACAGGATTTCATGGGGCTTTCTCTGCGGTTTATACAGCAAATTGTGGTGGTCAGTCAGGCCACCCATGTTGAATATAACCTCACAAACATCACCGATTATCTGCATAATACAGAGAACTTGTGCTGTATTTTGCCTTTGGGTTAACATCAGCTGTAAAAACACTGTCATTTGAAAAAGCCAGACTACACATAGAGAGGTAAGGGCTGGCACTAAGTCACTCAACAACTGCATGTTTTTCTATATTATGGTACTGGTTAAGAACATAGTTGGCTGGGAATTTTGCAACAAAAGACTTATTTTTGGCCATGAAATTTCAATTAGCTCAAACTTAATTTAATGTCATGGCCATCAGTATGGTTCACTATTTTCCAGAAAATTATATGACTCAAAAGCACATCATAGGAAATAACTATAAGCTTAATTCTAGTGAAAAAGTTGGATGTCTTCCTACCATGTCTATAGCTTCTTACCTGCTTCTTATACCCTCTGCCTGTGGACCTTTAGACCTGCTATGAAAGGGGGAGGTAGCCCTAAACTTGGAAACATGGTCATGTACAGCAGCAACTGTGCAACCAAGCACTCCCATAGTTATGTGTGGGGTCATCTAGGATAAGACTGGGGTTTCATTCGCCTTCTCTTGCAGCACAGCTGTGAGAGGAAGGCAGATGGAGGAGTACACCTTCCCCTGACTTACTGCCCTCCTGCTGGAACACAAAGAGTGTCCAAGCAGTCATGCACAGGAAGGGGGAAGAAAACCAGCAAAAGGAAAATGTCCTGCTGGGTGAAAAGCAGAACTCCTCGGGTGACCTGCAGGCTGAGCAGAGGGAGCAGCTACAGCACCTAAAGAAGTGGGGGTGCACTAAGGGCTGGCTCAAGCTCTTTGCCAATGCTCCCAGGGACATACAGATTAATGGTCAGGTTTCTAGCCACGTTTTAGCTAGTGCTAACTCAGTCGTGTGTAGCTTTTAGCAGAACAAACTACTCTTAGCAGTCATGTTAAATACAACTTATATTCAAATATCTGCAGCCAGATAAAAATCTTCCTGCAGTGTCTGATTCAAGAATGTTAATTAGTGCATTAAAACAACTGAAAGTCCCAGGAGAGAAAAACCCTGGCATGTTGCTATTTAAATGTGAACCCAAATTTTACCAATGGTCTTGCAGAAAGATTGGGACCTTTCTGCTTGCCATCAGCTTTTGGGTTAGAAGTACTTTTACTACAAGGAACACTAAGGAGCAAAGATGCAGGAAAACAATTATTTTCATGTCTGATTGTTTGGGGCAGGGATTAGACCCATTGATCACTTTCCTGTATATTTGTACCATCTTTCTGTGGCATAATAGGTGGAGTGCCCCCCTACACATGAAATAAAGAAAAGAAGATTGTCTCACAAGTTGGTGAATTTGAGGGCAAATGAGTCCTAAAAATCTCACTCAAAAATTCTCATGGCATTCTACATAAAGTCAAATGCAAGATTTTTTCCCCCTTACTTTCGTTGTTTCAAGAATTATTTAGAACCAGCTTCATTGCCTACCAAGCATCTATGCTCTTTCTCTCTCCCACACGTACACACATGCACCCCCACTGCCGCACTGGTGTGTGCATACATCTCTCCAGCTGTGTCCTGGAGGTTCCCGGGAGCCTGAAGGGAATGCTCATGAAACATGACTTTCACAGATTCCCGGTCCATCTGGAACACTAGGGCAGCATATGGTGGGGCAGCACAGTAACTGTTTGCGGACATGTCAGACTATTTTTGCCTTGTGTATTACCTGATTAAGGTAAGAGAAGACGTGCCGATATAAACCTCTTTCTCTCACATTAACCCTCTCCAATTTTATTTTTCAATTTAAAAAGAAAGGATGTTTCAGCCAGCCCTGCAGGGATAGTATTCCCTGAAAGGTACAAGAATGCTCGCATAAACACGCCGTTGCTGATACAATTATACCAGCTTAGCATAGACAGAGATAAAAAAAGAAAGGTGTGCAAGGGAAGAATGTTTTTTAATATAAATTGTAGGGTTATCCCTGGGGCTGGAGGAAAAGGTACAGTTAAAAAAAAAAAAAAAAGATTAGGAAATAATAACTAAAGCTGCATGCTTTATTACTTCAGGTAAAAATATCTTATGAATAATATAATCATTGTCTCTGGTTATTGGGTATGAAAAAGATAAGTGTAATCAGTGTACTGTGATACAGGAACATTAACACTTTCACATTGACTGGATACAGACTTAGAAATGAGTTAAGAATCACTGGGTCATCTAAGTGGAGGATTATTCTACACACAGGCCCCTAGGTCAATTTAAATTATTTAATTTATCTCAGTGACCGCAGGGGCCTAACCATGCCTGTGCCTGCATTTTTATCTTGCAGTCCTGTTAGCATAGGTTTAATTCTGGGAGATCCGCAAGGCTAGACTAACAAGGCAGTGTACCAAAATGCAGGCTCTTGTAGGGTTAATAATAGAACCACAAAGAGAAATGATTCAAATTATACCAAGGACGTTTTATTACCCAGCAGCCTTAATCAGTACTTTTTTTTTTACACATTATTATACCAAGGGTCCTTTCAGTGCTCATTGGCTTGTTACAAGCATTAAAAGAGGGGACGATGCTTTGCAATTAATTCCATGTCTTACCCTGAGTCTCACTATTTTCTTTGAGTAGAGTTGGGAGGAAGCAGACAGATGCAGCCTACCCCACTGCTGAAAGCTGTCCAAAAATTACTGGGAAAGAATGTGAAATAAGTGTGCTAGCATGATATGTTTTTCACTCATTTCTTTCACAGACAGTTGGGACCACTGCAACCATTTACCCACAGACCATATTTATTGCCAAGGCATGCAGGGTTTTTGTAACCCATCATCCCACCCCACTGCCTGTGATTATCAGTCTGGTTTCACTAAGGGGTCACTATGTGTAACACTCCCACTAATGTGTTTTGGAGCTGTGAAAATTTAGCACTTTTCCTCCTCAAACTAAAAATTTTAAGATAACTGCTAGTTAGTAGCATTTCTCTAGATGTTTCAGTTCTGGTTGCTTTCTAGAAAAAAAGAAAGAAAAGGAGAGTATAGTAGGGCCAAAAGAAAGACACCAAAGCACTGATGGGACAAATCAGGCAAGAGTTAGTGGCTAGAGTCTGTATTGAATTATTGACAAATATAGTCATGCTTCACTTTGAATTTAAATTAAGTCACCTACACAACCAATTGTAAGAGCATCTTGACCCCACAGACAGAAAAGATGAAAATCCTGCTCTCAAAGAAGGTACAACCTGGTTGAAGAAAACTAATCAACAAAACCCATGGGTTGATACAATATGCAGCCAGGCTGTGAAATTCCCAATGGCCTTGTGCTCTTATTTTCTAGGAAGTTAGGAAATCCGTGTTATCCCTTTAGTCATACTCTACAATGGATCAATAGGTTTAAGCTTCTCATTGGTTTCACTTCTGATGTGAAACTGATATTTTCACAGATACTAAGGTATTTCCCCTTGTGTGATGTTCTTTGAGCAAGCAGATGGCAGGATGTTACCACTTCTCGTCTATCCCTTCAACTGTGAAAAGCTTCAGCTGAAGTAATCACAGTTTAGTGGCCAAAAATAAATTTTTAAAAAAGGAGAAATTACCTGCACTGAACATCTTCCTAGGATGATATTTAAGGATGAAGAGCTACCTGGATGAACAGCTGACAGTTACCAGGCCTCCTTATGTGAAGCATTACACACCCAGTTTGGACCTCAGGAGCATCTAAGCCAGCACCACCCAAGGCAGTGTTAAACATGCTGCTGAAGGTTGCCTATCAGGTAGGATTCAAAACTTGGTATACACTGTTTTGCAGCTCCAAAAAGGAAACTATGTCCAGTGAGGCAAGTTGGTTCCCTAACATTTTGCTTTTCCTTTATCCAGCTTTCATTATTTCAGTTCACTTTAAATTCTAAGCATAATAATAACCCAAACCTGAAAGAGAATTTACCTGAAACAATCAGCTTTTGCCTATTTGCTGCCTGCAAATCTGCACTAGCTTGAAGATGTGTGTTGAGTGAATCTCAGCCTTGGCTTGCTAGAAGCAAATTCACATGTTTTCTCTTGGGGAGTTTTCTTTCAGTTTCAGCCAAAACCTGATGCAAAGAAAGAGTTAAACCTGAGTGGTTTTTTTTTCCCAAAAGTGCAACAGAAATCTCAGATACCTCTGCAGTGGCAAAGAAATTCAAATCTGGATAAAGTCATGGCAGGGTTTCAAAATTGGTTACAAATATCTCACGCAAAAAAAGCAACAAAATCACTGACTTGGTTCTGGAGTAAGAAAAGAAAGGGGGTTTTTGTTGTGTTGGGGTTTTTTATAATTAACCTCTGAGAAATCAGTCTTGACGCTATTCCCAAAGCCAGTACTTCCCCCTCTCAGAGATTAACATAGGCTACTCGCAGTGGTTTCATACAGCATGTTCTTTTTAGTAAGCCAACCTTTTCCACCAGTGTCAGAAAAAGGACCATTCCAGTCTCCCTGTAAAAACCTGTTTACATGCGATTTATGCAGTCTACGGGTAATGTTTCAGGGGAAACTCAAGGTGGAAGTTGTTGACTGTATGTATACTGTTCAATAGGAACCTGAAATAATGGTTGTTCAATGCTGTTCAATGCAAGTTAATAAGAGCTATTTATTTAGTGCTTATTTTTTTCCTTTTAATTGCAGATTCACAGCACCAATGATATTTTAAAATAAAAACACCTCAATTTTAAAAGATTACTTTTTCAGAATGTATTTAAATTTAGATGCTCCAAGAATGGTCCTACAATATATTACGCTTCAGTCAACCAGGCAGAAGAAAACAAACATATACTCCTGAAATGAAATCAGAGTTGCTAGACACCAGAAAAAAATCAGAGGAATCTGTAGGAAACAGTAGTTTAAGTAGAGAGTTGTGAAAGTCTTGAAACAAAATGCCATAGGCCAGCTGCAGAACATGTCAGCTGAAAACCTTTAGGGCATCTGTTGAAAATTATTTTGAAAGCATCAGTAGGTCAAATATTCTTCTATTGCCTCTCCAAGATGCTCAAGAGAAGCAAGTTTTTTTTATTTGTTATCATCTTTGAATTGACCAACAGGCCTAGTTGTCCACAATTGTAAAACTGCCTCTTCTAAAACATTATAGAAGTGTTGGCTATTACCCCAATGCAGCAATGCTCCTTGCCTCAATCAGTATTTCCTTTTTATTAAGAAAATGTTTTGTTTTCCTTCACTGAATAAGTAGAATACAACCAACCTCTCCAGTGAAGCTTCAGTTTTACTCCTCTTATCCCTCAAATTAATGGAGGAAAGTGAAGTTTATAAACACACTGAAGCTTGTAACATTAGAAACACTTGCCTGTGTTTGCAGCTCCCCAAATGCACAGCCTCATTTGCTGCCCAATCAAACTCAGTAGTTGTAGCAGTTACCTATGCAGGTCTTACTCTAGAGTTTAAAATTCCCCACCTACAATATATATAGTTAGTCTTAATAAATAAATGACTTGGACCATGCATTATATATCATTCAAATCCATGAGGACACAAATTATGTATAATACATTGGCTGTGTAATTTATTTATTAAGCAAAACGTGAATTTTCCATGCTTGTGTTTTGAGGCACAGTTTGTCACACACAGCTAAATGATGTATTCTTATTAGTCCCACTCAATTACCAAGTCATCCCTCTGTGCACTGTATATTTGTTAATGATAGTGCCACAACGCTGCATCTACAATACCTGTGATTTTAGTGATTCATAACCACTCACTAAAACTGTGAAAATGATAAATTGACTGCTGTTGATTAAATGCCGCCAACAGTATGTTTCGTATGTGTTTGTCGCAGTTAGGAGTTAAAGAAACAGCATTGCTCCAATCATTTAAATATCTAATTAAGCAGAACCCTGGCTAGATAGAAAGAGCTTGTTGGAATGAAATATCATTAAAAGAAAAAAAAAAAGTATAGCACTGATTTTTGCATGTGTGTACATGAAGACTTTTCATTTCAACCCCACTGATCATAAATATGTCATGAACACAAAACAAGAGCAAAAGATAAAAATTAAAAAGGCTGAAGAACTTGGAGTGGAGTTCTCCCAGACTCACTGCACAGCTGCACATGGTTGATTTGATGGCTTTAGCCGATATCCGAGATTAGCTTGAAACAACAGTGAACTCCAGTAACGTATAAGGCAGTCCTTGATGACAGCCCTTAAGACTGGGGCAAATAGAGTGGAGAGGAGATGATGGGGGGAAGCTATATTCCAGTAAAGCAAATAGCACCTCTCAGCCTCCCACTGTAGGGAAAACTGTTTGCACTTTTGTAGCAAAGGAATGGCAGAAGAAGGGGGAAATATCTCTTTCAAACTTAGATTAATTATCTTTATTGCTTTGCTTAATGCTCTTTTTCTCCCTTTAGATTAATCCTGTATAGAGTCCTCAAGCTAATACTGGAAGCAGAGTGGAACAAGACCAAGAAAAGTGAATGTTTCTGTGCCAACAACTTGACTCCTATCTGAGGATGCTGGAGTAGACAGAGTAATAAAAATAAAGACTTGCCAACTTATGGTCATCTTATTAAGATGAATTGGAAAAGGTTTTTTCCCCTCCTTCATTTTGAATTTGGAGCTAAGTAGACAGACACCAGAGTACATTAGGGGTTTCTGCCTTTTTTTTTCCTAACCATTCTTCATACAAGCAATGCTTCCATATTTCTGTACCTAAATAGTGACTTTCACTTCAAATCACTTTGCACGCTCTGTGGCCAGAAAACTGAGGACTTGCGCATGAGGTGATGCTGGCATGTGGCAGGGACAGCAATACTTAACAGAAGCAGAGGGGAAAAATATCTGGTGCAAAGTCTGTATCTTGTATAGTCCATTGTAGGTTTTCTCTTTTAAACACAAGAACCATGCCATGTCCAAAAATGCTTCACATTTTAGATCTGCAAAGAACACATAAGTGCAGCTTACTGTACCTCAGGAGCGGAGGTCTGAGCCAGTTCTGGCTAAATTTTAACTTGTGTCCACAAGGACAGTAAATATTTCAGACATGATGCTTACACCACGAAATCACCTCCTGCAGCAGAGTCTTACTAGTATGGCATGTATAGTCTTTTTATTTTGTTTTCAATAGGTAATCTCATTCCACAGAAAATGTGTCCCCAGCACTGCACATGACTTCCTGCTCCTGCGTCTGTTGACTCCCAGTCAGAGTTTTGTAGAAGCAAGTAAATTAGGAGAAAAGGAAAGATATTTGTCTTTCCTATGAACTGCTTTCTACAAGGGGAACAAATATTAATTGTGATAAAGAAAGCAGCTCCAGGCTATGCAATGCTGTCATGGAGAAAACAGTCTTCGAGGTAGTTAACACTATGGTTAAAGTGACATGCCTAAATTAACAAAGAGAATAAGGGCAAAAATTGTAACTTACACTGAGTAGCCCTGAAATTTAGACTAACGCCTTATTTCCAGAGCAACAAACCATCCAATCCTCTTGTCAGGTAATGGGTCTATTAAAGATATTTTGCCCTTAAAACATTTTTTTATCCATAGAACTGAAAGTGCATATTCCTCTTTACCCTGTACGCTTACATGCCACATTGCTAAGACCACAAAGACTAGAATATTAAATATTGTTCTCTTACAGAAATCTTGAGCTTTTCCCTCCAGTCCACTAAGCAGTGATACTGGATAAATCATTTACCTGAACCATAGATGTCAGAAATGAGACTTCTCTATACGGGTTCCACCCTCACACCTCCATCAGTAGGAGTGGCTTTACCCAAGGACAGCAGAGTGTAATTTGTTGCTTCATGTTTAACTTCCCATAGCAGCAAAGAAGTTACAACAATATAAACTAGCTAGAAAATGCAGCAAAACAGCAAGGCCTTCATTCACTGGGATCCATGTAACTATGGAGTCACACCTGCCTTAAACAAGTAGTCCTACAGCTGACTGCAGGTTAGATGGACTGAAGGACCAGTCTGGCCTTTAAGTTTATCATTAGGCTACACACAGTAATGCAGAGAGAGCAGCACTGAGCTTAGCACTGATTAATCCTGATGGACTGGGTCCAGAGGAGGGCCACAAAGATGATCAGAGGGCTGGAACACCTCTCCTGTGAAGACAGGGTGAGAGAGTTGAGGTTGTTCCTCCTGGAGAAGAGAAGGCTCCAGGGAGACCTTATAGCGGCCTTCCAGTACCTAAAGGGGGCCTACAGGAAAGACAGGGAGGGACTCGTTATCAGGGAGTGTAGTGATGGGACGAGGGGTAATAGTTTTAAACTGTAAGAAGGTAGATTTAGATCAGATATTAGGAAGAAATTCTTTACTCTGAGAGTGGTGAGACACTGGAACAGGTTGCCCAGGGAAGTTGTGGAGGCCCCATCCCTGGAAGTGTTCAAGGCCAGGCTGGATGGGGCTTTGGAAGGTGTCCCTGCCCATGGCAGGGGGGGTTGGAGGTAGATGATCTTTAAGGTCCTTTCCAGCTCTTTTTATAGAAGAGACTCTGTTGGTGACATTTGGGTCTATCTCAGTAAACATTTAAAAGAAATAAAAACCCAGGTTTAAAAAAGTGCTAAAAGACTTAAATGGGGTAGAAGGAAAGGAGGAAAACCCTTCTAGTCCAGGCCAGAGTCATCAGAGGCTTTTCTCAGCACAGCATTTCCACTACAACCTCCACCTGAAGCTCTGAGCAACTTAGAAAATCTTCATGAATAATTTCTTAGGCAGAACTCAATCCTCAGTACTCCAGAGGATAAGTCATCCCTGCAGACAGGTATGCAAAGTACCAGTAAGGAGCTGGCTACCCACTAGGGACCTTCAAAAGCCTTTGGAAAAGGCCATCTCATGTCAAAAGAGCAAATAACCCAACCAAGTTCAACAGAACAACTCAAGGACATCAGCTCATAGCTGCCAAAGAGCCCCACTGTTAACTTATTCAGTGACCTGCCACAAACACAAAGAGAAAATTGCTAGAAAGGACAGAGGGAGAAAGAAAAGGCAAATACGTATCCAACGAGGAAAAAAATATATTTCTGGGCTAGAACAAGTTGGGGAGAACACGGGTGCGTGGGTGTCTGGGTGGCTGTTCATGTACACTTGTACGTACACATCGGCCACTTGCCCGTGGAGAGGACAGGGAGAAGCAGAAGCCTGAGGGTGCTGGAAAAGCTGCTGCTAGGGTTAATTCGCTCTTCAAGTGAGGTTTGTGCAAGGAAGTATCTGAAGCACATGCCCTAACTGTACTTTGGCAGTATATGAAGTACATGTAGGAGGAAAAGGAAAAGATTTTTGCCAGGCCAGAGACCAGAGAAATCAGAAATTAATGTCTTTTCATTGGTTTTTTTCATGCTTACCCCAACCAGATCCTAAATGTGAACCCTGAGTCTTGCCACAGTGCAAATAAGATATCTGTTATACACCAATGGAGAGGAGATCTGGAAGATGGTTGTATGTCTAAACTGGGAAGAAAACAGTGTCTGGAGCCAAAGTAACAAGTGTCCTGGTTTTTCATGACAGATTCACCATCACTGCAATTAAATACTTTAAAAAGGCCAAATCTCATGTTATTTTGCATCTGAAAACCCATGGGAAAAGAACAAATAAAAGCATTGCATAGAAGTGCCACACATTAATTCTTCAAACACAAAATTCTGCACTAGAACAGAATCCTATTGAAACTTATCTTTCAGAAAAAGTGCCTAACCAAATCTTAACTACAAATAATTAGGGGAGAAGGGAGTAAAACAAAAATTTTGTCAAAATAAAGACCCAAACTATTAGGTGTCATAGAAAATGCACGTGTCATTCTTCCATAAATAGAGTTGCTAAGCAGATTTACTGTGAAACAATTTATGCTGTGTTATGTAAATCGCAAAATTCTTAAGCCTGCTTGGTTGTAAAAAACAAACCTGTGAAAAGAATCCATTTTTACCATTAGTCACACCATACATTTAGCAGGTGTCTGTTTTACCCACAAGCCTTGCAGATATGCAAATAAATACATAAAAAGCCAAATGTATCAGCTATTCTAATAACATTTTTCTCCTGATTTTTTTCCTAAAAGAAATGAACAATTGTTTTATTAGACCTGGATGGATGTCCCTTTCCAATTTCTTTATAATCAAACAGAAACTTGGCAGTGAACCAAAGCATTTACTCTTCAGAGAACACAATGTTTTAGCTACTACTTAGCTACTCCTACTGTAAAAGACTCCTATCAAGGACTCTATCAAGTATACCATGAAGTATAGAGAATAAGCTTCTCAGCTGGCCTTTTGCTTACCCGCTGCTCAAGCAACACTGAACGACAGGCTAAAGAACCACAGAATTTGCTGTTTAGAATCAAGGAATCAAGATAAAATACCAAGAATTTAACAAGGACAAAACTATAAGTGAACTAGAAGGTATAAAACAAAAATCTAAACTGAGGAGGTTAGATGGAATATAAGAAGAGGTGACAGGATGATGGGGAGGGAATAGAATGATGGGGAAGAGAATAGGATGTAAGCGAGAGGAAAAGGTTCAAAAAGGCAAGAGCAAAAGGAGTAAAAAACTCATTTCAAGGAGCTGAAAGCATAACACTGAAGCGTTAGAAACCAGAAGGTCCATTCACTTTCCAATAAGCATTAGGGAATGAATTGGGGAATGGAAGTAACAAACTGGGTGAACAGAACCCTGCTTTCGTTTACAGGTATGAAAGCAGATAACAAGTATTACATGAGCAGGGTGACTGCAAGTTACTCCTTGCATGGCATGTCTGTGAGTCACGCATTCAGTGTCTATGATTAGCCATTACTGCTAAATGGGTGCTTCCCTACATTTTCTGATATTAGGTCTGCTCCTTCAATTGAAAGGGAAAATCTCAATTAAAGCCTTCCATCCCCACAAATTTCAAACAGTTGTAACAGGAAAATCAATCCATCTCTCAGTTCATTCCTGCTACAGGTCCAGTATTTACTTTCCATGCACATCCACAGGAACAAAAATGTCAAGTGTTCAAATGTCTCTGAAAAGGGTGACTGCAGTCATAACTGGACTGTTTTGAAGCCAATGAAAGGATAGGAAATAATTCTTCCATACTTGCTTGGTCTATACGATGGTGTCAAAAAAAAGAATGGGTTGAAGGTAGGCAGAAGATGCATTGCCGATGCAATGAGAAATAAAAAGCCTACGGTTTAATTGGTCATGCTGTCATCACACATCTTTGATACCAATATTTGAATTCAGAAATAGCACATGTTCTTCCGCCTCCCCAGATGATGCAAATAAAGAAACCAGGCAACAGAGGCACAGGCAAAACGTGGCTCCTCTGACTGCCCGCCGCCGCCTGACTGGCACACCTACAGAGCCACCCGGTCTGCAATGCATCTAAGAAATTAGTGCACCTGCTAAACAAGATCCAAACAGTAAAAACAGCCCGCTTTGGTTTTGATTTGAAGTTTCGTGACTAAAACAGCCAGAAGAGATTTCCTTCTGCCAGGGGTGTTTTTCTTCCATTCTCGCAGCTCTCCTCTACCATTTGCCATTATTGCTCAGCCTCTGTGATCTGATCTCTGAATGAAGTTTCCCCTCACAAAACTGAAGCAAATGATTATGCAAGGTGCTGCCATAAAATTCAGTCTTTCAATCAAGACATTGCACGGTTGCTAATGCAAGATTGTTTATTTAAGGGTGCTGTTTTTTTAAGTTAAGCAGTTCCTGAAGCTGTTATGGATGTTAGTTTTCTAATCTTTTTAGTTATTTCTCACTGATCGCTAAGGATGATTAGCTGGCAGACGGTATCAATCAGCCTGAGTGCAAGGATTTGCACAGTACTACAATTTCCAAAAAATATGCAGTGAATATTCAAGGCTCTATCCTGACCGGGTACCCTAATTAGTCTGTCTGATTGGATCTTGTCTTCCGTTTTCAAGCTGTTCACTAGCAGCAAAGGTGTCACTCAGTTCCAGACTTGCTTCAAGTAAAAGAAAAACTTCAACGTGTATGAGGAAGAACAGTACCAATAGAAAGTGGGACATACAAATTAATAAAAATGAAAATTCTTAATAAATAGAAATAAGCTTCCTGATTTATTTCTATCTTATGTTTGCCCCCATTTACTCTCTGCATGCAAGTAAAGTTACTGTCTCCCTTTTCCCACAAATAATTCATTTGTGTTTATGGAGCCAAGAAGCTCCATTTAAAATTCTAAAATACAACAGAAACTAAAACTTGTAACAATTATTGCAGAAGAAGCATGAACAGATATTATAGAGGAAGAGAACTGTGAAGTAGAAACCATGAGAGAAGAATCGATACAAATTAGAAACTGATTTACCCCTCAAAACTTTGTTGGGCTGCTTGGGGAAGTGGATGGGGTGGTATTATTTGTGCCTTTTCATTTAAAATTTATTTAAGGGTATTTTCAGTAAACATGGCATGCCTACTTAAACAATGTTTTACTCTTTGTATTGCAAAGTATTTGTTATAATGCCTCTAAATTTAAATAAATTACTGTACCCATTCAGTGATTGAGCTTACATAAGGTCTTAATGGAAACAAAGTAGAACATTTTATTGGCATTAATGCCCTTAAGGCTTTCCTGATAACAGAGACACTAACTTTTCTATCTACTGATGCCTTCAGGTTACATCTGCCAGAAAAAAACTTGAAGTCATCAAATAAGTATTTGGCCTTCCAATTTGCTCCGTTTAAAGTACAGTTAATACCTCATTAAAAACAAAAACATAAAACAAAACAAACAAACCCCCCATACATTTCTAGTTTGACTGCTTCCAATAAATGCAAAGTTATAAAAGGAGTCTGTCATTTATAAAAGGGAGTAGACTTCACTTCTAATGCAAGAAGTAAACTTCGATTTCAGGGGAAATTTACCCTGAGACAACTGTATTAGTCAATACATAAAATAATGACAGTTCCTAGGGAGTAAGGGAATTAGAGATTAGTGATGTATCACAGGCTGCCAGAATTAGAAACACAGGGGCAAGGAGAAATTTTATTCTGAGCAGTCAGTTCAACTAACCTGGAAATTCTCTCTCTCCCCTTTTAGAACAAAACAAAACCCAAAGAAAAAAAAAAAAAAAGACAAGAAAAAGAAAAAAAGCAGGAGGAATGAGTTTACTTGAGCTTCATGGAGCAGACTTAGCCGAACGAGGACATGGAAGAACTACAGAAACCTCAGGACTGTTCATTGCAGTTCTCCATTAAATGAAAAAATGAAGAGTAACTAGTACTTTTTAAAGTCGTTTGGGAGAGATGATGTTTTCTTCCTGGTTTCCGATCCTTTGGAATGCTCTTTTTGACCATTCTTTCTCAAATCCAAAACTAAGCTTTTTCTTCGAAAGCTAAAAGCTGAGAGGATCACCCATAACCTGAGTCCAGAAGCTGTAGATTTAAGGGTCACAGAAAGGCTCCTATTTTTCCCCTCAAAAGACTACAGGATGCATAAAACCCCCAAATATTGAGGGCTCCACAAGTCCCATGACTTGGCCTTTCCCAATCCAAACAGATGCAGGTGCTCAACAGCAGAGCAGCTGCTATATATTCAAATAACTTTCCAATATTCCAAGCAAACAAAGGTACCCGGACACAAAAACTCCAGCCATCATCCACCAATATATGTTGAACCTGACTAAAACAAGGCTGTCTGAGAAACTCAAATCACAGTCACATTTCTGTGCTTTTGTCCTTATTTTTTGACAACTCTGTATGTAAGTTCTTACCATGCTGCCAGAATAGACCTATGACATAATGCAACATAAAGTTATGCTTTGAATCTATTGTTGGCATTGTTCCATGCAGTTCTTGGTCTGTTTCCTTAAATAAGAACCACGTTAATTACTAGGACGCATTTTAAGTCCACACACTATTTTGAGTACTGCTGCCTTCTTCATAGCAGATTTCAGCCTACATTGCCGTTACAAACTACAGAAATGCACCACATATCTGAAATTTCAGAGAATCCGGAGTATGGTCTACCAAATCCAATTTCAGCTACATGGGATATGAAGCCAAAGTGTTTCCACTGTGCAAGCTATTATAAATTTCTGTCCTTTGTAGCTGAAATCAGAATCTGGACCACTGAATTTATTTTCCCCATTTGTCTCCTGTGAAAACCAGTTCTGTGTAGGTGCCCACAGCAGAGACTAATCTGTTCAGATGCAGTTGTTTGAGCTACTTTGCATCAGTTTCAGTAAATAGCAGCACGCCTTCCATTTTTTCTTTCTCAGACATTTTCTTTCTTCTTAGCGAAAGCTTTAAAAAAAAAAAAAAAGTAAGTGCTTTCTTCGTGAGTCTTCGGCCTTACGTAGTGGCCTGTCCTCCCAGTGTCCTTCCCCGGGCCCCGAGTCATGCATCACTCATCTTGTCACATTGAACTCCAGATGCTCCTACCCTAGAGAATGCTCTGACTCTGGCAATTTTTCTTCATTCTCACTAACAATTTGGTAATGAAATATTGATTTTTAGTTAGATTCATATTGATGCTATTAGGTTTGCATTGATAAATCATGCTGGCCTCCTGTCTGAGAGGCTAGAAAGTGCTACACTGAACCCTGGAGATTACAATCAACTCATTGATGTGTTAATTTGATGGATTTTTTCGTTCTCTTAGAAGGAGTAGGAGGGGTAGGGGAAGATTTTTCAGTACGGCTGTTGTAAAGTTTTCACAGCAAAATCAGGGACGGTAATTGTGGGTTTTTCTATGTGCATTCACTTTAAAAGTATCTTTCTGCCTATTTGTCCAGAACATAAAAAGAAAGGAGGGGGAGAAGGACTCTGGGGTTGAGAGGATATGACACACCTTGTAAACAGAGCTCCAGACTCCCACATGGAGTGGAAAAAATAGGAACAGTTAAATCCCAATTAAACCCTTCAGAGGTCGTAGTCAAAAAGCATTTCCTTCTGCTAAACAGGTCTTCATGTAGAGCTAAATCCCAGGTGAAGTGAAAATATTGTGGAAATGGGAACCCCCTCTGCTGGCCCTATTCTACCTGGAGCCGCCGCGGTGGGATAGCTCCCCCCCCCCTCTCTCCAGCAAAGTGCCACTTAGAGAGCCAACGTCCACATGCATCTGCAGCCTATTTAAAACAGCCTCTAGCTTTGATTTATGGTACTGTGCAAATGTAATGCCTGTCATTAAGGGACAATACGTGCCGAACCAAAGGATTACATTGTGATTTCCTTCAAAGGCACAGGGTTTCAAGGGGGTACAGCAGCCGCTATAGCACAGGGGAAAAAGACTTTTAGAGAACACTTAAGTCAAAATTTGCTGTATCATTATTTTTGTAAAGCAAAACCATTTCACATTTAGGCGTTGCTTTGCTTATTTTCTCTGAAAGGTTATCATTCCCCCCTTCACCTGCATCCCCCACCATGCTCCTGAGCACTAAGGGACAGTAGCAAAGCCTGTTTGACAAGGGACTGGTCCTGTAAGCAAGACAGACCAAAAATTCTGCTTTATTAATAAAATCATTTCCCCTGCTGAAATAATTTCTCAAGTCCTTGAGCCAGATGCATTTCATTATTTTTTTTTTATTGCTATCCTTTCTTTTCCTGCCCTTTTAAGAACACTGGTGATCAGCTTGCCAAGTCAACGACATCTTAACCAAGTCTGAACCTCATACAGCCTATGTTGGACCAAGGGAGTTACCAAAAGAGCCTCAGCAAAAGACATTGCAGCTAACTTTGATTAATAATTATTGTATGGATTTGGGGGCTGGGGGTGTGTGGAAGGAGCTCCATTATCAACTCTTCGTGCCCTTCCAAGAGGCTTTGTTACTCCATTCAAGGTTGAACCATTAAAAATAATAATGGCACTGCACATAGGACAGTTTATTATTACTTTAGCTCTTCTGTATGGTTGCCAGTTGAAATAAAGAAGGGGAACTCGGAGGAAAAGGAAAAATAAGGTTTTTTGTGCCATGTGGAAATGGGCACCTTTTTGCTGGAACTTGCTTAAATAAACCACTTACGTACTAGGACCTTTTCTAATTAGCTTCACTTCAAGACTCCCTCCTCACCTCCCTCTCCTTCTCCCTCCCGGATGAAAGCATACAAAGAGTCCTGTCCTAAAGAAATATGTCCCGGTACGTAAGGAGGCAATCATCTGTACCTTCAAAAGATGATGTCAATGATGAAACTGTTAGTTAAATTCTGTTGTACTATTGACATCTTAATGCCACAAACCCAGCTGGTACGAGATCAGTAACGTAAACAGCTGAGTTCAAATTAATCTCCTTGAACCTCACTGCTGAGCTGAAACCTCTGTTTGACAGTCTAAACTGCCAACTTCATCTTCTTCTCCCAGTTATACACTAGGCTAAATGTGAAAAAAAGCACTCTGCTAATGCGAAAAGGTTTCGCGTGTAGCAAGGAAATTTAAGCTCTGGCAACCATTTCGAGCACAGCTCTTCCTCTTTGCACACATGTAGTAGTTTGCATTACCACATATGCTGTTAACTAATTTACTCATTTATTTAGATTTTTACAGCACTTATCCCATGCTCCAAGTGCTTTTAGAATTATTTAAACATTCAGTGCAACACTTAACATTTAAATTTACAATTCAGTTAAGAATATTTAGGTTATGGTAGAACAACCAAATTTAAAACTAATTTACTCTACCAAAGCACCCTCACAGGAAACCCACAGGGAGCTAAAGCTCTCAGCCCAGCTCGATCCCAAATGTCTGCCTGAAAGCCTGAGGAAGAAAGGAAAGGCAAGCCTCTGTGCCACCGGAGCTTAAACCAATGCAGGCTCTGAAGACCGGGGGAAGGAAACTACATTCCAGGATCAGAAGCCCATTAAGAAAGTGCCCTGCCAGCTACTCTATTCCTTTAAAAACCAATTCCAGCCATTCCGTCAATGGCTTACCACATCCCAAACTACTTCATCGAGAGTTATAAATCTGCGTCTGCTGAAGTTCACGTCAGCTCTCTCCTATGAGCACAAGGTGGCTCAGGGTTTATACCCACAGTCAAGCTACCATGGCTAAGCAAGTTACCAGAGATCAGTTGGACCCAGATAACTCTCTTTGAGTGCCCTTATAGCCCATCATAAATATGAGGTAATTCAATTTAGCCTGCAATGAAAATAGATTAAGCTAAGTCAAATCACCTTACATTTGTCAAAGGCGAGGAGGACACATGCGGACTGTTTCTGCAGCTTAGCTGATGCATGGTAACCCGTTAAACTGCAGTAACTCAATTGCAGGTCTGAGCCCTAAACTGCAGTCACTCAGAGGGGCTGAACTTCTTGACATGAAGCATGTCACTTTTCAGCGGATTTTTTTTCTCTAACCTTAACATTTATAGGTGACCATGGTAAGAACGAAAGTCGTGCCCCATGGTTTACCTGAAGGCTGATTTAACCAGGTGTGTAAATGCTTGCACCAGATTGCACATTTGAATTAAAGTTTTTCGGTCTCCCTAAAATGAAATGCTCCCACTGCCAATTTAAGAAACTTTCATGGGCCACAGGGTGCCAAGAACTAAATGCAAAGCTCTTGAGAGAGTGCAGAGTTTATTTAAATGGCACTGCAATTGCAGTATTATAAGGACAAGAATTACAGGAGTGGTGGGAAGAAAGGAGGAAATGAGATTAATGGCTAAGGTCTGGAAATAGGGTCTTTTCTGGCTGAGTATGTAATATTTGTTGATATTTTCAGGAACTGGAAGACTAGGAATAACATAGGTATGTAGAGATCTGTATTTTCCACATGGCAAAGTGCAGCAGGAAAGTATATACTGCATATAAACGGTACATGATTTTCTGATTATTATCCATTTTCCTAATTATTTCACATCAGATTTCCTCAAAATTTCTTAAATACTCTTGATCTAATTGACTGAGGTTTTTATGTCACCCCTAACACTGTAGTATGGGATTGCTTCCATACAGTTCAGAGATAAAATCCATCATAAAACAGCCCCTAGAAGTCTCAGGATATTTCACACTTGATCTTTGCAATTTCCACACTTTGGACCTTCTGCGCACAGCTCCTCTTCTTTGAGCCTCTCCTGTTTTCATCTTCCAAATCTCCAGCTAACCTCACTTTCCATGTAATTTTTAGGTTTAGTCATACCATTGCCTGCCAGAGACCCTGGCCACCAGGAGAAGTACTCCAGCCTTCTTGGTGTACAGATGGCAGCCATGTCCGTGGTGGCTTTTCAGTGGTGTGCAGATGTTCACTTTGTTCAGGAATGGAAATTCTACAAACTGTGGCGAATCACAACAGCACTGTAAGATGTGTGTTTAATTAACAAAGCCTGAAGGACCCACTGGGAAGAGAAAGGAACTGACACCATCTAAACCGGGAAGTTTTTAGTGAGTCTAGCCTAGGCAGAGGATAAGATACAAAGTTTATCTCCAAAGAGTGCAGCAGGGAGCAAAGTTTTTCCACCAGCTCAGCTCTCACCTCCTTCCTGGAGGCCAGCTTCCCCGCATGGTGAGACCTGGGGACCAAGGGTGCCGGTGGGGCCACCAGGGTCAACTCTTTCCAGGAGATGTCTCGTGGCTTGCTGTGGAGGCTCGTGCAGCTGGCCTTCCCCTGACCCTTCCCCTCCCTGACCGTGCACCACAATTAGATTTCACTCAAAGGCAAAACCTCTCTTCCTCCCTCTCACCGTAGGGGTCCTGGGGAGGGGGAAGGGATAGAAACATCATCATCGACATGGAAAATAATTTCCTGCTTGCCAACATATCTTAAATTGATGCAGCCAACAACATTCTTTGCGAATGTTAAATTAATTTGGAAAGCGCTCATGTATTGTTCCTTACCATGAAAAGCACTCATCACTTCTCGCTGGCTATCTGCCCTGCCTAGGAACAGGGAGGGAAGTTTAACAGGCCACGGCAAAAACGTTCATGAGGCTGTAGCCTGTGGCTTAGCATGAGAGCTGGGAAATTCCTATCACCCAAAATATTGGGCAGCAATGACAGCTTTGTCTCGAATGCAGAGAATTCAGAATTTATTAATGCTGCTGCACCAACTGTGAAAGGAAGATTGAATTGTCCTTAAAGGAAAATAAAGGTAAATAATGATGTTCTTTTGGCTTCAGACTTACTTAAAGCCTGCTTAAAGGTTTGGTATCTAAAAGCTCTCTGGACTAACAACTGCATAGGTATGGAAAACAGTATTATCAAAATGTCAAAAGAACCTAGAAATATTTAAAAACCTAATAAATCATCTTCTGATTAGTTTGAGCTGTGCATGCAAAATTGTACCGGGTTTGCTTAAATGCTATAAGGAAGCATGAATAGCTCAAATCAAATTCCATACAGCAGGTTTCTTTCTTTGTTCTTTTAAAAACCACTGTATTTTCAAAATTTGATTCTATATTATATTTAATTTTCCATTGCTGCTTTACCTCACTGTAGATGCCTCCAAGTGTAGCCAGTCTCTCTTGCAATGCCTCTCAACTATTAGCACTATTTTTTTAAAGTTATTGAACTCACTCACACTTTCCCCCTGCCTTATATTTCCGAGGATGCTGTTACATATTAAGCCATTCTGTCTTTTACCTATCCAGTAATTTTGATCTTTTTTTTCTTTCCTACTCAGAATGGATTTTTTTGTTATTAAATCCACGTTCCGCATCAGCCTGCTAAGTTGAAGATTGACCTTTAATTTCATTTTCCTTTTAGGCTCCCATTTCCTTCCCTAAAAACTATTTTTGGTATTTCATTTCTAATTGGAAGTGAGTCTGAGTTACGAAAAGATCTCTAACCTTCTAACCTCCTGAGCATTTGGACCCAGAGGTTTGGGCAGCCACAGCCGGGCTGGCCAGCTGTGGAGGCTGGATCTGGACCCAGGCTGTGATTCCAGTCGCCTGAAGGTCACAACTTCAGGAACCAGCATTTCCATGAAAGTCATTATTTAGAGAGGGCCCAGCTACTTTATTCTAAAAAACTTACTGAACACCAACAAGAGGAGCATGAGACTCTTTTTCTCAGCGATTACCCAATTCCCATATAAGAGAGAAAGGTCTCCTGGTTCACCCACTCGGAAACCAGAGTATTGCCTCATAAAACAGACCAGAACTCCCCTGTTATCGCTCAACTCATTCCCTGACGTTTAATTATGAGACATCATGAAAAGAAGCATTTTAAAAGCCCATTTTTAAAAATGACCTCAATAACACTTATAAGAGACCACATTAGGAAACAAAACCAAACGGCTGAAACAGCATTATGTCCTTTATTCTGCAGAATGGGGAGGTGTCCTTACAGGTGAGGGCCTGTGTTAGAAAGCCACAGGATCAGCAGAGCTGCATTATTGTTCATCTCATCACTCCAGACGATGTTTGCTGTCTAAAAAAATTTAAAATATTAATTAGAGTAGGAGGTGACTTCTCCTTCCTGACCTCAAAGTTTTCGCCACATCTGCTGGAAAGGTGCAGAGCATATTAAACATATGTGTTTAATATGTTCAACATCCTAAATGATCTTTCCCACTTTTGCCTCCCCCGCGTTGCCCCACCATTATGCAGATGCCTTCTTCAGAGGTATCAATGGGCTTGCTGGCTTTTCTGACCCGTGTTTCAGGTCATAATGTGCACTTTTCCAAAAGAGGGGGTTTTCAATTCCTGCCTTGCAAACAGAGCTTGTGCCCACCCCAGACCAAGGAACAAAGTTGGAAAGATCACTCTCTAGTCTTTCCATTTAAGACTTTTTAAGAATAATCCAGTCCTAAAGAGAGATTAGTAATGATAGCTACAAAGGAGGCATGCTCTCCTGCTTTCTTTTTCCAATTCCACAGCAAGGATTTCCAAATTTGGCTTACTTCATTCGAGGTGACCAGGAAAACCGGGAAACGTGGAATTTAATAGCATGTACAATCAGGTATATAGATCAATCGCAGGGACAAAAAGAGACATATTTATGGCTTTGTAGATTATTAACTGAAGGTTAGTTGCTGTTAGGGGTGGAGGAAAGGCTACTTAAGCAGCCTGCTTAAGCAAAGACACTTCAGCAACCATATTGATTTCCCACGTACACCTAAGCGGCAATAACAATTTTGCTTCACCAGCGAGGGCCTGACCTTCAGCCCTAGGTTTGCCTTCCCAGAGCATCCTATATAACACCAAATGATGACACATGATAACTGAAAGAAACAAGAAAGATCTTAACAGGCCCCAAGTGCTTGATGGTTTTCAGGAAATGACTTCTCAAATGTAGGTTGCCAGCCTCTGCTTAAAACCAACACTTTAATATACTGGACTGGCATCAGCATGCAAAGGCTCAGGTAAATTTCAGAGAAGCTAATCTGTCTCAGGGCTCTCAAATATTACTCAAATCTCTGGAAAAATCAGTAGAGCAAGCGATGAACATCTCTATCCTTTCTTTCATAATTAAATTGCAAGAAAAAAGGGGGTTTCTTCTGCAAAATCATTAGTTAAAGGAGAAAACATCTGCCATTTTTTCTGTGTCCCAAACTGTATATATATCACTGGAGAATTAACCCTGATTTATTTCCGGGGGGGTGGTTTAATACATCAATTTCAAAGCCTGCCTGCTTCCCTTTTCTAGCTTGGCTATCCCAGAAACTTTATTCTTAACCAACTTCTGGTATAAACTCAAGCTAATGAGTTTTGTTAGGTGCATCACATGTTAGGTGAAAGACTAAAAAGATGAATGCATTAGGTCTGATCAAGTTTAAGAATACAGCAAGGTGGTAGTGGAAAAGGCATGTACCTGTGACTACCACATGCAAAATCCACCTCCAACCCTCTCTTCCCACTGATAGCCCTGGTCATGGAGAGGACCATGCTCATAAAAGGAAATGCAAACTAAAAAGAAACCCTGAAGATTCTGTCCAATCTTCTGTTTCACGACGGTGAGGTGGATATTTTTGAGGGTAATGCTTAAAGCATTCAGAAGGGGAAAAGTTGATCACTGCCATGTATATTTTCCATGCATGTATTTCTTGTATCAGATTATCTGGTCTGGGTAGATTTGCTAACCAGAGTGTTCACTCTAGAGCTAAGCCACAGATGGAGAGATTTCTTTGTACCCAAGTCACAACCCTTTAAACGAGATTTGAGCACGGCCTCCTGAACATGCAATGCCTGCGTGTTTCCTTTGTATGTGAATCAGGTAGAGGTCCACAGGCCACATTAACTGGATTGCAATCTTCCAGTAATTACCAATAGGCAGCCTGTCCCTCGTGCATACCTGCAGGGAAAAAATAGTATTTATCTGTATAACCTCTACCCCACATTTTAAAATCTTGCTACTTATTCAGATTAAATCTTACTGTCATTGTTTCTAGAAGCTATCAGGCCGTGTTGGGAAAGTAGTTATCTTGCTTCTCCAGTCTATTCTTTGTGCTAGAGATAGGGTTTTGTGGAGCTGCAAATCAGAATTTTAAAAAAATAAATCATCAGTCCATCAGGATTTTACGAAACCTGCTAATAGGTGACACAAATAAGATGCATTGCTTTAGTAAATGAATAGAAAACAAACAAAGGAAATGCTTATCTTCCTGTTTTAATAAGTTACTTCACTTTTTTCTAATATTTAAAATCTGACCACCTGCAAAAGATTATCAAGAGCCTCTGTGGATTTGCAGGAATGCTTGCAGTACTTGGAGCAAATGAGATACTCTCGCTAGCACACACTACTCCCTGTCATTCAGCGTGCTAACAGCGAGAGACAGGGCCATCAGCAATGCAATTGTTATTATTTGGTAAAGGCTGTTGGTGACTTATGAGTTTCAGAATGCAGCTTCCTCATTTGTTTAATGTCGAGAGATTACAGTTTCCATTTACTATGATTTTATAACATGCAGGTGGGAAAAATCTCTTTTCTGAAAGCCTGTCAGTAACTGGTGCCAATGCTGAAATACTCCTGCTTGACTCTTGCAAATGAACCTATGCTGTATTTGGGTGCAACACAAGGTCCAGGTCCCGTAACCTATACCTGCTGTCAGCTGCTGCCATGGGCTCGGACGCAGTGCACAGTTGGACAAAAGCCAGGCGAAGATCAGCCCCCGGTGAGCTGATGGACCATAGCCAGTGTTGGGTGGAGGCAGCTGGGTGAGAGGTAGGACTCTCACAGCCCTCCAGCACTAATCCTGGCCCTGTTGTCTTCCCATCTCAGCTTTCCCACCACCGAGGGGGAAAAATAGAGTATTTCCTGGTATTAGAGGGGTACTGCACCGAGGAACTCCGATGTCCTGGAGGAGATGCATCTGTACACTAATGTTTTATAAGGCTAGGGAGAATTTTATGGACCACAAAACAGCAAGTCTGAATTGCAAGATATTTGGGGCACGGGCCCTTCCAACGTCTTTTGCCTAGATGACTGCAGCCTGACAGTGCAGCAGCGGGGTGGCTTCACGTGGGTGCCCCCACCAGTGCTCTGCCTCTGTTCCACTCACCCACGTGGTGTCAGCCTCCTGGCTACCAAAACCAAGGCTTTGGTTTGGGGATTCAGGCTGAGTTGTGTCTTCAATGCCTCAGCTCAACATTGCTTCAGACAAAAAACAGTTTGTTAAGCAGGTTGGCAACCCCAAATCAGTTCACCAGAGGGCAAGGCTGGGCAGACGGCTGTGAGGTTTTGCCAAGGAAGATGTCACCCCGTGCTACTTGACTGCCTACACTCATTTACTCTCTCAAGAAGCAGGGTTGGCAGCACAGTAGCGCCCATGATGCAGCACAGAGGTGGGAAATAGGATGGGGCATTAACAGGGTTGCTATTAGTGGAGCCTAAATAGGGCAAGTTGGTAGGACAGGAGAAGTTTTAGGCAGAAAAAAAATATCTCAGTTCTCCACCAAGGGAGGTTTTTTCCTTCTTCATGGGAGGAGAGAATTCAGATTCTCCCATCAGCAGCAAAAGCTCAGCACAGGCAGGTAAGGAAAAATTTCGTGTTGAATGGGTCCCCACACACATTTGCAGAGCATGGGCAGAAAGAGGTAAAAACTCATAATACGTGTGCTGGCAAGTCATGTGGCAAGGGCGATGAGAGGACTTGCAGTCTGATGCTGCCTTGCAGATGCCAATGGGTGAAAACGGGCTTTGTGCTGAATGGGCCCCAGCTAAGAGATGTCTGGTTGTGTTTGATTTCTTACTGTGAACCCACAATACGATATTGGGAGGGTGAGTTTGGTGTTAAATTCAAAAGGTTTCAAAAGAATGTTTCAAGTTGAATTCAGGTTCAAGGAAAAGAAAACTGAGGTGGGAGGGTTAATAGCAGGGTTGTGCTCTTGGTGTCCCTCCCCTTTCCTCACTCATATTTGCTGTAATAATAATGGTACCAGAGTGAAATATATGTTCTTAGAACTACTTTGAAAAATTGACTGCCGTGAGTTCCTGATATACCATGAATATGAGTTTGTAGGCATAAGCATGGCTTGTTTAGGGGACTTTGAATCTTTCTTTTGAGATCTGCTTGTGTTGTCCAGCTTTGTCCCATCACAACATCAGCCAGAGCACGAAATCAGAGTGACAGAGGGGCCAGCCTGGAAGACCCTGGGTCAGCTTAGTGAAAAATTCTCCATGCTGGAGTCAGGGGCACAAGCCAAAGCAGTCTGATTCCCCTAAGCCCTAAACTCCAGTGAAACTATGATCCAGGTGTTGCAGCTGTAGCTGATCTCAACTAAAAACCTCAGATGAAATCTGAGGTTAATCTTAGTCACATTAGCATTAAAATTGTAAATATAGGCTTTCATTTGTCCCTCCTCATCAGAGTCTAAAGGCGCAGTGTATTGAGTGTGGTTTTCCTCACCTCTATAGACTAAGGAGATGCTATTCCACCCCTTTCTTCCAAGCAGGGAGCTTGTGCATACTTCCATAGGGAATTTACGCAGCGTAACACAGGTAGTTCATAAAAGAGCAATGAGCTCTCCTGAGTCCCGTGCTTATTGGGCAGACCATTTCTCCTCTGTAGTTATGAGAAGGGCCAAAAACCATAATGAGATCTCGAGGCCTTGGTTCTGTCCCAAACAAGCCTGCAGAACACAGTACTTTCACCCAACAAGAACTGGCATTTTTGCCTTTACTTTTTAATACTAAAACTTCTTTCCCATTGCTGTTTGCAAAGGCTGTGGAGGTGTGGACACACACGCTGATCCAAGCTGCAGGTAAAAGATGAAAGCGAAGTTCAGAGGTTGGTGTGGGATTCAATGCTCTGCCTCACAGCCTTTGTTAGCAGATGTCAGTCTGGCACTTTGGGCACTGGCGATGCCCTTCAATTAGTCACGAATTGCACATTTGGGGAAACAGGAGCCCATCATAGTTAGCCCCGAGATAGGGAGGACAACAAAACAATTTTGTTTGCATGCCAGGAGATGAAGAGATCTTCCTACTAATTTTAAGACCTGCTGAGGCAGGGATAGTTCACTTGTGCCTTAGAAAAATAACATTTTTCATTTGAAAAATATTTACATATACAAAGGAAGAAAGAAAATATGGCTTAACATACTTCCTTTATAAGTTAGGCTGAAACAGACTGGTTGTCTATCCCTTCCCCCATATATAAAATTCTGCCCTGCGTGTTTAATTATATCTCACATTTATTTTAGGCTTTGTGTCCAAAGATATCCTAAGTCAAAACAGAAAAATCACTTCACCCATCACTGAAATTCAGTCACCTCTGGGATGAAGAATGGCAGTCAAGGGGACAGCTAGTACACGGTAACCTTGGCCAAAAACCCAGGTGCAGAAATCTGCTACCACCAAAAGTGCCATGGGACCTGGCTTTTAAAGACTTTCCCACAGTAAATTAAATGAAAGTGTATTTATCTGCTTCAGTAAAATGAAATGTTGAGTTGACTCAGCCAAGCCTCAATTTCTTGTTTTAGAGACTCTGGGCATTTCAAGCATAATGCAGAAAACATGATATTCTTGTACTTCCAGTTTATGGCAATGATAGAAAAAAGTTGTAACAAATCAGTGACCAGGTAAGACTTTGAATTTCTCCAGAACTTGGGCTCTCCAAAACCACAAGGTGCTGGCAAATTCAGAACTTAGATTCCCCCTATTATATTTGCTCATCTACATCCTATTACCAGTTCAAAAAAAGGAAGATGTTTCCTTTTTGTCAGCATTGGGACTGAGACTCATATTTATCTGGCACAAGATACCAATGCACATAACAAAGATACTAATTCATTGCCAGTTCAGTGCAATATTATTCACCACACCAAATGATCCATTTACAAAGTTACTTAGACACTTACGCATATAAGATTCTCCGAACAAAAGATTCTCTTGTTTCAGTAAGTTTGTGATGGGGAAGAAATGTGATACTGGCCTTTTGAGCACACTTAGCAGAAGTACAGATAATGGACATTGCAACATCACTGTTTTTTCTTACAAACACCAGATTTTTCCCTTCCATTTTTTTAGGCCCTGGAAAGACAAAATTTCATTGGAAAAGCAGATTTAACAAGTGATTAGAGGGTAATCACTATTCTCTTGTAATATGCAAAGGGCAGTTTTGGGTTGTGAGGTAGCCTGTAGGTCATGTGAATTTAATTGTCATATCCAGAGACTTATACCACATTAAGTGTATCCCTAGTGAAACAGCAGAGTTGTAAATCTGTGAGATAGATATATATATATATATATGCACTATTTTATAACAGAGCTATGGGAATAGTCCATTACCTATAAAATAAAGAAACAACGTTAAATATGCCAAATCAATTTCCTCATGAAACCAGCAACAAATACTTAGCTAGTTACTATAAGAGACTCCAATGTTCAGTTCAGGTTCCACACACTGTCCCCCTTTTCACCATTTTAGCTAGTGCTTGCAACGCCTATATAAAAAGTGTCAGCTTAAACAAACCGTCTCGGAAGACATGAGAGGATAAAATCATGTGTTAAGTGTCTTTTCCATATCTCTTTGAATAAAATCTTTACAGTAAAGGAAGCTAAAAGAAGCAGAGAGACCACGAGATTGTCTGTACATGAAATCCATGCTGACCATCTTGTTTGTAAACTTGGGGATCTGAAGCTGAAATCTTGACCCACTTGAAGTCCGTGGGGATTCTGCCATTGATCTACGTGGGATCCAGAGTTATTCTGAATCCTTTTCACAAATCCTCTGCAGTGTACACCTCGGCTCTTCTCCGGCTTGCCCAGTGACTTTCCACTCCTTCACTCTATCCCACTACCGAAAGCAGACGGGTCTCCTGTTTTCGACCACCTGCAACTCAGCTTTCTCCCTGAAAACTTCTTTTTTCTCTGCTGCCTTCTGGAACTCTTGGATGATCTCCTCCTTTCTGAGTTATGGTTTAAGTAGAAGGAGCTCAACTAGATAACATAAAAAAGCAGTTTTCAGATACAACGGCACACCAGTTTGTCAATACAAGTCTTGAGATAGTAATCTTAAGTGTCTTTTAGTGGGCATTGCTGAAAAGACAACATTTGCCATTTCACGGAGGTTACATTACTGTGATATCACCACTTCCAAGTACAGCAAGATATCAGTTACTTCAGGTATCTGAAGCAAAGTGTTTGAGGAGTGTTTGTTGTAAAGAAAGAGAGCGGAAAAAAAAAGTGAGTGAGGAATGCTGTAAAGAAAAAGGGCCATAGTGGAGTCTGAAATCTACTATGCCACTGCAGCCTTAATGCAAAATTTTTTGCGCTATTGTTATTATTTTGGCATAAGGCCTTACGCTGAGACCAGAGCTGCAGCCAGGATTTTCAGCCTTAACCCTGAATTTCCTGGCTTTTACGGGTTTAAAGCCAACCTTTAATGTTACTCAAACATAGCCCTATGTAGCTGAATTGATTTAACAGTCTGCTTTAGCTAAATGGAGAACCTCCACAGCAGTTACTTCAAGGGGCTCAGAAGCAGCTCACCTTCCCTCGCAGAACTCTGAGGGACCCTTTCAAATGTGCTTCCCGATAATGTGCTAATCCCTGGACTCCAGGGGCAGCCACTCTCACAGGAGGCCTATGCTAAGTACAATTCTTAGAAGAGCAGAAGAACCCCCTGGTTAACCTTTCGCACAAACTGAAAGTGATTTGGGGCACATTGTTTTGCACAAGAGGACAGCGGCGCCTACCTTACATTTTGCATCCATTCTGTCTTTAATGAGCAGATCTGATCTTTCCAAGCTGAAGCTACTTGAAAAGTAACACTAGTTTACCGAGGCTGCACGTAGGGTCATGGGGTGGTCTCACAGTATTCAGTGAAGCACCAGGTTCTACACTGTCCTGATTTGAGGTAAAACAGGACCAATTTTGTCCAGTAACTTTGCTTCTTAGCTGGGCCTCTTCTAACTACTGCGATTAACAGCATATTGTGCAGACAATGTTCCCTCTCTCAGAGTGATAAGACCTATGTTTATAGCTGATGCCCAGGCATGGTATGCAGAGAGGCTCTTGCTTATACTTATTGCTGTAACACCCAGGGCCAACCAACTTTGTTATTTGCCCCGTTGGAGGGTCAGAAGTGGAAAAGCACAGTGGGGTCCCACCTGCGGGGAGGAGCGGACAGGACAGGGGACCCAAAACTGACCAACAGGGTATCCATCCCATCTGCCTCATGCTCAGTATAAAAGCTGAGGGATCAAAGGGTCAGCCCTCTTCCTTCAACGGCCGACATCTGAGGAGGACTCTGTCTGTTCGTCTGCCTTTGGTCCCGATCCTGAATGCAGATCCAGAATCCAGTTCCCATCTGTCACTGAGTGCAGCCTGGGACTCCCCCAGTGCCAGCCGGTGTCGTGATTGTCATCCTGGGAGCTTGATACGGTTTTGTATTTTTCTCATTATTTTCTTTTATTTTATTATTAATATTTCATTAAAGTAGTTTAGTTCTGTCTAAACTCATAAGTCTCTTTTTCCCTCCTCTGCCTCTCTCTTTGAAGAGGGGTAGAGGGGAGCATCTGTCGGTCCCATCTGGGGTCCCCCATGTCCCCAGTGGCCGATTTGGCCTAAACCACGACATACACATTGCACAGAATATGGTGAATACGTTGCAGACATGCAGCTTTAGGCAAAGGGGAACCCATTTAGTGTTTCTGTTTGGAGTCTTCTGTGTTCAAAACACCTTAATTATTAGAGGCTGATCTACATCCAAGTTTTCTTTCCTGTTTTAAGTAACATTCTGAAGACAGAGATAACTGTTCAAAAATGACTCTGCAGTAAAGAAATGGCTACAGATACTAGGTATTAAAAATGAGCAGCTGGCTATGTTTTTCTTTCAACAAACCTCTTGTTTCTTTTTCTACTGGGTTTTGCTCTGTTCCAGCATCTAGTTATGTATTTTGTGAGCATAAAGCAATCTCGCATGCTGTAAGGCCGAGCGTGTTTAAAACACAAATCATGATTCGGAACTGTAGTGTGGAGATTTGAAGCTGATCTTGCAGCTGATAATTATTGGCTTTGGCTTCTCACCGCTTGTATCTGAAAACATAAGTCTGGCTTAAAAAGGGAAGGTTGTCCTCTGCCGAAACAAAACAACTAACGCAGAAGTGTCCTAATGCTTTAACGGAACTAAAGGTACTCTACACAGCATGTACACAGGAACAGAGCACACATGACCAAATGGGAGCACTTCGAGGTCTATACACCTGATTAGCTAAATCCCATAAGAGCGTTCTGCTCTGTTGTGGAGTCCCAGGATAGAAAGGCTTGGTTGCTTTTTGTAAGTAATGAGAAAGGAGGACGGAGAGGACCTTGTCCTCCAGGAAGATGGAAGAAATAAAGGGTATTCTTGTGAAATGTTATAAATGTTGCATTTAAATAGAAAAGTCTTAAATTGCGGAGCTGGTCCATGTAATAGAAGGATCAGTAATTTTAAAAGAGTGCCAGAAATGAGCCAATTTCACAAGCTATTTGAAGGATATTTTCATGTAACTTTTGGCCAAAGCAATGTTCCAAAAAGTCTGAAAATTGAATCCTAATTAGTTACAAGGATCCCTCTGGCTCAAGTTGACTATTATATTGTGCTCCATGCTCCCGAAGCAGATGAGAGCCATCACACCTTACCAACATATGACAAGGAGAAAGGTAAACTCACCATGCCATTGCTTTCAGAAGAGTTTAAATCAAGAAAAGAGAGAAAATTACACAAATCTTGAAGGAGAATTGCCATTCTTTCCACATAATAACAGTCATCTGGGATAATATGCCTGTATTTCACTTGTCAAAGCATGCTGTTTACTATTTGGTCTTTTAATAGTGAATTTAGTGAACATTAAGAGACATTAAGGCAAAGCAAGCATTTTTATGTTATATCAGCTCATTCCCCTGCCCCTCAATACACAGGTCTTTACATTCCTTTGTGTGTTCTGAAGAGACCTTATACATCTTTCCATATAGGTTAAGCTGACACTGCAGAAATGAACATGACCGATTTAAATCTTTATTAAAAATATAAATGTCCTGAATACTAAAACTGCCTATTCATAAAGCAGGGACTTTTGCTCTTGCACATGCTGAATAGGTTTGGGGGTTGCTCTGGGGACAGGAGCATTCTTTGAGTTTTTGGTTAGTGTTCCCCCCGCCTCCTCCTCCTTGTGAATTTTTTCTTGTTGTTCTACAAGAAATGAAATGCTAATCTCAGCTCCACCTCTATTGGGTCATCTCCAGGTCAGCAGATTAGAGAAATCGGCAGAAGAATGAAGACAGTCTACTCCAACTGCAGGGCAGGATGACCCAGTTATTAATCAATCTGATGGCAGCATTTGAACAATGACAGTCATCTGTCAGAAAGCAGGAGGTGGCTCCTCATTAACACACCACTCACCTGCCCTGAGCTAAAACTCTTTTATAATAATATCTATCATTCACCTCCAAGGTGTTGCTTCTTTCTCTGGCTACATGAAATAACAGACTTCCCCCTTCCTGGTACTTCGTTTTCTTGGAGTTTACTCCACCTGCATTGCCTCACAAAAATACCCCCCAAAACCAAGCCAAAACACACAAGCAAAAACAGAGAGACCAAAATGACTTCTAATTTTCTAATATTTTCAAGCCTTCAGATTAAAATAAGCAAACTAAGCAAGTTAAAAATACCATTTTAACCCAGTAACATATCACAGTTATAAATTGGCCTCTTTCTTCCAAGTAACAGGTCAACCCTTATTTCTGCCAATCTGATTTCACCACAACTGTCCCAGCAGGTTCCCTCACACCAGCTTTATACTGTGACATACCTTTTAGAATTACTCTGTTTTGGTCTGCCAGTTTTCAATCTGCATGCGGATGTTAAGCAAAAAGAATATTTTAAGCAACTAATTCTTTCATAAAACATTGCTTATCAACACACATTTTTGTTACTAGATGCACACACGCGTGGAATTCAGACACAGGGCTGATGAGGAACCCCTTGCAGATCTGGTTCTGCCATTAGTTATGCCTAGGAACAGGCTCACACCAATTTCCGTCAGCATCCTCGAAAATCTGACCACAAGAGGTATCATTAAAGGGAAAGTAATATACAGGTAATGTAAACTAAAACTCACACTACCAGATGCATTCAGTATTTTACACTGGACCAAAAAGCGGCAAGGCACCTACAGATTTCTTGCTCCCTTGCCTTTGATTCCAGTGCTTCAATTACTCCTTGCTCTTTAAAGTCTCCTCAGACAGAAAGCTGGGGACCTATGTAGCCTTTAATTAAAGAAAATCCCCATGATGTTGGTTGTAAGCACAGTGGGTACTATAAATTTAACCCAAAGGTCCTACCCACCCTACAACTCCACATAACCTGCTGCTGCTTCTCACCTGCTCCCCCTGACCCCTCAGCGCATGATCTTCTTCCCCCTATTCCCGTAAACCCCCTTGCCTCTGATTTTGTGCAGGTTATTTGAGGATGAGTTTACACATAGCAGGGATCCCAAAGGGCTGCGGATTATCTGCAGTGGAAGTTGTAGCCCCTCTCTCGAACACAGAACTGGTGTGAAGTGGTTCCTGTAGCAACACCAACCCCCACAGCGATCAAGGCGGGGGTTCAAGTTTCTCAGCAATATTAGACTACTGCCAGTCACATAAAGTATGGCAATGCCTCAGCACCAACCAAGATCACTTGCCCCAGCCTCGGTGCTGGGAACAAGCTGGCGGGGGCTGACTATGCATCCTGAAAGGCTTGCAATGAAAAGGGGCACGAGAAACAAATGATGGAGTGAACTTCCGAGCACAGCAGGCAACTGGCTTGCTGCCAGCCTTACACAAGAGCTACAACGTCTTTTTGCTGGATGTGCTCATAAAAGGGAGATCTACCCCCAGCTGTTTTGGGTCTACTGTACCAAACCCAGCTGTGGACAAGGCACCTTCCTCACACAAACCAGCCCCTAGTGATCAAACTAAGAAATGAAAGGCAGGAGCTGCTTAGCAGCCATTAGTAACAGGTAGAACCTCGTCCACTTGTTTCTGGAGTGGGGCTGCAACAGAGGAGAGGAGGAGGAATCGCTGACTGCGAGTGGCCCAAAAAAGCTGAGCTGAGCCAAGCCCCATCCAAACTACGTCTGCCTGCTCAAATGGGCTGGAAATTTAGCAGAGTTACAGAAGCACTGGTGTTTCTGGCCTCCTTTCCGCTCCTACGGTAAGGACAGCCTCTCGCAGGCTGTCTAAGCCGCTTCCAGTTCCAGTTGGGCATTACTAGCGCATACTAAAATGGGGATAAAGCTAGCTCCACAAATCTTTATTCTCACTTTCTTGTTAGCAGGCATGCATTATAATTTTACTAAAAGGTGCAAATTCATATTTTAACTTTGGGTACAAATCAAGGCAGCATTCTCTGTATCACACTGTTTCTTAGCATCAGACACCAGCAAAACAACAACAACAACAAAAAAAACCAAACAAAAACTTACCAAAAATATGCAACTGGACAGACAAAAAAAACTCAACCAACCAAACAAAAAAGCCAAACACAACCACATTTTAGAAATGCTAGGATCACAGTCTTTCTGTCTAAACTCTGTTTGTTTAGGCAATTACATTGCCTGTTACTTACCCATAATGTTCTCCTTTTAGTTAGAGTGCTCTGCGGATGATTTGATGCTGCTAATGCCTAGTTTTCTGGGAGGAGAGAGGAGAAAGGAAATGTTACTCCCGAACTCTGACCTCCGTGGATGGCTTTCTGGGGAATGCACTCCACTAATTGTCTTCTTTTTGAGCCGCAGTGGATGTAATTGCATCTATAAGGCCTGTGTTTTGCTTGCGTTACTGTTTTTTACGGTACAGGACAGTGTGTCCACAATGGTGCATTAAAGTAATAATAATGAAAATAGTATCCATCAAGTAATTTCAGTGCTGTTACCACGCTGGGATGTAACCACCCTGCGAGTCCTGCGTGGTTACACCCAGGCTCCGTCCACCTCCGTGCCATTAGCCCTCTGCCCTGGGCAGTGGGGCAAGCGGCACCCGCCTCGCAATTCCCAGGTTTGCAGCTTTCTTTCCATCTAAAAGAGCATTTGGCGGCATAGTGAGTCCTCCCTCCTCTGCTGTAAGCACACGTGCACTCCGGTGTGCGCGCATCTTCAGCACAGTTAGAACAGGAGCTCGTCAGGGCGAAGCACACCAGCCCTCGGCTTCACCCTCCTATGAAGGGAGAAAATATTATCATCGTGTTACAGGTGAACAATCCGATATATTTAAGTAATACACCAAGCATTAGCACGTGAATTAGTTTAAAACTAATGAAGGTGGCCATGCTGTTATTGAATCTTCCTCTCACTCTGCAGATGTGCCTGCAAATCCTTGGTGGCTGGCTGTTTCTGTAGAAGGGCCCCGAAGCACATGCTGGGGCTGGTTTCTCCCCTCATAGCTTTTCCTCCAAATAACGCCTTTTTCCCCGGGGGAAAAAAAAAAAAAAAAAAAGAAAAAAGCTTCATTTTATTCCTCCTCTGACTCTCATTTCCTCCTTCTCTTGAACATGGCTACTGTTAACATTAGTTCCAGGCTAAAGTGATGTGTCTCATATTTTGGGTTTCTTTTCCCCAGTGGAAAACCCTGTAAATAAAATATTCATAAAATATCCACCTATCTTTCCCAGTATTATATTTCTGACTAAATTTTTTGCTTTTTTTGGATCAGGAAATTTGTATTAAAATTCTACCTTCTCTTTTATTAATTTTTTACAAGTGTATGTTAATTTTTGTACAAGTATGCATGTGTTTTTGTACTGAGTATCTCTTTTACAGTGTATATATACGTCTAGTCTTTCTCTATATACGAATAATAAAATAATACATCTCCCTCTCATGTTCTTTGTGTTTATATACATATATATGTATGTGTGTGTGTGTATTCCCCTGTATGTGTGTGTGTATGTATGTATGGATAATATATATATAATTGCCCAGGCTTTACAAACGGATGCCAGCAAGCGAATACCTGTCTATTGCTCTGTCAAATGTGACTCGCTGGGAAAGCTATTGGGTTTATAGAAGAGACAAACATTTCAGGCACGCCATTCTGGGGTAATGAAGCATGGCAACAAAATATACCTGTGCAACATTTGATAAAGATGAGCTGACACACCAGTCCAAATAGGTTCTTTTGTGTGTCTGCACGTGTCTACCATCATTGCTTTCATCTTAGAACAGGAAGGTAGCAATAGCAGCAGCAGCTGGCAGGAACCACAAGAGGAAGAGCAGCTCACACAATTAAACGTCGTTTACCTCTGGCCTTTATTTCACTCCTCCCTCCCCTTAATTTATTATGTGTTTTCTCCATCTCTATGCAAAAAACACGGGCTCAATTTTTCTTTCTTTCTCCTGCTATCTAGCTCTTTTTACAGGGGGACTAAACAAGACAATAGGCAAAAATCCCATGGCATTTAGCTTTGGTTCTTAACTTGAAATGCTTCTTAGTGGGGTTTTTATGGCCTTTATTGTTCTTTGATTAATGTAAAGTAAAATTAAACCCTACAGTTACACATTAGTACATCAGCTAGAGAGAAGGCAAAACTGCGCTGCGTACCTCACTTTACAGAAAACATCTTTTGTGGTGTTTAATCTTCAGAGCAAAGGAAGGGAAAAAGCTTCATCTGGTGCGGGCACCTTTCAAGGGAAGGGAAACCTAGACCCCAGCTGCGCTGCTGAGCACTGCGAGCCACCCAAGTTACACCACTCTCCTCATTAGGGGATGGATAACTGCCCTTGTTTAGGTACAACTTCCATTAAAGTCAACAGGAATTGTCCTGGTATGTGGAGCCCAGCAAAGAGGTTTCACGGGCTCTGCCTGACCCCAAAGATTTCGCTTTCAAGGGCTGTCGTAACTAGAGGTAAACAAATTTTATGGTAGTTGTTGTTATTATTATTACTGTTATGTGGGTCTGCACCAGTTTTTACCAAAAAGAGATGGCTGCATAAACCTTTCTTCCGAGTTAAGTATAAAACCATGTTTCCATTGTGTAGAGATGCTATAGATATGTGTATGCTTGCAAGTGTTTGTACCGAACTCAAATGAAAGCTTAATTATGTGTAATATTCTGGCTAACATTTTCTACTGAAGAGGCTGAAGTCCTTCTTCTGTATGTATTGTAAATGGCCTATATGCTGTATTTATTGTTTTTATTAGATATGCCCTGCTCTCGTCTCTTCTCCTTGCGCACAGCCTCCTTGGTATGTGTGATTTTTCACTCTGCCAGGTGGTAAATTCATTTTTACTCTGGGTTTCCAGTGGATCTTTTCCTCTTCTTTTTCCACAGACGTTTCTAGGCAGAATGCGTAACAGTTCAGCTGAAGTAAAACTTTCAGCATTATGTTTTTTGAGTGTAGGTTGAAACCAGACAGAGTGAGTTTGGCCCCTTGAAATCTCTATACCAAAGCAATGTATAACTGAAATGGATCTTTTTCTTTCCCCCTAGTAAAACTCCTGCTAAATCTGAAAGATGGGTCATAGATTTGGCGTTGTGTTTTCCTCAGAGCAGCAGTATTTTTATTATTTACTACTAGTCACTGCGGCTGATAATAAATGCCTCTTAACTTGCTTATTCTCTTCAATTTTCATCAGTAGCCAGAGTATGGGAACTTCAATTTCAACCTCTGGTTGTCCCCCAGCTCGCACCCAGTTCATGAAATCTATTGTATCTTTAGCCAAGTTCACAAGTTAAATGACACATATGTGGCCTTTCTGTTCATTTTATCTGACACTAAGACAATTCAATTGATGCTCAGAAAAAAAGAAAAAAAAATCCCAAAATTACAGAGCATCTCTGCCAAGGGTAAGAATAGGTCAAGAGCCAAAGGAATTTAAGCAAACTGTCTTTTATACACAGGAAGCAGTTAACATATGGAATAAAAGAACAGGGATAGCAATTGATGAAACATTTGGGAGAAACTTAGATAAACAATCATAAAAAAGATTTAGACAAGTGCTTGAAGTAGCCAAAAAAATAAATAAAACTAGTATAGAGTGTGCAAGTCAATTCATCGTCCTTCCATTCTGAAATAGCTAAAATAAAATGGCAATGAGCAGATAAACTGCAAAATATCATTATGATTTAGTAGCCATTTCTTTCCATCAGAGCCACTGTTTTAATTTTCATTCTTCCAAATTACAAAGTAACAATAAAATATCCTTTTCGATTTATGGCAATGAGACCCTTTTAATTGAATTTCAGAAATGAGTTGATTTGACTGATGGGTAGGTAATGGGGATATACTATTTACAGTGGGAAATGCATTTCCAGTGGAAGGTTTTGAAAAAGCATGGTGAAATAGATATTTATAAGCAGGATTTTGGATGGCTTACATACACACACACACACAAAAATATATACGTTCACCCTGAGGTACAACAAACAATATTTCTGTTTAATCCTAAAAGCCTCTACTAAAGAAAAAAGTTCATGAGCACTTAGACCATTTATTCCAGTAACAGCCAAATGTACAATCGCTATGACCTCATTATAACTCTTACTTTTTCTCACTGTGTACAGAGACATGGGATTGAGGGTTTTTTTTCCTGAACATTAAGCCAAATCTGGAAATATTGGCAACTTACAGGCCATCTCACTCTGCCCAAGAGTTAATGTGGAGTAGCCTACATCAGCCATCACTTTTTGCATTGCAATGGCAAAATTCCAGCTGACTTTAATGGAGCCAGAATTTCACCCCAGGTGCACTATTACAATTGACTAGGGCCTGATAGATTGATTCTTGAGATGCTCTGGATTCCAGATGTGGATCTCATAAAATTGTAGAGTGTGGTGTGTGCAAAGCTTTTTTTTTTTTTTTTCCCATTAAATAAATAATAATAATAAAACATAGTCCTTATAAGCAGTGCAATGGAGAATATGTGCTGGGTTTTTTTTTCTCTGTCTTTCAAGAAACATCTCCTTCTTCTTTCTATACTACTTATGATCTCACATTTATGTAGCAAAGGGGAAAAAAAAAAGCCAGTGAACTGCATCTGGTTTAAAATATATGCAGAGCTGAGTCCATATGTGCCTGCTGAAATTTTATCAGCAACACCTACAATAGAAAGTCTAATCAGAAGCCAACTGTGTTAAGTAACAGAGACAGAAAAATACCCTCAAAAGCCAGGCAGTCCACAGGACCCTAACAGGAACTGTGCGAAAGAGGCCTTCACCTGCAGGAGGACACGGTGTAATAAACAAAAGGAGAAGAAAGGAGGAGAGATCTCCCACCCTAAAATAAGCCCTGAGGGACCTGGAAACCACACAGTGCCATCAGCAGGGCAGGTGTTTCCCATCCTGGGCCTGTCTTGCCCTGGGGAAGGGAGGGCTCCTGCCCTCTCGTAACCAGGTATCTGCTCTGGCTCCTCCAGTTGCCATTCCTCTTCTCTTTTGCCCTTACAAATATTTGAGATAAGTCCGCCCGCATCCACCTCCATGTCTATCAGGAGTCTAGGAAGACGAAAAAAAAACCTCCATTCCCAGGAGCCAAGTAACATTGGGACAGTTTCTGCTCAGTATGGACATAAGGACAACATTTGAGCCTTTTTTCCCTACTACACTCGGTAGTACTAGGGACGAAAATTCCTAACAAACCGCAAGACAGAGATGGAGACATAGGGACAACAGAAAAGCATGAAAGAGGAAGATGTACAGTCAAGCAGAATTACCCTGGTGCTGCCTTTGGCTTTCCAGGGGTTGGGAAGCTGAGGCAGAGCAGCATTGAAGGAGCCCAGGCAGGGATGTGATGATCGGTGCTGGTGTGGTGCAGGGATGTGGTGATCGACGTGTTTTCCCACAACATGGTGGAGCATGTATGTGCTACATGTAAGTTAAAAGCAGAGGCAGGAGGAACGTGGTCCACGTGTGCGAGCAATGGGAAAGAGGCTATGTAGGATAAGCTTTCGCATATTTCCCAGCACGGGTGTGGTGTCGAAAGTAGAGGACAGCAAAGGAAAACAAGCAAGGCAACCAAAAATGGGAAACGGTCAAACAGGGGGTGCCTGATTTTGGCGTAATGTTGCCCAGGGCTGTAGAGTACCTCCACTCAATTCACAGAGTGCAATAGCAGCAAAAGCAGGCTGCGTATTACCAAGTGAAATCCCAGAAATTGTTGCAGGTGTGTTAGATGTGGTTGAAAGACAGAATGACAAAGAGGGAAGAGGTTTCATGAAGCTACATGGAGCACAGATTAAAAACAACGTACTATGTTAAAAAAACAACATATCCACTATATACGCTATAGAGGCATGCCAAAAATAACTATAACTATCCCTCTGTTTGTGAGCAATACAGTGATATTTTAAAACTCTCTGAAAAGCACTCTGTAGCCACTGTATTAAAAGACATGCCTGGTCTTGTATTTCTCAACAAATGCCCCTGTTTACAATTCCTACTGTGGACACAAAAATATTTTTTGTGAATCTGCGTTTGTGTGGAATTATCAGATGCATCTGCCCATGGAAGGACAAACATGGACAAGGTCAAAGGAGAATATTCTTTAGAATAGCCCTTAAGCAGGCAGAGGAATTAGGTCTGATTTATGAATGTATTTCCACAATTCACTTGAAAATTTGTAATGTCTGTGCAGCCTGGCAAGAAAAAAAGGTGAGGGTAATGTGAAGGAATGCTTCTATTCCACTTTATTGTAAAATTATCCCATGTTACCTGCTCTAATCCCCTGAAAACAAATTAAATCCTCACTAAGCTGACTTTAAATCAATAGTTTCATTTAAGAATAGTGTGACTTAATAAAAATAAAAAACTAACTGGTCCAGCCAATTTAAGAGGGAAATAAATCATTGCCCAAGGAAAAAAGCAGATTTGACTTGTATATGGGCCACAGTTTTGTTGAGGGGACTAACCTGCTGTCTAAATTAACTCAGGGTATATTACAAATCTCATCAGCCTCATTCAGAAATCTGCTCCACTGTACTAGGAAAGAAGATTGCCAAAAAAAAAAAAAAACCTGTGGATGTTATGAAATGAAACAATATTTCTGAGAACACTTAGTAAATCATATAAGAAAACACGTCTTTGAATTGCCCTGAAAGATCACCTCACACTCCAGCATCTCCCTTGCCTAACTTGTTTGGAGAGGATGTTTGTGAAGCAAAAAGGATGCCATATTTGCAGCTAGGGCAAGGGCAAAAATAGCTCTGTTAGAAATGGGAGAGAAAGGAGCAGAGCAATGAACAGACAGGCAAGCTGCCAACTGTTTAATTCATTCATACAGCAAAACTAGTTAAAATAATAACTGAATAAATTATTTGTAAATCTATAGATTGAATTATCCATGCAATCTTTGTAGCTTGGTGAAGATATTGCTTCAATGTTATTAAGTGTAGATATATTTATCACTAATTTACTTTTTAAATGTTATGAAACTTGCCTAATAAAAGTCTTAAAGGTTTGGATGACCAGAATATAAACAGAGGCCACAATGAAGCGGCTTACTCAAATCAGTGCGAGTTATGCATTGCAAGTCACTGACAGCAGGAAAATTTAATAATCCTGACTCCAGTTGACTTATTCTAAGCGTTCCCGGATGAATACCTTTCTCTGTCACTTACCACATTTCCAGGCATGCCTTTGAAAACTATCTTCTAAATAACCTGAGTCAGGTCACCCCACAAGTTGGCAACAAAGGACAGGACCAGCTTCTCCAGAAGCTCAGGAAACGCTTTGACTATGCACCCATCTTGTAGCCCACTGTGATAATCTCTAGGACTTGACGAGGTTTCTGGATTTGCCTCAAATACACTGGATTCAAGGAAGGGATTGTGGTGAATCTGTGAGCTTACAGACCTGGCGTAGAAGAAAGGGCTTCTCATGCGGCATTCCTTTATGTTTGCTTGATTCCCCCTACGTGATCCCAAAAAATGTTAATATCTTATCTCATTTTCCTCTATTACAACATTCATGGACCAGTGGGAATAAACACTAAATATTTTGGTGATAAGAACCCTAAGAAGTCATGTGAAGACTGGGGAAGATAAATTAGAGGCATGTGAAGGAACGATGACAGGGTATAGACTTTAACCTTGGCATTCTCTGTGCTGTATCATCAATGCAGGCTTGCCAACGTTGGCAGGTCCAACATAAAACTACCTCGCAGAAATGTTTCAGCAGAGAAGGAAGATGAACAGTAAAATGTCCAAGTTTATAGAACTGGGGAAGCTGTTCTTCTTCAGTTAGTTTTATTCCTAAGCACAGACACTACCATAAAAAGTAAGGATATTTAAAAAAAAAAAAATTGCTCATGAGTGCCCAAGTTTGTAAAGAACCTGAAAGAGTTTGACTTGGAGGGCTCCAGAGGAAATGTAGCATATTGCAGAGCAAAAAGCTCCAAACTGCCCTGAACCTGCCTGACAGAATACTATATGACTGTGTGTTTAACAGGTAGTTTGAGTTGCAGTTATCCGTATTTGTATTCCCCAGTAAGTGCTCCTAGGCTCTGCTATCCCACTGTGATTTTGAGATATGAGGTCTTAAGGAGAGTTGGATCAAGTAGTGTCTCACAAGATCATTTGCACTGGGTCTTTTTTTCTTTTTTTCTTTTGCTTATCATTTTTCTTATCCTTTCTTGATTCTGAACCTGACTATTTATTTGTTACAGGGATAACCATCTGTGTTAGAGCTAGAATGAAGGATCGTTGTACATGTAACATTTGTATTTGATGGACTCCTTCTTGCTAGATAAAAATATAGTATGCTGTTGTACACTGTATCAGACTAAAAATACAGAAGTTAATTTTCTTTCTGGCTCTTAATTACTTAATGAGCATTAAGATGAGCTTCATATTTAGAAAGAAGATTTATGGCTACATTCTCTGTGGTGGGTTGACCCTGGCTGGACACCAGGTGCCCACTGAGCCGATTCATCACTCCCCTCCTCAGCTGGGCAGGGGAGAGAACATATAACAAAAGGCTCATGGGTCGAGATAAGGACAGGGAGATCACTCAGCAATTACCGTCATGGGCAAAACAGACTCGGCTTGGGGAAATGAGTTTAACTTATTACCAAACAAATCAGAGTAGGATAATGAGAAGTGAAAACTAAAACTTAAAACACTTTCCCCCCACCCCTGCCCTCTTCCTGGGCTCAACTTCACTCACGATTTTCTCTACTTCCTCCCCTCCAGCAGCGCAGAGGGACAGGGAATGGGGGTTGCAGCCAGTTCATCACACGTTGTTTCTGCTACTCCTTCCTCCTCAGGAGGACTCCTCACACTCTTCCCCTGCTCCAGCATGGGGTGACTCCCATAGGAGACAGTCTTCCATTAACTTCTCTGACATGAGCCCTTCCCATGGGCTACAGTTCTTCCCAAACTTCTCCAACGTGGTTCTTTCCATGGGGTGCATTCCTTCAAGAACAGACTGCTCCAGCATAGGTCCCCCACGTGGTCACAAGTCCTGGCAGCAAACCTGCTCCAGCGTGGGGTCCTCTCTCCACAGGGGCACAGGGCCTGCCAGGAGCCTGCTCCAGCGCAGGCTTCCCACAGGGTCACAGACTGCTTCGGGCATCCACGTGCTCCAGTGTGGAGTCCTCCATGGGCTGCAAGTGGATATCTGCTCTACCGTTAACCTCCATGGTCTGCAGGGGGACAGCCTGCCTCATCATGGTCTTCATCATGGGCTGCAGGGGAATCTCTGCTCTAGCAGCTGAAGCACCTTCTCCTCCTCCTTCTTCACTGACCTTGGTGTCTGCAGGGCTGTTTGTCTTAGATGTTCTCACTCGTCTCTCTGGCCGCAGTTGCTGTTGCACAGAAAGTTTCTCCCCTTCTTAAATATGTTATCCCAGAGGCTCTACCACTGTTGCTGATGGGCTTGGCTTTGGCCAGTGGCAGGTCCATCTTGGAGCCAGCTGACATTGGCTCTATCAAACATAGGGGAATCTTCTAGCAGCTTCACACAAAAGCCACCCCTCTAGCCCCACTGCTACCACAACCTTGACATGCAAACCCAATGCATTCTCCCAAGTGAGAAGGCTTTCACTATCCTCTGACCTTTTCATTTCTTTTTTTTTCAAATTCCTTAGAAATTAGTGGTTTCTTTCATGTTAGCCAGAATTCTTCAGGAATCTGTGAAGAGAACATCTCAAGTTTCCCAAATCATCAGGCCGCCCAGTACCTACATAATAATATTTTCAAAGCACACCGTCCTTTTGGGCTCCTCAACATCTTTTTAAAAGTCAGGATCTCCAAGCCACAATTAGGACACTTGAGAAACCTACAATATCAGCAATTAGTGACAGTTTTTTGAAAACTTTTCCCTGAGCCGTGGGTCATGACATTTCTGTTTGCAAACCCTTTTCTGTCTTATCAGTCCTCCTCTTGTTTTAAAGCTGACTGTTCAGCAAAAGGTGTCTATTTTGCATTTGCAAGGTACCTTCAAACCAACTGTTGCTTGCAGTAACTTGTGACTTACATGTGCAAACCCAAACCTGTTAAAGAGAGAAATGTGAGGAATGCAAATCAGGTCAGAATCATACTGACAAAATGATCACACTCAGAAAGCACTTGTAAGGTTGTACAAAAGGTCCAAACCTTGAAGCTGAATTTTGAATGCTTGCCCTTTAAATTCTATTATAAGTTTAAGGCAAACCTTACAGCTTCTTAACATTCAGTTTTGACAAGTGAATAAATTACTAAGAGAATATAATTCATTGGTTTAACATAAAGGAAGCATAAGATAGTATGTAAAGACAATAGTAAATGATATATCACAGACATCACCACTATGCTGTTATGGACAATACTGTCCTGGGGTGTAAGATTATTTATTTATTTTCACCTAGTACAGAGCCAAGCACAGCTTCACTGGTTAAAAAGAACTAAATAAGTAATAGTAATGAACTAATGTAGTCAATGTACCATATGCCCATATGGCGTATATGCTGCATATGGAAAAGAAGCAAATAATTGCATTTCAAAACCAAACTGTTTGCCAGAACCTCTGCCTTGTCTAAGTGTCTCCTTTTTACTCATGCTTTACTCTGTTTCAAAATTGAGGGTCCCATTTTTTGTAAAGAGCATTTGCAACCTGATGGAAAATTGTATGCTTTTTCATTTATCAATGCTTGCATGTCTTAAAGACCCCGGGATTGCCCTTTTTTTCTGGATTCACCACAAGGGTCGCACTTTCAGGGTATACTTGGGTGTAACAGTCAGTACACTCATGAACAAGTTGATGACACTACTTATTAAGCTGGGATACTTTCATAAATTAGATTTTGTAATCCATTTGCTTTTGCATTTTGATGTCCTTGGCATCTAATACACCATGATATTAGTATTTAATCTGGATAACATAAACCACAAATTCTCAGATGTTCCTTATCACCTGGATGATGAGGAAATAGAAAGACTCATTCAAAGCCTTGGAGATTAAACTGCAAGAGTTACAATTTTCTGAAGAGCTCTGGCACAATCTATGGATGTGTTTAGCTAGTGCAGTGCATGGAGGGATGTTCTCTCTGCAGGTGGTCAGCTCGGGGGAAGGTTGCGTAGTGATTACAGAAACCCAAACGCCCATTCCCACGACAGAGAGTTTCTTGTGTTTCTTTCACATGCCGAATTCAATTGGAAGTACATTTACAGTGTGCAGAGAACTTCTCGTAAGAGAGCTGGATTTGGGGGCTATGAAAAATTTCCTTTTAGTAAGGGTGTTTATTGTTAAACTGAAATGAGCAAATGCTCTGAATCTTTAAATAGCTCCTTCTTTTCATGCTTGTTTATGGAATCACAATAAATATTTGGGTTTCTGGATTTATTTTGCCCACCATTTTCCCTTGTCATTGCCCATCATGTAACTGACTATATGCGGAAACTTACCAAGAGACCAAACAAAGAACTATAAATCTCTCTAGTTCTTGGTAATCTCATGCATTCCTGGCTCCCAGCTGATCTATCAAGAGGTCATTTGGTTGAAAGCCAACTTGCCAGACCTCCCTCCCTTGTCACTGTTTTAATTTCCTCTTTTGCTTGCTTTATTCTCAGTACTGGTACATTTTTTTAAAAAAATAGCATTTGCATCTTTACAAGGAATTGCATTTTAAATAAGACATTCTTGGGCAATGACAAAAAAGACCCTCTGTCTCTGAGGATGTGTCTCGACAACTTGTTTTTAGTGTTTTTTAGTGTTTGGGAACACAGACCACTTTGTTCAGTTCTGCACAAGCAGATAGTTTCAGACAACTATTTAATAGTAGCACAAACAAAACAAAACAAACAAACAAAAAAAAAAAAAAAAAAAAAAAAGAAGAAAAAAGCAAAGGGAACACAAACCATTGGCTACTTATCCCAAGCCTTGATACTTACCGTAGACAGCAGTCTTCTCCCTGTCTGATGGCAGAAGTATTTTAAACCTACACACAATATCTTCTCTTGCAGATTTGTATACAGTCTGACTCACAGAGAATCAGACACAGGACTGGGGGCAGCAGCCTTCCAGCATTGCAAAGGACAAATTTCTTGCCTGGCCAGTACTCTTTTAGCTTTTATAAGTGAGAAGCACATCTTGGCCTTGATTGATCTAACAGCCTGGGTTGGCTCTCTAGTCTTTGGTCTCTTTCCCAAGCTGGCTGTTGACAGGCTACGGAGGATTACACATGGGTTTTAATCTTCAGGAAACATAAAGCATACGTAGCTGGCTCCAAATCGCCAGCTCTCCCACACCACAGAAGAAGAAAGATGGGGTTTAGGCAAAGGGCTAGAGTACAGAGGGGAGGGAGTAGCAGGAGATGGCAGAGTATTGCGTATAACCCCAGCCACTGCCATGCTCCCACTGAGACTGTGACATCTAAAATTACTTGACCAATGTTTCAGCTATTTAAAGTTAGGCCAAGAGCTGTTTGGTCTCTACAAATACCTAAAAAGATATCAAAAACTCTCTTCCTCTGCTCAACCGCAAGTGTTTCCATTTACAAGCAGTTGGCGCATTTGATCCAATATCATGTTTCATGCTTACCTGAGATGCAGCTGGAAATCAAAACAGTCCTTCAGGCAGAAAAAGGGAAAAACTTTTCTGCAGATGATGTCACTTCTCTCTTTCCTCTCACAGTTTTTGTTCCTGTTGTCGTTCTTTGTGGTGAAGGGAAAAAGCCCAAAGCACCCATTTGATTTGCTGCCAGTCAGAGGATGGCAATGCTCTAATTTGCTCACATTCAACCCCAAATTTGGGTGAAGTGAGTTGAATCCTGTGCCAGATTCTGCAGCTCAAGCCCGTTTCCAGAGTGCATCTCTCTCCAGCCAACAGTGCCTCAGCCCAGGGTCAGTAACACCACCAGCCCAGCGAAGACCGCTGTCGCCTCCTTTGACAAGTCCACAAAACAGGAGCTCTTTCGTAAGTTACTTAGGAAATTCCCTGTATCTAGGCCAGCCTTTGACAGAAGAAATGCCTGTGGATATTTGCATCGTCACAACACACTCCTCAACATAATCCGGCAACTGGCACAGCCTTTCTGTAATTTGACCAGAGTAATTCTGGCTCCCCCAGAACCCATGCCCTTTCTCCTTCAGCAACTCAACAGGTGAGGAGCAACCCCACGGATCGAGTTATGACTCTGTCTTACTGTTACCTGATAGCTTTGGGAGGGAATGGGCGGTGGGGGGAGAGGGGGTGTCAATGGTTTATAAGGGCAGTCCCAGAAGAAGGAGCTGGGAGAGAAGAGGTTTGTAGGAGAGGCAGAGAGCTGTCAGCTCAGCTGCACGAAGGACAGGATTTCCTACCTCCAGCCAGCAAACACACTCTCAGATTTTTTACCCTCACGCCTTTATATTATAGTATTATTACTCTTTATAGTTTAATAAGTTTCCCCATTGTTGTGACATGTGACAGCAGCACCTGTGTTGGTGGTTGAAGCAAAGTGGGAACAATGCCTTGTTGTCTGTAACAAATACCTGTCAATTCCAGATTGACAATTTCTACTTAAGCTAATTTACAAAAGGAAAGGTAAAACACCCTCTCCCAGGGTATTATGAAAAGAAATAACAAAACATTTGATATATGCTTTTACAATTAGAACAAAACCTAAAGCTTTAGCTTAACAGCATAAAAGAAAATAATAGAATGGGAAAAAAATTAACGTGACCTGATTGACAGTCACTACAAAAAAAAAAAAAGTTATACATCTGTGTATATATTCTAATCTGTAAAACTAATGTATTCATCTGAAAACTGGGTGAAAATCTTCCTCCTTCTCTGCCAGACTGACCTAGATGTGCCATGAACCACTCCAAAGGCTGTGATCTGCAGGTGATGAAAGTGGCTTTGGCCTCCAGGACCAAGCCGTTACTGATTCACTTGCTCAGTGAACACAAGGCCATGTGTTTTTTATCCGTGCAGCCGGTATGTTTATAGCATTTAATGGAGCAGAGCGCAAGCTATCCGAGAAAGGGCTGGGTGTGCTTCGGAAAGGGAGTTCTTTACCAGTTCCCTCCTTCTTTTCTCCTCTTTTGGGAATTTAATGATGGAGTTTGGCTTTCTTGCTATGCTGACCATCCTCAACTGAACCCAAACAGGGTGGAAATTACTGGAAAAAAACCATTACGTGCCTTCCTTCGAATTCTCTGTACCGGTACGGACAGTGGCATGCAGAAGGATGCCCTGAAAGGGACAACAAGGCCCCTGTCCTGCTGCCATATACGCTCCACCACCACATGAACTATGGTAGTCCCAGCCCCTGTAGGAGTGCGCTGCATCTAATGGACACGTTAGCGAGAGGCCGTGTTTGCTGGGATACGGGCAGACAGACGGCACGTTTTAACAACGCATTCTCTTAAACACATCGCTTCCCTATTTTCTACCTTCTGCAACAGAGAAAATGGGACTTCATTAATGTTATTCCAGACAAAGAGCGGCAGAGAAATGTAACTTTAAAAAAAAAGCCTATATTTTTAAATTGAGAGAGACCAATTACAAAAGCTATAAACACTTTAATCATTTCTCTGAACATGTGGAAATACATACATTGTGAACCTTTTTCATAGGAAATGCTGAAATCCTTTCCTTAATGGCACATTTTCTTAATGGCTTTACAGTTTCTCAGTTCATTTCAAAGGGCTGTTATTTGTTATGTGGACATAAGTTTAGATTATGGTTTAGAATGCTGAGAGATGTTTGAAAGAATTATCTGGTGGATGGTGGCAGCTACTTTTGCGCTGCCTTCTGTTCTTGCTTTGAAATATATGGGGGTGGGGATACGGGGGGGTGTGTGGAATGCCTGCATGCTAAATATTCCCCATAAAAATGTGGGGTGAAATCCTGTCCCCGGTCAAATCAGGAACATATCTCTCATTTCTTCAACTGCCAGATTTTATCCAGGTATTTTACTTTATTAAGTACTAAAGTAAAAATAAAGTTTATAAAAAGGATGTCTTTATTCTTTGCAATGAGATATTTTTACCTTATGCTATGATTCTTTGATCTCTGGGGGGCATAACGATAGTATGTGCAAGACTGAAAAAAAAAAAAAGAACAAAAATGTGTTGTATAAAAAGAAGTCACAACAGGGGCATTACAGATGATGAAGTCAGAAAATTAGAAAACATTGATAATTTTGGAAACAGCATACTCTTTGTAAAAGATGAAATGTGGCCTACATGAGTGTCTTAGAATGATGTGGAGGTCTTGGATGAAATCCCAGCCCTGTTGATCGCAATGGGAATTTTTCCTTTCACTGAAACAAAATCAAGTTTTCATTTGCCCCTTGCTTTAAAAGCATGTGGAGGAGCAGAGGAATTTCTTCTTTAGGAATAAATCTTGTCTGGTTTAGACATTTGCACTCTCCTTTCCTGCCCTGCACTCTTCTCCCGTGTCTTCCAGAGCTCTAAGCTTGAGCTCCTTCACTACTCAAGTATCTCACACAAGGGAATCCCCCCTAATTCAGAGACTGCACTCATTCACCCAACGCCTAATTTATAATATTTGCATTGAATAACTATCGACACCCCTCTACCGTTGGTAAAAAGCCTGTTCCACTGACTCTGAGAACATTTATACAGACTTGGGAAAGCCTGAATGACATTTTGGGGGGTCCAGAAAATCACCCCCTGTTACAATCCTCTTGTCCAAACACGAGTCTTGCTAGAAACAGCAGAGTCTTCAGGGGTCTTCTGAAAGGAAAAATGGAAAAAATAAAATAATGATGGCACATTTTATGGTTAAGCCAGCCTCAGTGCCTGAATTTGCCATTAGTTCAAAGCAAGTAGAGATTGCTAATGTAATGCCACACAGTGCTTATGCGAGGTAAGAGCTGAAGCTCCCTCAGGGCCTCAGCCCCTGACCTAACATGGGTGCCAGCTTGCCTCGAGCCCTTCCTTCCTCAGAGGGTACTTCACCATTCCCTGTCCTGGTTTCCATTCCACTGTGAGGAGAAGGGATGCAATTGCCTGTGAATCCTAAATGTTTGGAGTCCTCAGCACTTTAAACATAACCTCTGAGAGGTTACTCCACTGTTACATGCTCTGTTACAGACATTTTACTTGTGCTTGTTGATGGAAAGGCATACTCTGGGTCATTGCTCTGTTCTCTTCTATCACAAATCCAGATATTACACTAACATGTCTTCTGAAATGACAAGGCAAATTTGACATGACCTGTGGGATCCTCCTGTGAGGAGTCACCACTCAGTCCAAACTATGGAGAGTGGAGTTCAGCTGAGGCGGACACAAATCAGTTAAAAGCTTTTTTTTCCCCTACTGTGGCTAAATTCACAAGCAAGGAAGACGGGGGTTTTTTTTCTGAAACAGTTAAGCCCGTAGCTTTCATTTTTTTCCACCACTACCACACACACACACTGGCTGTTCACCTGGTATTTGGGAGAGGGCTACAGACCCCTCCATATTAGGTAGTAGTGTGGAAGACTATAACCCATTGCCTTTTTTGTTTTGATGGAAGTCTCACATTACCTATTCTGCTTGCAGACTGGGGACCTTGCAGTACTTATTCTAAGTAGAGGTAGATGCAAATCGCTTCTCCATCTGCATCATGGACTGTCGCTTGCCACATGCAGGCTTTCCGCATGCCCAGTCAGCTCAATTACAGTGTTGACATGGCAAACATTGCCCAAAAGTTTTAGGATAATTTATATAATTTGTGCAATTAATCTGCAGTTTACACATTGCATAAAATTGTTGGAATGTTCTCACTTATTGGAGGAGAGCAGATAAATTCACCAAATGTCAACCTCTAAAGAACATATTCAAACAATGATGTTGTTCTATGCCTGTGGGGGAGAAGACTGAGCCTGGCAGCCAGATGTCCACCATGCTTTACTCCCAGAGAAAGAAAAGGCATGTGCTTGTGTGTGTGTGTGTGTGTGTGTGTGTGTGTGCACGCGCATGTATGTGTCTGCATGTGTGTGGGAGAGAGAGACACAATCCTGGAAAGGAAGATTTCTTTCTGTCTTTTAGCAATATAATTTAATTTTGAGAATCTTACATTGAATACAACCCACTTGGAATATGTTGATTTTGCCTTCCTCATCTAGCACAAAGGATGCCTATATTTTAATGCCTGGCTGTATAGCAGGGTTTTTCACTAAAAATTCAGTCCAATGACTTGTCTTAGCTGTTTGCAACAGACTGGGAGGTCTGCAATATTTCACATTGTAGTTCTTCCCTGTAAATTAGAAGTTGGATTGCACATTTCAGCTGTAGGTTGCACATCTTAACAACTGTAACTAGTGCAACATGAACTACTTTAAAAACAACATGTAAATGGTGCCTGAAGACCCAAAAGCTTCCTCGTAGGCATTCAGATAGCCTGGAAATCTTTGTGATGAGCTATGGCTGAAGCAGCACATATGTGGCTCATGAAGAAGTTACAGAGCTCACTTCACGCTGATTTGATGGGTATTGCTTGTAGAGAACAGGGGCTCCGAAGGACGTATGCGGGCGAAGATCCTTGTGCCTTCCTCTCCTGGGACAGCAATTCCTGTCATACTCTGGTGAATGAAAGCCTGTGCAAGGCAACTGGGGGGCTAAACACCCATGGGAATGCTAATCCTAATGCTCCTCCTGCCTGTCAAAACTGAGGACAACACTTCGGAGCTCCCAGGAAATGACATCCTACCTGAGGAAGGAAGAAATGCAGAATGAGCTTTACACAAACAAGGAACATACACCACTCACATAGTAAGAGTGATTGCAGTAATTGGGCTCTCAGGAGGACCTTTAGCTCTGGACTCCAGTGGACATTTAGAAATGCTGTGCACAGTCCAGAGACATCTTTATCAATATACAAGAGGAGAACACAGATCTCCTCATGTCTGAGAAATCTGCATGGCCATCAATAAGATTGGATAGCTTTATTGTTTTCATTAACCAGTGTCAGGTTTTAATGCCAGCTGAGGCACAAGCAAAGAAAGGATTTGCTTTCTTAAGATATAGTGCTCATGTGATTAGCCTTTCCACCCACCCCAGCTCATGATGCCGTATGTACTGACATGACCATCTCATAGTACTGCCTAGGCAACACAAAACCCGTAATTTATTTCTTCCCCCGATGTCTATAAGAGGCAGAGAAGTGCCATTACATCCATTTCACAAGAGGAAAAAAAAAGTCACTGAGAAACTAAGCAGACAGGATCACCCCAGAAATTCACCCAGGATGAAAGAGGGTACTAAAGTTCCTCCTAACAGACTGGCCAAGTCTCTTTCCTCTTGACATCTGTATGCGATTTGCTAATATTCCCAGAAGTGCAGATGTTACAACTGCCTTCCCTCCCACCAGTTTGTGAGCATGGTGGGAGGCCCTTCCACTTTGAAGGTTTCAGGTCATATTTAGCCTAAATCCATCTCTTTGCAATCAAACAGAGAAACACCTGTCAGTTTTGGGGAGCGCGCTTTGGCTTTAGGAGGTGAGGGACACTGAATATAGAGAGAAGAACAAAAGAACATCTGCTGGTGCTCGCCCCAGGGCAGGAGATCAAAGATCACCCTTTTTCAAAGGTGGTCATACTGTCCAGGAACATAAAACAAAATAAAAGACAAACTGTGATTGATAAGCAGATTCTATCACTCCATAGACGCCCAACAACAGAGAAAATATTTATTTATATTTCTCTATATCCCTTTATATATTGCTTCTTCCCTCCCTCAGCGCTTGTCTTTTGATTTCAGCTTGCTTAGCATTCTTTTTCATTATTGTATTCCCTACACTTTGGATTCTGGTTTACGTTCAAGTTCTTGTTTTACTAGAAATGCTACATCCTGGTGGAATTAAAATCCAAATTGGATTTAGAGCACTGCTTAATTTGAGCTCCACTGTCCCAGATGTTGGTTAGGTGCTGTGAACACTGCAAAATCTAATAACGTTTCTCACCTAAAAAAGATCCATTAATATAATGCTAGGAATGAGATGTGCGGAGAGCCATGGCAGCCAAAAGAAATCTGAGTAAAGGTTGCCAAAGTGCTTTTTCTCTCCTGAATTCCCACCCTCTCCCTGGGCTTTAGGTATTGCAGCACATGTGGAAGGCCCCTATAACACTAGGAAATGCTATACAGTTGTGATTTTGTAGAACAAAACAAATAGTCTTACCTTCTCTAATATTTAATCCAGATTTGTAGTTTCCCAGTGCGCCGCTGTAAAATCACCCCGTGTGGCGGAGTCCTTCGATAGCGCGGCAGCGCCAAGTCTCAAGGTGGCTGAGCCGAGGGTTATGTTTCAATTTGGCAGTGGAACACCGTTTCCATAGACAAATTAACATTGTTTCATTTCATTTTGACACCATAATGTCTTTTCCATAGACCTGCACTGACATTGTCGTGAAATCATTGCATCCCAATCAAGTGAATGGGAAATTAGCACCATGACACAAAACATACTGAGAAAGTAACCACAGCTTAGTTTATTTGTCAAACTGAAATACCTCAGCCACCTTCAAACGCATTTTCTGAAGCACCAGAAGAGCCAAGTGCAGGAATCAACACTAACAAAACACATGCTGTAAAATATGTTCTTTCCATTCAAGATTTAGGAAAGCTTCTAAAAACGAATGGTCCTTACTGCAGGCTTTGCAGGTTAGGGCTTATGCTCTCTCTCCCTCCCTCCCTCCCTCTCTCAGCATTTCTCTTTGGTGCTTGCAACTGAGCTGAGGGTTTCTAATTCCAGGGAATTGGTGCGACCTCTGCGTCCCCCGGCAGCTCAGCGCGCTCAGTGCAGCGGGAGCTGGGGAATGTTGCTGTTAGCATTTTGATTGGACCAAAGTGGAAATCATCTTGGGGTTTCCAGGGCTGGAGCTCAAGAGCCTCGGTAAAAGTGCTACCACGAGAGCTAAATTTGAAACCACAAAAATTTCTGTTTATAGCAGAAATGTCCTGTTTACTTTAACATAGAGAACAAGCAAAACAAAACAAAACAAAACAAAAAACACCAACAAACAAATCCAAAGAAACCAGTAGCCCAAATCACTGGATTCCTTAAACTTTTTTCTCTCAGACCCCAGCTTAACAACAGAAAACGCATTCATGTCCCAGCCTAAGAACATTAAAGGGGTGTAAATAAATATATATACAATATTTCCTTATGCCAGTGATAGTCAAATGCTACCAGCCCACATAACAATTTTCATTTCTCTTCACCCCATCCGTACACTTATAAAAATATTAAAAGAAGTCAAGGTTGTGCAGCCAGCGCTCAAAAACGTCCAAATTCGCCTCTCTGACACAAATCACACACTATTACTCCTTTCCTGGTATCTGTCACCTTTTTCTTTTGTGCCAGCCTGCTAGCAGCCCTTTCCCCGCTCCCAGAATCCACTGTCTCCTCATCGCGCCTCTCAGCCCTCTCTGCCCTCCCCAGCGTCTCCAGTGCTTCCCCTGCCCTTCTCTTCCTGCGGCTTCTTCTGCTGTACATCTTGTTCCTTCATCCCACGTCCCTCCTGCCTCCCATCACCTCACTCCTCCGCTTTTTAGGCAGCTGCACTGAGGGAACAAGGAAGAAACCTTCTCATTCTCTGTCTGGTGATGGAAGCATACCTGTAGCAACCAGGGGTTATAACCACAGGTATGTTACTACACCTGTAGTAGCCACAAGCAACTTAAGGAAAAGTCCTGCTCTGCTGGGGCTAGGCCAGATTCTGCTGCCGAACTTGACTGTACCTTTGCTAAGTGTGTGTAAGAGTAGGATTTTTATGGGGGATTATAGCCCAAGGAAACATGGGCAGATTTTCACATGGGTTTTAAACTCTTAGAGTTCATCTGTACCTAAACTATTTTTTTCACGTTTCTTCTTAAAAAATCCAGTCTGAGACAAAGACACGTTTTAGAAATATTCAGTCCAGAATTTTTAAGCTGAGCAACTGAAAACACATTAAAAGAATGTGAACTTGTTCAGCAGCTTTAACCGTAGCCTTATAACTGACCCACAACTGTAACAGCCTTACAGATTGTGTTTCTACAGGGTAACTGTATACATGTCCATGGACATGCCTCACCTAGAAATCAGAAGATTACCCCAGTCAGTAATGGGACAGCAACCTCTACAAGTCCCACTAGAGGAAGAGTGCGTTCAGGGGCACTAAAAATATATGGACTAAGAACAAAAAGTGTTGATGACAACATAAGGCTTAGAGCCAGGAAAGTAAAACCAGTTCGAATAGGGACATGAAAGTAGCTGGGCTTAAACACAGAGAATGTCTCACTCGTGTGCATCACATATCTAAGACTAAACCATAAAATGAAGCCAAGCAGTTCAAACCAGCACAAGCACACCCAGATTCTGCTTGCAGATCTGGGCCTTGTATCCCAAGACAGCCTTTCCCCAGTGTTTCCCCAGAGAAAGAGATTTCAGAGGCTGTCATCTGGACCTCGCTGAGCTTCCACCTGAGCCTTAGCAATCTGTGTTAGGGACAGAACAACCCGCCCGTCCCATCCGAGAGAGGAAGTATCCCTGCTGCCCCTGGGCTCAGGGGGCCTCTGCTTCTGTGAGACCGTCAGGTGAGAGCACCATGTGATAAAGAATGAGTTTTGCTTTGCCACAATCATGTATTTTTGAACCCAAAACATTTGCACCACCTCCCAAACTCTGTGACTGCAATGGCTGCATGCAGGACTTCAGTTCAGTAAAGAGAAGCCCTCAGATAAGGAGAAGGTAGTACTTATTAAAGCGATGGTAATTTACATCTTGTGTATCAGTTCACACCTTGCACTCCCTTTTGAGCTGAAGGGACCACAGGGATCGGTTGAGCTATCAGCTTATTTAACACTCATTCGCCCCATCCATGGACCGTTGCCAACAAGATACGTTTGCCATCAGCAAAGCTGATGCCTGAGTGGGACTGTGCCATAATCCTTTCCCTGTGGCCTGGCCCCAGGCACTTTTGCTCGCTTGTACTCATGGAAAGGGAAGAAAGAAGCCCAAAGAGTGGGCAAAAGAGGAAAAATAAAGGAATAATTTGTTTCCACATTCAACAACAAAGCAATCGTGTTTCACTCCTACCACCTCAATCTACTCTCCACTTTGCACATGTAGGTTGTGAATCAGACTGAGCCAAATTCACCGTTTTAAAAATCATCTAGGACCTGCCTTTTAATTTTCAGTGTCTTTTCCTCTTTGATGTGTTCATATAGTTTCCACTTACACTGTGCAAGAATCTCAGATATTCATGCAGAAGCAGCTGGGCCAACTCGCCTGTCACTTCACTCTCTTTCGCACTGCCCTGACAGCACAAAGCAGATGAACTCCAGTGGGTATCACCCTCTGGAAGATTTCCCTTGCCTGATGAGAACCCTCTGTTGTCATCAGGCTGTTGGCCAAAGCATTGACTTGGGAGGTGTTTGCCTCTTCCCAGCTGGCATCAAATTACTGTAACAGCCTCTCGGGTCTTCTAGAATAAGTAGGAGTTCAGGATTAAACTCCCATCCTGTTCGTAACAACTGTATCCAGAACCGCATTTCTCTTATCCATCCCACCCCTAAGGTGAGTGCTCGGATGGAGCCGGGCCATGTCACACTGCGGAGATTCATCCATCCCGAACACCAGCCCCGGGCTCACCGTGCTGCCTGGGGGCCTGGGAGCGCCTCGCTGAGCAGCCCCATCCCAAAAAAATGTGCACATGCTGCCTCTCCCTCCAAGCAGGGAGTCCTCAAAAGGCAACCTCTGACCCTCTGGTACCATACTTGCACCCTCAATTGCTTTTTTCAGCCAGAACCATGGTCTATAATGGTCCGTTTTATTCCTCAACAGTCTTTTTATACAGCTCTAAGTGGCCAGGATAGGGGTACAAATCTTGCTCTCAGATCTTGCCCTGACTGCCATACACCAGTTTGTTCAAAAGTATTCGGTGGTGAGGGACTAATTAGGACTCTCTAACTATAATTCCCAATTCCTCCATTCATTTACCTTAGCAGAATCACTTTTACTTATATCATGTTCTAACTCCTTTGCATGAAGAATGCACCACAGAAACCCAGGCTGGCTTTTGTGAGCATTGTGAACTGCCTTTCCAGCATTTTTTTATGTTGAATATTTTGAATTTGAATTTGAATATTCTGGTTAGTCTGTTTATCAAAATCCTATGCAGAAAATATGCTAATTGGCAGAGAAGCCTTTTCTTTTTTTCAGTGTCAACTTGCTCGCGCTGGATTCCTTACAAATGGAGCCGTAGTTTATTTTACAGGATACCTACCAGCCCACAACTTCCTCAGGTATCCGATGCAAACTGAGAAGCGCACCCAGCTGACATCCTCTGGGGCTTGAGCCGATTCGTGGACTAAAACCACAACCGTGGTAAGTGCACTGAAAAGATGACTAATGAGGAGGCTGCTTAGAACAGGGCTTGTCAGCGGTCATGTTGCTTTCGTTTTAAAAAAGCTAACAATACAAGGTTGCCTCATTGATATAACTCTTCCGAAAACTGGCACTTGTCTGTTATTGAGGCCCCATGTTGTTATTGTTGTTGCTTGGCTGGTAGCCTGGCTGGGGAGGGAAAGAGAAAGGGAGAGAGAGAGAAAAGCAACAAACGAACTTGGGAATCATTTCAAGGCCTAAGATGTGGACAGGTTTGCCGAGAGATATCTTGGAACCATACAAGGTAAACACGGTCTAAATCACCTGCTTTGGGAAGATAAGTACGGCGAGTTCTCTAAGCTAAATGTACACCGCTGAAATTTGATTGAAAACTTTGCGATGTGAAGACTGAAAATCACAAGAAGGAGGCAGGCAGCGTTTAATCTCCTGTTGGATGACAATTCAAGATAGACTGATAGAGATACCTGCTGCCTGATAAACCAGTCAATATTGTAGATGGTAGATACTTGCTGGAAACAGACACTGTGAAGGGGAAAAAAAATCCTCTTTATTTTTATATTTTCGTCCTGTTCTCAGCTCCCTGCTAAGCAAGACAAGACTTGTATTTTCCTCTATTAAGTTATTGCACCTCAGATGCGATGAGCACCCAAATTTCTTTTAAAGGGCATGTTGTTTTAGGTAGGAGTAACATGTATACAAAATGTATGTATGAAATCCAGGGAATTCTAAGTGTCTGAAAACCACAACATGATAGAAACCAAAGGTGACAGATCCTGCCACGATTCTTTATTAATTTTTTTCTTGTCTGTTATGAAAGAATTATTTGCCCACTAACCTATTGCAAACTGAATGGTGGTGTTTTGTACAAGCTGTGGGTCCTTTGAACAAGTGTACCTGGTTGCAACACCAGAAAAAAAAAAAAAATGAAGTTCGAAAAAGCACGAGGAAATCACAGAGAAGCAGAACACGCTATTTACACTTCTCTTTGAAAGGACTTGGATAAGTCCGTGTATACATATTCTCACCACAACACTTCAGTTTTTGTGTGCACCTATCCTTCGCGTTATGTTTATTACAAGAGCTAAGACAGCAGGCTTTCTAACAGCTCTCTGCTGCTGCTGTCTTACCATGATTTTCCTATCTTTTAATTAAAAGTATATTTCACAGCCAAGCCAAACGTTTTATAATAACAAGAAGGAAAGGCAGAGAAACAGCAAGGAAAACTTTTGACCTGCTGTGGACTGAACATACTTCTTCTTGCCATGCAACGAGACTAAATCATCGCATGTGTTGCTGATGGACATTCATCATTATTTCTTCCCAAACTGAAGGCATATTTCATTTTCCTGAAGCCTGGATTTTCTCCAAGTTTTGCAGGAAAATGTTGCTGCCATTGGAGCTTGTTGCTGTATGTCACCACCTGCTGGCAAACATCAGTTGAGGGTTTCTGTCTTGATTGCGCAGACGAAACTGCGTAGACAAGGACTTTTATCTTCCTTGATAGAGACAGATAGGTGGCCGCAAACAGAACATATGTTATTTAAACAGATTTTTGGTCTTGAATGCATATATTCAGACCAAGCCTGTTTGTAAAACATGCAATCTGAATCCTGCAAACCATTACTCAGGCAACTAGTTCTTAATAAAGGAGAAAAGATGCAATTGCACAGAAAAGGTTACCAATGTGGGTTCACAGACCTGAGTTTGCTAGAAAAATAAACCCAAGTTTAAAAATACAGTACAGGCTGCTGCAATATTTAATTAAAAATAATGTAGAGTGAAAACTCACAATAACCTCCTAGAAACAGTCCCAGATTTAAATTCCCTGATGTATGCTATTTATTTCACAGGTTTAACAATAAGAGTTTGGGGTTTTCTCTTCTTTTTTTTTCCCCAGATATTTTTAGAAATCAGCCTTTTGAATACGAAAGCATATTTTGAAGCACCTAATATTTATTCTAACCACTCTAATAGGTAGACGCGCATTGCAGTGTGGGCACTAATGCTGATAATTCATATCATTTATCTGATAGATCAGGAGCCATTACGGCCTGTTGTGTAAATTCATATTTTGGCACTCTTTAAAAAGTGGATTATTATTGACCCAATAGACCGTAACAGCTCCAAAGAAGCCATTACTGTCTATTGTGTAAATCCTTCATGGCGCATGTTTTATTGACCCTTTGGAGCCATCATGGTCTGTCTTGTCAATCCGGATGCCATGCATGCGTATTAAGGCTGCCTGCGTAATATCCGTACAGAGCGGTAGTTGCATTATTGATGCATGCCCCTATGAAATTACATTTTGAGCCACGTCGGCCAGCTGTTTTTTCCTCAGGTTCCAAAACACCCATTGTTCTGGTTCGCATCCTGAGCCAGAGATGAGGGCTACAAAAATTGCTTGAAGATAATGAAGATCTTACCCTTTTTTTTCTTTTTTCTTTTTTTTTTTTAAAAAAAAGGAGTGAAAATCCAGCTATCCTTCACCAGAAAGAAAAGAGAAATGGCTGTGGGTGGTCAGACCACAACAGTTCTTCCCTGTGACCACGTCTCCTCTCCCAGCTGCGCACACACAGGACAGTGTTGTATAAAGGAAATGTCCTCTCCCCGCTTCGGGGTCCACAAAAGCCACCTTGCTGGACAGTGGGGCGGTCAGTTTGCCTGCGCAGGGGGAAGGCTGAGCAGGGTTTGCCCTCTGCAATAAGATGACCAGCCTGCACAAGGAGCCAGCAAGCTTGCACACAACACTAGGCGAAAGGGCTCAGACGCGCTGTGTGCGCTGAGGTGCCTGGATTTGAGGGCTTTAATGAGAAACAGAAGGGAAAAAAATGAGACCCCAGTGGAAAGCCTGTCCTGAGGGAGTGCCTACTGCTACTTCCAGGCTGGAAATGTTCACCTGGCCAACCCTGCAAACCAAATTCCTGCAAATCCTTCCCGTCTGGCTAACCCTCCGCAGGGGAGCGGTGCGGTCCAGCTTGAGCATCGCTCTGCTGGGTGCACATCCGTCAAGGCAAACACAGCTCGTTGTCAGGAGCCCCTTACCTGCAGACGGTCTCACTCTTTTTATTCAATGAGTCCCAAACAAAAACCACACAGAAACTACATAACCTGCAAAGCAAAGTCTTCCTGAGGCCAGATCGAATTCAGCTGAACAGCCAGTGGGGCTGAGTTCAACCTGCAGCTGCCTAAATGCTTGAATTATTCCTATGCCTGGCATAATAAAGATCTAGTGTTGGCAGTGGTTGCTTGTCTTATACATTCATAAATATTTATCCAAATATTAATGAGCAGAAAAACAATTTATTTCTTTTTTTCCTAATTGTAACATCAATTCTAATATGTTTTGTTACTTAGTCACCTCACAAGTAAATTGATTTTCTTATCCACCAATAGGTATTTAAATGTTTTACAAGTGCATGCCAGGATCCTGAAATGAGAACCGTGTTTGGAACTCGTAGCAGGGCTGGTACTTTTAGATTTATTTAAATTATTTTTTGCTGAGTTATGTAATAAAGACACTGTATAAAGGATGGACAGTTTGATGCAATGCACATCTCTGAAGGCTTCTTCAGACAGTACACAAATACAACATATGTGTGCAAAATGCACAGCATGCTACAGAAAAGCATTTGCTCCTACTGTTCCTCTACACACATTTTTTTCTCTTTTCACACACACACCCACCCCACTCTTGTGCATAATATTGGCATAATTTATGACTGCCAGTTGCAAGTGTGGGTATCTAATTTCCAAGATGGCATTCGAGAACTCTTCTTGAAATCTAGTTTCCAATTCAGCAGCCTGCTAAAGCACACGGTTGGTTTAATGCACACAGAGAGTCCCGGCAAAGTCAGCTACCTGCTTAGCCACCTTGCTAAATTGAGGCCTCGCTTTTGACAGATCTCAACAAGTTTTCATCACCCACCTAGATAATGAAAGATGCAGGTAATCTGACCTTGCAGAGTAACTGAAAACTTTTTCAGCGATATTACTTGTGACAGCTGTATATTTCCTCGGAGGGGAAGATAAAGCCTTTGGTGTATGCAATTCACTAAAAGAACACTTTATTAGTCCAGCATTTCCTTGTGTGTGGCTGGAAGTTTTACCCGGTGCTCACCGACATGCTGCTGTGCATTAATTCCAAGGGACCACAGCAAACAACCTCTGGTGCTGATAAAGGCATGAGACCCTCTTCTTCCTGTGTAGGCACCCATAAGATCGCTAGGTGGTATGTATGGGAGATGGAGCTCCCCTGACATTAGTGGAATTACATCAGTGATCCAGGAGGCTCATCTGTTTCGGGTGGTCTAGAGATGCCTCTCGGTGCTCTCTCACATGAGGAACATGGGAGTTTTTGCATGTCTTTTGCATGGACATATTTTGTCATTTGTCTTTTGATAGTGAATTATTTGCCATTATTCTGAGAAAAAGAACAAAGAGGTCTTCTGATTTAGTAAAAGTATGCAGAATCCTTTTGCCTTTTCCCTGATGAGATTAAGAAGAATTTAGGTAGATCTTACATCGATGATGTTCATACACAGGATACAATGTTTACCAAGTAAACACATTTGTTTTACAAATGCTAGCTTTACCTCTTTTCTAATTCACTTATTTTTAGAGCTAGGAATTGATTTGTTCAGAGGTAGGAATAACAGTTTCACCACCGTCTTCAGGGGAGTTATACCCGATACACATCGGTGTAAGCATAGGCAAAATTTCAATCCAGTATCCTGGCTTAAGGGCTGTTTTCTTTCTCCTCACGGGTTTCTGAGACAAGGGACAATTTGTAATGTTGCCAGCCGAACCCCCTACAAGGAGAGGGCAATGGGGTCCAGCAGAGCTCAACATCTATTACAGACAGTTTAAGTCAGGAATAAGAACTACACCTTCTGGGAATATTATGTACACCTTCCTGGTCCCCATGTTAGCTACAGGAAAGGGAGACTAGATCAAGCAGCTTCATCTCAACACTGTTAAAAATTGCACTCGTGTACACCCCCACTACTACAGTTCAAGTCAGAAAAAATAAAATAAAAAAACCTGCACTAACCATTTTCACAGTTTTTCAAGGTTATAATAGAAATTCCCAGGGTCTGATACCCTTCTGGTTCAGTGCATAGCCTTATATATGCAAAAAAGAAATGCCCATGGTCTGGATTTTTGTATTTGTATCATAGTGTTCCACTTCTGTTCACAAAACTGTGGACAAGCGAGCCTTTGCCTGACTCTCTCAGGGCACACAGCCGATGGGCTGCCTGAAAGAGCAGGGCCACTGAGAAAAAATACAACCAAAATTTTCAGCATCAGGATCACCTCACTCATAAACTCCTGACAGACCAAACACACCGGAGCTGGAATTACTGAAAAGATGATGATTTACTGTCAGACTTCCCAACTGCAGCCAACTCTGAAACCTGCCACAAAAGGCAAACAAAAAACAAGAAAATATTTGATGACTTTGTATTTTTCCATGACAACCAACATCATTTATGACCCATTATGTAATGACATGAGCATTATACATTGAAAAGCTGTCTCAAAAGACATTGTAAATAAACATTTCTGGTTTGCAAACAGGAAGCCAGAGATATTACTGTGGAAGCTGAGAGGATGGGGTTGGATTCTTGAAATGCAAGTGATTTGTTTTTTCCTTCCATCTCTCCCAAACTCATGTTGCAGTCATATTGTTATTAGCTAATGCATGTCCTTTTCTCTCCACCCTTATAGCTAAAATATAACTTAAAAAAAAAAAACCAGCAATAGAAAGACAGACTAGTTAGGTACAAGATGAGAAGGAAAAGTGGCAAAAAGATAAAATAGGAGGTATAAATATTTGAGGCTACATGAATTTGAACCGCGAGCTGGAAGAATCCAACTTCCAACAGTGGCCCGTTGCAGAGGCTCCAGCAGAAGGCACAAAATCATAGAATCATAGAATCACCAAGAATAAATATTTCCATGGGGAAGCATCTCCAAACTCCACATATTGCAAATGCAGTTATGTTCTGTGCCGTGCAGGGGGAGGTTTTTCAGATACGTGTAGTCATTCTGGCAATGAGAGGTGTACAAAGAGAGGTGATAGTTTATCTTAGCCTAAGTATTTCTGGAAAATACAGTGTTTGGGGCTCAAAATTCTTTTTCAGGACTGAGACGAGCAGCAAACTTCAAGCCAGGCTTTGCTGATTCTTTTTCAGACCCGAAGAAGTGCCTGTATACTCAAAATCCTGTCTGGTTTTTGAGCTATGTTTCTCAGTCCAGTAACTGTATGTCTCTAGGAACCCTGCTCAGCTCCTACCCTTAAGCCATTACCGCTACTACAGCGCTACTGACCACCTGCCCTTGGCTGGAGTGAAGCAAACCCCTGACAGCAATAGGTGTTAACCAGCCAAACCGCACTCTTTTCCCACCGCAGCCCGCGCAGGGGGTCACGCCGCCGACTCCAGCGCAGCCCCCCGGGTCCAGCGAAGCACGGCTGCCAGCCGACACGGGAGTCGGAGAAGGGCTCACCACCAGCTTCCACCAGAGCAGGATCGGGCCCTTTCTCCTTTTGACATATTTCAAAACATCCCCTTTTTTCTATGCTAACTGCTCATAACAGTTGCCCGGTCCAGGCATCAAATAAACACTGGCTTTTATATCCCGGCACTAGTGTTATTGTGAAGGAAGTGTTCAGTCAAACAATACCACTGAACAAAATCTTTTCTCCTACTGATGTCGTGTGACAAATTTTTTTTTTCTTTTTTTTTTGCTTTAACCTGAATTTCTAACCCATTTTAAACCTGCCATTTTTTCATACGTTAATGGGAAGATTTTATTTTTTTTTACCTCCTTTCTCTGCTTTTTTCCCCCCCTTCAGTAGATGAACTTTAAATGCAATAGTGTGCTCATCCTGAGTGACCCTGCCTGCTGGGAGTAATTGTCTAGAGGAGAATAGAAGAATCTAAGAGCTTTTGTGCAAGGGAATAGAGAAGACAGACTTTATTATGATTCTGAATCGTAAGCGCGTTCTCTTTTTTTTTTTCTTTCTCTCTCTCCCTTTCTTTTTTTTTTCGGGTTCTAACAGCTGTTTCCCATCACAACCGGTGTTTGAAAGACACAGCAAAATTGAGTGTATCAGTATCACAATTAGTTTCACAGGCGGCTAATAACTTACTTGCCAGCCATGCCTGATTTAATCAGGACAGTCCTGATTTATGGTTGTTTGTCCCAGTGTCCGATTTTCTCTGCCAGCTCCATCACAAGGAGATGCATGCAGCCTGCTTCTGCGCTCCGTCAGGGCCACCGGTTCACTATGGTGGGCTTGCTGCACCGGAGGGGAAAAAGGAGGAGGCAGCTTAAATGAGAAGGCTGGAGTCCTCTAACGCAACTCGGGAAACATATTCTTCTTACTGTGATAAACAGAGCGGCTCACTCTGGTGCAGGCGTGCCAGGCTGACTTGTGGGGGCTTGTACATTTGTCAAGGTATCTCACAGCGGCCTGCTACCCCCCTCTTCCCTTGTGACCTGGAGGAACCTCCTGGGTTAGGGTCAAGAGGTGATTTTAGCAGCACATTATCTCAAGCCTGCAAGGCCCTGAGCTGCTGCGAGTGAGTCTTCTGTCAATGGTGCCAAATTACGCGTGGCTCATTTTTGCAAAGTGATCTACTGCTGCAGCTCATTGGGGACAGAGCTGAGACCATCCAACTCATTTTTCTTAGGACTGCAAGCTGGTCTGGAGGAAGTCCCAGCAGCGAGAGCCCGGCTCATGCCTCTCTCACTCAGCAACTCTACTCTGTGGAGCTGAAAAAAATGTCCACGAGAAGCTATTTAATGAATCGGTTGTAGCACTTAAAAGATGAGATCTGAGGGAGTCTTGCCTGTGGATGCAAAGGGGCAGGAAAAAGAAAAGGAGAAAACAGGTTTGTAGGAGGCTTTTGGCTAGGCTGGCTATACCAGTGTTCCCGCCACTTAAAGGAGATAGGCAAATCTTTTCCTTAAAGAACACAGAAAAGTAAGCAAAGCTGTGCTATAAACAGGCATCTGAATTAACACCTGCACGGCCCTTCAGGGTGGGTTTCCCCACCGCCGCCTGCAGATCACTCCAGCACTCTCCTTCACGTCTTCCTGCCAGGCTCTCTCCGCTGGGATGGGTACAAGACCAGAGCAATGCCTAAGCCACCGCTGAGCCGAGGCCACTGCCTATTCCTGGCTCACTTTTAGCTTGGGCTTCCCGAGGTAAAGCAAGGGAGAAGGTCTGTTTCTCTCTCATCTTTTGGTTCAGTTTGATTTTGCCTGTATTTCTGAAGTGGAGAGGAGGTCAAGGTCCGAATCCATGGCTGCACTTTCTAGGTGCCACTACAGTAACAATAACCTTCGGGGATGTCTAATTAGCAGAGCTGCAGCACGTTCACGTCAGAGGGAGCTTGTGCGTCGTGATTAAGAGTGTTTTCAACCTGGGAACAGAGGTTTTCTGCTTTAGTTTGAAAGGTTGTCGTGGAAAATCCCTTGTGTCACCTGTTTTTAAAGATGTGCCTTACACTCCTATAGTTAGCTCTGAAACGTGAAAGACAAGATGGGCCTTGTCATCACCTTCTTAAGTCAGGGATCTGGAAATCTCAGGCCCCCGGTTTGAAAGGGGAGATGCAAGCAGGCACTTCGCACCTTCCTTTTATGCACTGGGGGATCGTGCTGCAAGGGCATTGCTTCGTACTGCCCACACACTCCTGGTCCTTGCCCTGAGGAGCTTACAGTTTGGGTAGAAAGGCAACAAACTCACTGCGGGGCTTGAAAGGAGGAGTGGTGGCGTTTTATTGTATTTTCCTCTTTTCTTACCTTCTATATAGTGTTTGGTAATGCACGACAGAGAACACGCAGTTATTCGAAACATAACAACTAACCAAGCTGCAAGAGAGGGTACTGACTAGTTCCCTGGATGAGAAGACGCAAGCAGAGGCCACAGCCCGTGTTTTTCTCCAGCTGGAGGAGTCGAATGCACATTTGCAAGCCCCCATTTCCCGAAGGAGCAAAATGGGGAGCATCTCAGTTGCTCCTTTCGCTTAGTTTTACATAGATTCAAAACGCAAATTTGTGTTCAGGTTTTCGTGCTGAATAAAAGCCCTCTTGCACAATACCTTTCAGAAAAGATATTCACACTGCTTCAGCTGGAGTGTTTCCCCCCATCTCTCAGGTTCCCTATCAGCTGTTTCTAGCCCGCCCCCCCTTCAGTACGGAGACACGCTGACTTGCCCTGCAGCGGGGTCCAGTCTCTCTGTATAGTCCCTCATGGGGGACTTAAGCTTTTCCCAGAGGCCTTTGGAGGGGCCTCAAGCTCTTCTTTGTTTCAAGCTAAAGGGGACGGAGGCAGCTTCGAAACCTTAATGGAGGCAGCAGCCTCATTTTTAGGATTTAGAAGACCCAGCCTAGGTCCTAAAGCAGAACCTGGGTCTAACACGTCCGTACAGGCAGGTATCCAAGCACATGGATTTGGGTGCTGTCGTCCCCATCTTCTTTCCGAAGGACACGTCATCATTTTCTCATCAAAGGCAGTAGAAAGTGGGACCGGAGCTGCAGTGAGTCCGGTAAGAAATCTGCACTCAGGATTACTTCTTGCAGTTCTCTTTTCTTCCTCTGTTTACACAAAAGACAGACCACGTTCAATGGTATCAGCGCAACCCAACCATGATACTCATTGAGCAGTTAACACACACGCACATACAAAGAGAAAAAGAAAAAGAAAAAGTGACAGTCTATCCATCTCACTTGGCATGTTTATATGTCCTTCTTAGCCATAAAAAAGAAGGCTGTTTACAAAGCGGAGTGTCGGTAACATTGTGTAGAGGAACACTTATCTGAGAAACTTTGATCTCCTTCTGAAGCACCGTTACTCTGGGACTGAAGGGCTAATGGCTCTTTGGGTGGGAGAGAAAGTTTTTCAAGAGGAAAAGAAGGAAGTTTATTGTGCTATCTAGTGGACACATTTAGAAAATCCTGCTCCTCGGAAACAAGTCGTGGCTGCGTCACCGGCAGCCTTATCCCACATCGCGCGGGCTGCTGAACGGGGGGGGAAATAACAAGACGTTGAGGCCTCCTGTAATGGGATAGCGGGGAAGTTGTTACTCTAGGGCAGGCCTGCTATCTCGCTCATTTAAGTAACGGACATATTAATGGAGCTGAGAGCTAAACCAGACACACAGCCTGCCTGCTGGAGCTAACGTTTTCCATTTACAGGCTCCGGGCCGCATTTTACAATACTGATTCACGTATCTCGCTCCTACTTGAGTGAGTAATCGTGTTGGCTTCGAGAGCACGAGCAGAACATTGGCCTCGACAACAGGAGTAAAAACCGCTGCCAGGAGAGCGACGGGATCAGATCCTAAAACATCTAGTGATGAGTTATCATTAAAAATAACAATACGAATGCTTTATGTGAAAAGGATTGTGAATTTCTGGGATCCAAAAAGGAGGTTGAAAAACACACATAAGGCTCAGGTAGATTCGGTTTCAGACAGGTCAGAAATTCCACAAGAACAGCATCATTTACTCCACTGCCTTCGCAAAAACTGCACAAAATCTTGCCCAATCCTTTTTTCCTTCCTAATTTCAAGTTTGCCGGATCTGCCTAAGACGCCGAGAGCAACTTGATGCTCCGCTGCAGGCAAAGCTTTGGGTATCTCCGATCCTTCCTGCGAACTCGTTTCTCTAAAATGTTTGTTAAAACACGCTGTCGAATCAACACTTAATAGCACAGACCATCCTCACAAACACAAACAGCACCTCCGGAGGCTCACACATGGCTGCTCTTCGCTCGCATCTGCCCTGCTGCTCTCCCATTTTGTTCCTCCGTGCTGCCGCTTGCACTGCCCAACTTCTCAGATCCGTCGCTGAGTCCGTCGTCATTCAAAGGCCACCGAAATCCTTGGGAGCCCACCCAATACCCGCTGCCGGCTTCGGGTCCCGCCACAGCAGTTGTGCCGGGCGAGCATCGAACGCTTCCTTCGAGGCACTGAACAACCCTGTTAACTAATCTCATTAAAAATATTGCCTCGCTAGCCGGCCTCCGCACAGTCGCGTCTGCTGTATAAACCTCTATTTCTCCTATAAACATTCTTCAGGAGACAATATCGAGACAGGCTGGAGCTGCCTTTCACAAGTTGCTGGGCCTGCTGAAACAATCAGCTTGAAAGACAGACTTTAAAAGATCGGGGGTTTGTGCCCGCAAAAGAAAAGCAGCGGCTTCAAAAGAGTGTGATTTATACGAAAGGGAGGGGAAAAAAAAAAAAACAAACCCAGAAGGAAGCAGAATAGTTAGGCTCATTGAGTTTCCATCCTGAAGTTTTCCTTATTTTGCTAAACTGTGGAGGACCGCGGCCAGGCCCCGTCCAGAGTGCACGTTTGAACCCAGATTTACTGACGACTGATAGAGCAGTCACCAAAGTTCAATTTATGTCTTTCTTCTTCCAAAAAAACCAAGGCATTTGTAAGCCACCGTATTTTTTTGGTGGGAGACAAATAAGGCAAGTGTTATTGCAGAGTGTTTAAAATAGATAGTACCCCATTTGGAAACCAAGATGAAGTACCCCTCTATCTGGCATAGCCTTGAAACATTTACAGAAAGCCTTTTAATGGAGATTTAGTGCAAGTATAATAATAACACAGAATTTGATACCTCTAGGAAAAAAACTGCCTGGTGCTCCCTTAACAACCACAATTACCGCACAACTTGTTATACCCAAAGTTAATAAACCGGAATTAAGGTTATGAATAAACTTTATTAACCAGCAGGAGCCCGTATCCTTCTCCCCCTTGTGACTGTCCCACAAGCACCGAAGCCCCTTACGTTTATCCCTTGGTTTACCTTTCCTGGGGCACGCGGCCAGCCCTGAAAGCTCTGGCAGCGACTGAGATATACTGGGGGCCAAGCCAAAACAAAACAAAACAAAAATAATAATAATAATAAAAAAAATATATAAAACAAAACAAAAGTAAAATAAAATAAAACAAAACAAAGTAAATAAAATAAAGTAAAACAAAACAAAGTAAAATAAAAAATAATAAATATAATACATGAAAACAAAACAAAATAAAATTTAAACAAAAAAATAAAATAAAATAAAATAAAATGTAATAAAATAAAATAAAACAAAATAAAGTCAATAAAATAAAGTGAAACAAAACAAAGTAATAAATAAATAAATAAATAAATGTCAACAAAACAAATTAAAATTAAAATAAATAAATAAAATAACATGTAATAAAATAAACAAAGTAAAAATAAAATAAAATGTAATAAAGTAAAACAAAACAAAATAAAAAATAAAATAAACCAAAATAAACCAAAGTAAAATAAAATAAAAATAAAAATAAAAATAAAAATAAAAATAAAAATAAAAATAAAAATAAAAATAAAAATAAAAACAAAACCAAAACGAAATAAAAGTAAAATAAAAAAATTACCACCCACCCCCCAAAAATAATAATAAAAACCCAACCCAACCCCACCCCAAGCGGCAGGGGTCTGTTTGCTGCCCTGCAGGCCCGTTGCCCCGTTCCCGAGCCCCGAAGACGCCCGGCCGGGGGCGGCTGTGGGGGAGGACGGGCCTGCCGGCCGCGGGCGCGGCGCGCAGCCGAGCGGCGCGGGCGACACCGTGTGGCCGCAGGCGGGAGCACCCCCCGCCACCGCCACCGCCACCACCGCCGCCCCGCTCCGCGTCCCCCGCCCCGCCACCCCGTACCCGCGGGGATTCGTGTGGCGACGGCCCCGGGTGCGGCGCCTGCCGCCGGCTGCCGGCCGCCCCCGCCACAGGCCCGGGGGCGGGAGGCGGCTCCTTTCCTGCGAAAGGCCGCGGGGTGGGCTGCGGGCCTGCCGGAGGCGGGGCGCGCCTGCCAATAACCCCGGGTGCAGGAGGGGCACACCGCCGCCTGCGGGCTCCGTTGCGGGCGGCCGAGGGCAGGGCGGCCGGGAGGGGCAAGGCGGGGCCTGCCGGGGGCAGCAGGGCGGCGAGGTGGGCGAGGGAGTCAGGGAGAGGGGGAAGAAGTTGACCTCCCTCAGCCCCGGTTCCTCATAGGAACCCGGGTTTTTTTTTTTTGAACCAAACTGCTTAAGAAAGCGGGAGGAGGAGAAGGCGGCAGCACGCTCCCGGGGCCGTGCCTGCGCAGTTTCTGGGTCAGATGTCCTCCTGGGGAGATGGCTTTATTTAGACAGAGTAGGTGATGATGAGATATCATTTGGTGGGCCAACAGAATTACAATGCCTGTGGTTTGGGCCTCTACAAGCCTGTCCTCAATTATTTTTGTTTGCTTTGGTGCTTCCCCAAGTCTTTCAGATAGAGTGTCTTCACTCATGTTTTTGTTCTTTCAGGAACAGGCACAAGAATCCCAAATCCAGGCCTCCTCTGACAGCGCATCCCTGTGCCAAAAAAGGCCAAAGAAGTTGTAATTGCTGTCAGAAATGAGCTTTCAACAGGCCCCTGCGAGTGGAGACAGCAAAGAAAAAAAACAATCCTTCCCTTGCTCGCCCCCCAAAATGCCCGTAAACCTTGATCTGCCGACAGAGAAGGGCCAGCGGTGGAAAGGGCGAGCGGTGCAGTCACAACCTCTGCTAATGGACCTCCTGCTTTTGAAGCTGTTCAGTACCGCCACCTGCTCTCGCCAGAGGATATTAAATAAACAAAACCAAGATATTAAAAAGCTCTGTAACATAGCTGCTCTCACAGGTAGAAAAGGAGGCTAGGTGCTTCCTGCTCTTCAGGATATGTTAAATTTGAGGTGTGTATCCATATTTCGTGTGTGATGGTCAGTCTCCCATTAGCCTTCCCCCCTGCCAAACACCGTAGGAACATTTCAGGTTCCTGAACATAGATTTCTTGCACTGCTCTGGATGCTGTGGGCTTTCTAAAATATCTGCATGACCTGAAAGAGATGACATACGAGCTTCAGAAGACCCACGTTTTTCCAGAGAAGTGGTGATTGCCCCATGGGATAGTCAAGAACGTCTAAAATGGCACTAAAAATGGATGGTTAGGCAACTGTATCCCACCCACGTATCCAGCTTTCTTGCCTCGTACTTCTGTTAGGTACAGGCACTCAAGAAGTCTGGGGTCTTCTAAACATCCCCTGTGCACAGCTGAAAAGAACACAGGTGGAAGGTCACCAAGAATCAGGTAGTATTTGAATGAGGACAAGTGCAGGGTAGGAAGCCACTAGAGTTACAGTGATGGTTGCTGCACCTCTGTGCCCATGCTCCAAGACTTTAGCACAGATTTTGCCTGCAAGGGGGAGGTCTTCACCCCAGGTTTATAACCTGTTGCCATTAACCCTGAACTGACCTTACTGGTTTGGTGGAAGGAGCATCCCCGGTTCCTGGCCATCCAAACCTCATCTCAAGCAGTGGGCACTGGAAGATTGTCCACCTCCTGCTGTAACCAGGTCAAACAAAGCACCCAGTGTCCATCCAAACCCTCTTATTACCTCGCTGTTGTTAGATGAATTTTAAGGACGGGAAAGAAGTCACTTTCACCCCAGCAAAATGTATGTTGAGATGACTGATCACAAAATTGGAAACAAGGTCACCAAACAGAAAAATAATGAAGAGCATTTATAGGTATGGCCTTTCAGAGCAGAGCTCTTCTCTTAAGAGACCATGTCTAGGTGCATAATGGTGAAGCCACCCCATCTTTGGATCAGTGTAGAGAAACTATTAAAGTATCTTCGTAAGAAACATGGCTTTCATCTCTCAGTCTAAGGAAATATCTTCAGTGAGAACTTAAACTGAATATATATATACAGAAAAGAGACCGTTCTTAAGCCCACTAGGAGCCAGCGCACCTTTCTTCTCCTCCTCCCTGTGGTTCTGTTTAAAGCGAGAAACGTCTGGTGCTGGGAATAATGCAAACTGCAGCTTTATTTCTGTCACCCGGAGGAAGGAGGCTTCTTTCTTACGGTGGTAGTTCAGCTTCACCTGAAATCTGGTTCACTCCTCCTGCAACGTAAATGGAGCAAGAAGAGTCTCAAACCTCCCTCACAAATTTGATTTAGGTAACACTTTTTCTGCTAGTCGCAATACTGCATAATCACGTACCTTAAAAATTAATGATTATATCAAACCTATACATATATAATTTAACATAAAATGGTTACACCGTCGTTAGCAGGTTGCCTCCAGCAACCAGGTTGCCTTCTAACAAAGAAGCCAAGCACGACACCAAAATATTCTGAATGCCCAAGGTGGGAAGAGATGCGTTTGTGTTAAACACAGCTTATTTGCGGGGGGGGACTCTTAAAATACCCTTGCTGTACAGATGTCAAATGCACATTTATCATTAATCTCTGAAAACTGGTGCCCGCTGTCCTGTGCTACAGCTCTAACTCCGCGCTCTGGAAGCAGCCCCTGGAGATGTATGGTACATTTTGTCTAAGGCTACGTATAGCCTGGCACTTTTTGCCTTGCATTGTGTCCCTTTGGACATCATATAATAGGATGCAATGTAATACAATATGACACTAAGACTAATATAACAACTTATATTATTATAGTTGAATTTAAACTGCCTTCCCTGATGGGTGACTGCTCTATTGACTGGCACGACAGCAAATTACAGAATCACAGAATCACCAGGGTTGGAAGGGACCTCTGGAGATCATCTAAGTCCAACCCCCCTCCCCATTTTATGCCATGATATGAAAGGAGAAGCAAGTGTCAGCACCTAAAAATACCACAGAGCCATTGATTTTGCATCAGGGTGTGTGGATCCATCAGGAGCACAACAGTCTATTCTGCATGGTGTTTTGCAGTACGCTAATAACTCAGGTGTTGGGATTCTTGCAGGAGGACTTAGCTTCTGCTGGACAAGCATCTGGAGGTGGTGCTGGTGGCTTGGGAAAGTGGTGGTACCCCTGCCATGGGACTTCTCTCCCTTTCTTGAGCCCACTGATGCTGACCCCATGCTAGACTGGTCTACTTTGATGTGCTCCTGGGTAGAGAGAGGCGTGTTGACAACTGGAAGAAAATAATAATAGTGTCCATTCCTTTTTCTCCTCTCTGCCAAAGCAGAAAGGTCATAGAGATATGATTGCCCCAGCTCTTTAGAAAGAGATTGGTGAAGGCCAGGGAAAAAGTCCAGTACTACAAAGACCAATGTAGTATCAGCACTCAATAGCTTTGATATTGCAGACAGAATCACGATGTTACTGTGATATCAGCACTTCACCTCCTCCATGTTATTCTCCGTTTCAATGACTAGTGTGGGACGAAGAGCCACTGAATGCTCTCCTGTACATGGGGTTTGCAAAAGTGTTTTCTTCAGATCACCTAGAAGGTCTCAGAGGAATTGGTTGAGGGCCTGGAGGTCAGTGCCTTCAAAGGGCTGAAGCAACCCTAGCAACCCTTTCATTTCAGTAACTGGTCTCCTCACTCATAGGCTGCCTGATTTTACGTTCTGGGCTTGAAACAAGGTCATTGTGCACGGGAGTTTTCAGGCAGCCTCATGAAATCTGCTCCCTATTGATAGATTTGTGGTGAAGGAACGTCTTGATATTTGCTCTTTACCTCTATCTGTGTCTCAAAGCAGACAGTTGATAGCGTCCAAAGTCATCACAAAGAAGCTACATCATTAAATGGCTTGCATTGGTCTTTCAATCTCATCGCTAAGAAACACCTAGATACCCATCAAAGAAGGCTGCCTGTCTAAGTGTGGGAAGAGGGTTTCAGGAGGCCAGTAAAGTCAGAGTTAGTAAACCAAAGTGGAGAAAGTGTTAGAGAGGCAAGGACCTTTCCAGGACCCTGGCAAGTCTGGAATTGTCTCCCATTCCTAAAGAAGGAGCCTGAGCTGCGGCATCTCCACTGTCAACCCTGAATGTACACTATGGACATCTTCACATAAGGAAGACCTTACTTCTTATTAAGGACCTTACTCAGCTAAGTCAGTCCCTCAACTACTGAGAACTGCATCAGTGAAGGCCAGCGTAGTGACTCCTAACTGAAGACTTAGTGGTTGTCAGTTCAGACCACAGGACTACCAACACGCTGCTTAATACCCCTTGTGCTTTGCACCGACTTGAGGATCCTTTGCAAATTCAAATACCACGTGTTCCAAAAGTGTCAAAAACATGAACAATCATGCCGTCCCAGGAAGGAACAGTTATACACCATGTCTTGCCAGGTACAAATGAAACCAGAATTCTTGACCATAGCCATTACCTGGTAAGTAGGTATAGCCTGGAATTTAGCAAGATATGAAGGTAGTCTTAGTTCTATGGTGGAGAAAAGTTTTACCAGTTCTTCTCACTCATCTAAGCATTTGGTTTCATGTAATTAAACATGCCAACCAAAAAAAAAAAAAACACACCAGTCCTTTTTCAGACTGACAGTTAAGCCCTGACTTAAAACCAGAACCTCAAGTGTGTTCAGAGCTGAAAATCCAATCTGTCTGACATTTTGTCTTTTAACACATGCCATTGTAACCCCAAATTAAAGGCAGCACTTATATTGCACCAAGCTAAATCACACACACTTCAGAAACTTTGGCATGTGAAGGAAGCATAGGGCAACATAAAGATAGTGTCAGACCAAATTTTCAGCCTCCTTTTCTTGGTGTTTTGAATTTTACTCAGACCTTCAAGGTTATATACATTTCATGGTTTAATTTCTGTTATTCCCTAAGGCACTGGTGCATATTTACCCACTAACTATAATAATTCCTTTGAAACAAAGTAATTTATAATAGGCATTTTACGATCCGTTCAGATTTGTTGTGATCTAATCGGCAGGCACATATTTGGGAAATCTAAAATCCTTTCAAGATTTTTACCTTGAGACAGGCTAAGAATGCACAACGCATAAACACACATTCATAACAGTTCACATTTTAGTAAAGTGATCCATTCTCCAAAGCCAGCAAATATATGTAATAAACTTAATTGAACATTACCAACCTTTCAAACCTTAATTGCACTGCTTGCTTAAAAAAGAAGAGTTTGCGGAAATCTTTTTGTAAATCAAAGGCATGTTCAAGCTGCAGACACAGAGAGAAATGGGAAAAGTTAGGCTTGGCTGGATTGTCACTTAGGCATGATTTTGAGTTTACAGATTTAAGTCAGTATCTAAATGCGACTTAAATCTTTAAATTTGGTGATGGCCAAACTTCAGGAGTTTGTTAACTCAAAATCAGAAGACTGCCTTATCACTGTATCATGTATCAAACCCACTTTTTGGTAGTTTGATCAGTTTTGCTGTGAGTTGGGTGAACTCTCAGGTAGCTCCCACCCCTAGTTGCATAGAGCTAGATCAGCGTAATAAAGTCGTCGCACAAGTCGACACACCGCACCATTTCTGCTCAGAAGAGACTTTCTATAGTAGTGCTATACCAGCCTGAACGTACGCTGTTCCTGCTAAGGGATTAATGATGATAAATAAGTAACTATAGGAGGGTAAGTAGGTGACAAGAGTTGGAAAATTTGGTAAAGTAATAATCCGGCAGTTTGAGATGATGAATGGCTATATTCACTTCTTTTGTGTCATGGGACACAGACTTCATACTTCAGTGGATGAACCTGAGCTGTGACTAGTGTGACTCAGGGAAACTTTGTGAGAATGCTCATTACTGCTTACGAAAAAAGATGTAACAAAATATTTTCTCCCAACATTCCCTTGTGAAAGAAGTCTCTTCGACCAACATCTCATAATTAAACAATACTCATACTGTGGCACTGCCTTTTCTTAAACCTCCACTTGCAAATATCTGCCAGGATGTCTGGCAGTCATGTTATTTTTTGAACATAAATTTCTAATTGTAACGACTGCAAGCTAAAGCTTGAAAACATGAACACTGAAGATTAAGATGCCAGCAGATAAGTAAAATAAACCCAAATCTTTGCAATTTTTAATCCATTTCTGTAATCTTTTCCATGTCTTTCTCCTTATCACGTTACTCAAAATAATTCTTATAAAACTATTCTTCCCTAAACACACACCTGCACAGCACATGATTTATTATTCTTCTTTAGAAGGACAAGAGTTTGATACTCACCAGGAAAAAAAAAATACAAACGGGCTAGAAAGTAGATATTTCTGATTAAACTGGCCAAGTTCTTTGCTGATATTTCCCTTAGGTAGTGAAGGTTAAACCACAGGGGTGGGTAAAGGTGATTCTTTAACCAAAAAACATATTCTATCTAGTGGTTAGATTTTCCAGACTTTATATATTTTGCCTATTTAACCCATAGCACAGAAGAAAAACCTGAAACAAAATTCCTTTTTGGAAGTAGAATCACAGAATGGTAGGGGTTGGGAGGAACCTTTGGAGATCATCCAGTCCAACCCTCCTGCCAAAGCAGGTTCACCCAGAGCAGGTTGGGCAGGAATGCATCCAGGCCAGTTTTGAACATCTCCAGAGAAGGAGACTCCACAGCGTCTCTGGGCAGCCTGTCCCAGTGCTCTGGCCACCCTCAAAGAAGTTTTTCTTCATGTTGAGATGGAGTTTCTTGTGTTCCAGTTTGTGCTCGTTGCCCCTTGTCCTGTCATTGGGCACCACTGAAAAGAGTCTGGCCTTATCCTCTTGACACCCACACTTTAGATATCTATAAGCATTAATGAGATCCCCTCTCAGTCTTCTCTTCCCCAGGCTAAATGGACCCAGGTCTCTCAGGTTTTCTTCATAAGAGAGGTGCTCCATTCCCTTGATCATCTTTGTAGCCCTTCGCTGGACTCTCTCCAGTAGTAGTTCCCTGTCTTTCTTGAACTGGGGAGCCCAGAACTGGACACTGTATTCTGCCTCTCTCTTACCTCCAAGATCTGGGATTCCTGAGGGCCGGCCTTAGCAGTAAAGACTAAAGCAGCATTCAGTAACTCCACCTTCTCTGCACCCTCCATCACCAGGGCACATACCTCATTCAGCAGCAGGCCCACATTTTCCCTAGTCTTCCTTTTACTACTGATGTACTCAAAGAAGCCCTTCTTATTGTCCTTGACATCCCTTGCCAGTTTTAATTCCGAGTAGGCCTTAGCCTTCCTTGTTGCATCCCTGCATACTCTGACAATGTTCCTGTACTCCTCCCAAGTGGCCAGTCCCTTTTCCATGTTCTGTAAACTTCCTTCTTCCATCTGAGTTTTTCCAGAAGCTCCTTGTTCATCCATGCAGGTTTCCTGCCTCCTTTGCTTGATTTCTTGCTTCAAGGGATGCACCGATCTTGAGCTTGGAGGAAGTAGTGCTTGAATAAATATTAACCAGCTCCCTTGCACCTCCCTTCCTTCTAGAGCCTTAGCCCATGGGATTCCCACCATCCCACCAGTCCCACCATCCCGTAGTTCCTCATGCACTGAGCTGCCCCTGTTTGGTTCATCCCTGACATGCCATGCTCAGCAAGGAGAAGACAGCAGCTTTGTGCTACGCAAAGTTCTATGGTACTCTCTGGGGCTATAGTAACACTTAAGTGTTGCGGGGTAGGAGGGCTGTGAAAAAAATGGGAAGAAAAGGCAGAGGAGAGCAAGCCACTGGAATAGGGGGAGGAATCGGAGAAAGGAGGACTGCTTCACAACCCTCACCCATGGCTCCACCCTGGTTACCTGGATTTCAGATGTAGACATGGTTATGGGTGCCTCATTTTGCGGATGTCCATCTTGAGGTATTTTCTAGTATCCTAAACAAATAAACCGTGTGTCAAGTAAAAGGTCTTTCTATAGTGGTATCAGATTTTCCACCTAAAGCCAAGGAACTTACTGCTCTCTCTCAGTGAGAGTTTTTCCTGTTTTTTTTCAGTAGGCAGTAATAGGGACCTCATTAAACTCTAATCAAAGTCCATTGAAACTTAGATGGATTTTGGGTAATCCCTTCAGAGACAAAATTAAATCTGGATAGATAGATAGACAGATAGATATAGACAAAACAGCAATTTTTTGTCTGGGATTTGAACTTTCATTACAGATAGGTGCTTCCAGGTTAAACACATAAGAAAATGTCCTCCCCTCCTCCTTCTTCCATGCAGCCCTGTGGAATAGGGCATAACCTAACCTTACTCTAGTTTCTCTGTTTTCAGCTGCTGAGGGACAGTGAACAGATCAGGAAGCCTGTTATTCCAAATCTGAAATTCCAAGTGCATTACTTGTTCAAATTAAGCCATGTGATACTGTTTTAGTTCATTGATTTGACAACTGTGACATTTAAAACAATGTTTCTGATACAGAAACTGCTGGAAAAGCAAATGAAAAATGTCCCAAAAGCAAACCATTGTGGAAAGTAAGCACAGCTGGACCCTAATTGTTTAATAAATTGGAATGAATATTCCCAGAACAGATTTTCAGTATTTAGCCATGTTTTAAATTGCAAGACTTCTGAACTTTCATGACACCTGGAAAACATACCGTCCTCACTCTCTCCCCAAACTGAGTATTTCAAGAATTTTTCTTTTCTGTATGAAAGAAAAGCCTGTAAGTTCAAACGTGATTATCTCTATTTTTAAAGCATAAAGTTTAAAGCTATAATACACAGAACTTTGAAATAATTTAGGCATCTAGTGGTACAAATATTTATTTACTGGGATTTTCAAAACTACCAAAGCAGCTTGAAAAGCCCCCAAATGTGCCTTTTGAAATGTTCTTGGTTATCTGCTTGCATCTCTACTCTCTGCCTTTCCGTCTCCTTTCTTCTCTTGTCCCATTGTCTCCATTTCCAGCCCGTCTTCCTTTACTTTCCTCCAAATGCCAGACTAAAAACCCCTTCACTTCTGCTTTCCCCACCTGTATCTCAGCACGTTGACTGTACCTTTGCCTGGATTTCCAAGACCATTAAAATACGTGCAAACGGCCAGCGAGGGATATTGTTGTACAGCTTGATCACGTAAACAACAACAATCTAGTGTACTCCTAAGAGGCAAAGGCACCATAAGAATAGAGCAAAACAAAAATAATTCTGGTGTCTTCATTCCTCCTCGGTGAAGGAAGAGATTGGCATGGAAGCTCAGTTTTCACACTCTCTCTCTCCCCAATTTGTTGGCCGGTCTGCTCTTCCTTCCCCACTCACCCGTGAGGAGTTGAAAAGGGCAGAACCCAAGCAGCACGAAATGGGAGTGAGACTTGTAAAGACAATGAAACAAAATGAATAGACATAGGTAAAATAATCCTAAAACAATGACAGTTCTCTTTATTGTAAAAACTGAGATGATAAAACGGATAGTAAAACTTTTAATCGCCTCTTTACCGCACTGTGCAAGACTGCTGCTGTCAGGGTCCTGCAGTCAAGCCGTGGCCAGGCTGAGCAGGTTTTTTTAGAGTTTCATTCTTCATCTGCAGATTTCAGGAACGAAAGGATTGTTCCTAGGAGAGGAAGTTAAAATTGAAATTGCCCAATTTCTTCCTCGGGTTGGCATAAATCAAAAGTATCAAATGAGTTAGGCTGGTTGGAAAGAGCTGAAAATCTGGTCTGTAGTCTTTAAAAGAAAATGCATTTCTATTGTACATTACTAGAAAATTAAATTTTGTTGCCTCCATAGGACAACCATAGGAAAGGAAGAGAAAAAGTTCAGAGTACTGTACTAGGTCCCATGATCTCTTTTTGGAGCATCAGTCAGTCATCGGTCCTAAAATAAGGCCCTCCAAGGCTGCAAAGGACTCCAGCTTTAAAGGAATCCCAAAATTGTGGCCGGAAGATGAGGGTCTCAACAGCTGACCAGGAAAAAAGGGCAGACTTCCACCACAAACCTGTCAAACTTGAAACATTTCCATGAAGCATTTCAGGTTAAACTAATTGTCCCTTTTTGAGTTTTGTCCTGGCTCTACTCAGCTGGCCTGTAGTTGTGCCAGAAGATTTCTGTAAGTGAAGAACAGGAAAGCCTGAATCAAAACCTTCCAATTTTAGCTACAGATGATCCGCGAAGCCCTGTCAGAATCTGGCCTGAGGGGGGTTCCAGCTCTTCATTTGCCATTTATAATCTTTTCCCCTACATTTATTTCAAAAACACAGTCTTTCTCCTCTTTTAGTCTTGGCTACGTTTCATGAACTGAATGCCGGCTGCCACTCCTGCTGACTGACTGATGAAGCCTGCATCTATTTCTAAATTAAACCTGGGAGCAGACTACCACGTGTCTGAGCCAAGCTGGGCTGAGAGGGATGCTTGAGTGGGAGAGATGCTTGAGGTAGAGAAGGGACAAGTCAGGGATTTAGGCTCTGTGGTTGTTCTCGGGCTGGTGCTTTGGGACAGACCACTCTGCCCTTTACCAATAAAAGAGGAACGAAATTACCCCTCTTCCTGCCGCTCCACTGCTCTATGACACAGGAACAGGGGAAGGAGAAGAAGGTTGGGTTTTTTTGAGCATCCAACCACCCTGTAGATCCTGGAGCCCACACCCCAGCGTCGTGGCCAGGCCACGCTGCCGCATCCCAGTAGCAGGCCTGCTGGGAGCACGGGGAGCTCCAGGCTGCTGCTGTATGTCTGACAGAGCTGGTAGGCAAACTAAGATGGATTTGAAACTTCTCCTCCTAGCACAGGAGGAAAAAAGATTAAAACAAATGGACAACAGGACGGCTAATAGGGCTGGTACAATCACTGGCAATAGCAGCTGTAATAGAGTCAGCCTTGGAGCGAGCGGCGGAGTGGTGATGTTACTTTATTCTTAGTAATGATCAGTGTTAACTAATATTTGTCAGCTGAATGCCTACAGGTCCTTGTCAAGGATCAGGCCCCCACTGTGGCTGGCCCTGAATGCAACCTAATAAAAAGCCGCCGTCCTCCAGAGCTTGAAATTGAAGCACAAGTCAAAAGACAATAAGTGAATTCTGCAAAGAAACAGGTGGACCCCAGGGTAAGAATGAGACAAATGTGTGATGACATGGCCTGAAAGTGGCCAAACAGTTACATACAAGAGGATGAGAAATGCAGCTATTTCTGTTAATTTGAAGAGTCCCTCAGACAGTCTATCCAAGTTAAAGTTGCCAGGTCTTTTGATGCTTTTTCAGAGTTGAAGTCCCCCTCCTGGTAAGCCGCTGTCAGGGAGGCAGGGAAGAGGTAGCCTCTCTCTCAAGGTGACATGAAGTGAATGTGGGAGCAGCAATGTTGATACCTAAGGCTAACTCTCTGCACATAGTCCATTTGAACTGCATCTTCCAGAAGCCAAACCAGACTTCCCAAGCAGCTAATAAAAGGGATTTGTCTTCTGTACAAACGGGCTGCTGCCAAATGGCCACTGCAGACTGAGCAACCGGTCCTTCCGCAGGCTCCTGCTCTTCAGAAAATAACGATGGCTTTGCTGTCTCTGCTGACCAGCTCTGTACCGAAATGGGAAAGGCTCCACACATGTAATAGGAGCTCAGAGACCATGGTAATGAGTATGGTATAAAAAATGATAGATAGGTGGATGGACAGATATCTCTTTATCATTTCTCTGAGCCATCCAATTTCCCCAGGCACGGAGTACACCCTGGAGATTTGGGTTTAAGGCAGAGAAGGCTTTACACGATGGATTGAGTGTTGTGTAAATATGTAAATAAAGAATAGCTCTTTAATTTTTTATGAGGAGTGCATTTTAAAGCCTTGCTTTGGCCTCCTTACCCAGGCAAAATTGTCACCTAACAAAATGGCAGTCATACCTGAACAAACATAACTATGATCTGCACATAAAACATCTGTATTAAAAATTAACTAATGAAAAAATATTTGGGTAACATTAAGAAAAGCAAAAAACTTGTGCTGAACATCAGGTGAAAGATTCCCAGGGTATGAAGTGCATGAGGTTATGGAAGATTCCTTTCATAAGCCACATGCTGCATGCTCACATGCTCGAATCCCAAATAAACAGGCTTTGCACGGGGAAGCTAACGGGGTTTAGGGGCAAGCAGAGTGTCAGAGCCACCCTACTGCTATGCGTGACGTGTCTCGAGGCAGCCCGTGCACAGCGGCGTGTAGTGGTGGCACCGTACAGGGATGAGATTTTCAGCAGCAAGAATGGCATCAAAGCATCCTGAAGATGCCGGGCCCTCGATACGCCTACTGGGCAGGAACTGTCAAGAGAGCTTGAGATGGGGTCTAAGCACACAAGCTCCCAAAGTGGAAGCTGCAGTGCCACCGCGCTGGCAGAGGGAAGCGGAGGGCTAATCCCTACCCCCAGCACAGCCTGGGATGGCCGCACGGCGCTGGGTCCCAGGCGGGCACGTCCGCAGCCCGCATCTCCAACAGACGGCCTGCGCCTCAGCATCTCTGACGGCACCCAGGGTTTTGTGGTTAAGTATACACCGTATAACTGATTTAGCGTCCCCACACAATCCCTCTGCCGGTGTTGTGGTAAGGGGACCTGCACGGCTCAGTTCAACTACACAGAGGAGCCAGCCTGCTCCTGCCTGCCTGTCTTACCCCATCCTGGTCTGCCCTTACACACAGAAACCGGGAAGGGAAGGGAAGGGAGCCCCCAAAGCAATAAAACACACATTGCAAGTGATGTACATGGAGGGTGGCTAAGGCAAAGCAATGTACCTGACTGGGAACAATCCTGAGCTGGTAGGATGGTCCCCTCATAATTGCTCTATTGCCCCTCCAGGATCTCCAGCAAGGTGGGAAGAGTTTCGCTAGTTGATCACCATCATTCAACGGAAATCCATTTTTCCTTCAGAGCTCTGGTTCTGCTTGCATTTAAGACAAAAATCTCAGAACTGTTTTGCTGCAAGAAGCCCAAGTGTAAATATCATCCGCAAGGAGAGACTCTATGCCATTAAAAACATCCTTGTTTTGTTCATACCACCAAAGACACAGTGTTCTGCCTAACTAAAGGTCACAAAACAGCAGAAATTTGAATGCTTCTATCCGCCATCCAAGAGATTTCACATAAAGCCTGTAACCCATCCAGTAAACATATATACATACATACATATATACAGATATTCATATACGCACACATACATATAACGAAGGATGAAATGTTTCCTTTAACAACGTGACCTTGTTGTTTGGTACCACTGTTTAAGAAAGGGGTTATTAATGAAGTCAGCAGAAGTGCAGCGGTGTTTGTTAAGGCTGCGAAAACACCCTTTCCTCCTTTTTCCAGCTGAACTGAAACCCTCCCATGCCATCCACACTCTCGGCAGTGTTTAGGTGTAAATAACACCCGGTGTGTACAAAGCTCCCCCTTTCATATTCATTACTGTCATAGCTTTGAAAGGGAAAAAGCAGAGGTCATTTATTAGAGGTTACTTTTCATGCAAAACACCCTGTGGTTGCTGTCATTCAGAACTACTTAGTCTACGCCCTCAGTCATCTATTAGCAGGGCTTCAGGTCATAACCTTTAGTGGCATTTGGAATCCCAGAACCTCTGATTAGTGCAGGATTTACATATCCTTCAGTAAAAAATGCTCGGCTATAGAAATGCATGAAGTGTTGTAAATTTGTTTGGCCTTTTGTCTGGAATACATATGAACTCTGCATTCAAAGTAGGGTGCATTAAACTATATTTGTTTGTCATGTTATAGCTCCTCTATTAACGTGGCATCAGTTAACCCATTAAAGACGAACTGCCCTTTCAAAATGGACTCATAATTGAGCACGAAGAGGAGGTGGACACTGGTGCAATTAATAGGTTCAGATTACATGAGCCAACCACAAGTGTTTCTTTAGGCCTGTTACATTTTTCTCAGAGAAGTAGCCATGCCTGTACCAAGTTTGATTTAATGGTCTCTGCTGGGATCCGTATCATGAAATTTTACTGGAAGGTGCGAGACTACTACTGAGTCGTTGCCTCGGCAGATGGTAGCAAGGTGTAACCGATCATGCACTTTTTGAGTCTCAGTGGCGCAGAAACATCATTCATTTGCAATACAGGATCAATACATGTTATTTTTTTGTTGCTGGGATTTGGAAATAAAGCCAAATTACACTGTTCTTCTAACAGAAATGTCATTAACAAGCATTAGCATGACTAATTGGTTGATTTAGCGTGGCAGGGAGGATTTGTCAAACAATACTAAGCTGATTTCCCAGATATTCAAGTACTTGGGGTGCTCTTCTACTTTCTCATGTTTTTCAAGGAAAACATTTTAAAGGGTATAATATTCACCGTGCATGACTAGAATTAGTCATGTGTGCATTTGAGAGGACTTCAACAGAACTGAAGTTCTCTTAAGTCATACACAGTGAGAGACCATCTATGTTTTATTCAGGTTGGTTGTGACTCTCTTACCTGGACATGAATTCTAATAGCGATAACAGAAGTGGTAGCCTGGTGCAGTGCAGGCTCTTCTATACCACCGCAGAGCTTCACCAGGATGTCCTGACCTTTGAATCAAATGAGATTCCAGCCGGAACATCATTTAGCCTGTGGTCTTCCTGCTGAGGTAGTTAATTTGGATGTCAGTGAGTGCCAGTGAGTACACAGAAACCAGAATTCTTGACACACGTTTTGACTTTGGGTGGTTATATGTCCCCTCTAGCAAAAGTTTGAGACATTTTCACCCTAAATTTTCCAAAATATATGTTTAGGGTCTACCTCCTTACACTAAATCAACTCATGAGCATGGATATAAGCTGGTGGACATCTTTGGCCCTCAGTTCCTTTCAATTTACAATCCAACTGAGAGGTGACATGCTGAACTAATGAAAAATGGTGAAAGGAGGTAAGAATCCAAGAGCCAGGCAGGCCAGACACATCATAGCAGACTGGTGGCTAATGGTTCTAAGCATTTTTTGCACTTAGAAGTCAGTCTCAAAATCCTTTGAACAAAGAGCAACCAACCTCAGCCACCTCCCTGCCAAATCCAGCATTATTTCTAGATGTCTCAGTGATTCATAAACCCAGATGTGAGAGGAACTTCTTGATATCCTGCAAATATCAATGAGAGACACAGTCTGGAGGGATGCTCCCTGCATGACAGAGCTTTGGCAGGCTGATCTGTGGTCAACAAAGAGGACATCACCTCTGCAGGTCTATGACATGTCTTAATATCCAAACGATTGTCCAGTTCTGGAGGTACTCTTTGACCTGCCAGCAACAAGTTGAGCATTTCGGAATGGCCTGGCCTTCTGAGTATGAAACTTGACTTTTGATGTCACGGCTGTGCATTGTTTCATCTGGAGGCTGCAATTTTGGAGGAAAGAGGTCAAGCATTTAAAGGTATCTCCTGGTTTAAATTAAGCTCATAAAGTCATAAAGGGCAGAGAGACTCCACATTTGGGTGATTTGCTGCATTGGCTTGGAACCAGCCCACCTTCCTGGGGAGCAGAAGGACACAATTTCACCTTTAAATTGGCAGTGATGGGGAAAGCCTGCCAACACATGAACTGTATCTCAGGTGATAGTAAACTTGACTTTTTCAATTCAACAAAGTATTTCAAGGCATTAGGGGCTGAAATTGAGAGCACAGATGTAGCCATACCCCAAGAAGAAAGCCTGACCCTTTGGCTCTGCCTTTCTTACCACAGAGGAGAAATACCTTTTCAATCATAAGAGTCATCAAAAAGCCTGTCTGTGGCAGGCAGAAGGCTGGAATACCAACTTAGGAAATGTCATTTTCCTGCAACATCAGGTCTGGCACGGGCACCTTCATTGATCAGGCTTCATAAGCCCCCAGGGTTACCAAACTCAGCTGGGTGGAATCGCACATGCCCCGTCTTATTTTACCTTTCACATATCCAAGAGCACAGCAGAACCAGAGGAAAGACAGATAGCAATTTTCCATTCTGCGGGATCAGAAAAGGGTATGACAGAGAGCCAGCAATCACTCGAGCTCGGGAGCAAAGATGAGGACATTTCCTAAGGGAATCTGAGGTGGAGAATGATCAACCACAGGATATATCTGAACTGAAAATAGCATCAAGCATCTAGCCATGTCTCCTATTCATGTTTTGAAAGCCTGAAATGCTACAGATTCTCCCAACATTTTACTCGGAAGTTGTAGGAGGCAGGACACTGCCAGGTGAACTGGTACACCTGATCCACACAGGAAAAGCCTCAAATGCACAAGGAAGGATCTCTGCCATTCTCATCCAGATGTGGCACTGCTCCAGTGCACATTAATACCTAGAGTAAATAACACATTAAAAGTGCATTGGTAGGTGTTAAGGTTGCTCTACGGGGACACAGATGAGAGCTGGTTTTCTGAGCTTCCATGGGATTTCAGAAAAAACTCATCAGTCATCCCCTGATGACAAAAGAAGCTTCATGCACGGGACAGTGCTCACCACCCGCAGAATAAGAGCCCTGGGGGACATATCAAGGGTAAGGAAGGATTAATAATGGGAAACAATGAAAAGTAATAGAGAATAGAAAGTAAGAAGCAGTAAAAGACATGGTGGAATGGGATGAAAGCAGTAAAAACACTTTGAAAGCAAACTTTCTCATATGGTTGGTTGAAAAGAACAGATGGCATATGGCCACTCCTTAACTTATATGTCTGTCTGTCGGCGCAAGTACGAAGGCTAGCCTACAGATACCTCTGAGCCTGACCACTTCTGGCTGCCCGTGGCATGCACATTTCTTCAAAGTTCAAATGGACAAAGGTGGCAGCACTCCAAAACAGAGATTTTTTTGGTTATATGTAAAGAAAAGAGAACAGGACTGACACCACAAACTCTGTTCTGCATGGCGCAGTGATGGAAAAGATGACTAGCTCCACCAATTTGTAAAAGGATTTGCTTTCTTCTACTAGTTAGACAGTTAATCCTCATTCATCAGAGCTTTTACACCAACTTGAGACTGTTGGACACCAACACGTCTCTAGCCCACCTTTAGTTAGGCTGGAACACAAATGTTTTGCTAAAATGAGACCCAAGATAACCATCTGTTCACACAGGAGTTAGGGGATGCTTTTTCACCAGCTTCAGTGAGGGAAGACTGAATCCCATATTGTACAGTTACAAACTGTATTTTAAAAATTAATTTAATTTAGAAATCATTTTGTTAAGATAAAGACCATATTTGTTATGTCTTCCTCAAGTAAATCCTCTACCCTTTAACTATTTTCCTCAAAACTGAATTATATAAAAGCACAATATTCAGGAGAATATTTGATATATTGTTCATGTTTAAACTGAAGATGATAAATAAATTCAAGCACTGATCGGTCCCTGCTACTGAACGGGAGGAGCCACTGTTGAGGTCAGAACTGGGAAGCGTTGCCACCAGATCCCTACCATGTCCCATCAGTTACTCATGCAGTTTTGATGTACCAGGCACCCACTGTGATTTAGTTAGATGAGATGTTTTTAGCTTCTGTTGGAACTTGAATGTGAATCACATATTCTCAATTAAATAAGGAAATAAAATTAAATAAAATTTTGGTAAACTTTCTAACGTAAGTGAAAGTTTTGTGTTTATATATACAAACACACATACCTCTATATATGCGTATGGTTTTTAGTGGATTATTCTGATTGTTTGCCTTGCAGCTGCAGCACATTCACTGTGTTTAAGAAGGCTGCAACCTTCCCCTGTATAGGAGACTGACTGCAAGAGCAGAAGACACATCCGTACCTTCCCCCCCTGTGCTTTTCCCTCCTCTGCTTCAGTACTCCCCCACATCCTGACACTCGCTCAAGACGAGGAGGTCTGATATTTTTCCCACTTCACAGGTTCGCTCAGTTTATTATACCACCGTTCTTCAAAATTCACCACCCCTGTCCATGTTTGCAGTGCCTGTGCACTACGGCGCCTTCAAATATAACTGTCTTCTGTCTTAGGTGCTTGTGCACTGACCTTATCAACTTCCCTTGGAACGATAATTACAAACAGCACTTTAAACACCAGATTTATTTAAAAATGAAGTGATCAAGTGAGCACAGCACAACCAGGGCTCAGGGAACATGTTTTTTATCCCTGGCTCTCTCACTGACTGGCTATTAAGACTTCAGGCAAGTTACTGAGTTTCTCTGTGCTCATGTTCAGCGCTCAGACACGTCTCTCTTTAAACTTCACAGTCTCGGAAACAAGGACTGTCTTTTACTCCAGATCTGTAAAATGAGTGGCACAGTAAGGCCTTGTTAGTGGCTGGGATCTGTAGCTATTATGGCAATACCGCAGATGCTGTTAACATTTTATAATCAAATACCGTACTGCAAATGTATTTAGCACCCAACAGTCAAATAACGTAATAGGTCCCTGCCACATAATCAAGGTTAGATTTCACTTAAAACAATAACGCTAAAGAAGGCATTTGAGTGTGGAAACTGGAGCAGACTTGAGATACAGCCTCCGTGATATTTTCCTGGCTCACAAAAGCATTTTCTGCCTTCCATCTGAGTTGCCGCGGCTTGACTGGCTTGACTCGCCCTCCCAACAGACCAGCGTGCCCGAGGGTTTATCGGTGCCGCACCGAGCAGCGGCTGACCCGCCTGCCAGCATGATGAGCTCAGGCTCGTGGTAGCCACGGGACGTTTTGCCAGCCCAGGGCGCGGGCAGCATGGGTGCTTCCGCCTGAAAAAGGTGTCGTGTAGAGATATCCTTACTCGGCAGATGGCTGCGAGTGAAGCAGGCTCAGGAGAGCAGGCTCTGGCGTAGGGGAACAAATGGAGATAGGGGAGAGGAAATCGCCGCCTCCTAAAGCTGCAGCAGTGTGTCCAGCGAGGACTCCACTGTCCCCTCTTACAAAAAGAAGGATGCAGTAGCTACGCAAATGTCTGCTGACCTGGCTTCAAGACAGAAACCTGTGGCAGAGATAAAGTAGGCGAAAAACACCAAAGGCATGGTTTCTCAGATAGATGCATTTATAATTTGTCGGCGTACACACATATTGTAGAGCAGAACTGGGACTTAAACAATTTGCGTGCACTGATTTTTGCTCTAGACTCAAGCGGTTCTGTTCACCTCTGACATCTCTTAGCAGAATTTTTTTAATACTATCATGTGACATGAAGTGAAAAATCCCCATTGAGCTGTCTCTATCACAAGTGTCTCCACCGCTCTGAGCTTCCCCAATAAAGCATCCATGAGTAACACACTAATGCCACTTTTAGTCATTGTCTCATTTTCCAGCTGTTGGTGATGGACACACTGGGCCTTACCCTGTAATGATAAAACTGAAACCACGCTCTCTGTGTTTATAGGTCTCTGCTCTTTCCAAGTGGTGACATCTATGCCAAAGTCTTTTTGGCTACAGCTGGAAAAAATACACCAACAAGACACTTAGCTGAAACGCATTTTACCTCAAAGAGGTAAGAAGGATTACCTAAGAAATCCCCTGAACAGGATGGTGTCTTGTTAGGATTTTTAAACACTAAAGAAGCATTTATTTATAAAGAAAAGCAAAAAAACAATTCTATACTGTTCTTGGTCTTTCTATATCATAGAGTGAAAATTCCTTAAATCTCTTTTAGCTGTAGGTGCTGCTCAGTGAAATATCTTGAAAAGTGGTGGGTTTGGTTGGGGTTTTTTTTGGTGGGAAGGGGGGTGAAGCCAGCAAATCCAGCCAGAAGAATGTATTTACATACTGTGTATGAGCAAACCAGTGCTGTTGGGACTGAGACTGCCTGGTGAAGACCAAGGAAAAGGCCGCAGCCTGTAGTGGGGAGGATCCCTGTCTCTGTTCCTGCGAGTCTCACACATTGCCATAAATGACCATCTGAAGGCTTTTCCGGAAGGACAATCCTCAGTTAACAGAGCGTGGAGAAAGTGGGGAGCATTTCAAAACCAGGAGACATTGCGGTCCCAGCTCAATGGACTCCAGCAACACATGGCTGATGGGAGAACCCCCCCGGTTACTGGGTCGCACGAATGACTGCCCTAAAATATACCAGTAATGAACTCTGTCTCAGTGAGCCAAGATTTGGGAGACCTCAAAAGATATACTGAGGTTGGTTTTGCTGTGCCCCTGATGGCCCCAGGCTGCCTGTGAAATGGCCCTTGGCTGTGAGCCCCCTACCAACCAGAATCCTTTTGAAGGGGGGATGGCTTTAAACTGGAAGAGGGCAGGTTTAAATTAAACATTAGGAAGAAATTTTTCACTTTAAGGGTGGTGAGGCACTGGAACAGGTTGCCCAGAGAGATTGTTGAAGCCCCATCCCTGGAGGTGTTCAAGGCCAGGCTGGACGTGGCCTTGGGCAACCTGGTCTAGTGGGAGGTGTCCCTGCCCATGGCAGGGGGGTTGGAACTCGATGATCTTCAAGGTCCTTTCCAACCTAAACCATTCTATGATTCTATGAAGGTGTGTTACCCACCAGATGTACCCCCCATAAACACCGTCCTATACTTATGTCTCCTTGTTTCAGTACCCGCAAGAGCAAGTGCAAAGCATGCAAAGAAAAACCTCCAACTCCTATTCAGAAGCAAACAATGGATTACCCAGGAAAACCCAGGATTTACCCCTTTTGTTTTCCCATTGTTATACCCATCACAGTCTGGGTCACCGGGAGGTGGGGATGGGAGAAGGGAGAGCAGCAGATGTTTGCAAACCTCCCAGCCAAGCTGTCTGGAAGATGTTTCACATCTGGGAGGCAAACCATTCATGTATGAACTACAGTAGTTCCCTAATCCCTATACCCACAGAAAATTGGAGAAAACCGTAAAGGCTGAGGCAGTTCTGTTTGTTCCTCTCGAAAGCCCCTGTTTTGGCAACCCAACACTGAGCCTGGGCTGAGATGGACCGTCTCCTTCCTACCTTGCCCCTTTCTGCACTCCCTCACCCCCCAATTTAAACTGGAAACCAGTCAAATGTTTTTCTTAGGCCTGCAAGTCTAATTCTTTGTAGGTTTGGGTTGGTGTTTTTTTCAACTGAAAACGCCTAGTTATGTGTAACATATGGATTTTATAAAGGTAGCTATGTATTAAAGGTAAAACAGAAAAAGAAAGAATGAAGTTTATTATTTTACACGGTGGAGTGGACACCCTATATGGCCAATTCTTGAGTTAAATGAGTTTTCCAAGAAAATGTTTAGTCTTTCGTTGAACAATTATTTTAAATACTTTGCCACCAAGAAAGTAAGGTGGTGTAAGTTTTATGAACATATATTTTTTTCCTTTCACGGAAACATTTGCTTGACTGATCCCTTATAGTTCCAGAAACAAATACGAGAGTGCATTTGCTTAAAATAACAAAACCACACACAATACTTAACTCATTAGGATGATTTAGCGGTGGTTCAGTATTTCTCTTGGCTGAGCGCTCTGGATGAAATCCCATGTATACAGTCTTGTATTTTACACCAATACTTTTACTTCAGGTTATATAGTAATCTCTGTCAGACGTTGTGCCCCATGTACAGTATAAAAAGATATCTGCTTGTGGGATATCTGTCAAAAGGGCATGTGCAAAATATAGATTTTTAAAATTAAACTTGTTTAATGCATTACACTTCATGGGTGTTAGAGCAGAGAATTAACTGAGATAGTAACCCCATACTCCCCACCACTTAAAAGATAAACACAGTCGCTGAGCAAAGGATACATTCACAACTGTGAGGAAAAAATTTGCCTCAGTTCAAGAAAAAGTATCTTAGACTGTCCTCTTTCCTCTTCATGTCTTACACATGTAGAAATAAAATCTGTTAAACTGTAAATTTAATTAAAAGAAACCTCATAAAATATATTAGCACAATCTCTATGAGTACTCCTCTGTACCAAACTTTTATTGGCTTCCCTTTTTATGTGCCAGAATAATCCTTTGTGAAATTTCTCCTTAAATATCTTTAATTTATATCTTTCTGGCTGCTGACACTCACACTTAACATCCCTGCAGTACGCAGGCAGTTGACTGTAGCCTAAATGTTGTGTATCGAGTGTTGTGGAAGAAGATTTTCCAGCTGAAACTCGCCAGATGCCATGCTGTGAGCCCATACTGCCTGCTGCTCGTGACCATTTAGGTTGTGACCATGTTACTTTGCCTGAGGAAGGCTGACAGAATCCTGCCCTAAAGAGGAGCATGTATTTACAGGTCCCATTCCGCCATCCTTCTGCAGATATGTTTCCTACTGGCTTAATTAGAGCTGCAGGCGAGCTTCTAATTTTTCTGGTCACACTTTATTATCCTCTGATTACTAGCCATTAGTCTTCATCTTTCTCTAGGTTTTGGGTTGGGTTTTTTTTTGCTATTTTAAAAAATAAAATTTAAAAAATGGCCAGGAATGAGATACATGTTGAAAATCAATTTATCCTTTTGTCAAAGTAATTGCTAGCTGGAGATGATAATTTCTTTCTTCAGAGCAGATACAGAACTATTGTCTTGGCCTTCTAAATTGGTACACCATACCCCATGCTGTCTGCAAGTATCGGTATGGAGCCATGCACAGTAGATGCTGAATATACTATATAACGGAGGTGTCCCTGTCTAACAAAAACTACCTCCTTTTTTTTTTTTTAATGGAAGAGAAATAATGAGACAACCGCACAGCATTTTAGTCCACATTTCTCTATTTCCTTCCCATAAAAGGTCTCAAAGAAATGCAAAGCACCATTGAAGAGTTCAAAGACATACCTCAGAATGTGACTGCACATTCAAGGCACACTGACATATTCAAGACTGGATAGCTCTATTGGAGGGGGGAAAAAAAGAAAGAGAGAGAGAAAAAAGAAAGAAAAAGGCTCAGCATACAAAATACAATACACAATATCTAGTTCTACTGTGTGAAACTCACTGCATTCATTTTGCTCACTGAGCAAACTAGGTCCTGGAGTATAACACATACAATAAATCTAGCCATTTTTTCCATAGGAGCTGATTTCTAGAGAAGCTAAAAATTACTTGGTGTAAATGATGCAGAGGCTGATGCAGCTGAATTTATAAATCGGGTTGAAAAGTTTGACATGCTGAATTAGATTATACCGTATAATGCATCACTAAGTAATTGATATGTACATTACGTGCAAAGAAAGCCCCGCTAACTCAAGTGTAACTTTTTTTTTTTTTTCATTATTGTGCAACTTGGCCATCAGCTCATTGTCAGTTGAACAAATTTTCAAAAGGAGATTTAGTCCTTTATGAGCTGAATAAAAATACAACTTTGCTACATTCTTGTATTCTGAAAATAAAATTCAGGATAAAGATATTTAAAAAGTAGAAAAGTAGAAATGCATCAGAGCATTTAAAGCCCATTTGGGGGGCTTCTTTCAGTTTTAGGGAAGTTTTCCCTACGTTTGTTCAAGAAATGTAAGAGTCCAGATGAAAGATGTGCCATACCAGCACCAACTGGAGAGGTGATGGGGAGGGGAATGGAAGGAAATGGGGAATATACAATTTCCTCAGTTAAAAGCAAATAATGTAGCACAGAGTTCACAGGGAGTCTCTGGGAGCACAACAGAAATTTAAAAAAATCCTACCGGGAAGAAATCTCAGTTTTGTACTAGCTGTTCAGTATATTTCCAGTCTTCCACTGATGATCTGCATTTATTTCAAAGAGATGAGAGCATTTCCCTCTGCAATTACGCGCATATCTGCCCTGATCCAATGCTGATTACAGCACAGGGTCTTAAATCTCTGTAATCTGTCTGAAATGTTATTAAATATTAGATTTCAGTGTGATTTGTTTTCTTATCACTTTACTTGTAACTTTACTGCCATTCACCGCCAAGAGACCTTGAACTGGAGGCTGCAGCTTTAATCTCAATTTGTTATACTAAAATGCAAAATTAAAGAAAAATGAAGAAAGTTGAATATTACCAAGGAATGTGATTGATAACAGTGTGTCATTTTTGAGTTTTAATATTATAAACTGAATTTTATGATACTCTACCCTAATAGTGACATATTTAACATTTTAAGACTGGATATAATAATTTTATGGGACAAAATGGGTATTGTTAGAAGATTATACAGTAGTACTTTGTCAAATCCTTGTATATTAAATACCAAAACACTATGATAAAATAACAGTAAGAGTCTCACTTCTTCTCAGAGAAGAAAATCCGTCCTTACGTCTCATCTCTGGTTCAAGACCTGCTGGAGGTCTCCGGTCAGTGAGAAGCACAGCGTGCAGCACGTGCCACCACACCTCTGTGCACGGGGGTAATGGACAGCTGGCATTTACAACACACTGGCTGTTTTAATTTGCAGATGCAAAATAGGGGCATTTTTATATCCCGACAACTTCTGCTTTGCTTCCAGGCAATTCCAGTTCGGTAGATGCCCATAGGACAGATACCAAAGGGAATAGGCACAAGCGTGTTCTCAAACAGCAAGCACAGGAGCAGCCAGGAAAAGGCTGCTTTGGTTTTCTTCCCGTGTTTGACCACCTCCCAAAAAAGAGACCTTCTCTTCCACATCACCAGCCAGGCTCAGACGTGCTTACATCCAAGTCCCTCTAAAGTGTTTCTGGCACACTGCTGATACTGATGATTGTTGATTTGCATCGTGTTTTCCTTCCAGTGTTCTCTTTCCCTGTCTTTCATGTACCTCTCAGCCCATCCTTAAACGTGGAGGACTCGGGATACAAAGGAATAAAAAACACGTAGAAATACAAATCCGTACTCAGAGCGAGCTACCTCGCTGGAGTGTGGTAGGATGTCACCAACGATTATAACATTGGTACACGTCTGTCGTGGTAAAGGATGGTGACCTGGACTGAGAAAAGGGAATTGTTCCCTGCTGTCAGGAGTCCAAAACTCAGACAATGTCCAAACCCAAAATAAAACCAAAGAAAAATAATATATTGATAGCAATATTAGATGTTATGACTGCAGTATGCAATATACAAATGGCGGTAACTCAGGAGATGAGATACAATCGTATGTGCAGGGTACAGATGTGCAAAGAGGGAGGACAGCACAGAACTTGCAGCCATGGCAATCTGCAGATCGGGATACGAACTGAGCAATTCCATTGTGCTTTGTCTGCCTGTATCGCTATTCACCATCATCCAAGCACTGTTCCTCCTTAACAGTCTATCCTTAAAGTGCGTATAATAAAATGAGGCCACTGAGACTTGTACAGGGCTGGTTCTCTCCGCTGATTTTAATTCACTAAGTAGAAATGCTGCACAAGGTCAGTTTATGTGGAAAAATCCGTATGAGCGCACGTTGACCCTCCTTTCAGGAGGAAATTATATGATTTCAAATTGGGTTTTCTGTATAGATGAGTAGGGTCCCACAATGAGAAAGGTGTCTATAGAAAAGAATGGCAACTGAGATTTTTATACATATATATATATATAAAGGCTTTGAATAGCGATGTCACGTTTTTGTTATTTATATAGGTCTCTTTGGGGATCTATAAAGATTGTGGATTCACAAAAATTAAACATTTCAGAGCCGTCAAATGAAAAGTGTCAAATAAACGAGGTCGGGGGGGGGGGGTGTCAAGTCTATGCTAACTGGGGGAGGAAAGAAAGAAAAAAAAGAAGAAAAAAAAGGCTCATACTTTGGATATCCCTAAATACAAAAAGATAATCTAGCTACATTTGATGTTGACAAAGGGGTTAATGTTAGAGTTCTCTAGAAAGTTCTGTCCAACATGTTGGTGCCCCTGATGTAATGCCCCAAGCATGATACTTTATTGCTTAAATTTGTCATCTTTTGCTGGTGAGATTTAGGGACAGAGTTCTTTCCCTAAATCCTCCCCACCAAATGCAGGTCAACAAAGGTCTCACTAGCTGGTGTATTTTCCTGGCTTGCTTTCCGATTCACATCCCAGATGGATATCCTGACCCCTCGACTGTCTTTCTCCCGCTCGCCCCCGGGTTTTGCGCACATACACACAAAGTGAAAGACTCTCCATTTTAGTCTGTCAGAGGTAGGGATTTTTTTTTATTTCTATGTTTTAATTCTAGAGTATCCAAGGATAGCAAAACTTTAGAGTAAAATTTAGGGAAACTCAGGGACGTCTACCTATAGCAAGAGAAATAAACCAGAGATTAGTTTCTCTATTGTATTCCGTTTAAACCTCCTAGACATCTTTGCAGATACTAAAGACAAACTTCATCCAAAACAGAATCCAAACAGATTCTCCCTCCATCCATGGATAGTCCGGGAAAGAAAGATCAGGATTTTCTTCCTGACGATCACAAAATAATTTCTGAGACATCAGTTTCAAAGCAACATCAGTTACCCTGCCTGCAACACTAACCCAGGCCACAGTACTGAATAGAGACATTTATTTAAACATGCCAGCTTTGCTCCAAGGGAAAGAGAATTCCCTTAAAAATACTTTCAAAACAGAAATGAACAGCAATTCCCCTCCAAAAAAAAAACCAAAAAAAACAACCGAAACCAAAAAATCAGCCCACATTTATGGAATGAGAAATCAAACCTGTCTGATCACACTGAAAAAGTATGTGCGCATTTTGCAGCGCAAAGCAAGGAAGTGAAGCTGGCTAATTTTCTCCGAGTTTTGCCTTTTTTTTTCTCAGAAAACAAAGACAAAAAAAAAAAAAAAAAAAGAAAGAAACAAAACCCGGGGGTGAAAACACAAAGGGAAAAGGCAACACTAGCTTGCAAGAAAACTCTAATTCCACTTTCAGAGATAGATGTCAGCAAACACAAAAAGCTGCGGCAGCAGCGGGACAAAATGTTACCGATATTAGGAGCCACGTCTTTTGTGGCAGGCTGAGCTCCCCCGGGGAGCCGTAACGCCTAACGAGGAGCAGCCGGCGCCAGCGCCAAGGTTTTACTGCCCGGGCCCGGGCGGGCAGAGCTGGAAGGGGCGGTGGATGGCACCGGGCTGGATTTCGCCCATCTCAGCGTAAGGGCACTGCAGCGAAAGGAAGGGGGACTCTGTGTGCTCGCGCGCTGCGGGGTGCTGTTCTAAAAATGACTCTTCCTGACACACGATTGCTGTGAGTTGGCTCGCTGCTCTATTAGAATAAACAAAATAATAATAAAAGAAAAAACAACAACAACAAAAAAACTCCAACCATCCAAACCCAGGCTTCTAGAAAAATTCTGGTTACATTTCAACCTGGAGGCACAAAAGCCCAGCCACCTAAGAGGTCCATCACAGAGCGGTAGCACCCCAGCGATAATCAAAGGGAACATTTCATATATTACGGCACAATAGAGTCCCGGTGTTCGGACTTGTCAAAACAAACAAACCATATTCAGTGAAATCTGTGGCACAAAAGAGCTAAACAAATTACGGGGTAGAGGCAAACGTGGCCACACCATCAGCATTCAAGACCTGAAGAAAAGAGTGGAAACTTTCAGGGTCTGAATGCAGGAGTGGAAAAGCTAATTGAGCACAAATGAAAGGATCTATTACGGCTGAAAGAATAAGTGAGAGTACAGGCAGGACAATACTCTCATTTATGATTCAAATATCCACGGATAGTGGAGTACAGCTTTAAATACAATTTACAGCCTTGATTACAAATGACTATGTGCATCAACTTGGAAGGAATGTGAAGACTGCGAGCGAGAGAAAGAGCCTGCCTTGTCGGAAAGGAAGGAGAAGGGGATAAGTGAAGGCAGAGCTCGGCTGGACACTCAGAAGCAATTGGAATGTGCAGAATTATGAAATAGCCCTTTTAAAAACCTGGAGATGAACTGATCAGTGGGCAAGAAGGCTCACATTTAAAATAACTGAATTGCCCAGTGATAAGATTATCAAGGGAGATTTATGCTAGATAATCACAGCGAGATCAGGGTGAAGGGAGTATCATTCTGTCCCTGTGTCTTCCGAAAGCAAAATGTAAAAATATGAATGTGGTAAAAATAATAAGTACTGGAAATGAAGAGCAAGAACAGGCTCCTACTTTTATGGAAAGCAGCAGCAGCAGTTTTTTTCCTCAGCCTACAGGAGACCCAAAACTGGTCTGAAACCACCCAAGTTCTAAATTACTTTCTACCCAGAAACTGTCTGTATTCTCACTGCTCTTTTTTTTTTTTTTTTTTTTTTAAGCTGTGTTATGTTTTATGGCCTGAACATTACTTCTGTTAAATCGACAATTAAATATTCCAAGAGTTTGAAAATTCAAAAAATCTTATGAAAACTGTAACATGATTTGGGCTGTGTAGCAAGAAAATTAGCACCAGCCTCTCATGGCTGGGCACCGGCACGAAACAGCACACCCTGAGGTTGCCCAGGCTGTGTGTTCTCGTGCTTTCTATTCCACATCCATTCCAAGCTCCAGAGGACGTTGCGTACCACAGCAGCTAGCAATAGTAAGGAAAACGCCATCAGCTCTCCACAGGTCACAATTTCCCAATTCTCCCAGAACCTGCCTGAAACCAGAAACTCACCACAAAGCAACTGGTGGGAGCTACTCCTCAACAACAAGGAGATAGGCACAAGCAGAAGCAAACAGCTGGATGAAGCTGTGACCTTGACACCTGCAGGACATCAGTAGCTGAGAACTCAGCCCTGCTACGCTCTTTACTGGTATTGGCTGCACAGTAAGGGTAAGGATGCATTTACCTCTTTCTCTAGGTGGCCCCAAGAAGTCATTTCTTCCGAGTGGAAATTGCTTACTCAAAGTGAGCTGTGCATCCATGACTGTCAGCCTTAATTACTGGCAGTGCACCGCACGCTCAGGAGTGAAACCCAAATTTTAAAAGCCTCCATGCCCAGTGCAGTATGCAGCAGTCCCTCGACTAAGTAAAATTAAGGAACTGTATGCATATCCCCACAGCATCCCAACCAGCTCCCACCAAATGCTCTTCCGAATGGGTTTCCAAAATTTGCAGGTAGCGAGAACGATCAAATGTCAGGAATTGCCTCTCCTCTTGTAACCCAGAGCTGCAGTCTTCACTATTATGTGCACGGGAGTCTATAACTGTGTAATGAGGAGGAAGAAAATGAAAGGCTTCTTGATGACTGATTCAAGACGATGGAGCCCTCATCTATGAGCCCGAAAAGTAACTGCACAAAGGACAAAACTGAAGTCACCTCTGTTTTCCCCATCATAACCATTCACTGCAGAGCACAATAATGCTGGGGCAAGCGTGTGTATTTTTACTTCTTTTGTAAGGATTCAGCTGGCACCTTTCTTAAGCAAGGCAGTTAGCATGAGTAGCCAAACATAGTACCATTTCCCTACAATTATTCATTTTTTAAGGACATTGTTTTTTGAAACGGAAAGAGAATGAAACTATATGGCATGTGCTCCCAGTCTCAGATTGGGTGTGGAAGAAAATAATGGCCACACACTGCTCTACAATTAGGTCTGTCTTGGAAAGGAATTACACTGATGTTTTTCTAAGCAATGCCAGGTGGTTTATTCACCAAATAATGAGACACTAAATAGATCTAAAGATTCTTGGCAACTGGTAAATGCTTACCTTGGACTCCCTATTCCTCTCTTCAAGAAATGGTTTGCTTTTCCCAAGAGTTTTCTTAAGCAGCTCCTCAGCTGTGATTAAAGGCAAATAACAGTGGACTGAAGGTTGGTTAACTTGTACTTGTTTAATGATACAGCTCAGGGAACTGCGAGCGCACATCAGATGTCTCTCATTGATTTAGTAAACAGCTTCAGCCATCGGAACACCTTGTTTCCAAAGTCCGTAATTCTCTTTAAAAAACCCCAAACCAAAACTGTTGTTAACTTTTCTCTCCTTGATCTCTGCTCAAAATCCTATTAAAAAAAAAAATATAAAATTTTAGCTATGCTATCAGCAAGAGCAACAAAAACACGCAATCATTTCTCCCTGCACCACAGGAGGAGGGCAGACAACCTCAGCAGGAGAGCACTTCTGGGAGCAGGAGGTGGCTGTGCGTGCACCTGCGGGCAGTGGCGCAGTGAGGACTGGCAGCAGCCATAGCCCAGCGTGGAGGATGGCGGGAGCCAGGCTCCTCCTACCTGCTTCCAAAACTGAGCAAGAAAGGGAAAGACCACATCTCAACAGGCTTACAGCAACCTCCCTGCTCCACGTCGACTGCGAAGCGAATCTGCTCCATGTGGGTAAGAAGGACTTGAGCGGACCCAGCTCCAACGTCTGCCCAAGCACCACTCGTGGTGGGGCAGCTGAGGGCCTTGAAGGCAACATCACGGAAACTCTTAGGGTCATCCCGTGCCCCCGGGTCCAGAGAAGCACCAGCTGAATCATCCCATTGATCACCAGGAAACACGATGTTTCAACGGCACTTCTGTCCCCCCACATGTCCCCCCGCCCCGTCTTTGAGAACTGGAAAGCAAGCGCAAGTAGCTCCAAACAAAACTGAGCTGGGGATGGTGCACCTGCTGTATATATACAAAGCAACGTAACGAATAAACCCGGGGCTGCTGAGGTCAGGCTTAAGTGCGGGTTTCTCCATTTCCCCCGCTGCTGCAGACGAGTATCCTGCACAGGTGGCAGTGGACGAGGTCTCCTCTGCTGGGGTGGACACCAAGGTTGGGAGAAGCACAAGCACCTGGTGGGTAACAGCGGCTGGGCATCACTCAGGGGAAAGGCTTTGCAGAAATGCGCTGTTTCATAAATAACAGCAGACAGAAAATCAATTAGCCGACATATTTTGCTTCCCTTTCTCTTTGTCAATTTAGGGAGCAAAGCACATTATAAAAAAATTAATGATGTAAAAGAAATAATGCCGTGAATAATTCTTCGCTTATGGTTTCTCCTCCAAATATTTGGTATTTAGAATTAGTATTGCTTCGGCCATCTCTGTCCAAAGATCACTTCCATCTCAAGAGATAACTGTTCACAGCCAGCGCTTCAAAATTTCATTTATGTGAATACAAATTGATGTCTATGTAAAATCCTACATCTCAAGTACATCTACTTAAGAGTCATTTTCTAGAATATTCCACAAAACTCTAAACATACTGAACATTTCAAGGCTTCCCAAGAAGAACTAATTACAGTGCCCAAATTAATATTTGAAGAAAATCTGGAAGCAATAGCTCTGTTCTCATTTAAATATGTGACTACTGTCTTTATAATGTGCAAAGCATTATAACCATTTATATATGTTCCAAGTGATGTATTACCGAGTTGAACCTAGTTTCCCCTTCTTTTGTTCTGGGTTCGTAACCTTGCTGTATTATCTTCCATAACTCTATAGCTTGCTAATGCATAATTCAAGCCTCTCTTATTGACAAAAGGCGGCAGAAAGAAAGAGTATTTCAATGCCACTTTCCCACGTAGATAGTATTGCTTTCACTTCAACTGGTATCATTTCCATACTAAAGCCAAATCTTTTAAAGTATATTAAGTATCATTTTCATTGCTTCTTTGCAATTGATTCACTGGGACAACTACACCTGTTTACCTCCATCTTCTGAGGCTACTTTATTACAAGTTTTCTGTTGTTTTTTTTTTTTTTTAAAAAATGATGTGTTTCTTGCCAAAAGAAGAAACTTCAGTTAAAACATTATGAGCTAATGTATGACATCAGCTTCACAATAATCTCTTGATTTAACTAGAGCTTGGCTTTAGGACTGGTGTCACAGTTGCCCCAGATGTGTTGTAGGAAGCAGGACTATTTTGCGATCATCCTGTAATCCCTGTTCTAACCCCTTCCCTTCATAAAATAACTAGGCAAATATGCATATATCAAGTTTCCATGCATCGTTGACTGGAGGTCAAATTTGTTCTTGCAGTCAGCCATGCAACTACGCAAAAATCCCACTGATGTTAATGCAGTTGCTTCAAATACACACAGGTGGGGAGGAGAAGATATTCTGCCCTTGTTCGATGTTGGCAAAGGATGGAGAGAACTCCAAAGGCTTTCAGTCTCTTCTCAGAAACAGCTTGCATCCTTCCGACAGTACATGAGTGACGTGGACTCAGGGATAGACAGAATAATTAAAAACAACAATTAAAGCCTCTACAGAAACAGCGAAGCATCAAACTTGCCACATCATTACCTAGGCAGGTTAAGACTGTCAAGTTCTTGTGCCTCCACAGACCCTCAGCTCAATGGTGTCCCATTAGAGCATCTTTTGGAAGCATAAAGAGGACACATCATCTTTATTTACAGACGGTTGTAGGGCAGTGAGCAGCCACCCTTCCTTTACACCAGCCCAGTGGAGAGACTGTCACCACGTCCTTTACGCACTCTGCTGTCCGTGGCTCAGCATACCATACTACGCAAGGAACCGTGCAGCGTGAGGCTCCTCCATAGCCTTCCTACACGCCTGTGCCTTTACCTGAGCTGTGAAATCCCGCTCTCCCGCATCTAACTTGCTCCCGTAGGCAGCCAGGGCTCAGTCTGAAGCCAGGATGCCTACGCATCCCACCTGCCCTTGTGGCAAGCAACATCCACCACCCAGCCAGCGTTACTTGTTTCATATCTTGGTTGCAGTAAGAGCAGAAGTTCAGGGCAGGTTGAAACCAAGAGTGCCAGGGCCCATCCCCATGGCGGGTAATGGCTTTAGAGCACTGCCTGCGTCCCCCCGGGCATTGCACCTCACTTCTCAAAGCAGCCACCAGTTTGCCTCACGGGCAGCTTAAAGGCAGTCAAGCAGGTAAGTGAGGTGGGCAGAGGGTGAGTTTGCCCTCAAGCCCAGCTCAGGGTCACTTCTGCACGGCAACCCACATGCAGCTTTCGCATCAGGGAATGTCTCTTACCATACCGTGCCCAGCACAGACAGGCACCTACCTAAGAGCCCCTTTATGTAATAGAGGAAACTGTAATCTTACAAAGAAAATTATTCTGCCGAAAGTAGCAGGAAAAATGATCAGAGGAGGCCCTACAAGGCACCTGTACTTCCCGGAGTCACATTTCCCAAACCAGCCTCGGTAATAACGTGGCCAAGCCAACATCTCGCTAGGTTTACAGCCTCGGTGCCTCTTCCCATGCCACCTCAGCACTCGCCTGCTTCTTGCAAGTTCAAATTCCTGAAGCACTGTAATTCTGGCTACAGTCAAAATAATTCCTCTAAACTTAGGAGCTTGTTTTTCTTCTTCTAAAAACCCTTAAAGACTCATTTGCTGCAAAATACTCAGAAAATACAACTTGAGAAGCAAAATTCAGGTAGGTTTAATGGTGCCTCCAGCTGTGCCTCATTTTAAAGTCACTGTTTATTTAACAGAACCAATGCAAAGCAGAACAAACTCTGTTACCAAATAATTTAATGTCATGCTCTGAAAAAGTAGCAGTTTAGGACAGCAACACTGCTGCTGCTTGGACTATTCCCCTTCTACTTGCCTCACCTTGAAAGTCACATAATTTCTCACATCGTGTGCTGTTGGAGGAGACAAAATAACTTAAGTAACTTAGCAGGGAATTCCTTAGATGTTTCTAACCCTGAAAGTGCTAAAACTTCCAGGGGCAGTGTAGGAAATGGAGCAGCCCATAAACAGTGTGCTGGGAAGCAATCATCAGCCTCTCCAGCAGCAAGTGAAAAGCCTATGTCATTTTTGATACTTGCTCACTACCTGTCTTTCCCCCTACCCTCAACAACTGTAATGGACAAATTGCTTTCTCGAGCATCACGTACAACACCGAGCAAATAACAAGATCACCCATCAGACTATCTTCAGCAATAAAAAATGGTGAATTCACTGGAATTTTGCTTGGGTCTGCTTGGATTGGTCTAGCGCTGCACTCAGGCTAGCTCAGGAAGGTCCCACAGGGTTCTTGCAGGTCACTTGTGCCCATAAATGACCCCTGGCCAAATGCTAGAGAGCTCTTACTTGCAAAGGGTGAACACAGAGTTGCAGTGAGCCTTTCCAGAAGTCACCGCCCAGAGTCTGTCGCTCATCACATGCAGGGTCCTCCAGGGTGGCCTGGGACATCTCCCCAGCTACAGAAGGTCAGGACCACTGGTTCCTGGGATGCTCCTTGTTGCACGGTTGGTGCAAAAGAAAAATACAGCTGTGCCAAAGCAGAGACACCCTCCTCGACAGCGGGGCTCAGACCAGTCCCAATTCCCTTCATGGTTCTGCCCTGGTGGATGCGGCTCATGGGACGTGAGCACGCAGAGCATCCCCCTGCTCGCTGGAGATGTGAGTGGCTCAGGGAGAGGAGCCCAAGGAAGAGTCATGCACGTGTGTTATTGCCGGGGAAGCAGCAAGTACATGTCCCCCCTCACCACCCCAGCGCCAGCGGCGGCAGCAGCTTTGCCCTCTCGAGGCAGGGATGGCAAGCAACCAGACACCGAGCACCTGAGCAAATTTCCACAGAATTCCACCTCCTAGTTTGCAAATTTCCACAAATCCACCACTGCAAAGAGCCCCTAGAACCTGCCGGTAGACCTACCGTTCCTACAGATATGAAATGCGCTTAATACTGCATCTGCATGAGGCTTCCTCCAGTCTCTCTAACAATGCAGTCCAGGGATGCTCTCTACTCTCACTATTTTAAAGGAAAAAAAACTTGGGGAAAAACCCAGTCATTCCCATATCCACAGTAGGCTTTTGCACGTCACTGGGAGCACGGCCACAGAGCAACTGATTTGCCATTTGACAGGAGAGGTGGGGAGGAAACCCCAGCAGAGGGAACGGTGGACTTCTTGCCGACAGAAACTCTTCCCAGCTACCTGTTCCCACCACTGCTCTGGAGATGTCACCTCCTCCATGGTGCAAGCGACCGCCTGCATCTATGCTCTCTGAGGGAGAGGCAGAGGAACACGTGAAGATGAAAAGTCTGGGAAAGCAGTAGCCAGCAAACTGGTTACCGTTTAAGTCCGTGGTCCTCTGTGGGTGAGCTGACCACAGTGACCTCTCACCACTGGCTCCTATCTGGAAGAACAGACCCAGCGTCCCTGCAGCATCAGCATGACTTTTGTGAAAACTTGTGGTAAAAGCAAGAAATGGTTCAGTTCACGACCTGCCTTTGCCAAGGGAGATCCCTAGCAGAAGCGTGTTTATCAGAGCACCGCTCCAGCACTCTGTGGCAAGCCATAGGTCTCAGAAACCACTAGTGGCTCGTTAATTGTCCCAGGCAAGGCACAACGCTGCCCTGTCCCAGAAAAATAAGCTGAATTCTGGGAGTAAGATGAACTGGAGGGCCACTGTTTCTTTTATTTTGTGTCATACCAGAACAACGAATATGTAGAAGATAAATAAATCATTTTTCTCCACTTAGAAAAATCTTCTAAGATTCCTGTGGTACTTGGGTTGATGATGATGAAATGCGACACGCAGAGATTTTCACTTACAGAAAGGGAACATGGGTACCTCACATTTTCTAAACTCTTGACAAGTAACTCACCTTTGTAGATAACACTGATGACACAGGAACAAACAAATCAAACCAATCTTACATGAACCACAACTTAAATTTGAGATACAAAGGATTTCACAAAGGAGAGGGCCGAGCATCTGAAGCCATTTTAATATTGGATATTTTTTCTTAACAGCTTTGAGCATCCCCAGCTCTTTTATCCAACATACTACGAAGCGTCTTAAAATATTCTGTATTAGAGAATGCTATCTGAATGTACCCTCTAGCATCCTCAAAGGATTGCTCCAGTTCAGCATCTGCTTAAAACACTATGCCTTCTTGCCTGCCTTCCCCCCCACCCCGACTCCTGCTTGGGGCTAATCAGAGACTGATTGTTTCTTGAAAAGAGCAATATGCTTTTCAAACCCCCTTGGGTAGTGAAGAGACCCTTCAGTCCAGTCTCAACTACTCATAATTATAGTCCTAACTCTGGTTCACCCATCAGTCAAGACAGTAAAGATCCAAAAAGGCATTCCCTTATTTTCTGTCCGAACATCATTCAGGCTCATGCCACAAAAGAACATTTTTGCAGAATAAGATGATTTACTGAGTTTAAATTACGTGCTTATTTTCTGAAGTTTCTAATCCGTCTCCCCGGAAGCTGCCTGCATATCCCTCCTTCCTTTCATCCGAACAGAAGCCCTTTGCAAAGGGCACGGACCTCTTCTGCTTAGGTTTCAGAGTTTCTGCTCCACCTCCACATCCTTTTGATCTCTCACACTGTTGACTTTGCTCTTTTTGGCAACTCTTCCACTCTTTGGTGATTCTCCTCCAAACCTCTTGCTCCACTCCTGGCATCTCCTTGGTGCCGTCCTTGGCCATTCTCAGACACACTGCCTTCCAACTCCTTACTTGAATTTCAGACGGTCAAAACTTAGCCCCTTACTGATCTTTCCTATGCTTTCTCCACCTCTTCTTCATATGGCCCTATGGGCAACATCCACCTCAGTATTCAACGCGTAGAGCTGGGTCATGTTAATGCTCTTGATCCCTTTACCCAAACCACAACAAAACCATCCCGTTCTGTGCCTGCTTCCTACTCCCACCACAACAACCTTTTCTCTCTCAGTAGCAAAAGTGTCCCTCATTTTGACCAGTAACAGGTGATCAGTTTGGAAATACTCATTTATACCCAACACATACGGATTTTTTTTTTCCCATCTACGGTTTGCCCTTTGTCCACCAGCTTCAAAAAAAAAAAAGGCATTTTTTTCTGGAGTTTAGGGTTGTTTGGTGTTTGTTTTTTTTTCTTTCTCCCAAAAGCAGCACTAATGAACCTAAAGAAAAAAACACAGGCATAAATAAATTTTTACCAGCTACTGTCTACCTTGAGACAGCTATGGTTATCAACACATGGTTATAGTCCCTCTCAAGAATGCCAGCATACACGCAGCCCCGCACAAAGCAGTTAATAGGGGAGTACGTCCATGCTTTCACTGATTTTCAACCGTTTTACACCCCTAGCTGCTCCAGAAACAATCACTTCATACTTTTATAATGAAAAAGTAAAGTAGAAGGAATTTTTATTTACTCCATTTCATTTGAGTTACTCTCCAAATATTGGAATCAAGCAGGCACTCCTTACCTACAGGCTCCCAGTGAATCCACGTGAGCTTTGCCTCTGAACACGGGATTGCCCTGCAGTATGGGGCTCTCAGACACAGCGGAAGAGAAAGGAGAGCGCGCGAGGGAAGAGGACTCTCTGCAATTCAGCGCTTTGCACAGAACCGCTGGCTTAAAAATCCCGGCTTCCAGGGGGAGCGGGAAATTTGACTCGACGTAAAATGCAACCTTTCCTTTTAACCCAACACATTTTATGTAGCAAGAACCTAAAAAAGATGTCACCTCTTGTTTTGTTCCAGGTCTTCTCGCGACAGATTGGTTTTTCAAGGAGAGATCCCCAAATGTGTCAATGGATTCTACCACTCCTGTTGGAGCTGCTGAGAGACGCTTTAAGTAGCCCAGCACAGGAATACAGCAAGGAAGGAAAACAAAACCAAACACAGGTCTGTTCACGAACCCTTTGAGCATGAAAACGAGCAAACAGGGAGACACGCTCCCACTAGAATGACACAATTTTGTAAAATGGCTCGAAACGTCATGCATGCTCTGACGCGTCGAGCATGACAAACGTATACATGTGCTCCACAACACAACACGCAGCACCCCAAAGTATGAGAAGGTGGCAACACATTTACGGGGTTTACCACAAAATGTGCATGATGTCAACGCCTGGAAATCCCTCCAGTGACAGACTTTTATCTGACAGTCAGTTAATAGCAGAACACTTTTTTGCACCAACAAGAAGATGCTATTTTCCAAAGGATAATTTTCTTAACTGGTTGTTTTCATATAAACAGAGTCTTCCATAGGATGGGGGTGGCAATTTAGGCTATGGCTTTTCACTAAGGACTTTTAAGTGGTTTTGAAATACAAAACTAAAAACTGTTTCGGCTTTCTAATTTGCCTTCCGTTTTGCAGTATGTACCGATTTACTCGTAGCATTTCTGACAGAAGGAATTTTAAGAATGCAAAGAGCACGATGACAATGTAGTAGCTGATTAGCTCCGTGGAAAAAGTTTCTCCAAGTTCGACTTTCGGTCAGTGCACAACATTCAGGGAACAATAATACTTTGACAAGGAAGGTCTTCTTTCATTTTAGCTAGAATAAAAAAAAGGTCTTCTGCACTTTAGCTATAATAAACCGCACAAAAAAAAACAAAGAGAGGGAGAGAGAAAAAGAGAGAGAGAGAGATGGCAGATACACTGAGAATCTGCAGCGTAGATAATCAAACCCTTTATTGTCTAAGTTACATTAGACTTGCAACACCATAAAAACCTGTAGGAAGAAGAAACAGTAGATTGGTAGAGGTAGTAGAAAGTCCCTGTAACAGTCATAAAAGGGCTTTACAGGAGCGTGTCATGCCAAAAAAAGTTATCACGTCGCTTAAAAGAGCTGATCAAAGCCCATTGACTAAATAAATAAGGAACACAACTCATTTTAAATACTATGGCCTAACTAAAATAACAAATCAATACAATACAATGACAAAGAAGAAAAAAGAAATTGTGGGATTTGCTTCTGAAAACAGATGGTCTTTAAGGTTGGCTTTCCCCCACCCACTCTTATTTCTTGTTTAATTAAGTGAAAATCTCATTTCTGTGCTATACACAGCATATAATTATTTAAACTGATTTCCCCTACTGTTGTTCTTCATGGAGCTAAATTATGATTGTAAACTTTGCTGATTAGTACCCTGGTAATGGCAGTGACAGCACTAGCTTCTCTGTCAGAGATTCTGGAAGAAAAGCTCCAGAAAAAAAAGCTTTTGGCTCTAAATATTAACTCTAGATTTTCTAGATCGGCTTGCCAAAAAAAAAAAAAAAAAAACAAAAACCAAAAAAACCCCACAATTAAAAAAAAAGAAGAGAAATTACAAATATACACTACACTTTTGTGCCATTTTGGGTACAGAAGAGTTTTTAATAACTAAAACACAAACAAATAGGCTAAGCAACTAGCTTTTGTGCATTCCTGAACTGCATTACTTTCACTCATGGAAAATATGACTCAGAAAAGCAACAAAACAAAAGCGAAACAAAAAAATCCCAACCCAAACAAAACAAACTGAGAAAGCTAGTGCAAACCCAAAATGATAATCATTAAGCAACACAGCAAAATATTTCATTTTTTCTTTTTTTCTCCTTTTTTTTTTTTTTTTTTGGTGTACAATGGAATGTGTCTATGCGATCTCCCTCAGAATAACTTCACAGAACAGTTAATTACAGTCACTTATAAGTATTTGCACAGACATTCCTAACTACACCGAGACTTACAGAGAATTCTGGTATACATCTGGTGTAATAGCATAAGGAAAAACTAGTTTAAAAAAAATACATAAGAAAGTTAATTTGCATTGTTGCAAGTGTTGCGAAGTAACAAAAACTGTCAAGTAATTTAAAACAAGTAACAAGTAGTATCCAGAACCAATTACTGACTAGATTTTTTTTTAAAAAAGCAACCCCCCGCCCGCCAAAACTGTTAGAACAGAAAGATCACGCTTTAAGTTTTTTTCTGTTTTTTCTTGTTTGTTTTTTTTTAACAAATCTTTGTCAGAAGCCCATTTCTACAAAAACAGCACTATTCCATTATTGTATTAAGTAAACTGTTGCTCTCACCTGTATTAAAGGTTAGCATCATTTCTGTACATGTAAAATTATTGCTTTTTTGAAAAATATATTTAGCATGCTAGGGTTTTTTTTTTTTTTATCCATTTCCTGCCTTTACAAAATGTTACAATTTAAAAAAAAACTAGTAAAGCTTTTGCAAAAATTTTCACAGAACATTTTCTTTCAAGGCAGCAGTAACTTTTGATAATGCATAAAATTATATGTGCAAAATCTGAAACTCTCAGAAATATTACCATCACACATAGTGTCACAGCAATAAGAAAAGAAAATATTTATATCTGTGGAATACATTTTTAATTGCTTACACTGCATGGTTTAACAACCTGTTATGTGCCACAACCCCACCTTGAAAACTTGCAGTTAAAGAGTTACTGTAGAAGAGGTATATAAAGCTTTTTTTTTTTAATTTTTTCCTAACACCACCAGTGATCACCAAGTACAAGACATGACACATTTATATGAACATTAACCTGCCACCACAAAAGAAGTTCCTCGTCTTCCCAAAACGTCACCGGGCCCAGGGAGGAGCGGTGAACCTGCCGAACCAAATGCAGGAGCAGAGAGTACTTTACGGGCCCAGGGCTGCCTGAACTTGTTCAGTGGCACCTTTTCTCTTCTAAAGATACAGATCAGCGGCGTTAGACAGCTGAGCGCTTTATTTTTTTATATTTTTTTTTCTAAACATGAAGACTTCCTTTGTGATCAGGTCGAAGAAAGTAGCCCTGTTACAAAAAAAAGGTCCTGAGAGTAAAACACAGAAGCCTGCTTTTTTTTCTTAGTGTTCGACTAGCTTTTCTTTTCCAAAGCAGAATAGAAGCTTTTCTCTGGAAGTGTTTCAATTTCCATATTCACATACTATTAATGGTGCGCAGTCAAGAGCAAGAGCACTAGAAATGCAAGTGGTCCCCAAACTGTAATGAAACAAACCATTGCAGAATGACGGTCTTTCTCTTTAGTCCCTTTAATCCTTCATCAAGCATTGCTTTCTCAGCACCGAATGCCACCTTTTCCCTGCGCCCCCCCCCTTCTTCCTCTCTCTCTCTGTTTTGTTTTTTTTTTTAATTTGCTTTCCAGCATGACAGGCAGTGGCAGTTTCATTAATTAATACTTCTCCAGCCCTCGAATCCACTGCTGTTTTTCAAATGTATCAAATAGTCATTGTGAGCATCAGGGAGGTTTTTGTTACAGTGCTTAACTTCTTCATGCTGTCCAAATCACATAAAGTTTAATTTTTCCAGTGTCTCAAACTTCTCTTGATTAATATAGATGCCTTGTGCTGCCACAGTGCTTGCCAACTCCACTGTTTATTATAAAGGAAATAAGGAACCATGGGACTGATTAGTACGTCAATTTATATATATCTTGTGTAGCATCTTCATTTATTTTAAAATGATTAACAGCCCCCTCCTCGCAGAGCGCTGGTTTCAGTCCTGCGCAGCGGCTGCGGGCGAGGCGAGGCGATGCGATGGCTGGCAGGGAGGCTGCCTGGTAGCCGCCGGGGCACGGGGCGGCTGCGCGGGGGGCTGCCGGCACTGCCCGTCGAGGTGGGGGCCGCTGGCCCGGGGGGCTCCTCCGCCGGGGTTCTAGGTTCCCTTCCGGAGAGGCAGCGTGTGGGCGAGCTCCGCACCGCCGTGGTCTCTCCCCTGCAAGAAGGACGACACAGGGGAAAAAGCTCATTCTCGCCTCCGCTCCCACGCGCAACCCTCCGAGCAAGCCCTGCTGGCATTCGTTACCCTTTATTAGCATCACGTACGTTCATTTTGGCCCACCACATCGGAAGTTTTGGGGGTATTTTTAATCACCTCCAGCAAGACAAAGTGTGTCAGGCCCATATAAAGTCCCTGACGGACCAGAAGAGCAAGTAATAGTGTCCGATGGAGCAGTTCAGAGAAGGCTGAGAGAACAAGGAGGGGGAAGAAGAGGCCTCCAAAAAGCAGAATTTTGAGCTCGCCCAAAGGGATTCGTAACTACCTCGGTGTTTTAATGAGGCTGAAGTTTGAGGTCACAGAGGCAGCTAAAAGAAGAAAAACTGAATTCTTGCGCAGGTCTGTCAAATGCTAAGGCGAATTTCCCCCCCCCTCCCTTGTCATCTTCCTTTTATTTTTTTTTTTACCCAATTTTCATGAATAATTACCATGTTGGAAAAAAAATAGCAGGGATATTCTAAAATCAAGTGAAATTAAAGATAACATCATGAATAAGTGGGAGCCTGCAGCTCCCAAGAAAAGCTTTAAAATGACATTTAGAACATCACTGTCGGAACAATGCAGTTTACAATCCTGATCCTAAAACAACATGGCAAGATTAATCTTACATAAATGCATTATCCTTAAGCTAAAGTCTTGATGAAGTGAAACAGACCATTTTAAATTAATGCAACATAAAATACGGCACCCATGTAAAATCCAAGCAAGTTTCAAGCTGTGCCTATGGCAGCCCTCGAAATAGCTAAAGAAAGCCCAGCTCTGGTTGACATAATGTATTAAGTGCATCTCTTTTGTTAATAGATTTAGAAAATTCCTAATTAAACCTGGCCCGAGATTCATGACATTTACCAGTCAAAGTTTGGTTTAAGTCGGAAAGATTTGCAACAAAATTAAAGAAAAAAAAAGCTGCTGTACAGATGGCAGTATATTTGAAATGTAGGAAACAGTAACTGAATGAGAGATGTGATAAAACTTCCTTAGTTGGATGCTGAATTTCCTGCAGTAAACCAAGAAAGATGCTTTACATTTTTGCGCGGCTGCATCATGCCTGAGAGACAGAGCCACAATTCCAGGAGGAGACATTCATCATTAAAACGTCTCGTATCGAACCGGCTCTACGTACACCGGGGAGCGTGGCAGGGTTTCGCCGAGCCGGGGGGAGAGAGGGAGGGAGGGGAGGGGATGGCAGGCACCTCGCCCCAGTTTCCCTGGGCAAAAACCGAAAAAAAGGGGTGTCATTAGGGGTGCTTTTTGGGGATGGATAGCCTGCGGGGTACTGGGCGGCAGAGGGACGTCCAGCGGGTCCGGGCACCACCCACGGACCCGTGGAAAGGGGTAGTCCATCCTCCTCCCACCTGGCAGGGAAGCGCAGAGAGGTCAGGGGTGGTGGGACCCCTCTGATGCACGGCTGTGCTCCCAGTTTCACCGGGAAACAGCACCTGAGCTTCACGCGTGCCAAAACCCACCCCGTGGCTCACCCCCTTGTACTCCCACCCGCCCGAGGGGGCAGTCAGATTTTGAACCAGCTGACGCACACCTGGGTTGAATTCTGCCCCAAGTGAAACCTTTACCAGTTTAGAAAGTAGGCCTTCTCCACTTTCAGCATGTTAAAGGGGAAAAACAGCAGATCTTTTTTTAAGTGGAACCTACAGCTTCCATGCCAAAAGCTGCTTTCGTACCAACTTCTAGGGCTTTTCTCCAGTTAACAGGAAAAAATTGGTTTGTGCGCACGTTAACATATTGGAGACAGATTATCGCATGACACTGAAATAAATTGCAATGATCGGTTTGGAGCAGAGATACCGCTCCAGTTTTCTGGCAAGGGGAAAGTGTTGGTACAAGAACTGCAGCTGCTAATCCTGCCTATAATGCTCATAAACTAGCGGACATACAGTACATGCATATTACTCAGATGCCGGTAGAGCAGCCTCCATGATTCCTTGATTGTTTGCATTATAATCTCCATATGTATGAACGAGACAAATTAGGTTGCCATTTATTTGTTCATTATCTATTATTTTGATTAATGGAATTCTTGTTCTCAGAATAACTATTTAAAAATAACATTTGCAATAATGAGGACTGAACTATTAATCATGATCTTTAGCAGAAACTCTGCAAGGAACTGGGGCAAGACATTTCATATGAACAAATGTCATAAATAGGACTTCTAACAGACAGTGCTAAAATTTCAAATGCAAAAAAAAAAAAACCCCAAAACCCAACACCCAAAACCAACTAAACTCAGAAACCAATGGTTTAAAGAACTTTTCAATCTGCTTTTATTGTTTTGCTCCTCCCCTCCAAAGTTGCTTTAGGACAAGCAGGGCTACACTGTTGCTGGACTATAAAAACATCAGAGGTACCAGATGCCCCCAGCCCTTCCCCCAAGCTCCTTTACAATATACGTGTGTGTCCGTGTATATATATATATATATATATATATATATATATATATATATATATATATATATATATATATATATAGTGTTTTCTTGATGTTTCTTTCCAATCTGTCTAGCCCTCAAATTCTGACTATTCACATTTATGCTATCTCAAGTATTGAACACCGCAAGAAATATTTTAAAATACTTACAGTGGAGAAAATTAAGGCTTATGGACTCCTTAATGAAGGTGGTTTACCCCTGTCACACGGGACCTACTGTGCACCTCTCTTCTCAGTGAATGAAGCCCAAGAACTGTGGTGCCCACAGCTCTTTCACACAAAAGGACCTTCTGGCATGGGGAATGCTTCAGCCAGAGATATCCATGATACCAACAGTTCATTATTTTTCTGGGCTGTAGTTTTTAATTGATTTTCTGTGAGTAAAAGGTTTTTTTCCGGAGAGGGCAAAGGTAAAGGTTGGGGGTTTGTGGGTTTTGCTTGTTTCGCTTACACAAAAGGCAGAGAACTTTGTGTCTCTGGCTCCAGCACTGCAAATATGCTTCACGTATTCTCAATTAAACAGAACGCTTCCTCGTTGCTAACCAGTAAATCATGCCTTCTGAACACCCAATTACTTGTCCCTTAACATTTTCAGAGCATATTGTAGCACTGACGAAGGATAAACTATATTCCTAAAGCAGGCCAAGTTTTTTATGTTTTTAAAAACGCAGCCAGCAGAAGTTAAACGCAAGGCATATGTATTAGAAACAGCTACCTCCGCTGTCACCGTTTTTTACAAAAGCAGGCTAGAGACCGACTCCTGTGCCACTGAACGCACTTGGGAATTGGGCTTCTGCCTGCAATGCTGCAGCACCAGGCAGCGTCTCTGAAACGACCCCATGCTTTAAGGAGAGCTTTGCTTTGAGAGCTGCAGCGGCTTCACGACACACACGGTATCACGGACCTTTCCGAAGGGGAGCCAGCTTTTGTCTTGCCATGTATAAGCAATAGGAGCGCGCTCCCCGAATTCATGCCTACTAAATCAGGTCTTTGGACGCTGCTTAGTGTATTCCAAATTAAGATACATATTCATTGTGGATAAGCAAGCTTAATTATGGATATATTGGGATATTTAGCATTTATAAAAATATTCAGAATATTCAGTATGTTTAATATGGCAGCATTTCAAGAGAATCTACATGACTTTGCACAGATTGTATTGACTTGGGGTATGTAATAAGCATTTTTTGTCCTTTAGACAAAGAAGAGTAGGAAATATTCCAGAATTCATGGGAAATTCATTTGATGTAAAAATGTCCTCCTTTGTTTTTTTAAAGCATTAAGGTAGAAGTAAGACACCACAGTAAATAATGTTATGAAGAAAACTAACTTCTTATTTCCTACTTTTTTTTATATTTCACTGGTGTTGATAACAAAGTATGAAATACAGCCCAGTGCTAATATTATCAAAACTGGGTGTGTACAGTCTTCTTTACACACCCCTACAGGCGGCCTACTTTTCAGTGATGCTGAACACCTGCATCTCCTATTGACAGTTCACTACCAGAAGGTAGGTTTCCTATTTAGAGATGTAAATATAGATTTAGCTGGCTCATTTTTAAAAAGCCTGGCTGTAGACCCTATTTTTAACAGGCGGAATTAGAATTATTCCGTGAAAAAAATGCTATATAATGTAGCACTGTTGTAAGCTACTATGCTGGGGGATTTTAAAAGCCCTACCTAACATTCTTTCATAAAGGAAACCTTTAGAGATGATCTTCTGGTTGACTACTGAAGGGAATGAGGGAACTGTGAAATACTAATGTTAATATTTTTACTCTTTAGCAGACTACTCAGGGGAAGATATTTTACCTGTGAGGAGGAAACGTTTTGTAAAGTGAATAATTTCCACCTAACATTAAAAAAAAATGCTTCCATTCTCAAGCTGCCGTATGTGGTAACTATTGTTTCTTGCTCGGAGCATGGCACTTGTGTAACTTGAACTGACTTTACACCGTAAACTCTCATGAATAGATCTGTCCCCAATTAAGAAATGAAATGAAGACACGGAGTGACAACGTTTAAAGTGGGAAATCATAATGTTACCAGAATGCTGCAGGCATCGTTCTCAGTGCGAGCTCGTTTCTGCGCTTCTAAAGGCCCCTACAGCTGCAGGTAGAAATGAGCGTATTCCCTCTCTAATGCCCAGGGACTGTGCAGGTGGAGTCTTCTGGGGGAGCGCAAAGCCTGCTTGCGATGAGAACAAGCAAAACGGCAGACAACTGAATAATCCTTGCCGACACAGATGCTGACAAACTGAGACAAAGGCTGATACTGAGGAACAAACAAGACAAAAGAAAGGGAACTATTTCCTGGAGAAGCGATCATACCACAGCTTCTGTGGAAGAAATACTGACTGGCACGAGACGAAGCTATTCATGAAGCTAACCCCTACCCAGTGTTCTGCTGCATTGAAAGATGCTGTAATTTAATCAAATACTTTGAAGACAGATTGAAATGGACTGAGACTGCAAGAGCAAACTACATTTGCCATAGAAGTTAGTCAATAAATTCTGGCATGGCAGTAGTTTACAAAGATAAGATTATGAATAAATTTATTGTGCAGTATTATAACCCAAATTACAAAAAGTGTCCAGATGTGGACTTTGCTGCCACATCTCTTTTGGGATAGGTAAAGTAATTTCAGAATTTTTTGGAAATGTATTTCCAACTTTAAAGCCAACTTACATTGGCTTTCAGAGGAAAAAAGCCCAGATACCTTCAGGATCCGATCTCAACTATACATGAGATAAAACCATGAGCATGAAAAGATGAAAGAGCATTTAAAGTAATGTAGATAACCAATAAGAACCAAAGACTAGTTGAGCTAGTTTGCATAGCTGCCATGCTTCACTCTGTCACACACTTCTGCTGAGAGGTATGTCCTTCCACAGTTTTATTAGATAAGCATCACAAGGAGAGCACTTTCATCTAGTTCTCCAACTACAGCATAACTTTGTGGTTACTGTCCCACAAAACCAAAGCAAACGTTGTCCACAACAACAACTAGTGAAGTGCCATGTCACCTTGAAAACTTTATGAGGAGAGTTGTTGGACACTCCTATGGCCTGATGGCAACTCAGATACTCCTGGGCTGGGTTCCCCATGTAGCCTTTGGGCCAGAAAGATGCACTGCAGCAGAGAAGATGCTAAGAGTCTCCATGAAGGCTGCAGCATATGAACTATGTGGTGTGGTAGTGCCCAGCGAGGATGTTTATTGAGCAAGTAGAAACCAACTCCTAAACTTCATGAAGGCGGAACTAGCATGGAGATGCACTCTCTAAGCATGGCGAAACCTTCTGCAATCATTTAGTAAGAGACAGGAGAACAGGAACAGTGCTGTAGTCAAAATCAAACTATAAACATGGATGAAAGGAAAAGTGAGTGATGCTGAAGGCAGCTTCACCATGAAAGAAAACTGTCCAAGAAGGCATGCCCTGAAACCCACCTGACAAGCTGGAAGAGGGGAGTGGGAAGGTCCAGGTTATGACACTGGTCTCCAAAGATGTAAGATACACAAAACAAATTCAGTTTAATGGTTTTCTATGTAACAGCTTTGTCATGTATAATTCAGAGTGCTGAGAAGTGTTAGTTAAGACAGGAAACTCTGTATACTAGAAATAGGAAAGCCCACCGCCACAGAGTCCACAGAAACTGGAGGATGAGAGCCTTGCAAAGGCCAGATATTGGATATCAGGGTACGAATACTCTTCAGAAAAATACAGCCTAAGCGTTAATTGTACTGTTGGAACAGAAAACGTGTTAGTTGTAAAAGCAAATTATTTCTAGGAATTCTTTATGTACTATCTTACTATTACATATCACTGTGCATTACAGAGCTACCTATCCCACCCAGTCCCCAGTAAGCTGGTAACATGTTTATTTAAACACTAACTACCTGCTCTACAATTAACTGACTCTCTATATAACAGACTTTGATAAAACGCTTAAAAAATTTAAGACCTAAAAATCAAGCAACACCGTTATTATTAATACATGTTATAAAACAGTCAGCGCTTTAGTGATGAGTATCACTGTGCAACTTTTTCCCAGCCACCACATTAAAAACCAAACATCCAATTAATTGTAAAACATACTTGTTTTGGGGCATCTGCGGAGGTGGTGTGAACTTCAGTACCTCGGAGTCCATTAGACTCAAATACCACTGTGGGAACAAGGGGGCTTGTTAACAGATGAACATTCAAGCTTCGTTAGTGTGTGTACATTATTTGAGACCATTACAGATTAACCACGTTCAAAAAAAGACACCAGCTACTAGCCTGTGGCCGGAAAATACCAATTTACCGTAACACTTACTGTAAGAGAGTGTGCTAATGGCAGCCTAGGGCCACTGCCCTTTTTAATTCAGACTTCGGCGCTGAAGAAAGCAATCACTGACAACATTAATTATCAGTGCATGTGTAAAGGGACCCTCTTCTTGCATTACTTACCATTTGGCCTCTGTCATTTTGCATCAGACTGGCTTATGTATGCATCATTCACACTTTTCAGGAGGAACCCGCTAGTCTCACTGTCTCGTGCAATGCTCAGGAGGTCTCTCGACACCGGTGGCTTTAGCCTCCTACAGCCTCAACCACAGATCACGCGAGGTTAAAAATGGCTGGTAGGGATTTCCCATTTTAGGGCTGACCGGTCTGCGGAAAAATCTCGTTTCCCCGCAAAAATGTTCCTGTCAACAGCAATGATGAGGCAAAACAAAGCCTTATGTTGTGCTGAAAGGGGTACTTTGATTTCAATTTGTGCTGGTGGCAACAGAATTCATTAGCATATTCATTTCTGAGTACCCTACTCTCTAATTAAAATAAAACATTTGCAAACAGACTTATCTTAAATGCATTGCAATTTTATGGAGTTCGGGCGGGGATCAGGTAAGCAATATCCGGAGAACAAGAGCAATAGTCATAAAAATAAAAAACCTGTCTATTACATTTAGGTCCTGGAATTACTTAGGTTAGCATGGTATGCGAAACGCAATTCTTGGCATTTTGTTAGCCGGATCCGAAAGCAGGCAAGCGGGAAAGGGAGAAAGCAAGAGCGAGTGTGAAAAGGTACCTGCGTGGGACCTCTGATGAGTCCTGAGGTGACTGGGTTGGGTAAAGCATTTTCCACATTCTCTGCAGACGCAGTCTCCTTGGCGTGTTTGTGTCCTGAGCATCCCTGTAGTCGGGAGGGAGGAGGGGGTGGGGGAGAGAGGAGAGAGGAAAGTTGAGAAGAAAACATTATGCCAGAAGAAAACATCATTAGTATGTCTAATGTGTCATTATGTGAGGCTACCTTCAGGCCCTGGATGACAACTGTCAGCCTTCATCTAGGCACTGGCTGACAGGCCAGGCACACACAGGACTGCAAGAATGCATAAATTACATTGAATTAAAAAATGCTCCCCATGATGTGCCCGCACCAGGACTGGCATGTCAGGTGTGCGCTTTTCAGAGCAGCTGGATCCACTTCTCAGCCATCACCCAGCTTTGTCAAGCAGTACATCAGGCAAATCAAAGTGACTCCAGCGTGGCGGAGACAAGTCACATGGATAATAGGAAGTGAGTAGGACCAGAGCCCGACTGTCCCCCCCGGGCGGCAATACCTCAGAGACAAATGCAGAGCGAGCGGAGCCATCACAGACTGATCAAACCTTTCGCCCCTGCCTACCTGCCTGCCGGTGCTGCTTTGACCCCGGACCTCTGAGGCACAGACGAAAGACATCTGTGAATGAAAGTGTCATTCCGGACATTTTGAGCTGGTAGCAGCACGGCAGCCTTCCCCCAGCCCTGGGTAAACATGTTTTCTAGGCCATTAGCATTTGTGGAAAACCGCTCAAACCTCTCCTTTTTCTCCAAAGGTCAGTTTACAGCATCTGACTTAAAGGGCTGGTCTTTGTCTTTTTGCTGCTGATCAAAAAAGACACATTTGACTTTTATTGGGCTTTTTCATAATTTAAAAAAAAAAATATGTTTGAACATCATTTTTTCTATTTTGGTAAAACGCCCTCCTCGGAAGGAAAGAGTTGATGTTTCCATTTGCCACTGGAATACTTTGGCTTTTACAGAGATTCTCAGGGGGTTGTCAGCGGAAGTGAAGTTTCAGCTTTTCCTTCATTCCTCCCCCCTCCACATTACAGCATTTAAAAAGAATAAAACTGTGAACAAAAAAAGGGCAACAAAAAACCCCTCCCACAACTGAAAAAAATCAACTGCAGGATGCCAGAGGGCTCATCCAAAATACAGATGCTGTACCTGAAAACCAATGGAAAAGAAGATGGGCTGCCATTTACCCTGCTGGTATGGCACCAACCATCCTGCAATGGTTTTTACCACAGCACATATTGAAAAGAAATGTCTGTCTACCAAAAAAAGCAAAACAAAACAAAACCAGAACCAAAAACCAAACCCCTCACAAATTGTTTTCTCTTTTTCTAATAGCACCTCCTGCAGATGGCAGCACAGTCTGTATAATGTAGCTGAACACACTCAACTCCCAACAACTTAGTTCCTGGCAGTCAAACACAAGATCATGATTTAGGGACAAATCCAGATCACGTACACCCACACACACAAAAGAAAAAAAAAAAATCACATAAATTTCAATGAGAGCTTCACCTTACTAAAATGAGACAGATTTGCCTTGTAAAGCAGTCAAGATTAAAGCAGATTTTCTGGGCTGTTAGTAGCACTTTCCCCCCACTAGCCAGAACTACAGCTCAAAAGCAAAGCTGTTGGACCAGACATGGCCTTTGCCGGACGGCCGTGCTGAGCACCGGACAGGCAGGGACAGGCAGAGCAGGGCTCTGCTACCAGCAGCACGGCTCCTGTGAAGCCCGGGGGACCTGGGTTCCTCAGGTGGTTTTCTGCCACATCTGAAGAGACATTTAATCCCTCTATACCCAAAGTCTCCCTCTGTGAAAGGTGAATACGCTTGTCGCATTAGCCATTACAGGCCTGATCCCACAGCCTTCATGGAAGCACTGCTCCCACGTGAGTCGTGCATGAGGGAGGGTTGAGGATGCTGTTGTAAGCCAGCGTACCCTGTACAAACTCCGAAGGTGAGCGGGTTCGGACTTTCATCTAACTCCTCACTGGCACTCACTTTATTAAAAAGCACTCACTTATTTAAAAAGCAGGTGGAAAAAATGGATTGCTTCCAGGTATATTTGCCATTGTTGCATTTCCTAAGGAGCACCATAAGGCTTTTGATAGTTCAGGGCTTTGAGCGATGGGCATCGTTGCTGCAAGGCAATACCCCTGTGAGTCATCACTCAGGTTATCCTATATGTGAACAAAAGAGGGTGGATGACTACAGGTGTTAGCAAATTAAGGTAAATGAACATGACGATCTGAATGGGAGCTCCTGCGAAAGCTGGTCTCAAAGGAGCCCCAGGGAAAGAGTGCATCTGCTGCCATAACCCCTCCTTTCCTAATATGGCGATTCATGTAAATACAATGAATAAAATAAATAACCACTATTAAATATAACAATACAATTCTCTCTACAAACGTTTGGGAAGAGGGCAGTGTGAAACAAGCATGGCCTAAGCTCAGCAAGCTTTGTGTTTGCAGCTGTATCACAACGGTATATACAACAACTCTCTTTTCCAAGGACACAATGGAATAAACACAAATGTAAGAGAAAGGATCCCAGAAATAAATCTAGCCACTCTAAAGGAAGTTGAACACCACACTACCCACACACTAAATATTCCAGTATGATCCAAGGTGAGGTCGTATACCAAACACCTTAGTAAAGTCTGCTGGGAACATTCAATTGGGGAAAAAAAAGTGACAAATAGTATACCTACGTGGGATTTTTGGTTGTCCTTTATGTCATGATTGCCATACTCACATTGCCATATTAAGACTAAATTGTATGATGCACACTGACTCAGAGGGCTCAGTCTAGGGCCATGCGTTATTTCAGACAAGGTTCATTTACCCTTCTCTATTTGCAGTTGGTAGGATCTCGTTCCTTTTGCCTGCAGCAGCTTTTTATTTTAGTGCTATGAAAAACAGCCATCATGCCAATTGGTTTGAAGAACCATCAACAACCTGGAAGTTGTATATAAAATGAAGACAAGCTACATTAAAAAAAGAGGTTTCAAATTCTGAAAACTTGATTGCTATAAAACACTTGGAATGAAAGAAGAGATTTCAAAGCAGGGATGGGCACTAAATAACTTTCAGTTAAAGTGTCTCTGGAAATCACTGCCCAGCAAAAACACTTTGGCAATAAAATCCCTCTTTTAAAAAGTAGGTAAACAGCGACCTCCTTGGAAACCCTGCCCCTACTTTACTTTGCCCCAGTGGTCCTCATGGTTTTTCTGATGCCTGCATTCACTAAACTATTTTTTAGTTTCTGGCTTAGGAACACAGCTTAACACAGACAGGAGCTCACTGGATCAATAAGATTTCTCAGAGCAGGTTGACACAATGTGGTATTAAGTAACATCGAGTAGGGCACCCACGTGAAGGTACCCCAAGTTGATGGTGGAACAATTAAGTGGTATTTAGAGCAGGAAGCGGGCAGGGAGAAACTTTAGACAACATTCCTAGGCACTGGGATGGCAAAAGCAAAGTCGGCAGGACAAAAACAGGATCACTAACCCTGTGGTTTTAGAAACCGAGCATGTCCTCCTCTGCTTCCTTAACAAAACCCAGGAGCCTGCTGTTCGTTACAATCATCATGCAGCCTCTAACCACCTGTGCAACAACCTACTCAATAGAAACAAGTAACAGTCGGCTCCTACGCAGCATTACTTTTTAAACGACTGAGCAAAACTGACAATGGAGTGGCTGAGAAGTGCACCTCATGGACTATTTCAGACAGCTTTTGCCCTGACCTGACCAAACACTACGGCTCCTTCCCTGCCTCCCAGCTGCCAGAGCGGTCAACTTGCACACGCCTTCTGGGCACTAAACCGTAGCTGTCCTAAAACTACCAGCTTCCAAATGTCCTGGGTTTCACCCCACTTGTGAAATGGGGTCAGAAGGTCCATTTCACACATGCTTTTGACAAAGCAGAGAGCAGTATGTCAGGTGAGGACACTAGAACATCAGTCTGGAATGCATGCTCTTTCTATGTGGAGTTCAGTTCTTGCACAACTTCTACAAAGAGAAGAAGCATATAAAAAAAATGGGATGGTTTACAAACGGTGAGAGCTGGGACTATGGCTCCCATTCTCCCACCCCTACATACACACACCCATCTCAAGAGTAATAAATCAGTGTGATTTTCAGTTTCCACTGAAATAAACTAATTCTGGCAGAACGGTATGGTTTCAAATGCAAATACATATCTTTCTCTTTTTTTGTTTTTTCTTTTTACGTGGCAGTTGACTGGCAAGAGGCAGAAGGAGAGCTCTGATAGTTTTTTAGTCCCTGAACTTTTAAACTGGCTATTTGCACAACTGCCTTTCCTGCGTATGTGAATTAGCAGGCACATATTTGGCCCTACCTCTTCTTAATTATAAACGTACAAACAGATCAAAAGAATCATTTGAAAAATACGATAGCAGTCTTTGATATGGACAAGGAAGATCTTAAGACTTTTGTCAGACAAAGGACACTGACAAGTGATTATCTCTCTCTATTGTTGGAAGACTTGTTTGCAGATGAAATTGAACAAAACCTCCAAAATAACATCACAGATAAGCCCCAGAGGATGTTTATTTTGCCCGAAGCAAAAAGATGATGATGTGTGCCAGCACCAGCATATCAGGGGGATCTTCATGTGACAGCACATCTGTGTAACTTTAGCCTGCTTGAAGCCAGGGGACAAAGGAACAGTAATACTCCAGGTGGAACCAGATACACTTAACCTGTGACAGAAACATCACCAGTGCACAAGGCGGGACCTGCAATGTTAGAGATCAGTAAACAAACCTATTCGAGCCTATCCAGAAATGATAAAAACAATGAACTTGTAATCCCAACCGTTTAAGGGAGAGAAGGAAGAAACTGTGAAACAGCATGTCGTGGCTCAGAACGACGCAGGAACAAGCAAGACGCGTCCTCAGCTTTGGAAGGGCTTGTGAAAATCTTACCTGCGTGATCCAGGACAGGGCTGTTGGCACCGCAGGTTTGGTACAACGAAGCAAGGTCCTTTGGAATGTATGTTTTAAAGATATTTAAAACGTCCAAACGTTTCTCATGCCCGTCTGATCCCAGATCCTGTTTGCTGGAGTGTAAAGCTGGAGAAACTACCGTGGCGCTAGGCTGGGGCTGCAGCAGTGGACTTGCTCGTGCTACCGCTGTGCAGTTTGCCAATGTCCTCATCTCATTCCCAGCCTTCGCGTGAGACTCCCTCTGAGGCACTGATGGCTCTTCGTGTTTAGTGTACTGCTCGCTTTTACACACAGGATGATACTGCGGCGGTGGGTTGAATTTGGCCTTCATGGTGTCAGACACACAGTGCTTACCTGGAGGGGCAAAACTAGTACTTCCTTGGGGAACCACGTACTTTTCCACTTGCTTACTGTTGGTGGGCTGTGTGCTAGGCCTGGATATGGCCGTCTGCGTAGGTGTTACACTTCTGCTATAGGCCCCCATTTGCATAAGTTTGGAATTTGCTTCATATTTACTTTTTTGTTGTGCTGCTATGCTGTATTGCTCCTGGGAATGGTTTAACTTGGGCTGTCTGTACCCATCCAGACCTGATAAGCGTGGACCACAGTGGCTGAAGGCATGACCGTCCTTTGACTGATGCGTACTCCCGGACTTCGCAGTCATCCCAACAGAAAGAGAGCTGCTTTTGGACCCTGGCAATGCACTTGGCACTTGAGTGCGCGTAAATCTGGCAACGGGCAAAGGCTGGCATTCCTTACCGCCAAGTACAGGAGGGGGGCCAGTACGCCCACTCCTCGCCAGAAAGACCAGGTTGTTCTTAATACTCTTGAATCCATTCTGTTGAACCCAAGGGGGGACCATCGAGTTACAGCTGATTTTGTGCAAAATTCTTTTGTGCATCCACAGGACTTCAGGGTAGTAGGTCTTGTGACTGCAGAAAGGACACGGGTAGACAATTAAAGCAGCCTGCATCGATGTATTAAGATTTTTATTGCATGAATTATCCCTTGTTGATTTTTCACTCAAATCAAGTGGAGCTACCTCTTGAGCTTCAGCACCTTTTTCTATCAGAGGATGCTCCCTGTTTAAGTCTAGCAAATTTTCTCTAGCGCGACTAGCCTGCACTTCAAGTGATGTTTTCAAGTCCATAACCATGTTTGAAGCTGTCTGGCCCACACCCGAAGCAAAGCTAGCAATGCGACTGGAGCAAGGAAGCCCTTGGCCGTGGTGAAATGCTGGCATCTTTATGTCCGCAGAACCTTTTAGATCTTGGTATTTTGAAAAGGGCTGCTTGATGACACTCTCCAGGGCTGACACCAGGGCAGGAATCTCTGGTTTAGATTCCCTGGCTTCGTTTTCTCTGGCGTTGCGGCTTCCCAGCTTCGGGAGTTCATCCAACTGAGATGTTACCATTGGGGTTTCCTCTTCAGAAAAGTTGCAGTGGTATGGCTTTTCATCTGAGTGGGACAAACATAAAAACATCATTGTCATTTTATGCAGAAAGGAGCCCAAAAGACAGAGAAAAATTCAAGAGTAAGAGAGCAGGAGAAAAAGCAACTTCGGTATTAGTATTGTAATGACATGCTACAGACTAAATGTACTGTATAAGCAAGAAAATCTTGAAATAAGACACAACAGTTCAATTTACTTTTAAAGATGACTGTGAAGTCTGGATAAACTCTCTAATGCTGCATGTTCATGACATTTGGAAGAAAGAACAATTCAATAATATACCCATGTCAAAATTCTGGGACTGTGAGAAAAATAAACAAATATGCAACCATTTAATGCTTTAACAAAAGCAAAGATAATGGAGCCAGATAAGACTGACCTAGTTAAAGGTCTGTCAGCGCTTCCATTACAAGCCCCTATTTTCAAAGGGTTTATAACTCAGCAATAAAAATTGGCTCCGCACGGAAACCAAGCATATAAGCAGGTACAGCATACAGAATAAATTGCTCACTTAAGAGGGACTTCTGCAGTGGCCAAGTATAAAAGATGAGTTATGGAGAATGTAAATTTTGAATTTTCCATCTGTTAGTTTAAAGCAGATACTTCCCTTTTTTTTTTAACATACTTCTATGTTTGAGTGAAACTTGAGGAAAATTTTATGACCCCTCAATCCACTGACAGATAAGGAATTCAACATTTTAGATTACAGAATTCAAACCAGAGTTCCAATTCTTCCCACTTTCTTCTTTGCTTCTCAGCTCTCCAGAGTAAATTTATCTACCTAACACATGTCCTGGAAAGGGAACATACTGGGCAGTAATTAAAGCCATTTAGGGGGAAAGAGAAGAGTAGCATTTGTTTTGCTGGGAGCACAGCTACCTCTGCCCGTTCTCCCGATGCCGATCTCTCAGAGCCGCTGATGAAGCTGTTGAATCCCTCCAAATCAGTTCACAAATCAATTCCACAGAGATTTTCATCACAGCAGTAATGCTTACTGCACTGAATCCATTTAACATGTAACTGAATTGAATCATCTGACAAACTTTCAGTTTCAATTAACATGCAGTTAATGAGCCACTGCCAGGCAAGTGTAAGGAGACCATGCTCCATCTAAAATGTCACCAGCCCAAAGTGATCACTGCATCCGTAGGAGGGGTGAGAATGGGAAAGGAGTGAACTGCTCTAGAGCTGTATATCCTCTCACATCAATTCATAAAAGCCAGCACTTCAGAAAATCAAGCGCTGTTCGTTAGTGCAGCGCAATGCCATGGGCATTATTCTGCACGGTGCAATGGAAGAAGCATTTCTTCAGCTGGGGTTTCACTGCAAATAAAGCCTATTTAGCCTCACCTTCGATTCAAACAAAAAATTCTCAAGATTTTATTTAATTCGAGGTAATTAGATTAAAAATAATCCACAGATTTGCAGCCTTTCAGGGCTGAGTGCTCACTTTAAGATAATTTTCTTTTCAAATTCCCTAACCGGGTAAATTCGGGGGTGGGGGGGAGAACAACACAGCCCAGGAACTTGTTTTTCCTGTGTTGCAGGGGGCAAGGCTTTGGGAAAGCACATGCGGAGCACTACTAGCCAAATTTACAGTTTAAAACAAAGACACTGCATGCAGCGGTGAAATCTGACACTGCACATCTGTGTTATTTTCAAAGCACATCTGTCAAAGCCCAAAATATTTGTGCTCTTAAATAAGATTTTAAGGCTTCTCTTTACGATCACAAGGAGTGGCTCCTTTGATCATCATAGTAAAAAACAAAGCAAAGCAAAACCAAATCATTCAGTCGTAGCAGTACTCAGCAGAGACTGAACTGACTTACTGGCTACGCTGAGCAGAGTGGGCAGAGGAGGGAGGTGGGGGACCACCACCAGCCCCCCCCGGGAGGCTCCAGCCACTCCGCGGTCCACCTGCGCAGCCGTGATGAAGGGGAGTATCAGCAGATGCCCGTGAGTCCCAGGTTGCTCTGCGTACCTCAGACACTCCTTGATGCTTTCTGACTTGGTCAAAACCTACGTACCGCACTGTTTCAGCAAAGAGGACAAAGTCAGACTGCGAGGTGGCACTGGTTGGGTCTGGGTTTGGTTTTTAGGTCTGGTCTGTTCGGTTTAGGTCTGTACTTGGGGAGGGGGGGAGGAGGAATAAGCAGAGAGACAGACCACAGTCCCGAGTGCCTCAATAACCACAGGTATAAAGCCCGGGACTGCAAACCTAGAGGTGGCTACAGTCCTTTTAGCCCTACTGCTTTAGTGCAGCCATCAAAGAAAAAGGGATTTTTCGGGTGGAAAATGTAGCACAGAGTAGGAAAACAATGAAGGCATTTCTGAGGTGTATCTAGGGCTGCAGTTGCCACAATGCTGAAGGCATACGCTGTCAGTACAATATATGAAAATTTGTAAGGTTATTACAAAACACAGCTTCTAACATCTCTTCATAATGTCTTGCTAGATTCAATTCCTCTGATGTCTCACACGAACAGTACTGATACTAGGAATAATTTTAAATGCTCAGATCAGGAGCTTCAATAGCAATATTTGTGTTAATTGCTCAAGCTGCACTTCTAGCAAAAAAAAAAACCAAACACCAAAACCAAACCAAAACCACACTCCTACCTCCCTTCCCCAAGATTTGGACGGACATGCTTTTCACCTGCAAGCCAAGTCATACTTCTTCACCAGCACAAAGCATAGCCTACGCTTTTCCCTAGCCCCGTCCTGCTCTCCACCAGTGACCCAACACTCCAGGTACATCAACACCCAGGCTGAAACACTGCCACGTGCCATCCTCCCCCGTCATGGGTGGTGGTCCAGGCTGGGCTACGAGCTGGTAGCAGAAGCCAGGGGGAAAGAGGAGATGCAGGCAAAAGCAAGAGAAGACGGTATGCGACCCAATAATATAGGCAGAGCTTTTTTAGAAAAATAGATTAAATTTATTTCTGCCTGCTCCCAGCCGCTTGCCCCAGCTGAAAAGGGGTACTAACAATCCTTTTAAATCACTGGTATAAAATACTGCTCTAAGCAGCGCAGTGCAGGCATTACTGTCACCAGAAACTTTCAAGATTTTATTATGGCCAGGTCAAAGCAAAAAGCCATGAATGGGATGCCTTTTGCATGATCTCCAGGGACTATAACTCACATTCCCTATTGAAAGAGTTCTTGGCTAAGCATGCTCTCACTTTTTATCCTACAGTCACTGACATTGACTCACATTTGTCTCAATTCCTTTGTTTCTTACCCAAAACAGCCATTTACCTGTTGCACATAAGAGTTAGAAAGGTCCTTTTACCACATCCCTGAAGTGTTACAGCATTTCTGTGTCATGGCCAACAGCTGAAGCAGACAAATTTTACAAGGTGCCCAGCTCGGAGGTGGCTGCTGATGCCATCTCATGCCTTCAGTTTGGCCATAGCTTCAAATACCGATGGCACTGAAGACCACAAAGCAGGACAGCAGAGAACACGAACACATAACTATATGGGAAGCCACGGCCTAGAAAAACAGGAACATTCAGGGATTCGACCGGTTCTTCAGAAATATAACTAATTGCCATCACTTAGTTACATATCTTACACAGGCAGGTAAATGTGACTCCCCTTCTCCCCCCCACACACACATATTCCTCTTCTCTCTTTCTCTCCCTCAAATGCAAAAGCTCCACTTGTTTTCTCCCCAGCTCTGTTTCTCCACGGAACCGAATTTCAGAATGGGACGTACAGCTGTTTTAATTCATGAGGCTTTCTATAAAGTAAACCAGGCTACAAGCCTGAGGACAATGAAACCGTGATTTCTATTCAGAAGAGCAAAACTGGCTAGAAATTGGCCCCTTCTCTGGCTAGCATTACAGCACTAGGAGTTGAAGGGAAAGGAGCAGATGTGATGTGTTTGACTTTTAGTAAACATTTGATAGTGATTTGCACTTTGAGATGAATGCTGTGGCTCGATTTGAAAACCAGCTGCAAATAAATCATGATAAAAGCAAAGGATAACATTGGAAGGAGGTGCAATATTGCAAAGACCTGTATTAGGTCCTATTTCACTTGGTATTTTCTTTAATGATCCAGAAGAGACTCTAGACAGCATGCTAACTTAAATCTCCAGGAAATATCACATTTAGAGGAGCTGCAAAAGTAACGGGGACAAGGAAATAATGCACAGGGACTTAGAGAGAATAGAAATGCAGTCTGAAAATAATCAAACGAGATCCATTCTGGAAAAAAAAGCAGGCTAAGACAAGTGAAGGGAAATGATCCAAAAAACCCCATGCAGTGGGAGGGCGAAATCTGGGAAGCAGCAATGTTGAAAATAACAGATGTTACAATAGACAGCAAGTTAAATATGAGTGTACTAGGTAAGGTTCTTCAGCTTAGCTTTCACAAATAAAAGTATGCGTTATAAAAATAAAACTAAAACTACCACTCTGAAGAAGACACATGATGGCCATGCTGGTCACATTTTATATATATATATATATAAACCAAAACGTATATACCATAGTAATGGGCACTACGTAAAGCCCACACTAAGCACAATACAATGGGACACGGCAGGGAAAAGAAGGCAAAAAGGCATGTTTGCAGCAGAAAATCAAGGTCTTTTATCCTGCGAAAGGAAGGTCCAACAAAAATACTCCATGCCCCCTGAGTATCTGTTCAGATCTGCAAATACGGCCAAGTCAGAAGCAGTTCTGCAACAGAAAAGCAACTAACCAGAAAATAAAGATGAAGAGTTAAGTGTCCCTCACACGGCTAAGGGAAGATGGGGGGGTGACAGGCCAATGCCTGCAGCTTCCCCAGGAGCACCAAGTTCCAAAAGAGAGAATTATGTCATCCCAAGCACTGGAGTCTATCACAACAATCAGATATAACTGCACACAGGAAAACTCACCACAAACAGAAAAAAACCCCCTCAATTATGTGTACTTGCAGCTTGCAGAATAAATGTCAAGGGAAGAGGTGGAACACCGCTTGGACTGTAAAACTTATACGGGCAAAACATGGATTATCAACGCATGATAAAAACCCATCCTTTTCACGGGGAGGCAGAAAGCATGACTGACTTTTTGCTCTACCAGCACAGCAAACCAAAACCCCTCCCTCATAAACCAATATCCACACACTACAACTGCACTGCAGACGTATGGCCAAACCAGCCTTCCTTTCACGCTAATTCCCTGTGTGGCTAGCTAAGGAAAGGACTCCTGGAGCATTCGACGGTGAGCCCGTGACCCTCCTTAGCAGCGGGTTTATCGCCTGAGCGCAGGTCGGGCTGTTCAAAGAGACCCAGTATCTCTCTTGCACAGGATGATTTGTCTTACACCAGCCATGCCCCCTGTTCCAGCTGCTTGCAAGTCTCGTTTTTATACTCCACAAGCTACCCTCCACCTCCCCTGCTTTCTGCTCCAACTGCGTCACTCGGCAGATCCCTAATGTGGTGGCAAAGCGGGCGTGAGGTGAGAGACAACTCCTACAAACCCTCTTAGCTTTTCTCACAGCACAAGGCCACGTGCTGCAATGACAGTGGGAAGAAAAGTTATGCTGTTTTGATACGAGATCCAGCTTCTCAGCTGCAAAGCTCATCTTGCTGTGCATGTTATTAGATGTCTTCAGACACAGCTCCACAGTAATTCAGGAAAAAGGGACAACCAAGGATTAGACTGGAGGACTCAGTACCACAGGATGGGGCAGCCTAGCAGGGAAGAGGGTGACGCCGAAGGGTAGAAAGCACACGATCAGCTAACATCCCTGCTTCCTCTCGGACTAATTTTAGAATTGACAGTGAGTGTTTCTGGCTGAGGTTTGAGGTTTTTAAACAGGGCAGAAACCCAACACAGCTCTTGAGACTGAGATGGTGGCTGATACAGATGGTTCATCAGTCAGCCAGCTCACCCTGCCCGGCAGAGGTGTCCCTTCGGCTATGTGAGGGGGAACAAGGAGCAACGCCGTCCCGCGACACAGCCCAGGAGCACACAAAAAATGAGTTCCAGGTGTGCCAAGAAGTCCTGCCTTCATCTGGTCCTAAGAAAGATGTTTCTTGTTTATATGGCACTGCTTTTCCTTATTATTTTTCAACAAGCATATTTTTTTTTCCTATCATTTTTGTGGCTAGATGTTGGGGAGTTACCTTTTCACTTCCAATGCCATGAGCTGTACATTTCTAACAACTCTGTACTTCCATCTTCGGTAAACCCATGATGGGTTTATTCGGTAATCAGAACTAGCGGCCCTTTGGTATAGTTTGCATTCATGGTCTCCATTCTCCTTTTCTACATCTAAACCTTACAGATCCTAAAATGACTTCTCATTGACTTTTTAATCTCACGGCCGACAACCGCAGCACAAGGCTGCATGATGGCCACTGTCAACTTGCAACCAAGTATTTCTTGGGAAAGGATGCCAACTACGGAAAAGCATCATCTCACAAGCAAAGAGAGAACAACTGCAGTTTTGTGTCCCTGGTTTTTGGGAGTGGGTCCAGGGAGGGGAAATTATTATCCAACCAAAGCAATGCTAAGGTTTTTAGGAACCTCGGAGTAATAAAATTTAGCTTTTTTCCTTCCACTCTTTTCTTCCCAAACAGTACTACCACGGTTGCCATGATGATTAAATGACTAATGCTTGGAGCCCTGAATTCAACTTCTATTACCACCACGCTATTTTTCAGCTGTTTTTCTTGTACATTTGTTTTCAGGCTTTCCTCTATTCCTGGAACTACGACATACAGATTTATTCCAAAGTCCTGTATGCTTCATTTCACTAACTTTACCCTCTGCAATCTCTAACTTTACCCACAAGTTACTTTTTACCTTCGCTGTTAAACGCTTAAAACACTGTACAGCCATTTGCCCGAGTGTGCAAATAGCCAAAGGTCCCCGTTATGTTATTATTCGCCTCTTTCCCTCTGCAGAACTGGGGGACGAAAGCAGGACAGGCCGGCTGAGCACACCGCTCCTAACACTCCCCAGTCTCCATTTGACTAATCTCTCTAGCATTGTGCGGGGGGACACCTGCTGCTTGTGAAAACAAAACCCACTGAGCTCTTACAATCTGGGCAGCAAAAAACATGAATAGGCAACCATCAAACTAATTCAATAAAGTTTGTTCAGTTCTGGACTGCACATGTTGAGGTTTTTGAATTATTTTAGATTATTATTGTTATCATCATCAGATATACCGATTGTATTAGTTTTGCATTTTGGAAAGGTTCTGAAAGGTCACTGAAGTGATTGGGAAAAAAACACAAAAATTTTAGTTGATTAAATTTGAAACTTAACCTTTTAAGATGAGTGAAATCTGAGTCTGAGAACAGTTACGGTATAGCACACAAAAGACCCCTTTCTACAAGGTATTCCCTAGCTCAGTAAAATTACAAATTCCTTTGCACAGCAGAAATGCTTTAGAGTTATGTCACACTTCAAGGAACTTTTTTTCTTTTTTTTTTAAAAAAAAGGAGGTCTGAAACCATCCCCCATCCACACAGCCGCAGATGCAAATGTCAGCAGGGTTATTGGAATTTCAAGCACAATCAGTGAATAGGAACCAACGAATTAAGTGAGGAACTAGGTGGGAAAGGGTATCAGGTCCAAAATCTGTCAGACTGAAGTGCATGTTGTTGGCATGATGAAAAACGAGCCTGAAAGTTCACAGTAAACTTTTTCTTTCCAGCTACTTGTATGCAACTTTTCCTAAAGAGTATTTGGTTTTGTTGTTATCTAGGGTACCGATGCTACAAGCCTCCCAAAGGCCAACTGGCTGCAAGAGCAGCTCCATGTGCAAATTACTCCACTCTCCCCTCACGTAGTATCTTTTCATCACCCTCAGCTTCGCACAGGTGCACATCAAGTGCAAAAAGCTTTGTGTTGAAGCCCAAACGCAAACTCTGTTCTAGCGCCAGGTGCTTTGGGATCTGTCTCCCAGGTATCAGCCCTTCCAGAGTCAACACAGACGTTATTTGAAGGTGAGGGAAGGAAAGGATCCATAGCAGAGCACGTAAATGAAGTGTAAGTGCACGTGTGGGTAAAATGGCTGCTGCTGGCAGTGTGCCACCAGCACGACATTTCCAGCATTCATCACGTCTCTCTGTACCTCCTCAGTGGGATGATCTTTTTTTAAGTCATTATATATACGGTGCATATGAATTCTGGGCAGCGGCAGAGCTAATGATGACTTACCAATCCTTTTACCTCCGTATTTCTCACAGAGGTCCGTGCAGGTAATCTCTGCCCAGCAGCAGGGGAAAAGCCCCAGAAAATAACGTGTACTTATCTGCAGGAGAAGCTATAGCTCCTGTTATCAGAGTATTTCCAAGTGCCTTTTTCACCCTTCATCAACACTAACTTGACCCAAGGGCAGTTAAGACTTCAGTGGGGCTTTTGCTGGTTGAGAAGAAAGTTTGTCCTTTAAATAAAGAGCTGAGGGGAGGTGACACCGATCTGCCCAGCCTCACACAGCAAGGCTGCAACTAACACATCCATCCAACCCCCATGCTGTTGCCGCATCCTGCTTGCATTCCCAGCACAGCCCCTTCTGGGACCGGGGACCAGACTTCCCAGTCATGCCCCACCGCCCCCTTTGCCCTGTGAGCTTCAAGAGCATCCTGATGTCTTCCCATCTCATGCAGGGCTACTCCAGCTACAGCCGGGCAAAGCACGGTGCCAAGAAACCGAAGTGAGTTGTCCACATTACGCATGGCTTTTGCAACTCCGTCCCCACCTCACAAAACTTCAAACCTGCTTTTCTTCCTTTAGGATATGCCACGCCAAAGCGTCCAGGTGGAGGCAGAGGAAAGGGTTGACCACATCGGCTTAAAAAGTACAAGCACCTTCACAGTCCCACATCACCGTCTGGATCCCGGAAGGTGGTGAGGGAATGGTAAGTACTTACCTATAAATTACAGGTAAAATACAGGGAGAGATGGATACGTACAAAGGACCAATACAAAAACACTTGCAGGGACGGCTTGCCAAAATGAAAACTGTACAATTTGGCATTGCCTTAAATGTTGCTGCTCATAATATACTTAAAGAAAATTATGGGATATAAAACCCCTGGAATGCTCTGCAAAATTAGGAAGCGATTAGGCCAGATGATACCAATTTGACTCTAGCACAGCTTTGTCGTAATTCCAGAGTTAATAGAATTACTGCATGAACTGGTCCAAAACCTAAGCAGAGTACTTCCAGTGCACCCTGTAGCTGCTAGGCATTTCTGCGCGTGTGGCCCTGCCTGCCAAGTTTGGTGCAGGTAGAAGGAGGAAAAAGAAAGGGCATACGACCATTAACACAGAAGGATACATAATTAAATTTGAGAGGGTTGGATTTGAGTAGGGGGTGTTGTGTTTTTTGGGTTTGGGTTGGGTTTTTTTTTTTTTTAGCTTTTTTAGTTTAAGGCGTGGAAAGAGACGTGCAATTGGTTTTGATGCATCAAAACTAGTTGCAGAGGAGATGGAAAATTATGACTCAGAATTTTTTATTTTTACTTTTTCTTTTTAAGCAAGTGGCAGCCTGCCTGTACAGACACTCCAAACATAGACCCAAACAGTTGTAAATCTTCCTGGAGATTTTCCCTTTCGTTCCAACAGTCAGACTTGCCACAGTGTCTGCTCCAGAGCACCTTCTTGACCACCACCTGTTCCTCTTCCTTCAAGTATTTTAAGGAGAAAGGCTTTCCAGGTCAGGACTGTGGACTGGCAGTCATCCCATACAGCTTAACATTCCTCATCCAGTATTTTATTTCTCCTGTCATTTGTTAAGCGTGGGTAGCGCATATTGCCATATATCATAAAGCCCTTTAGTAGAGCTTCTCAGTCTAAAAACAGAGGGTACAGCTGTGCTGTAGGCTATGGTTCTGCAGAACCTAAGCCACAGCCCAGTGTGGTAACAAAGGTAGCACAGCTGCGGAAATAAGGAGCTCTGCATGACCTAATTTACCTTATTCCTCCTGCCGAAGGCCACGCTACCATGGCCAGGGGCTCTTGTTCACAAAGTTAAGGCAGTCAAGGATCTCTAGTCTGCATGTCAAGTCAGTGGCGCATCACAGAAAAGTGAATGGAGATCATAATTCTAAAGGTAGTATGAGTACTTGAAGATTCTCGAGTTATACAGTACTTGGGTAAAAAAAAAATCTGGTTTGTGCGTTAACTTTTTTTTTTCAGGCTTTCAGAGGAAAGAGGAGTTTGCAAAGAGAATGGAAGAAAGTAGGGCTGGAATACCAAAAGAAGCAAGTCAGATCAAATCCAAGACATAGGCTGGACAGATTGAACTGTCACCACTGGAAACTGGACACCTTCGATGAGGGTGAGATTGCTGGATTACAATTATCACCTTTATGTGGGGCCGCAAGGATGCTGCAGGACAGATGAGAGGCTGAGCCCAGCAGGGTGCGGGATGTGTAGAGTTTCCTCAAGGTACAGGAAAGCTCTAAGCTTGATTTGAACAGCTCTGCTCCAGATGGACCGAAAGGAACCAAAGCTACCAGGGAACACGTGGCCAAAGCCATGAGGGCAGCCTCCGGCCACTTGGCCAAGGCAACCATCTCAGTACTGACTGCAGCTGAAGTGCACCAAACACGCTGTACACGTGCCACGCAACCCAAATACCTGAGCCAAAGGCCTCAAGAGACGAGGCTCGATGTCCCGCCGGCCAGACCCAGCTCCCCTCCACCCAGCCTCCAGCTCACCATCAGCGCATTTGCTCCTATTGACCGTGCAGGGCAGCGGCATTCCAAGGTTGGCTAATTGCTAGGTAAGTAGCCTTTCCTTTCCCCATCTCTTTCTTTCCAATGTCCTCCCTTGTTCCTTTGTGCAGGAACAGAGGAAACCGTAACAATAACTATGGGAGGCGTTTCCAGCAAAGTAAATGGCCTTTCAGACCTGGCTTGAAACAACTCTGTGACAGCCTTACGCAGATCACTAAAGACATCAGCCATTTACTGGCAACTTCCATAATCCCCTTGAAGAGCTAATAGACAAAGCAGGCTGGAACCTACCGCCACCAGCAAGGCAGCAGAAAGGGCAGCTGCCTGCGGGTGAACTGCACTCTAAAAGGGATTTGGAGTTTTAGCATTTTTCCTGACTTTTCCTTTTGTACCAAGAGGTAAATCTGAGAGCTCACGAGAGCATCAAAGTTCTGGGCGCGCTTAAATTCTTAAAAGTCTTATTAATCTCGAAAATGAGTAAGGAAAAAAATATTTTTTAAGACGTAATTTAGAAGATGTAAGAAATTCCAGTATCTATTCATCTCTGCTGTGTAGGCTTCCCATTTCAAAAAAGAGGAAGCCTTCTGTTTGGGAAGGAAGTCAGATGAGAATCACCCCACCGTGCACAATGTGGCTCAGGAAGGTCAGGAAACAAGGGGATATCTCAAAGATGTATTGAAAAAAAGAAGAACCAGCTCCAAATGTGTTTTAGTGAATCTTTCAAATAACAGAAACATTGTTATGCTAAAGGAGAAGGGAGAGAGGGATCAAATTCATTTGAAAAACAGCAATAGCAACACATCACTTTTAAATAAGCTCCATAGGCAACGAAATAGTAATTCTGCACCTGTGAGTCATGATTATTTATATCACACACTAATTTTAATAAGAGCTGTGTTAAAATGCTAAAACGTTATTAAGTACTGAAACTAACTATTGCATACAGAACATAGGAAGCTCCCCAACTTTTCCAATTAGCACCAAGGCTTAAGCTTTAAATGCAGCAGAAGCAAAAGAAATGCTGAAAAACACTGCCACAGGCTGGCTTAATTTGGAATTTCTCCTTTTCCAAAGAATTTGAAAAAAAAAAAAAAACAAACCAACACACATCCAGAAAAGCTAGAAAGTACTACAGATTTTTTTCCTTTCCCCAGCCCTCGTTCTGTTACATACCTTCCAAGAAAGTAGGAAAGTATGTTTAAGGGCAATTTACAAACTTGATTTTATAGAAAAGAGCTTCTACACGTGTACCTGCAGCAGCCTGCAAACACCATTTTGGGCGAGAGGCTCAGTTAACCTCATTACGGTCTTTGTCTCCGTATTGAGAGCAAGCCCATAGAAAGCAACAAGAAAAATCCCTGCGCCTGCCGTGGGATTAACAAAGGGAAGATTTTAAAATCTTGATGATCGGTTGATCATCAATGTTGATTTACACGAGGTGTCCTTAAACAGAAAGATGCCTGCCACTTCAGTGTAAGCTCTTCTCCTCAGATGTGCCTACCTGGTGGGAGGGAGGAGCACCCTGCTGGGAATAAGGAACAAGCTGCATCGGTTCTTGGGAAAGGGCCGTGGCCTGGTGTATTTTTACAAGAAGCAGCACTGACACCTCTCCTCCTGAGGAGCTTAAGTGTTAATTATTCCCCAGCGTTCAGGTCTTACAGGGACCTGATTTTTTGGAAACTCAGGAAGGCCATCTGCTTTCCCAGCAGATAGGTCTGATCAGAGCAACTCCAGCAGGGTTAACCAATGCACTGGGGAGGGACGAGGGGAACTGAGGTAACCAAAACCACCTCCCCACCCCACCACCTGAGCTGTGCATCACTTGCAAGGTCTGTTGTTATGCAAATAAAACCCCACAGGAAGAAAAAAAAAAAATAATTCAGTTACCAATAAAGACAGAGCTCCTCAGATCACCTATATCACTTGCCATTTATCCACACCCTCCTGTTACAAAAGGCAGGATACCCCCCCATCCCAACCACAGTTGACTCCTTAAGACTGCTTCCAGACAGAACCAAAACTTGCCTAAAGAAGAATGGGCTTAAGAAATTAATCTGGTTAATTCAGATTCTTAAAAAGCAAAAAAATCATCCAGAAAAACAGATGTTTGCCCAGATATTTCCAAAAAGAGAGGTAAACAATTGCATGGCATGTATGTATGTGTGCGTCCCCAGTAGCATCACACAAAGACGTACTTGCTACCACAACTACTCTAGCAAAGATACAGATTAGGACAACGTCAGGAAAATAAAGCGTTTTGAAAATCCTCCTCAAAGTCAGAGTGATTTTAAATCTATTCACTAGGATGCATTTAATCTGTGATTTATAGTCCACCCGCACACCTGACTACACACAAGGTCCAGGTGGTAACTAGTCTTTACGGCTCAGGCATTGCATCAAGCCTATTTCAGTTTTAGTTCTTTAATCAAAAGAAACACATAGCTTCTGAAAAGACTCAAAGCAGTTGCGAGACATGTTACGTAGCTAACCGAGTTACCTGTCCCCGTGAATTAAGTAATACACTCTCAGCACTACTAAGGGGTACTTCACCTTGGCACCTTCCTCTGCCTGCAAGTGATGCTCTCGGTTAAAAATCCCACCCTGCGAATTTATCATCACGCACAACATATTTGACCTTCCCCCTGCCACGAACACGCCACCGCAGCTCCCGTGTCCCAAAGAGCACAGTTAAACCAGGTGTTTACAGCACCCTGCCTACAAGAAAACTCTTGGTATCTTCACTGCCATTCGCGGCGCTCTTGTTTTCCCTGCCCGCCGATGTCAGCGCCCTGGCGCAGCAGCCGGCGGGCACCGGGCAGCTGCCCACTGCAGAGCTGGCGAGCAGGAGGAGGAGGAGGAGGAGGAGGAAGGGGAGGGAGAAGGCCTCGGCGCCCGCTCCGCCCGCGGCCGCCAGGTGGCGCCGCCGCCCAGCGGATGAGCCGCCGCCGCCGCCCGCGCCCCTCGGGGCCGCCGCTGCCGCCGCCGCCGCCGCCTTCCAAACCCCGCCCCACCACCGCCACCCCGGGCGAAAGCGCCTCGCTGTCTTTGCGCTGGGGTAGTCCGGCTGCTGCCTGGGCCTCCTGCCCCAAAATCCTACCCCACCCCCCCACCCCCTCCGGCGCAGAAACACCCCCGAACAAACCAAAACCAAACCAAACCACCACCACCACCACCACCACCACCAACAACAACAAAAAATCCTCACCAACAACCCCCCCCCCCCCAGGTGACAGTGCTGCCACAGCTGCTGCTCAGGGCCACCAGCCCTAAGCAGGCACGGAAACCTCCCCTCCGTGTGTATGCACCCCTCCAGTCACCATCAGCACCGGTGGCCTCAGATGGGTCCTCTGCCACCAAGCTGGAGGGGAAACAAATAATAAAGTAATAATAATAACAACAACAATAATAAATACATTAAAAAACAAAACCCCAAACAAAACAAAACGCCACCAAACAAACAAAAGAAACAAACCAAACAAACCCAAAAAAAGAGCTCAGCCCACAGAAGTGTCCCTCAGGCGACAGCAGTGCCATGTGGGACACCACTCCCAGGAGAAGCGGTCCTTGTTGGGATTCCTCCCCCTGCTTCACTACCCGCTCAGGGCAGCCCCATCCCCTGCCGGTCAGGTCACTGGCATACCTGTGAGTGCCCACCACCACACCTCCACACCTCGGAAGCACCTCGCAGTGCCAAAAGAAGAGAACTAGCCACGGGACCAGGAAGACATAGCCGGCATCCCACAGACCTTCCCATCCCACCTTTCACCGGCTGTGAATTTGGGGAAACCTGGTCCCCACTCCAGGGAAGTGTCTGAGCTGAGCTCCCCCGCCATCCATAACCAAAACCATACACACCGCTACGCCTCTGTGTGATGGGGACACACGTCATTCCGTGACCAAGCGCGGGGCAAAGTAGGGGGCTCCATCCTCTCCAACAACAAATGCTTCCCACAGGACTGAGGTGTGCCAACGCATTTAACGACGATGAGCAACTCTCTAGGTCAAACTGTTTGCAACCACCAAGAAAATAAAGAGAATAAAAACTTCCTCGCAGCTGAAGCTGTGTCTGGTACAGTGATTTGGGGTGTAATTAGAGAAATGCCAGGAACAGAGACAGGAAGTACAGTATTTTGATGGGCTTTTCTACATAATGTGCTGTATTACACCTTTTTTCAACACCAAAACTCCCTTGAAATAAACAGACCCCAACAGGCTAATACAGGTTACTTTACAGGAAGCACCATGCTTGCAGATGGTAGAAAAGCATCCATTTTAGGGGAAACAAAGCCTCCAACACAGAGGTTTTGACTTTTGTTCACCGCTCCTGCTGTGCAGAAAGATCTCCATCAAAACAGGCCGGAGTTTGGGCAGTCAGTCAGTCAGCAGCAGGATGAGGTAATACCAATCTCTTTCTTTTCCGAGAGTCATTCTTGATGCATGGTAATCAGTTAGCCCACATGCATCCCTCTGCAGGAAAGGATCGCTTGAACTTTCCTAAGTGCAGCCACCAGGGAAAACGCTGAAACGTGGGAGAAGAAAATACAAAGACCTCACAAATGCAAGAACCTTCGCCTGCCGAGTGCTAATTGGGAGAACATTCTTGCGGATTAAAAAAATGCTCTAGGAGCAGGAGAAGTTTCACTTACATACAACTGACAGGAAAGCAAACCAACGAGCAGTAACGCGCACAAGAAAGCAGGTATCTATGGAGATGGTATCCAACATTTGCAACCAAGTCACTTTTAAACTACGCCGGACTGCTGGTTTATGGTCAGGGTAGGACAAGGGGAGATGCTGCAATCAACACATTAAATTTAAACTCTTTGGAGAGGGCACGTGAATAAAACGCTTCATATTTTGCCAAATGTAGTGAGGAAAAGAAAAAAAAGTACATATTTATATTCTGAATTCAACTTCAAGCCTAAGACAAAGACCAGAAGCAGGATAAATGGAGACAACTCTATTCTCAAAAAAAAAAAAAAAATAATCAAGGATTTCGGGGGAGGAGTCTCTGAAACAAAGGCATAGGTTTGTTAAAGCGATAAAGGATTTCAGGTACTCCTAGTTTTCAGCATTAAAACATACTTCATAAGCTTTCATTCATAGGGCATAGCTTTCAGAAGACAAGTATATTTGATCATGTTCTGAAAAACACAGAAAACGCTACTAGGCACCCAAGTGCACTCGGCACTTTGACTGGCATCTATTTTCCATTTCAACCTGTGAAGGAATGAGAGCAAACCACCAACTCTTCCCTGATGCTACACTCTTCCATTTGATTCTTTGGGAATTGACAGCAACAGTAGCAAATCCAGAACATGCTGTTTAAGGATGTTTTATGAAAGTTTAACAAAAAGTGTCACTTTCAAGATAAATTCTCAAAAAACTGCCTGGTTTAAAGGTTTAGGTTTAATTCACACAATAATTCTTCCATTATTACAGAATGAAAGTTCCTCAAAAAAAACAGAGCATAAATGAGCACAGAGCTCACCAGGGACTTTCCAAGGCTCTGTCTTAATTTTGTATATTTGTTGATGAAATACTGGCTTTCCCAAGCTCACTGTCAACAGTTTCCCTCTCCTCCCCCCTTTTTTTATTTAAAAAAAAGCCTTTAAAGTTTTCTTTTGTCTATAATTAAGAAATTCTACACTGTGAGGTACCTCTTTTCATCTTGTTTGGGATTTGCAAGCAGGTTTCCCATGAGAAGGGAATCCTCAGCATTGTTCCTAGATTTCAGTGGTCTGTGTTTCGGGTCCCAGGTGTGAAAGCCACCCTCTACAGCAGCATGCAGAATTCAGCAGCAAGCATCTTCCACCAGCTACGAAGCTGAGTCAACCTTTCAATCTCCACTGTGTTCCCACAAAAAGACTTTACCCTCACACTTTTCTCCTTTGCCCTTCTTATTGAATCCTCCTGTCTACCTTTCTGTATTATCCAGCCCGTGGAAAAGCTCATTATACCTAGTTTTGCCTTAGTTAAAACCATGAAGATACCTTCTGGAGCTCTTTCCTCCACACCCTTCCAGTATCTCGAGAACACATCCTTCTTGCTACTCACCAGTAATCTTTCTGTGTCCTTTTGTCTTGCTTCATTCTCTGCTTCACAAGAAAAAAAAAAATGTATCTCAGAGCGTGGATGGTTTTGTAGTTAAACGCATCCACACACATTCCAAGTTACAGTTTTCGGTTTTACCACATAGTTTAGTCCCATAAACAACCATGAGAAAGTTGTTCAATCCCTCTGAGATTAAAGTTGTCTATCCTCTGGAAGAAGAGCACTGTTACTCAGAAGTGAGAGTGTCTCCTAGCTCCAACTGACTGAGAAGATTTGTCCTCTGCCCGACTCAACTCTCCACGTAAAAGTGTCTGGCTTAAGTTCAGTTGTGGTTCCTTGACCACCTGCCCTGGCCTGGACAGGGAACTTAATAAACTGGTGCACCGCCAGTTTTTGAAGATGTAACACATTGAGAACAGCCATACTGATCGTAACGTCTCGTCATATCCAGTCTTCGTCATTTACTACAGCTGTGTATCTAGATGAGAGTTTGTAGCCCACTTATTCCTTCCCTCCACTCAAGTTAACTAGTTGCAGTAATTACGTAGGGAAAAAAAGTCCGTCTTTATGAAAAAAATGTAAATTTAAAAATGAACAAACAGCATTTTACATCTCTTTGCCCTTCTCCTTTCCCCAGCATCTGAATACCACTCTTCAGTTTCTCTCAACTTTTATACTTTCAGTGAATTATATTTGTGCTTCTGGAAAGTCCAAAAACTTCCTTTAGGCAGTAACTCTTGCCCAAGAAATTCATGCTCCCTCAACCTAAACATAAAATTCAGGCTTCAGTTAAACTACCAGGAATTTCATATGGCCGAATATCACTGGCACTTGCATTGTGCTAGATGTTTTCTTGCTGCTTGGTGTCAGACTTCAAAGTGAAGTTGAGTTCCACCCTGGAAATCTTCTCAATAGAAACAACTTATAACATTTAATACTGAGGAGTACTTTTAATATTGTGGTAAAATACAATCCGTGTTTTCAAACAAATCAGAAGTGCAAGTACCACAGCAGCTCTTCTAAACAACTCTTCATTCTGTTTACCTAAAAAACGCATTGTTACTGCAGTGTTGTACTCCTGTATTTACAATGCAAAGTGCCTTTAAAGTGGAGCTGAACCTTTTCTGCATACCCTATTTTGGTTCAAAATTGATCCACTACTACTGCGTAGCAAACTTAAGCTGTAATGTTAAGAACATAAACCTAATTTTTTAATAGAAGTTGTTCCTAGGTAACCTAATTATCCAGGTTACTATCTGAGTCATCTTGTTACTAGGCTGAAAAAGCCCCACAGAAAACAAAGCAATACTTTGTCTAACAACATTACCGAATCACAAGAAATGAATTATTTTCTGTGGAAAGCAGTGATTTAAACACTATAATATCACCCTGCTACAAACAGTACTTTCAAAATATGCATATTTGGATCTTAGGCTCATTTTAAGTAGCTTTCATGAATTTTTTCTAGCCTTAATTTTAAAATTAAGTATGATAAACTTAATGTATTGGCATTAGCTCAGTTAAAGTTGCTTCCAAATTCTAGGCTGATAGGTTTTATAATCCAAGTTGAAAGGCACTAGGAGGGATTGTGAAGAGTGTCTCTATCCCTCTGCTGGTCTTCTCAACCCCAAACTCTTGCCAATTTAGTTTTCTCCATCCTGCAGATTCTCTCTGCAAGAGATGGCTGCACTCTCAAAATGGAGATCCACCACTGAACAAGTCTCACCTCTTTGAGACACCCTCTGAGAGGTTTTCCATTCCCCCAAAGCCAGAAACGTGCTACCAACAGCCCCTTTTACTGTGATTGTCTCATTGAGGGTGGGTGTCAACCTACCTCTTCTACCAAGCTCCTTCCTACATCTAAGAGGATCTAAGAAATCCCTTATTTGGTGTGGCCTGTCCTCTAAGACATGAAGACTCAGGGTGATAATGGGTCAATACAGTCTAAAGATAGATCGGCCTGCCCTAACAGCTTAATAGCTTGTTACAGGGAGCTGTAGCACTTAATAAGGCAAAGAACAACAACTCAGCTCCTGCAAGGTGCTCCTCCCAACTGCTGGGAGTGGCACTTCCCAGCTTTGCCAAATAATAAATTTTTAAAAAAAGAAAGAGAGGGACGCACAACTTGTGTTCATCATCATTTTACTACTGATCACCAGGTCAGTCTCAGAGCTGATGAAAATCTCTGCATATCCCAGATACAAAGCCCATGTTTACCAGGTGATGCTGGCCAGAGATGGAAAGGATTAATCACCTCTGCCTATTCACTCCCTGAACTGGTACCAGGACAGGCTCTCCAGCAAATTGCTGGAAATGGATGCCACCTCCACATCTTCTGATCATCAGTTTAAAGGGAAAACAGGAAAGCTGTCGGACTGGCAGCTCTTCCCCTTTCCCTTGCTGAACTCCAGCACCGGATCACCAGCTTGGCAGACGGTTACAGGTCTTCACCCAGCCTTAGCCTACGTGTCTATCAAGCGCTGCCAAGGAAGAGCCCTGACACCACACTGCAGCCTCGGGATACACGGTTTGGAAGAATGCAGAAGCTCGATCTTCTTAATTAGTTAATTCCCCAGAAGGAGTTCATTCCATGAACATCTGCTCTTCCAGGGAATGTCAAGTTTTGTTGGAAGAAGCAAAACCAGCAACAAATCCACAGTATCCATAGGACCGACATTTTCAAATAAAACTTGCATGACAGTTATGGTAAGGGCCCTTTTTCTTGAAGCGACGTTGTCAGAGCTCATCAGCTTAAGACCCCAGAGGAGGCCCACCTCTCCTACCTGAGGTTGCTAAATCAGCATTCTTGATGCATGCCGTTTTCAGGTTTGAAAAATCTGCAGGTTTATATTTTGCAGGGAAAAAGTGATAACGGACAGGTTATTGCAGACGTATCTTAAAAAAAAGGGGGGGGGGGGAATAGGAAAAAAAAAAAAGAAGAAAAATGTTAGTACTGCTAGATCATTGCAGAGGTTGGGTTCCAACTTCTTTCCGTATTAAAAAATATTACAATATTTTGGACCTGATAGAAAATAACTAAAATTGCTACAGTGCTCTCCCTGTGAGCAAAACAAGTCAGGAATAGACATGTATGAGCCACTGCCCCAAGTGCTCTGATGGTACTTTGAGGTGCATCAGACTGTGCTGAGCAGCGAAGCATACCTGAAGCGCTATAACTTCAGTTAGAACTTGTAATTCAGAAATCTCCCAGTGACCCCATTATCAGTGTAGCATAGAGAAAACAGAGCTGGTCTCGGTATATGAAGGCAACGACTATTCAGAGAGCCTTAATCAGAAGGAATTTAACTGAACAAACAGCCGTGGCTCCCAGAGAAGGGCTGAGTACTTTTAAAAATTGGAAGTAGCTGACCGTATGCTTTAGAACAATAAGATAAAATTATTACACTAAACTCCTTTAATTAATGCATGCGATAGAAGCTGTGATTTTTTAAACCCTAATCTCCCTGTCATTTCATTTTTTAAGAAATAGTAAGAAGCACCCATCTGCTCAAGCTGCCACAAGAGGCCCAAAGTTCTGTTCTCACACCAGTTTTGCGCCGGATGTCTCAATAAATTTACTGCTTATTTACATCAGCCAAAATGGAGAAGAAAGCTGCTGATTTCCTAAGTTTGCCCTCCTGCAAAAACAGCCAAAATACATTTTGCTATTACACACACCATTTTTCCCCCTAAAAGCAGGGGCTTGTTCCCCCCTTCCCCAAAAGAAAACCCATAGGGCATTTTGAAAACCCTGACAGATGTTTAATTACACAGGCACTAGCAGGCATTATTCAGAGAAGGTCAAACACAGAACGACTGTAGCTGACGACCAAATGGCTAAAGTGTCTGCTGTACCACTAGCGAAGCAAAAACTTTGCTAATACACATTTTGCTAATTCAAACACCTAATAATTCACATGCAAGCAAAAAGCTGCTGGTAGTGCAACACGTCTGAATAACCATTTAATAGTAGGAATCTGTGGTGCGATCTCGTATTACTAGGGGTGTATTACGAAACACAGCAAACGGCAGTCAGCGCTATGTTATGAAATATCAAACCAAACTTACTCTCAACATCTAAGAACAAAGTACCTTTTGTAATGCAGGTTTCTTCCCCCCCTGCACTTATTTAAATGAATTAACTTCATGAATTAATAGGTCCTTCAGTCACTGATGTAAATGAACAGGGATCTACAGTACGTCTGTGGGCTGTGAGGCAGGAAGAGAATAGAGATGACACTGCCTTCTCCACTGTTATTTCCAGCTGTTTCTTACAAACTTCTCACTGATTCCCTGGAAGACCTCACACTAGGTTCCAATTAAAAAAACCTTCTTCTATTCAGAAAGTTAGAAAATCCTATTTTGATGTATTAATATATCAAAACAAACAAAACCTAAAAATGCAGACACTTGGACCTGAGACTAAAATTTCTTGGATGTGCCTCTGAATGGAGCGGGGACCTGCCCCTTCTCTGCCGAGTCAAATTCAGTAGCGATTAATCTTCATCCCTTACCCACCCTACAGCTGAGAGCGAGGCAGACGCGCTTCCCTGTGTTGTTGAATTATGTACCGAGCATGCACCAACACGAAATACTGTCCTAACAGATTTAAGCATGCCTCAAAGCACATTGTTCTGACAGCGCCTGGGTCTCCGTCATCACTCTCGTAACTATCAATGATTCTGGTTAATTTTACAATCACAAGAGGTACAAGCCTCCATCTGGCTAGTCTACATATTATTGCAGAGTTGGAATCACACTGATCAACAAAATATGTTGGCCACTAATGCTCAGTTAAGGTGGACTGGTAAGTGGAGAACAGCCCTACTTTCAGCTACACTAAAGACCCACCACCGATACAAGGGAGCTGAGCACGAGGACCGGTGTTCCCCGGGAAGAGGTGCCTGGCACTCCAGGGATGCCAGGGGAGGCACAGCAGCCGGAACAGGACAGGTGTGCCAACAACACTGCTTGGTAAATTAACACATCGGATTCAGTCTCCTGAATGCCTGCAGCGCGTACGGCCAAAGCCTGCCACAGCTCCTTCCCTGGGATGAAGCTGAAGGGAAGAGACTTTCTGGTTTAATGCCTGTGACTGAAGCGACCTTGTGAGCATAGGTGGCAGGGTTTCCAAATGTTTTTTGTTCCCTGCTTGCGCAAATGCACAACAGCACCCTTGCCCACAACGGAGTAGTGGCGTAGCTGTTACTGCAACACAAGCCACCGCCATCCCTGTCATCCCTCACCAAGAAGCCCTGCCTCACAGGCCTGATGGGGAGAGCAGCCGTGGTGTCACTGTGAGGATCCTCATGCCACGAGTCCCAAGGCTACATCCGTGCCAGGAGCCAAAACTGGACACCCACAGGACTGTCACCATGGATGTACATAACCCAACAAGGCTGCTGCTTGCGTTGTTACAGCCAAAACCCCCCTCCTCTATGCAAAACCCAGTTAAAAGTGCCACTCGGCTGACATTGCTGCACCTGGACTAGGGGTCCCCTCCACCAGACCTATACTGGTCAGGGGGCGACATCGCTGTAAAGCCTCACACAGACAATTCTGCTGGCAGAGCCTGCAACACAGACTGCATCTACGCGGTCTCCTGTGAAAGCGATGTCTCTTGCTCATCTTCCAATTGTGGGTTACTTTTGGTTGTTGTCACGGACTAGGACTCTCCCCATCCCTGCCAATGCTGATTTCTCCCAAGTCTGGCTGAATTTTGTTCTTGTCTTCTTGTGTGAACTCCTAAGCAGCATGTTCAAATGCAGAACTAAGTCTCTGTAGACCAGTACCTACAGCACATTCTCAAACAAATTAGTAAAAATCCAAAATATTGTGCTTATAAGCAATGTACTCTGCAAGCAAAAAAAAAATAAAAAAAAATGCAAAATTAAAGAGCCTTTTCCGATTTTGGACTTTAGAAAACACTTCTCCAGTAGGACACTGAGTAAACAGATTTAAATGCTCTTAAACTTCAGCTTATTTTGTAATGCTAAATACGCAGCTGAGGCTCTTCACAGCACAGTATACGTAATGTACGGATCATACAACGCAACTCCCTTACGCATACAGGTAGGAAGCTAAACAGCTCAACCCTCCTATTGTTTCAGTCTGTTTCTTTGTATTAACCTACCACACAAACAGAAGCAGGCCACGAGCAAAGGCAAAGCATCCCTTCTTCTCTCTGCTTTTGCTGAAGAACTCCCCACGGCTCTACTCGCCTCTACTAACCATCAGCCACAGTACAGAATCCCCTAACCACATTTTATTTCATTCACCTAATATTATTCTAAATATGTACGAGAAGCCTGTTACAATCCCACTGAAGTCACTGATGATACAACTATTAACCTTAAAGGAAGGATAACTGGTCCAAAGAATATAAATAGGTAATAAGCAGTAAATTCAGAGCCTCTCCCAGCTCTGGACAGCTGGAGTTTTTAAAAACCCAGTGGCTCCATGGCATAAGCAATGAAAAACAGGTTACAGAACTCAGCAACAGGAATTAATAAAAATGACCAAAGGTCATCTGTAGTCTATCAATCACTATATCGTTTACAGTTCATATTACAGTAGAAAGGTATGAATGTTGTCAGTGTTGAACACTGGCTACTCTGAGATCTATCATGAATAATTGATAGAGGTTATCCATTTGAGTCCCAGCCTATTATTCAAAACTCTAAACCTGCTGTTCACCAACAGCAAAGAGCACTCCAGATGAAGGATGGAGAGGCACTATAGGGAACTATTTTCAATGATGCAAGCAGTGATGACGGAATGTAGACTATCTAAAAACAAAAGCTGAATTTTTCTGAGACCCAAGGCACTATCCTCTGTGAAAGAGCAAAACAGTATTTCATGTCTACCTATTTTGCCCAATTTACTGTTAGAATAAAATACACCAGCTAAATCTGAACTTGAGGTTTCAGTCTTAAATCTCGTAAGAGCTTGGTTGTTTGAGCTGAAGGCTGAGAACTGCACTTGCCTCACACTCCCTTGCATACTTTGCATTGAGCATCTAGTATGTGTCTTCCTGATAAAGTGACTTTGACCTATAACCAAAGAATAAAGAGCCTTACCGTTATGGACCAAGGTTTTGATGTTACTTTTAAAATAAATAAATAATAAACGAGGAAGAGGCTATATTTACAAACTACACTGGACACCCGAAGAACTAAGACTTGCAACATGACCTACACTGCATCAATCCCGACACAGCTGTTACCCAAGTACCTTACTCCACCGATGGCATTAGTTAAAATGGTAGCAAACAGCAGCGCACCTTTGAAACACAAAGCAAGTTTAATACACAAAATAAGAATCTGTTAACTACTAACAGTCCTACTAACTGTAGATAGGGCAATTTATCTACAGTTCACCATGACTGAATTGAAGAATCACCATCTTGGTCTCTCTAAGTCCGTACTGCAGGGTGCAAAACAGATCATAATTTCATGTTAGATTTAAGAAGGTCAAGCTCACTGAGCCTTCTTTGTATGGTTTATAATGTCAGAATAATCCTTTACTACAATGACAGCCTGAGACATTGAATGGGATTGTCTAAGAACAGCAGCCCCACTGTTTACTCCCCACAGCAGCAGCTCATCAGCAGCATTTGAACAAGCCACCGTATAGCATGTCCTTTGACGAGCAACACCTGAAACACCTTCCTTATCTTCACACATCCCAGAACACAACAGAGATTTAACATTTTTTTCATTAAATATGAGAGGCAGGTAGTTGAAAGAAAAATTTCTCTGCAAATTTAGGGACATCAGAGACTGTTTTTAATTCCCTTTGCTGAAACACAAGGCTCTGTCTAGACACTAGCCTTAAGGCACTCTGTTTGCATATAAGGCAGGCCAGGGTATACTGGAAGCGTAAGGACTGTCAAAAAACCTGTTTGGGCTTTGGCAAATTAGCATTATATATTCTGTAGAGAGCACAGTTCTTGGGCTTATGTCTGACAGATACAAAAAACGCTACAGTCTTTCTGACAAACTCAAATTTTCCTTGCCAAAAGCCGTCCTCTCTCCAGCTCAGCCTCTTAGGAAACTGGCCTGAAGAAGGCTTTGTTCAAATCTCTACTTTTTCCTAGCAGGAGATAAATTTTGTGTATTTTGACTGAGTTTTGGAGACAGCATACTTTGGTCCTGTGGACTCCAAGATCAGTAATACTGGTTTCGTACTTGACTTCTTAAAACTTCCCACACATCATTTCCACCAACTCCATGGTGCCACTTTTTGACCAGAAACCAATTAAAATCCTGCCCGAACAAAACAGCAGCACCCCTTCTCTCATGCTTCACATAAATAGCAAAACCCAATCTTGCTCCCATCTTCACTTTAAAATATTTTTCTCATACCAAGCTCTTGTACAGCGGCTTGTGTGTAGCGGTCAGGCTGTCACCACCTTACACATGTACAGTTGGTGGTTGTTTTTGGTGGGGTGGATTTTCAGCTATTCCACTCCTGAGGCTTACGAATACAGACAACCCGGTCTGAAACATCATTTTAGCAACCGGATAGTTGAAGAGACTGAACAGTTTTCACTAAGAAAATTACAGGTGAATTGGCTGAGCCCTTGGTATGGTGGCAGGGTGGGGAAAAGCAAAAACAGAGAGGGAAAAAGATTATTTGCACACAAATAATTCATCACTAACTTAACTCTGTTGCTTCCACATAATCCCTCAGCTAGTTACAAAGTCAAAAGGCCCATACAATATGTAACATGGATAGGCAAATACAAACCGCAACATTTAGTAAATCAATTATGAAGATTAGCTTTGCCTTACAACATCTGAGCAAAATAAAGATCTAAAGCTCAAATGAACTTCATAATGCAGGAAAAAAACTAATTGCACTTTAAAGAAAGCCTAGTAAAATTACTGCACAATCAGAAGGCAGTCATTTATTAATATGTGATGATCATAAATTTTTGTTCTTTTTAGTTAGGCTTAGATCTGAAATATGAGCCTTGTATGGAAAGAAGCTTTGATGACAGTCATTTATTTGGGAAAGCTTTTCCAGCCTTTTTGTTTTGCACAAATGATTTGAATGTTTAAGGCATTTAAATAATTTCATATCTAGGTATTAATAAGGAGATGTTGCCTTTTCCATGTTTTATATTTTTATTAAGCTTTTAGTGAAAATGCAGCTGCTGACTTATAAGCAATTCAAAAATAATATATATACAAGCAGGCAGCCATTTTCACAATCTGGCAAGTAACACATTTCCATAAATAACAAAGAATACAGGGTCACAGCATCAGCTGTTCAGAAAATTTAAAAAGTCACAATGCCTCTAATATTGCAGTAACTATTTGCCGAATTGTTTTTATTTATGGCTTGAAACTGAATTTAGAAACGCTTTCCCTGAACTTTAAACACTATGCTCCCAACTGACTGTCTGTCTCTGCTGTTTTCTCACCCGACTTCCACGTACGTGTGTCCACACTGGCCCACAAGCTGGACTTCCAAAGGTTTGTGAACATCTGAATCTGCTCCTCATGCATTTGTTTGCACACATTGCATGCACACATCAGGTTTTTTGTTCACATACATGGTCAGCTGCCCTGTTACCTGGCTCTTCAGGCACATAACATTAATTGCATTGTACAGCAGCTTTAGATAATTAGACACAGCTCTATGTTTGAAAATAGTAACACACAGTGGGAAATTCTGCTGGATGATTTTGGTCAGAAACACTTTCATAGTTCTCAGACATACTATTATCTACTCCTTAACTCTCTGTTTTGATCCCCGATTAAAGTTTTCTTTTTTCTTTTCCCTTGGGGAATTTGCCAAGCATTCCACTTGAAAATGATTCTGTGATATTGTCACTCGTCTTCTAATAGAAAAAAAATCTCATAGATAATTCTGTGAAAATGCAAGCTGTTTCCTTAAAAAAACCAAGGAAAATGAAAAAAATATAATGGTATTTTTAATCAACAGAGGTGATGGACATGAAGGGGTTGTTATTTTTTTCTTTGAACTGGCATGTGAAATAATGCATTTCACATATTCCTCCCCCTGCCCCCCCCAAAAAGCCGACATTTTTTCCAGAAAGAGACAGGAAGCTCCACTCCTGAGAAAAACAAGCTAACAAACAAACAAACAACAACAACAACAAAAAAAACCACCCCAAAATCTGTTCAATTAATCTTCTTCCACAAACTTAAGTCATGAGCCATGTTAGATTAGAAACTGATTTTGACAATCTCATTTTTTTTCAGGTGACTGAAAAAAATTTCCATGTTACATTTGTTCATGAAAATTATGAGTCTAGTCTTGTTATTTCTCATCTGAAAACATAAACAAGTCAGGTCTCAGACATGTTGAATGAATGGCCTGTTTCATTTTGTTGTATTGGAGGGGGTGTTTAAAAATAAAGGGGGAAGAGATTATACTGGTGATTGTGAAAGCATGGAAAGTTAATGGGCACAAAGGTATACACAGAAATAAATACAGCAAAATAAAAATAAACATGTTTATCCAATCTGACTGCCTATCTGCCATCCCAGAACCAGAGTACAGTATTAGTTTTAAGACCGTAATCAAGCGATTTCTTCATTGGTTTCAGGAGTCTAGATACAGAAGACTCTATGAGAAGAGTTGTGATAACATGTTAACCCCAGAAAGTAGAGCAGACAATATCCCTTTAACTCTGGTTCATGAGCTAAGACGTTTTGTCTTCCTTTTTTCTAACTGCCACTAACTGTATTTCTGGTCTTCTGCTTCAAGTGAGCACCAAGTTACTAGGGGATTTCCTAAGTGGGATTACCCATGTTTCTTCAGTTCCTGCTAGCTGCTTACAGTTGCACCTGTGACAATTTAACTGAGCTGGGCTGTCAACGACCAGCAACAAAATGTGAGGAAATAGCAGAGAGATTTAAGCCCTCTCAGAAGCAAAGCGAGTGGATGAAACGTAACCTCGGGGTGGGATTTCTTCTTTTGGCTGAAATTGGTAAGGACTTCTAATTCCTAAAAAAAGAACAGAAAATCTAAGCTAGCCTAAAAACTTCCGCCTTTTTGTCGGAAGTCTTGTTTTTCCATTCAGCTTTTGCTAAAGTACAGTCGCAGTGCAAAATGCAATTAACCCCTGAGTAAGGGAAGAATGGGAAACTGGTTTCCCTTCTCTTCTCAGGAAAATCCTTTTGGGGCGGGGGTCAAAGCAGAACACTACCAGAGTTTAAAGTAAAGAGAGGCGTAATTAAGCTTTCATACAACATCTGTACGACATTTGCACATGCACTCACTTCCAGGGAAGAGACAGACATCAAAACTAATGGAGAACATCCCAACTCTCTGAACGCAGGAAGAATGCTGTAGCTTTCCCAGCTGTGCTCTCAGGACTGTAAAACAAGAGACTGGCAAAGCAGCCTATTTTCTCCCATATTGCTTTCACTGTTGTTTTTGGCCAGGTAGTGTTGCAAAGTTCTTAAACAGATTTATCCTACTGCTCCATGTACTATGAGAGACTTATGTACACCGAGGCTACTGGAAAACAACGGCTGCAGAATAAGCGTCATCATCTTCTGGATGTTATGCATAGTAATTGGTTCCAGGGTCAACACTGCGATGCTGCAACAAAGGGCTATAGCTTAAGGGTAAAGAATAAACAGCAGGAGTTGATGGAAGTTCTGTTACTACATAAATGCCCCCAAAATGAAAGAAAGGCAGAAAATAAAATATTCCATATAAACAAAACTGATTATAAATCCAATGTGCAACCTTCACTCTCAACAAGCTGTTAATTTCATTAAAAGAAAGAAATGTAGCAAGTACTTTCAAGTATCTGTAACAAGAAAACAACACATTAAGATTTTGAAGCTGGGTTGACAAACAGTGCTTGCCGTTGGTGCTGATTTACTTCTGTGAAAATATAGGCAAAGAAAGGTCTGGAATCAAGTATTGTTCATAAAATACCCATTACTAGGGTATAGGCAACTTTGTTCAAAACACCATGTGTGATTGCTCCACTGTATCTAAACATCTGGGGCAAGTTATGTATCTGGCTTCAGTGCCTTTGAAATGACATGCTACGTTTAAGCCAAGAGGTCCAGCCACACCAGTTTTAACAGTCATGTTTTCGAAGCCCAGCACTTTATCATTTTGAATCTTCCCATTCAATGACACTTCTGATAAAAATATATTTATTTCTTTTCCCTGCACACCAGGAAAGTGGAACACATGTAGAAGAACTGCAAATGTCTTCTTTCAAAGTACTTCTCCAAATGTAACAATCATCTCCCGACACTCAAGCACCCAGATGAAAAGGTACAAAGGAATATAGTCATCCTTGTGATTTACCAGGTGAAACACTTAAGACACACAACGTATCAAAACAGAATCCCTCATTTGTATGCTTCGCTGTTATCACTTCTCCTTCCCTTTTCAGTTTCTGCTGTTCTCAGGACCTGAAAGAAACTTTTACCTGTTTTTTTTTTTTTCACCTGCTCTGCCGCCATGCACCGCTCCAAGTGCTGGGACTGCTGCCGCAGGGTTGTGGCAGGGGCACTGTGTAACCAACCTCCTGCCCCGATGCACTCCTACACCCCAACGCGAACAGGATGACGCTCAGCTCCGGCGCCTCCTTCCTTGGTGCTCCACTTTCTCTCCACGTGCGCTCCGCGGTCACTCATTTCCTTCCTTTAAACAATACCGGTTTTTCGAGCGCCAACAGTTCCTGCCCAGGCTGACTGCCTGCAGCGTGCCAACCTCCCTGGCACGTGCTGCTCCAGGCCTCAGCCGTCCTCGTGGCCCTTCTCCCGTTAGTAAGCTAACGCCATGCCACCGCTTACGCAAACATAACACGCTTACTACGTCCAGCCTACTTCCTTATGCCATTGATTCAGCTTTTTTCCAAGGCTGCTCCTAAGGCTCCCACTTGCTACCGTTCCTACACAAACCCCCTATAGTTCGCAGCTGACAAGCGCCTGAATCCAGACCAACCCCTTCAAGACAAACGCTTCCACCACTTCCTTCAGTTCACAACCGCGTGACCGTCGCAAGGAGCTGGATCAAAGGGAAATGCCCCCAGCCAGGTCTCTTGGCTGAGACGCGCCAGGAAAAATGGCGCTTTGTCTCGCTCTAAATTCAGACCCTCAACAAAAGAAATGTAGATCGGCTATCTTACAGTGTACACGCTGCGTGATACTTTCAATACCGTGCACCAAACCAAACATATTCAGGTTAGAGAGCAAATTCACAGACAGGGCAGTTACTGCAGAAGACCGCGTTTCTGGCTTGCGCTTTTGCGTGCCTTCTGTTCCCTGCTACAACAGGGGTCCCTCTGCAGGGCTGTCTGCGTCAGAGGTCTGCTTGGAAGTATCAATGAGCTTCCAGGAGAAGTTGTTTGCATCATTTGGATGCACCTCTAATTGTAACATATCAGTCCTTTCCCATTGATACACATAAATCTATACTTGTTACATACACTCACACACTTTCTGAATTTTTGCCTTGCCTTTCTCAAACATTTTTCAGCTTGACGGGGTTCTTAATTACATTACGTCTTTGGCCCATTCCAGCCTTCACCTCCCTAGGTATCATGTTTCTTTCCTTTTGGCTTCTGAAGGCCTCAAAGAAAGTTGCAAAACTGGAATTTGAGTAAATACTGTATGAAGAGTACTTTCCATGATGCCTTGTGTTGAGTGAACTCAGTATTTCAATTTACTGAATGCATCCTAAGAATTTTTTTAAAAAAAATCCTTCTCTAATATAACTGATCAAGAAAGCTCAGTCTAGCAGAAAATTTTACCAGCACATAAAAATTTAATTATGCATTAATAACACCTCATTTCCATTACGAGCCTTAATATTAGGCACTTGCATGCTGATAACATCAGAGATAAAAAACCTAACAACTTCACTTGCAAAATATAGTGATTATGTTTGAATTATAACTAATACGTCATGTCTGTGTGTATAAACTGATGAAAAAACAACACTCCATATTTCCACACAAAAAACAGCATTGAGGCTTCCTTGTCAAACACACTTAGCACTACAGTAGCAAGTAAGTGATCCTCACTTACGTGCACCCATTTTGTTGTCCCAGAACAATCCAAGTAAAGATTAATTTTTTCCTGTTACAACTTTACTTGCCATTCTGTGTTTGGCTATTTTTTTTAAGGCTTCTCCAGGCTTCAACAGTACTTAAGGTTAAGATGTTTCTGGGAAATTGCTGTGCGTGTGGATACAGGCATGTGTAAGGACAAGAAACTTCTGCAAAGTATTATAAGGGGGTTTAGGATTAATGTGTTCCATGTGCAGTGTAAGCTGTACTTCCTGAATTCTCTGTTAAGGGAAGAGAAGGATCTATTTGCTTCATTATCTTGTAAAAAAAGGCATTACTACCTGCTGAATAAAGGCTAAATCACAGACAACTGAACACACCTTTGGTTCACTGGTGCTACACCTAGCAAAACATGCAAAAGGCAAAGCCCACGTGAAGCATCTGCTCCACTACCTCGGGGTACAGCAGGGATGGGAAGAGATAAAGTCTTTTACATCCCGTTATCATCCTGATTCATTGCACTCAGTCTCTCACCATCATGACACTGGTGTGGAACCTCTGCTGTTAAAAGACACTGAAAATGGTTCAGGGGCGGGGAGGAGGGAAAGGCCGTTTAGACCTGAGGTTCACATTTCCAAAAGAACCCACATATTTCCCTTGTGGTTGTCCTGTGTTGTCATCATTCCCCCCCATCCCCCTCCACCCCCCAATATTTAGTTTTTGCTGACAGCAGCTTGCCTCAACTGCTATTTAAGCAGTAAGACATCACAAGACATATGCTATCCTGAGATAACACACACCTCTGAAGTGCTGTTAGGTATAGCTGATGCCTTCAACTGCCTGATGAATTTGTTATCTCAAAGAAACACAAGGTTTGGGAGTGTCTTATATTACAAACTAAACCCAAATTTAGTCTTAAAAAAAGTAATAAAATAAATCAGTGATTTTGTATCCTTTCAGAAAAAAAAAAAAAAAAAAAGAGAGAGATCTGACTTGGAACAACTACCCCTAACTTATGGATCCCAAACACGACTAAAATTACAGCTGTGATATGACCAAAAAAAAAAAAAAAAAAAAATCATTGCAATGGCTATTTATTTTTCTGTTATTTGAAGTAACAGAGATAATGAATACCTGAGGTTTGAGATTACCAACCTGGAAAATAAAGTTCTAAAAAGTAGGAGGGCAAATCTTCCCCCATGGGTCCTGTATGAGGAAGAGTATCTCATGGTCTAAATCCGTATTAAGTAAGCACCCATATCCAAGTTACAATAAGCATCAATTGAGAGAGTACTTTTGTCTTTCACATGGACACTTTCTCAATAGAGATTCTGCACTTTAAAAGGACGAAATGTTGGATTTTTGCCCTTAGCATCACTAAAGCGTAACTGAATCCATTAACAGAGTAGCCACAAAAGACAATTCTCAGACTTGCTCCTCCCCTATGTCTTATCCTGTGTAAAGTTTGATATGCAATTTACACGGGCATCGATTACAGAAAAGAAAGATTTCTCTATTCTTCTCTAACCTCAAGCCATTAGGTGCCAAGTGGTTCAACAAAGCAGTTAACAATGATTCCAACCTGACGGCTCATATGCTTAAAATCAAGCCAGCAGTTATGAGTTTTGCTGGATCGGGGCCAAAGCATTCAGCAATTTGCCAGTTCAAACCCATGCTGTCTATAAACAAGGAAAACAAATTCACCATGAAAATAAGTTGCCTACACATTTACAAATCCATTCCAGGCACTGACAATAACATCTAGATATAAGTCACAAAATCTGGCGCAGTAGCAGTCACACACCAAGTACAACACGGATCCAAAAGTCTCATCCAAGGACTAGGGCACTGAAAATTACAATGAAAAACTCGAAAGTTTTCCTTCACACTTCCTGTAAAATTCACTATATGCTTTTCACCTCCCCAAAAATCCAGATTTGCTGCTGATAAACCTTGTAGGCCACCAAGAGAAAACTGAGAATAAAAAAAAAAAAGTTATTGATGCTCTCACACTAAAGTTTTCCCTTGACTGCAGCCAAGTTGCTCTTCACCTTTACCAGTACCACTGGCACCTCAGCCAGGCCCATTCAAGTCAAAGCAATCCGGTGCTCGAAGGAGACTACTAGGTTAAGAAGTAATAAAGTGGAAGTCAAGTGACGTAGTAAAACTTGTATTTGTAAAATGCACCTGCAGAAAACAAATTATCTACCAACACTAGGCCAAACCGCATGTTACTTCTATACCCTGTGCAGCCCTGGGACTCCACCAGGTTTCAGCTCCCCCAGAATTCAGCCCACTATATCCACTGAGAGCATCTGCTGCAACACCTAACGGGTTAACAAAGAAACCCCGACTTTCTCAGTTTAAGATGGATGAAGGGCAAACTGTGAACCATAATGTTAAGAGCAGCAAAAAGATTTAACATCAAAGACATCTACAGAAGTCCCTCTTTAGCAGTCATTTACAGATCAGTAGAATCCCACTTAACACAGCCCCAGCGCTACCGAAACATTTGGAAATCAGATTAAAAACACTACCATTGCAATTTTCATTGCCTGAATATTGTTTTACTAGCTGGGGGGAAGGGAGTCCTCACTCACTAATCAGAAACTGCTAGAAAATAAAAACACTACACAATGTGATCTTATGACTATAAATGTCACAAAGCAGTATTTCACATGCTATAGCCTGATGTAATAGAAATATCCAGTACTAAGAAATACCAGAATTGCTAAACTGGCTTTTAAAAGGCAGCGATGCCATGGTAGGTGTCAAGAAGTGAGGGTTTTGAGAAAGCTGAGTTACTGTGTAGCTGGATTCCCAAGTGCACGTTCCTATACGCAGCTGTTTATACTACTTGCTGAAGAAAAGCTAAAAGCCTACTATGAAAACTGGAACCCCTGTGCAACTGACATAAACATAAAGGGGCAGTTTTGAATGTACAAATGGAAACTAAGATGGCTAATAGCTTTCCACATCCTTGGAAATATATTTTTTTTTAAATGCTACTGTTTGGTAAGCATGGAACGGAAATTGGCAATTTAAGAAGGACTAAACATAGTCACAAACAATCCTTAGAAGCAGCTCTTGTGACAACATTTCCAAAAGCTGCAGAAGCAGTATGAAGAACTAATCTTGCTTTGGGCATCTTACGTAAGCTTCAGGGCAAAGTTTATCCTACTATCATCTACCTTTATGAAACCACACTCACTTCCTTGCTTTCTAACAGATAAAATAAAGGCTGGGTAAACCTCTCTCTCTATTAGCGTCTTGGTAAAAATTTTCTTCCAAGCTGAGCTGTGCTTTAGTCGCTTATATCACAGACCTACAGTTACAATAAACTGTCTAAACAACACTTCTGTCTAATTGTGTCTTTTGTTACTGTATATGGTAAACTGCAAAAAAAGAACACTAACAATTAAAGCTAAATACAGTAAAGGTATCTTTAACAGGCTGTATCAAAATACCCTGCACAAAACTCTTTGGTACTTCAAAGTTTAAGACCCCCACTGAAACGTTCGCAAGGAACAAAAGCAGTGCAACAGTTGGATTAATAACTTCAAAATGCTGCAAAAGAAGTTTTCTCTGAGCAACAACAAAGGCAATCTCTGTTGTGAGAAGTCATTCATCTACTGAAGTATCTCAAGCTCAGCCAGCAAGCCTTAGTTCTGACTTGAGCTGACTGTGTGTGTTATCTGTTCCCTATCACCCTGACTCGTTGCGAGAGGAACTTGAATTACTGTTCAACACTCTTGCTGGCCACCCACATTACATGAGACTGAGTAAAACAGGACCTAGAAACGCAGAGAATGGTAATCAGGAACATAGTGGAAATTACCCAAGATGCCTAGAGGGCAATTGTTAAACCTTCCTTAGTTAGTATGATGTCAGGGTAATGTATATCATTAAAGGGTAGAGACTGCATTATCCCAAAGCATTGCTGCCCTGTTACAGTCAAACACTTTTCACATGAACTTCCTGAAGCACAGCTCCCACCACCAGCCTAAAATAAAGGGCCAAGCAACTTCACACGTGTGAGGTACATGTGCCAATGCAGGTTTTTAACCACACCTCTAGATACTCTTATGGCTCTTCTCTTTTCCTTTCCCCTCAGTATACACTTCAGTGATTCTGGCTGCCATAATTTTTGTTACCCATTTCCTTGGCACGATCAGCATAAAGTCTACTTTGTTCTGTCCCCTCAGTTCTTCTTCCCATTCATATCAACCCACTGTTAACGCAAAAAGCTATTGCTGATGGCAGCACCACGGGAATATGCTCACACATAGGAGATATCCTCTGCAGCCCTGACAAGCGTACAAAAGTGCAAAGGGAAGGGAAGAGGAAACAAAGTGCTGCTGTGGAGATACACATAGGCCTGTACTGGTCAAAAATGATGCTCCAACCTGCAGTGCTTTGCAGAGAAACTTCAGACCATGAGAAAATACCACACTGCATGTGTCTGTGCTACGCGCACCAGGAGTGGACTATGTGCATTACAGCAAGGCAGATATGATAGAGAAATTTCTGACTGATATTACTAGGCGCATTCAAACTAGGTAACTGATCTAGTCCTGATCCACCAAATTTGCTTTAAGGAACAGTTCCAACTTTGCAAAGTCCCAAACAACGCCTAATGGATCTTACTTCTGCAAGCACAGGGTCCTTGCCTCTGCCCAACTTCCCCTATGATTTGAATCATCAACTTGCTGTATTTGAAAATCCTGGCATTAATCCCACTGGCGTTAACAACCAAAACAATTAGTGGGGTTGAAAAGTCGAGGGTGTTTTATATTCCAACAACCACTCCTCAGCAATGCCAAAATCAACTGGTGAAGTATGTAATCGCAGTGCAACATTTTTATCTTTATGGTAGGGATCTAACAGAAGCCACCGAGACACTGTTCTTCCTTGAAACTACCTCACTTCTTGGAAATCTGGGGCAGGAGTTACCAATTGTCCCACACTGAGACCTTCTCCAATTTGTTGTATGCTTATTCTGCAAAATAAATGTGCTAAAAAACTTCAACCTACTTAAGACTGTACATACAGAACATGATCTTCATTTGATATAAAACATCCCAACACTGCCTTTAGTGGTATTACATTGTGGGATTTACAGTAAGAGGAAGTCTGGCATGCAAAGTAAGTATAATTATTTGATTAAGACATATAATATACGTGTTTGATTCTCAAATAGCAGAGAGGACTTCTCTTGCACACAGAGAAACTTTTTTCATATAAGCAGAACAATGAAGTCCTGGTACTGGATATTGGCAGCTGCATGCACTCATTTTGACAACAAAAAACATTTACTAGGACTATCTTTCTCTCTTCTTTGGAGTTAATATACGTTTTTGTTTTTCTATTGATTCTTACTGTTCCTCTCCTCCCCCAAATTACAGCCTCACCTTTTTATTGGAAAATTAAAGCAACTCTGGATAATTTTTACTTTTGATTTATTTTAAATCAAAAGCCTGATGAAATTAGATACTTTTTGTTGAAGTTCCAGCTCTTGGGTTTGTTCTAATTTCTCTCTGAGCAACACAAAGTCCAAATTTATGCTTCATAAATCTCTCCTACTGTTCTTCTTTTAAAAAACTTATGAATGCCATTATGTTTCTACTCAAGCATTCCTATTTACATATAGGATTTTCTTATAACATGCCTAGGATGTGTGTGTTACATCCTTCAGTTTGTGTAAACTGTAAGCAATTCAATTTACTAATAAAGATACTAAATCAGTGTCTGGCCATGGATTTCTAAGAGTTTTTAAAATGTAACAAACACAAAGACCTCCAAAAGGAGGCACTGCTCCTTTTTTTTTTTTTTTTTTTTTTTTTTTTTTGCCTTAAGCTAAAACCAAGGAAGGTGCTGGGAGTTCAGACTTTTTAGCGGATCAGTAACAACAAGCCAGTGGGTCCACTGGCAGGTATGGACAAGGCGAGCTCCTGCTGCTGTCTCCCATTTGTGTGACTGCTCCAGACCTTCTGGTTTTCACATGGAAATCCTCTTGGAGTTACCCACCTCCCAGTGCAGGGCGTCAGGAGCCCTCAGGGCTTCAGTGCAAGACACCCAGCACCCTGGCACTGCCTTGGAGGGTTTGAACCCCAACGCTGTCCCCACACCTCTCTCTTCAGCTTCCCCTCCTCTTCAAAACCTCATTGCATGGCCCAGCTCCCTCCACCGAGGTCTCCTCACCCAGGACAGGCCTTCCAGCTCCTCTCTGCCTTCCTCCATCCCCCTTTCTCTCCTCCCTGCACTTTACTCCCTTCTCTTCTCTCACTCCCTCATGAAGCTCATCTTGTTCTGAGCAGGTCCCACCACACCACCGGTAATTCCTGAAACAAGCCAAATGTGGCCAGGCACTGCTGTTTTCTGCTGTTTTGTATGCACTGCTTTTATATATCCTGTGAGGTCCAGCAACTCGTGTCCACCTCATCTGGTCAGACTATGAGCTCCTTGGGCCCAAAGCTGTGCTCGTACAGGGCCCAGCGCACCACTCCTTGCTCGCCATCAGCCCCCTCCTGCATTAGCCAGCGTAATAAAAACAGCATGTGTTGAATAGAAGTGAATCAGTCTCTCCTTAAAGCATTTCAAAAATCCGGAGGAGTGTGACAGAAGGAACAAAAAGGAAAAGAAAACGGAGAGAAGAGGCAGGAAAGAACGGAAACAAAATGGAGGGGACGGTTTTCACTGGAAGCAGCATTCCCTCTAAGGTGCAACACCCTCTCCTTTCCCTGCCGTCCTTCCCTGACAAGGTCAGGCTAGAAGCAGCAGCATTTCTCTCCTTTATTCCTACAGAACAACCCTTTTCTCCCCCCTCCCCCCCCAGACTATTTTTAACATTTACTTCCTGCCTAATCTGGTGCTTACATGCAAAAAGAAGCACCACCTTTATGGCACTCCCTTACCGACCGCAGTAGCACAGGCCTGTGCTCTTACTACACCTGTGCCAAGCGCCAAGTGGTATTTAAATCGTTTTCACTTTTCTTCATCTTCCCACCTGCCAGCAGCAGTCACAGCCTCAAAAAAATCATACTTCCTTCTTCATTTCAGGACTGAAATAGTTCATTGTGCCCAACGTAACAAACGGTAACACCCTCAACTGCTAAACACACCATGACAATGAGGGGGGCCACGTTGAGCCTTAAAAATACTAACCACCAAACGCACACACGCTGAATTATTTCCTTGGCATACCTAAAACTACCTTGTACTTGGGAAGCTGAAAGGTCTAAAAACTAGAGTGTTTTCCGTTCCACTTTTATCAACATATGCGTAATTCCCCTCTACTCTCCCAGTCATAACTCCAGGTTTTGTGGTTTTTTTAGTTAAAAATTAAAATCACCAAAAAAAAGCCTCAGGTTGGGGAAGTGCTGAGCAACAACTCACAGGTGGTTCAAACAGCTTTGGATGCAGCTTAGTGGAAATCCAGGTACAGTTTGCTAGTGGCTTAAATGCCAAATAGAAATGAAGATTTATCTGGGGCAGGAAGACCTCGAAAATATTTAAAGGCTGCTCTTAACAGAGCTAATGTGCTCTGAGCCACCTTTTCCCATATGGCTGTCACACGAAGGATACATACATCATGCATGTATCTCTGTATGACAGGTAGCATGCAGCACACCACCTATGTGACTCTAGAAAACTAATTTTTACCCTCCTTCCAACAAGATGGAAAGCATTTTGTAACCAGCTACCTTACCCGCTGGGCAGCTGATAAGCTGGGTTTGCAAACACTACCCCCATGCCTGAGAAAACATGATGTAGAGTACTATGTGCACAGCAGAGACAAATTACCGATGTGTTAAGAGCAAAGAAGTGCCTACCCTGGGGCTCTCAATCCCATTTCACATGCAAGGTGCAATTCTTGCTCTTCTCCCAATAAGCCCTTATCAGTACTTCCCCATCCCCAGCCACCCTCAGCCCCAACACATCTGCACGCCCTAAGTGACCACAGAGGGGCATTGCCAGCTTCCCTGCCCCAAGACACTGCGGGTCAACAGGACTCCGCAGATTATTAAGAATTAAACGCACAAAGAAGCACGTTCAGCTGAGTCAAGGCCACAACATTCAATACTTGGCAGTCTCAAGGCCCTTTTCTGACCCAAGATAACAGAGTAATGCATCCGGGGGGGGGAGTAAAGATATGGAAAAAAAAATAATAATACAGGTATAATATAACCTTATGAGTAGCACAAGATTTTTCTGACCACAGCCTGAGTAAAAATAATACTGTAGAAGACATGTCAGGAACAGGAACCAAGAGCGCTGCTTGTTCTCCTCCACTGGGGAGGGATGCTGTCCATGGGGCTGAGCATGGCTCTCAATGGAAAAGCTTCACCAGCAAGAATAACTACAAAAAGCCGCAGCAGAGGATAGCCAACTGCAGCACTTCTAGGACAAAATGTGCTTCGAGGCCACACGAGAACACCTGATTTTAGCAGAAGTGTACATGAGTGCGGAATTTGGCCTATATTCTGTACACCTTAAGTTTCTGTTCATAGAGCAGGGAAAGAAAGCCTCTCAAGTTGAAGCATCAATCTGCAGAAGAGTAAAACTAATCCTACAGCCTGCTGGACAGAAGGACCCCAGTCCCTTAGGAAACAATATAAGGGCAGTGTCAGTAAATCTGCATACTATAAAGAGAAAATTGAGAAATTTAAGTCTTGAACATTGACCTATGAAAACTCCTTAACAAGAAAAAACAAACAAGAAAAGAAAAACCACCAAAACCCCTTTCTTTTGAATCCAAAAAAATCTTTGCCACTTGTGAAAAATTTTCACTCCATTGACACAGTGATTTTATTTAAATGAACTCCATCAAGAAGCAAGTGCAACATTTATCTTGGTCATTAGATTAAAATGTTTCTTATTAGCCAATTAACTAACTCATAAGCTCTTCAACTGTGACATTAGCAAATATAAAATGCAGCAGCCACCCTCCCAGCCAATCAAGACAAACACATCCCTCTTCCAAGATGCACCTTTACTTAGGCCCATCAGTTTGTTGCTTCTTTACACTTAAAGACCAATTTGGCACCCAAAGAAACAAGTTTCCAGGTGTTGGCTAGTGACATCGGTTAAGCCAGTCACCTTAACTCCTGTGTGGCTTTAACTCTCACCTTTCACTCCTGCAACAAGGGCTGAGCTTGAGTTGAGGCAAGAACTGGGACCGGCAAAGAGATGAGATGGCTCTTCTTGCCAAAAATAAAGTTCTTAATACAGAAAGTGCACAAGAACAGCCTTCCTGTTCGAACATCATGTGCAAAAGTGTTTTGGTGTTTTCAGCCTGTCTCTAGAGAGATGGTTTTCCATCACAGCAGTTTCCATAAGGGCACTGTACATTACACCAGTAAAACATGGCAGCCCCATTTAACTCCAAACAAAGCTGCAGTTTTACCACTGCCTCTTGTGTCAACTGTACCGAGGTATTTCAGGTGGCAGCTTATGGATTTTCACACAAAATAAGCATGTATGCTCGCTCCAACAACGAACTTTGTTTAAGTGTCCAAAATCCAACAGCAGATGGGAAAGCCAAATTTTGAGTCTTTTAAATGGGCACCTAATCATAGTGAAAATATTTAAGTCAGCTTGTCGTTAGGACTATTTGGAGTTGTGGTTTATGGAAAGGGCAAGAAAGCATAAAAAAAAGAAATGGAGTTCTTGGTTTAATTTACATTTCTGTTCAAGTGTGCACCCAATTTGTCCATCAGGGACTTAATCCAAGTTGTAAGAAAATCAAGTTTAGGACCGTTCTTGTAAGTTTAAGGACAAACAGATGGGTTTAATTTTTTTACAATTTCAATCCTTTGGAGCTCTCTTCTCTCTATGCCCTACATTTTGAAAGTTATATTGCCAAGCAGTGTCGTCCTCAACTTTAGTTGTCCTAAAACCATGGGACTTTCACGAAAGAAACTTCATGATCAAAAAAAAAAAAAAAAAAACATCCAACATTGCTTCAAAACTTTATGAAAAACATGTAACTATTCATATCCAATTCTGGAAAATGTTGCTTTGCTGCTGCAGGCTCTGTAGCCAGGAGAAAGCGCAACATTATACAAAATCCTGAAAAAACCCAGCTAATTGAATAAACCCACTCTTCCACAATGGTGCAGATTACTTCATCCGCGACGGTCTTGAAAATGAGTTTAACTCTACAGATAACTATGTTCTTCACAACAAAAGGAATTAAGAGAGGAAAACGTTATTGTTCACCAAACAGAAAACAAACAAAAAACCAGCGCAAGGCTAGTAAGGAAAGAATGGCTAATCTCACATTTCTAAGAGGGTATTATAAACAAAGAATGGTCAACAACAAAAATAAAATATAGGGAAAAAAAAGATACAAAAGTGCTTAATGGTATTCTTTTAAATATTTACATTGCTGCTATTTGGAGAATAATTTGTTCCATTTAGTAGTGTTGGGCTCAAAGGACTGCTTTAATCCAGAGAGATTAATTATAGCCTTTGGAGTTATAAACACAATTTGGGAAGCGAAGCAGCGAAGAGGAGAGAGACGCCTCTCATGCTGGCGATTAACAAGTTTAGGCGCTTCGGGGCTACACCACACAGGCCCTCGCTGCACCTGCACGCTACAGGCAGAACGGTGCACGAGACGCCCATAAATCGGCAAAAAACAGCCCCCCGAGACGTCCAGGGAAGAGACTACCCTGCCCTACAGCATTGCTATAGGCAACTAAGATATTTCTCAGATGTTCTTCACTGAAATACAAGTTCACCTGCACCTTATGAAGATGTGCTCTGATCTCGCTTTTATTACCTGCGCCAGAAACGACGAGTCTCCACGCCGAGACAACCCGCAGCGCTCAGCAGGCACAGGACCCCATCCACACCGCCCTTAAACCTCTCCTGTGCTTTCACGCATCGCTCCCTCTGATCATCCCCGTGTCCCGCACCGGGAGACACAGGGACCAGCAACAGCGAGCAGGACAAGGCTGGGAGCGATCTTACCTAGCGAGGGGTCAGCTGCTCCCTCCTCCGAGCTCTCCTCGGCTCCCTCCTCCCCCAGGCCGGAGGTGGCCGAGTCCTCCGGGGCGGACGCCGAGCCGGGAGTGCTGGGCCCGCTGACAGACCCCGAGTCCCCTTCCTCGCTGCTGGAGCCGTAGCGGTCAGGCTGGGCGACCGTCCCGCCCTCGCTGCAGCTTCTCCGCTCCTTGCGGTGCACCCGGGAGTGCAGCACCATTTGGTGGTAGGTGCGGAAGATCTTCCCGCACTCGAAGCACTCGGTGGACTTGTTCTGGGCAGCCCGCCGGCTCTGCCGCGAGGCAGGGCGGTAGTCCAGGTCCCCCTGGGGCAGCGGGCAGCTCTCCCCTGGCGGGGCGCCGCTGGTTTTCTCTGGGCGCCCACTGGTGCAGCTCTTCTTCTTGGGGTTGCTGGAAGAGCTGGGCGAGTCCTGGTCTCGCTTGCGCTTCTCCTGGTTGACAAGGATATACTCTCGCTTATCCTTGTCGTAAGTCACGTCCGCATCCGCCAGGGCCTCGTCCCATCCCACATACTTCACATACTCGGAGGGCTCTACTACTTTTCCTTTGGTGGCCAGCTGCCAAGCTTGGTAGCTACTGACCGGATCCAGCTCGGCTACTCTTTTCCCAGGCTGTCCTCTTGTAACTCTATCCAGCCCTACAGATGGCCTTAGATTGAGACACTGCAAGAAAAACTGCTTCGTTACCGAGGAGCTTAGGCTCCCGTCCATTAAGCCCTCGGCTTTATCCCCAGCGCTACCCCGCTGCGCTCGGTAGTGAACAGCATTATGCGCTTTCAGGCTTTCCATATTTGTAAACAGATTTCCACACTTGGTGCAAACTTCGTACAGAGACAGGCCTGTCACAATCGTCTCCTCCTGTATCACGTCATTGATAGTGGCTATGAGCTCCAAATCATTTTTTGGTTTGTTTTTGCTCCCGGTCTTGGGGCCGTGCGACTTCATGTGGTTTTTGAGAAACCAGGGCTCTTTGAATCTCCTGCCACAAATGTGGCACCCGTGATCAAATGACCCCCTGTGCTTTTTCATGTGAGCTTTCAGGAACCAGGTTTGACTAAAGGCTTGACCGCAGACTTCGCACGGAAACTCACCCGCGCTCAACTCGCTCTTGCAGTTCTCAGCGTAGGCCTCCCCATTTGGGACCTGAGCTGTTATATGGTCCTTCTCCACATGGTTTAACAGCGTCTCCTCCCTCAGGGTCATGTAACTACACAACCTGCACTTGAATGGTTTGTGGACCTGGTGCAGGTGCTGCTCCAGGTCCTTCTTCCTTTCAAATTTGTTTTTGCAGAAGGTGCACTGGTAGGAGGTCAGCTTGCCATCCTCCTCGGCCGGCGCCGTCTCCGTGACCTCCTTCTTGCTGCTTCTCAACAAGATCTTGCTGCTATCTACCTGAGCGGTACCGTTCAAGATCTTGTTGCAGGCGGACGTGCTTTTAGTGGGGCTGGTGCATCCACCCAGGCCCTCCGAAACTCCCATCTCCCCCAGCTGCGCCTCTCCCATCTCCGCCTCGTGCCCCTGACTTAAAGTGCCTGTTCTGTGACTACGGATGTGGATCTTCAGGTTGCCCTTTTGGGAAGCTCTGTGATCACAGTAAGGGCATTTGTAGGGCTTCTCACCCGTGTGCTTCCTCATGTGCTGCGACAAGGAGCTCTGAAAAGGGAAACTTTTACCGCAGATACAGCAGCTGTGGCACATGGTCTTGTCAGCATCCATGTCGTTCTTGCTTAGCTTGCCTGGGCTGGAGGATCTCCGTAGCTCCATTTCTGCCTCTCTACTACGATCCATCTGTATTACTGCAACATTGGGTGAGCGGGGCAGAAGGACAAAAGCATGTCCGGCAGCAGAGGAGGGCTGGACCGCGTTTTCAATCATACGGTTCTGCAGAGGGATGTTTTATTGCTTCATTCTCAGGGTAACGTTTCTCCTTTCAGCTGCTCGAGAGAGTCCGAAGCGCCAATTTATTTCCCTGTGCTCTGCAAGCGGATGGCATAGATCACCTGAAACAAGAACAAAATCACACAAATGTACAGAAATTGTGTAAGTAGATTCTTAAATATATTTAAACCTATTCATATTTTTAATTCAACAGCTTCCACCACTTGCCCCACATTCAGAAGCATACTATACTACAATTTATTGCACCAAAAAGCAGCAGCTTCTCCTTTTGCTGATACTCTAGACTTCAATGGCAAGCATTCAAAGCATCATTAATAAACAAATAAAATAATAAAAAAAAAAAGCAAGCATCCATTTCCATACACTGACATCACAGCATGTCTAAAAAAGTGCAAACTTTAAAAATATTTTTTATTTTAAAACCAGGCAGAAGTGGCTAAATATACACCTTAAATGAGGAAAACATTTCTTGAGGGAGTTATTACACTTTAAATCTGTGGCTTTACCATCATGTGTAATTTCATGTAAAATACTTACTTGCCAAAGATAAAAGGCTTTCCTAGAGACTTTAGCAAGTATCATATTCCTGCTGGCAACTGCATTACTTTGCGGCTCAGACAGCTCTGCTGTGCTTGATGTGGCATGCACAGAGCAGGCGCAGAGACTGAGGACGCTCAGTACTTTGATTAGAGAGAAAACAAGTATCCAGACCCTGACAAAGCATTCAGGAAAACCAGAAGTTATTTTCTGATGGACAATGAAGAATAAAAACACCTCCAAGTGCAGTATTTAGTCTTAATCTAACCAAGTAAACTGATAATGTGCGTCGGTATCAAGTGATCTTAAAAGTGATTTATGTCAACAAGACACGCAGGAAACCACAGCACCACCCACCTCAATGAAACAGAATTGTAACCATAAATAAACAAACAAAGAAAACAAGAAATAACTTTGATTAACAAAACAGATTAATGAAAGTTTAAAAGCTTTTGTATCTTGTCATGATGAAGTGCAAGGGTCAGTATCTGCCTCAGCAATGCAAGGTGCAACGCACCGGCAATTCTCTACCTTGTATACAGCAAAACCCGATGGTTAAGATCTACATAGATTGTTTCTTTTCCAATTGCCACACTGTAAAACAAAAATCTTCCCCCTTCCTATCCTCATTAAGTACTACAAACACCGCATGACTAAGATCAAATGCTGTATTCTCTAATAAACAGAACCAATCTACTACTACATTAAGAAAACATCAGCGTCTTAAAACGTAGCTAAAAATATGCAGAGCAATAACAAGAGTATATATTCACACATCCATCACTTGACATCTATGACTCAATAAATAAAGAGCTACAGATCTACAGTTGCAAATTTTAAGGTTTCTCATTGTATTTACCTGTGAATCTCTTCAATATATAAATAAATAAATAGTCTAACCACATCACTAGCATGAGCCTAACAAAAAGCAAGGTAAAACTGATGCAATGCTCATCTCAGTTACACATTACAGAATAACTTCATTATTTTTAAGTTAATCTAGCCCTCTTATTTGCTACAAAACCATTCATTTCTGATTTGATTTTCTGCGTATCTAGTATCCGTTCAGCACGTTAAGAGTTATCAACAGCATCTACCCAGACTACCTTTTCCTCAGAGAGCTGACAGTAAAATCTAAGGGACGTGATATAAATACAACTTCATTTCTTGAATGAAGCATTTTTATATTATGACTAATGTATTATGACTGAAAAAAAAAAAAATCACATCAGATCACAAATTCAGAAGTCCATATGAGCAGGAAGTTTACAAACAAGAGTATCTAAATTAATCTCTGAAATTAGCCATTTAAAAACCACATTGAGGGGCAGCCTCAGAAGAAACTCTCTGGGTATATAAAGGATGGCAGTCACTGGAAGTTGTGGCTGCACCAGCCACAACATGCCAAACAGCAAATATAAATGCAGTTTACACTGCATATTGATGGATGAAACAATTCAGAGTAACATCTTATTTATCTGACCCGTAATCTAAATCTGCCAAGTAACAACCCATATTGTCTTATAATCAAGGACTTAGCCTAACACTCATTAAACCATAAAAAGAAACATAAAGAAACATCAGGGTAACTTCTTGCATTTAACACGATAGTATACTTGAACAAGCAACAGCTTCTCCTGAAATGTTCTGCATCATTGTAGGAAAAAAAGATAGCAAGCTTTGGGGATGGATTTTTTTGTGGTATTTTATATACAATGTTTTCATCATTCTGGATTTTCTACAGTTTACACCAGTGAGAACACTGCTTACTGGTAGGCTGACTTTTAGACTACTGGTGCTTTCTTTTTTTCTTTTTTTTTTTTTTTTTTAATTGTAGGTCCCATTTTAGCTCAACTTTCTACAGTGTTTCCTGTCTGAAAGTTCAAAAGAGCTTTAAGGGCCAAACTTAGACAAGAATGCTGTATGCAGCAGTTCAGGCACAATAAATTCAAAGCTTCAGAGTCCCTTTGTTTACTTGGCCACAGCTTCCCTGTGTTTAGTCTTGACATATTTCACTTTAATTATTTATAGCATTTTCATTAATGAAACTTAGTTATGAAAATTAGGATATGAAGAAAGCATTACTTATAAGAGGGATATTAGCCACTCGCAAGAGATTCCCCTAGCCCTATATTAAATTAGGCCTGAGGGGGGACAAGTCAGAGTTAAAAAAATTACCAAATTAATTTATTAGTCTAAAATACTTAATGGAAATGTTATCGTCTTCACTGAAATACCCTGAGAAATATTTTTTCATCTTTATTACTTTAGCTTGGCCAGTGCACTGCAATTTATAACTTTAAAAGTTGAAATAAAGTATTCCTAGAATTGAATTATTTGAATTCATGCTCACTTAAGACTCACAAAATTTCAAGTCTGATCTTCCACAGACAGAAATTCCAGCAGGAGGAAGGGTGTTCACCCAATCTGAGTTTGCTTTACACAGCGCGTGGAGGTTTCCCTTAGGCTTTGGTAAACTGATTGACACAAACATATAACAACAACTTACAATTCCCTCCTCACATCATTTGTGTGCCACTTAAAAGTCATTCTCTTAGAGGGGCTCTTCGCAGAACAGCAAAGCCAGTGTTCATCGGGAAGAAGCAGCAAAAATGAAATAAAAATGACAACTTTGAAAAAAGCTTCAATTCGGAAGACTGAACATACAAACTGAGGAAAACAACACTTGTAAGGAATCCTACCAACAGAAAATAATATTTTGGATTCATAATTTCCACCTTAGTATTAATTATTAACAATTATTTCAACATCAAAGATGGCACAAGGGATGGAAGACATCAACTGGTAAATCAAACCACACTGATTACTCTCCCGCTGTGAGTAAAATTTTGCCATAGCTATTTTTGTTTCTTTCTGGCTGACTGCAATGACAAAAACATTTGTATTTTGAAATAATTACAAATTTGAAAGTATTCTGAAATAATTCTCTTTCAGCACACAGTGAACATGGCCACCTCCAGCTACCCTAAGGCTATTAAAAAAATGTTTCAACTCTAACTAATTTCAGGCGGTAACAAGTAACGTTTCATCGCTTTGGTCCAAAGTTCAGCCTGCAGTTTCCTTAGCACCGGCTTGTCACACAGAATTCATTGCAGAGTCACATCCAGCCTGCACATTTGTCCCGGACTGTCAGAGCACGGAGATTCCCACTAGCACAGAGGCAAGCTGTAAGGAAATGCAAGTAAATGTGAAGTACAAGGGAATACGCAGTCCTTAAAAATATTTTGTGTTTTAATGGCATGGCAGCCCACGCTAAATGCCACGCAACTTTTTTTTTTTTTTTTTTTTTTGAGGGGAGTTTGATGTTCTGTTGTAAGGGGCATATGAACTAGCTTAGCTTCACTTTGTGGAACTAGGGACCAGTGGTTCGCGTAAGAAGCTGCTGGCCAGTGTCACAAAGGCATTTTCATCCCCTTTAAAATACACCAAGGCACTTATCATCACTGTTTACATGCAGGTTTGGTATACGAAGCAAGGTGGAAGAGAAACATGCACGCAGACTCAAGACCAGGAGGAGTCGCGCATTGGGAAATGCTTTTGCTCAGCCAAGTGCTTTAGTTATAAGACTTGTTCCTGCGCCCATTGCCTCACAGAGAGTCTTTGCCTTGACCTGCATGGCAACAAATACAAATAACCTTATTTTATTCACCCCCAGAAGGGAAAACAAGCTTTTCTCCACGTTTAAATCAAGCATCTGTCAAAGACATAGAATCATAGAACAAGTCAAGTTGGAAGGGACCCACAAGGATCATTGAGTCCAACTCCCTGCTCCTTCAGGACTACCTAAAACTAAACCATGTAACTAAGAGCATCGTCCAGACGCGCCTTGACCTCTGACAGGTTTGATGCTGTGACCACTTCCCTGGGGAGCCTGTTCCACTGACTGACCGCCCTCTCACTGGAAAACCAATCGACTCTATTTCAAACAACCAGGCATCAAAACTTCTCTGATTTTCCAAACAAACTCTAACAAGAGTTCTTGGCTTGAGAGAAAATGCATTTGGCCAAAGTGACCTGCTCTCACCACCGAGCCCCAGCGCCTTTCCCAGCATCAGCCACAGCTTCCCCACTGAGGCCATGGTATTCCATCCCTGCCGGAGCCATGGCAGGTAAGGCAGTGCACAGTTGCATCATCCCCACAACTTCTGCAAGACCCTCACATAGTCTTGAAGTGAAGCATGGGTAAAAAAGTACAGGGGAACAGCACTTAAAATAAAACAGAAGCACTCCGGAATACCTGTTACTCTTCTCTTCATGCCACCTGCATGTTCTGGAAGAGGACCAGGTATGCTGTGAGAACTCCACACAGGGCCAGAGAGACCCTCTTAAGACCTTTTTGTGCTTCTTGGAAAACAATTAATCAAAAAAGAAATTGAAAATAAACAACACAAGAAAAGTGAAAAAATAGAATGCAAGGGATGCCACACTGAAAAAGTAATTGCAAATTAATTTCTTATATACAAATATCCTGTGCAGTGCAGGAAGAGAGAAAAACATAGAAGAAAATTATTCATGTTCCAACATACAGAAAACAATACATTCTTTTTTTAGTTTCTCTTCAATTAAACCTGACTTTAAAAATCATATTGCATGGGCTGTAGTAGCAAGAAGGGTAAACTCTTCAATAGCTAATAAACAAAAATATACAATTTGGGAAGCTACACAGACCTATTCAAATAGCACAGTGTATATTTTAAAACAAACTGCTTTCAGTTCGGGTGTGAATATTTCAAGTCCCATCTGAAAGACAAATGCACTGGAGAAATACTGCTCTTCTAATATCACAGAGGTTTGAATATACACTGCAATCATGCTACCACGTTCCTCTGCCAAAAGCAACGACTTCAAAAAAAAAAAAAAAAAACCAAAAAAAAACCAACCACACCACACTGAAGTGTGATCTTGGGGAAAAAAATATCTTAATGAAACTCCTTCTAGATGATGAAATGATGCAACATAGCACATAAACATCCAAGTGAATTTGAGAAAGTTGTATCTTTCAAAGAACAGCAACCTGGAGAGCCAATCTCTCCTCATTTGAGAAGGCTCAGGTTGCCCCAAAGCCAAACAGACTTTGCTGCTCACAGTAAAAAGGCCAAAAGAGAGCAAAGTGCAGGAAAAAGAGTGGATGGAAGACGGAGAACGTTTTACAACTGCCTTGCCTGCCTTTGTGCTCACTGAACTGCAGAGACCTTCCTCCCCAAGATGCAGAGACATCATCCACCAACACAGCAGCCTCACCCTACCTGCATAACCTCCTCCTCACTTTGTGAGGGGGCATGGTTTACTTCTGGACACCTGCATCCCATGAGGGTCATTGAGCCACTGCCTTAATTAAAGGTTCGATTCTGCCGGCCTCAGTTAGGCAGCAGTCCTACCAAAATGCCTCTTATGGACCATGTCACCAGCCTATAGACCCCTTTACTGCCGTGAGGTGACTATATCCTTTAAACTACACCAGAAGGTAGATGAGCAAGTGTACCTTTAAATAGTAAGCCCGTACTTGAATTTCCAGGAAATCCTGGCATTCTGCAACCTACAGACTAAACTTGCCTTTAGGTAAAGGTCTGAATTGATTTGCTGAGAGTAATCCAAACTAACCCAGTAAAAAGCTATCCAAAAATCCTGAGCCAGTTGTAGAAGACTGTCAAATTTTCAAATGTATTCAGTTATTAAAAGCAGCAATCTTGACAACAGACCTCCTGAAGTTTGTTTAAGCCTGCCAAAACTGACACAGGACTGGAAAGGAAAAATAAAAAGCTCCTGGAAAAACAAACAAGGAATTTCTATTAGTTTATTTCCGCTTAGGCTTTATAAAATCCTTCAGCAGCATTTTGCAATACTTTTTTGTTTAATTATTTTAAACCAGCCTTCCCCTGCCACTGGGGAAGCTCTTCCCATTTGAACAGTTCGCTGTCGGAACCCCGAGATATTATTTTGGGCTTCTCCAAATACACGATGTGCTTTTGCGTCTTTCTCCCTCCAAGAGATAGTGACATTTTGCAGCAGGCTTCAGAGCAGCAGCCAGGACCGCGCAAGCAGCGCCAGGCCCTTCTCCAGCCGTGCCGCACCCTTAGCGGGGGTAAGAATACACCGAAATAAAGATAAAACCGCTAATGCTGAAAAAGCTGGAGGCAGGCGTCTGCAGCGAGGTGATCTCTCTCAAAACAAAGTCAGCAAAACAGCCGGAACCCAGATTTTGTGTGGCTCCTGAAGAAGCAGTTCAGGAACAGGGAGTCGGGGGCGGGGGAGTTTGCTTTTGCGCTGCTACAGGGTATGTTGAGACACACAGAGCTGTCACCCACTCAGTACATATTTTGTGTTTTAGCAGACTGTGCGTGTTTGTCTTCTGGGAGACAAAGAAATGTACTTTATTAGTTACACTGTAGTATTCTCAGCAATGAATTGAAATATATCATTAACATCCAGGACAAGCTTTATCTTGCTACCAAAACAAAGGGACTATTATTTGAACAAATTGAGGGGGAAAATCCCATAATGACAATGAAGAGTTCCTCTCCCTAAAAACTGCACCGCACAAGAGCAACAATTACGGGCTTATATTCTACAGACTGGGGTTGCGAATAGCTGCATGAAGCGATGCATTCACTATTGGGAGAGTAAGTACCATTGATGACAAGGCCTTGGGGCTTCTGCTGTTCGCAGACCAATCAATAATCCATTATGAACAAACTACATTTCTCCTCTAATATGAAGAAATGAATAAAAGGGAACCAGTATCACTAGTACTTTCACGGAAAAAAACACAACAATGCAGAAATCACAAAATGCCCCCGTCACAAGACTTAAACTAGTGGTGAAGTCTAGCACTGACAGAACTACCCACAATAACCCTTTATTTTACAGCAGTTGCTGGAGACCGCTACATTATAGTCCAGAAAAAAATAAAACAAAAAAGCTTATTTTAAAGACAAGATTCTTTCAAGACTACTTACTCTGGCTGCAGGACAAAACAAAAAAAGCAACATTAATCTTTCAAGGCAAGGAGAAGAAAATGAACTAACTACATCCAAATACCTACCAGTTTGCTTCAAACAATTTTCTAATGCAACGTAAATAAGAACTTCTAATTAGAAATAACTGTCCAAATGTGACTGGTCAACCATAACAAGACTTTATTGCAGCAGCTGTGTCACCATCCAGACACGAGGCCCAGAAATTGTTGTTCTCCCATTGTCACTGTCACATGCTACAATACAATCAAGAGAGGACCCATTTAAATAGCAAAACTATTGCAAACCTCAGCATCCTCAGCCCAGTTCCTACACAGCCCTCTCAACACAGCACCGTAAGGCAGAAGAGGAGAAAAGGTCTCCTGAAAAATGACAGATAAAGTATTTAAATTTAAAAAAATAAAAAAATACTCTACTTATTTTTTGATAGGTAACAGCAAATTAGATCCAAAGGAAACACTGAGACCAATATTATTAATGCATAAGGCAGTCTATGTCTTTTTTTTCTGAAATATAAAGGCTAGTAGTTAAAGTTGACCTCGCGGGGTGGGGGGCTAGGGGGAATGAATACACAATGTGATTATTGATCAGCCCTAGAAAAGCCAAGAACCGCACTAATGCAGATGTGATTTTTTTTTTTCCTAGGGTGATTAATGATATATGTTGGAAAGTCAAAAGCTCTTATTTTGACATGCTGTAATAGTATCGTTAATTCTGAACAGAAGCATCAGCTTAGGTTAAAAAAAAAATCTTTAAGAAAGAAACAAAAAAGCCCTCAATTTTACTTCAATGTAACAATGTTGTTTTCCTATTTGACCACACCCACCAAGTGAGTTTCTTCTGCGTCTTAGTATTCTCAAGTACTAAACATTAAAATAAAAGGTGAAGAAACATCCACAATTCTGATAGTATCAGGCCAAAAAATAAGTTAGTTACAAATACAAGCAAAGTCACCTCAACACTGTGTATTACCTCCTTATTCAAATCGATGGCATTGATGCTGTCTGTTCATGCATGTCTATGGAGACGCACATATACATGGGCAGCACGCTATTTTCCCAGCATCCAACAGTGCTTTTATATTTAATGATCTTGGTTTGCAGTGGAAACCCGAACAATCTACACAGAGTTGTAGCATGGCCATTTTAAATCTTTCGCGTGGGGGCTGATTTCAAACTGTATGGGCAGGGTATTTTCCCACCAATATGCTCTGTTATGTGCTCAGTTTGTATCTTAAAATGGGGGGGCGATATGTATGTTTTTATGACAAGGAAATACTTAGTTTTATAATTTTTGCATTATCTGCAGACGAACACGGACCAGATAGTCAGCTGGCAGAAAACGCGGGAGCGCGGTACATCGCACACATATACACAACACGCACACACCCCCAGCCCTCCTTGCCGCCTCTTTCCTCCGCCCCATCAACGCAGGCTGCACGCAAACCACATCCTCAGCTGCCGTAAGCGCACACAGTGCCATGAGATCCATTTGTATCAAATGAGAAGCTATACCGCTAGCTAAAACTGGAATGCCTTTGCACTGTGTAAATCAAGACTTGAATGCAAGAAAAACATTGGCATAATTAAAAGTAAATATTTTGAACTGTTGATTTCCTACCCCAGCAAAAATTACATGAAGCAACGTTGTCCTAAGTGCCCAAATTCCTCCCTGTCACAACCACCAATTAAACCAGCGAGGAACAAACTTCAGTGCTGCAGTACATACATACAGCACTGTAATGACTTGCCCATAGCAGACCTCAAATGCAAAAAGCTGTATGTTTAATATCAAGCAAATTTACTAGCTACAGCTATGTGTTCAGCAGGTCAATGGAAGGTAAAGAGTATTTCTACGGTGTGTTGCTATGAAATAAGCTGTGTGGAGAATTAAGAAATTCATGGTAATAAATTTGTTTCTCTTATACCTAATATATCCTACTGCTCAAATCCCTACAATAAAATCATTACCTTGTAAGTGTTGCCAAGCGTTAACCTGTTAACAGATTTAGAATTGCAGCACTGTTGTCTGATTAACTATTAAAGCCTTACTGCAATAAAAAAATATTTCTGAAGTAACACCAGCAAGTTGTTTGCTTGTTTCTCCTCCACCCCCACTATTATAAAAGAATTGTAAAGCACTGGAACAGACTTTTGGGCTATACTTCCTTATCTCTTTTCAAAATCCCATTTTTAAAAGAGTAAAAAGATTACATTAAAAAAAAAAAAAAAGAGTGAAAAAAACCACAGTAAAAGAGACAGAGGGAGAGAGAAAGGGCAGAGGGGAAAGGGAGAGGCACTGTGCTCTGAAATACAAGAAGGGATAATCATTGCAATAAGCCATAAAAGCATTCTGTTAAACATTACCTTCTGAGGTAGCACTGTTTAGCACTGAGAAGCAACACAAAACACAGACCACCAAACCCTCATTTTCAGTTGTTGGGTTACTTATTTATAAACATATATGTGTGTGTACATATATAAAGTATTTCACTCTAAGCTCTTGCAAAGCACAGAACGTGGACGAGCTCTATTTAAGGAAGCTTTCTTAAACGTTTAAGAACTTAAGCAGGTAATTAAGACTTTCAGTCACAGTTTTTCCATTCTCTGCAACATTTCTGAATGTCAAGCACGCAGACTATGCCCAGGCCGCACCGCAGACGCTCTGCACTTCAGAGATCCCAAACCAGCCACGCTGAAGCTCACTTTGCACCAGCTGAGACTCAGGACCCGCCACGCTGCTGAGGCTGTGCACAGCTTTGGCTTGGTGACACCAGCCCCAACCCATCAGAGGACGGTGCTGAAGGCCAATCTGTGGCTAGCCAGTGTCTCAGAAATACCTTCATCTCACCTTCTTTCGCTAAGGTACGCACTACCCCTGAAGATCACTTCATCCGCACGCGTAATTTGTGATGAAGAGCTTACTTGGTAATAAGACAGGTGACTGCTAGTAGTTTAAAAGAGGAATCACAAGTTTCTAAGTTCACCGGCAGTTTTAAAGACAAGATGTCTGCTGTTCCTTCATTACTCCACTAACTCATTTTTGGGTTTTCTGTAGTTCTCATCATTAAAAGCTACTTCCACTACCTATGCAATAAATCCAACTTTAAAATATACTGAACCTTGCACTGACCCATCGCTGTCAGCACAGAAAAGACAACACCTATAGTCAGTACACTAAAAGTGACGTTACCATAAATCATGAGTTGGCTTATACTGTAGGGTAACTATTTTTCTCCTCTTTTTACTTATTTACTTTTTTAAACACAAAGGGCAGAAAGCAATAGCCCTGTGTATCAAATGAATACAAAGCACAAGATGACTTTTTCTGGATTTCAAAGCTCCCAGCCAAGAGAAGAGAAACTAAACCCAAAATCAAATCTTTCAGCTGTCAGTTGGTCCAGCTTATTTTGGTATGAAGTGCTGAACTATCTCTGTGGAACATCACTACAGTGTATCATCCAAAAGAGACAAACAGATTCCATCCGCTGCTTATAAATACGATTTCAAGGCATATTTTACCAACCCTGTTAACTTTGCTCTCATTATCACACAATGTAAGGCATGCTTCATATTTTGGCAGGTCAGGACACTGTGGATATCACAAGACAAACCCTGACAGCTCTGTTCCAAACTACTCCACTTTCCTTACACAAACAGGTACATGTACTTCCCCCTCCCCTTGCCATGCGACTTTGAAGCTTTGGGCCAATCCCTTACCTACAGCATACATGTCATTTCTCCAGAAATGCAAAGACAGACAAGTATTTACCTGACTGCAGATTTTTTTCTCTACGGAAAAGAAGGGCCTGGATGGCCATCCATCCCCCAAAACCATTCCTGAGCTCACTGCTGGCCTTCTCCAGTCGACTTTAGCTGCAGCAACAGGAACGGGAAAGTAGAGCCAAGAGCAGAAAAAGGCAAAGGAACAAAAACCACTCCCCCACTTAGGAACTCTTATACAGCCTCAGCACACAAATGCTGAGCAACTACTTAAAAAAGAAAACAAAACCAACCCCCTGAAATTATCACTCATAGCACGGCAAGCTAACAAGCCTGCGAGGAAGAAAGGTCTGCTGCACCGGCTGTTCCCAGTTTGCTTGTTTTTTCCATACACTGCAACTACAACTTGCAAGACAGATCCATCAGCTGGTAAGACAAACATGAATTGCACACACCAAGAACCTAAATCTGTTTGCACCGCCCAATCCTGTAGCTAGACTTTTTTTTCCTCCTTTCAAAAGGAGAAACCACACACGCACACCAGCACCCCTCACCCCAACCCCCGCTCTCCGCGACAGAGATCCCAACACGCCATCACTCCTACGTACGCGTCGCTTCACCTCCCGCCGCAACGCACGTCCCTGTCCACCCCACTCGCGCCCACACCACTCCTGCAGCACTGACCTCCTTACTCCCACTCTCCCACCCAGCTCCACCCCGCCTCCGTCACCCACCGTGCCTCCAAGCCCCAGCCATCCGCGCACACCGCCTGCCTGTCAGATCCCTTCTGGATCACCTGCAGGCAGCTGCCAGGCGCTCGGTCCCTCTCCCCAGCCATCGCCATCCCGCAGACACAGTTTAAAGGCCACTTCTTTTCCCCACTCCTCCCTTTCCGTCTGCACGCTCTTCAGCCTCTGCTTTCTCAGTCCTTCCAGACGCTTCTGCTTCTTACAGAAGCACCTTCGCCGCCACCTCCTCCTCTCTCTCAAACCTGTTTGGGCCCTTCATGACTAATTCTTCCATTCAGACTTTCCCTCACTTGCACAGCTTCAGTCCCTCCTCACTGGCTCCCCATTTGCCAGGACATTTCAGGACGAGCTTAAGTGCCTCCTCCTTGCCCCTCCTGTCCTCTTCCCCGCAAGATGCCCGTTCTTCAGACTTTTCTATCTTCAGTTACTACAGTCATCTCTGACCACCAAGCTCACAGCTGGCTCCCCTCTGGTCTATTCAAGTGACTCTGCTGCTAACAGCCTAGTGCTCTCCCAAAAAAATCAAAGGATGCCAACACCCAGGTCAAATGTCTTGCGTGTTCAGTTCAAGCGCCATTCTTCTCCTTCAAGGACCTCCACAGTTCCACCCTACTCTCTTTTGTGTGGGCAGTGACTCACTCTCCCTAATGCATCTTTTGTATCGTTTCCCACTTACGACCTTGTCTTTCGAAACTGCATTTAGAATTGTTTTTTCTTTTTTTTTTTAATTCATTCTTAAAGGCATATTTTCCATAAATGACTCAAAATTATTTTCCAAAATGAAACCCATCATTCAGTTTTGCTGGGGTTTTTTTTCCCCCCTAATGCGTAATATGTATAGCGCATATTGCTGTGTTCTAATTGGTATTTATATTCCTCAAGGCAGCGACTTAAGATCTTTTATATACACTCTTTTATATACTTTTATACAGTGCCAAATGTTCCGACTTCAAATAATTTCTAAGAGCAAATTATCATTATAAAGTCGAGCTTCACCTTTCCAAAGAGTCAAAGTCCCTCTTTTCATCTGAGGCACAGCCAGAGGTTGAGAAACAGAGATTTCTTCCCGTGACCCCCAAAAGTAAACTAATCCCATCTTCTGCCTACCCAGAGTTCATCTCTAAGTGAACCAAAAGGACCATCAGATAGTAAAGAAATGGACAAAGAAACAAAAAAATCACGTCACGATCCTCTCGTCTCTTTGCCTTTCTGAAACATATTTTATCCATTTGCAGGATATCAACAACAACAACAAGAAGCAAGAAGCATAATAACAAACAAGTATCAAGTGCCACATACCACCAAAGGAAACACTTCTCTCTCCATTTCTTCAGCTCACAAGCAACCGGAAAAGAGTGGGCTATGCAGAACATCACATTAAAGTATAAGATCCCTGTTGGTGAGTCCCACTTAAGTGAGGTATTCCTTCTTACAGGGGTTACTCTCTTTCTACACCTAGGACTATAAGTCTGATTTAAAAGCTTTCCAAACTCACTTTCATCCAGCACACGCACGCTGCTTTATATCACACATTTTACTGTTCTGCAAATACAAATATACTCGTTTACTCTTCCGGGCAACGCTGAAGCAAGTAGATTTTCCCCCAGCAAAGCACAACGTAACCGTGACTCTCTAACTCCAAGAGCAGAATTTGAGCCACGCTGCTAAGTCCTGAAACCTGTTACACAACAAATAAGCATGGATTACGGCGTGGCGGGTTCATTATGGGATGTTCTGTGATGCTATTCCTAACACACAAACGCCGTTTGTTTTAGCCATGTACATAAAGACCATTCTCCCATTTTGCGTTACGCATCTTTCTTATCGCTGTCACTTTTCTGCATCTCACCCATTTATTACTCACCTACTCCCTATTTAATATACTTTTACACCATCGAGAGTGCTAAATAACCACGATGTACAGCACAGTATTATACTTGCTCTGTGTATGAACAACTGCTCATACTACAGTTACTTGACACTTCTTACTATCAAAACAAACCATTTATAACTATATATTATCTTTAGTACTCCATGGCTACTCCACTTGCAGCACTAAACACAAAGCGTACAAATAAAAAGAAGCAATCCACGCTGCGGAGGTTTTTATTTCAGTAGAAATATCAAGCAAAACTAATGAAAAATGCCTGCCTAAAAGCACATTTTTAGGCAGGTGTAATCTAATTTTGGCAGGTTTACAATAGTCAGCTATAATGTTTGCTAATACTTTAGACGACTTTGGATTTATTTTTTTTTCAAACAGGTTTAGATAAGCACACCCGTATTTACTTCCTTAGGTAATGAGTACGTTTATCAAAGTCACTGCTTATAACGTGAAGAGAAGATTTCCCCACAAGAAAAAACTTGCCATATAGAAAAAAAAAAAAAAGAATCCCAGCCTCACAACTTGACTAACCATAAAAAACACATTCTTGAAGGAAAAACATACATAGCATTATTACTACTGCGTATGGGGTCACAAGTATAGTACACTATCTATAATCATATATTTTTCTAAACATAAGGCAACTTTTTTCATAAAACCCATGTATCAGGCTTGTAATCAAGAAAGCTCCTTTCAACATCATGACTCTTAAAATACAGTTTTACTACTTAGTGCTAAATATCATTCCTCACTCTATCACACTTCTCTACCAACAGGCTTTCAAGTACCTCCTGAACTTCCCACGTGTGATTAATTCAATTAACAAATAAAGTCACGGTGTTACTTAAAAACACCATCCAAAACCAGGAATGGTTAAGACTTGCACAGAAAGCACAATAAAAATTATTATTATAGTACTGCCAACTCAGAGCACTAAACCTCACGGGTCAAGCACTCAAATATCACGAGATACCCAAAGACTTAGGAGAGGTTTTTGAACATGACCTAGCTGTGGATTCTTTTATTTGCCTTTTGAGCTTTTACAGTACCCTCAGTCACATCTCAAGCCTCTTCTGACGATCGTGAAGCTGAGGAACTTTCTGGTTTTAGAGGCTTCCATCTTTCGTTTTGCAGCCACTGGACTGCAGAAAAAGGGCCTTCAGGAAATGATCCCCATCTTCTCCACTGACAAAATCGTAAGAAGTGGGAACACCATAACTGAAGCAAACAGATGGGGTATTCCGTTCCTCCTCTGCTTCACCCATAAAACACCCCTCAGAAAGCTACAGCAGCTTACCTATAAACATCTAATGCAGGGGGACAGAATAATCCCTCCACCATGTACTCATTCAGTGGACAGTCAGATGTACAGAGCACACGTAGCCTCTGCTTACTCCACAGGATTTACATGTAATAAAAGAGTCAAGCAAAAGAAAACGCACTATTTAGTTTTGTTTGGAAAACAATAACATTTGATTTAGGTGTATAACATCTGAGATCTAGGTTCATAAATATTTTCCTTAATGCTTTCCACTAGACTTAACAAAATTAAGAATGCTAAAGATAAAATACAGTGTTTAAAGCCACCTTCATTTGATGAGCCTGTATAACCACGAAAACTCAAGGTACCCGCTGACAGACATCCAGTGCCATGTTCTCCTTGGCCCCAGCTACTCCTCCTGCAGGACACAAGTCCTTTGTTATATCTGCCAGGTGCCTTCTCGTGTCAATGCAGCACAAACATCGCAAAACTTTGAATGGTACTAAAAATACCTTGACTTTCTGCCAGACTGTTTCTAGTAAGCCATAACGCTGAATGTAAGTAGAATAGATGGTGATTATACCACTGTAAGACAAGACAGCTCTGAGCGAGCAGACAAACCCCAGTGTGTCTCACTGGGCCTGTCATCTGCAAAACGGGTTTGTCTTGGGTACAGCTAAAGGCAGCTGCAGCATCTGCTAATGCCAAAACCAGTAAGAGGAAAGGATTGGGTTGTTTCAACCCAAATTATTAGGTATCCTGTAAAAGCGAAGTCAACAGGCCAACCCTGTGAGACACACCAACAGTGTTAGAAAATAAAGGTCCGGATTAGCATCTATTTCGCCATCTTGTTCTCTAGCATATTACCACCTTCAAACTTATGAAGATGATGTTCCTCTGTATGCTGCGGGCTACAAACCAAAGGTACGAAGGGTGGTCTCATGCTGCTACCTAGATGCCTCCTCACGTTGCCTTCTAGCTGACTGGACCAACCAAGGCTGATCCAGCCTCTGAAGCAGTGTTTGGCCACCATGGAGCCCCATGACAGGGCAACATGGTACCTCCTGCATGAGGCAACTGCTCTTTGGGAACCCCATTACAGCAGTTTTGTGCCACTCTTCCATTCCATGAGGATCTCTCATCTCAGGGCTAGTGGAGAGACGGCCGGCTCACAGGAGGTTTAGGCACGCTCAAGGCTTTTTTGGTTACAAACTGCAACTCAAATTCTAACCTGAGTCAAATGGGTGTCCATCCCAACTTACTGCACTGACTGGAGCAGAGTCACTGCACACTTAAACCCACACAAGAAGGGAGACAACAGCCCTTCCGTTTTCATTTTTAAGTGCAAGGCTGCCAATTACCTTTCTCATACATTTGGAATTACTTCCTCCTGCACCAGACTTCTTTTCATACCCTGCCTGAACCTACGAGGTGCAGAGCAGCTAGAAACCAAGGCACCCAAAATAGTAAGAAAGTTCTCAACTCGCTCAGTGCTTCACCACCACTGGACTGATTCAAATGAAGTTCAAACTTTGCAAATGGACAAACTCATAACAGAAAAGCCCGACCAGGGCTAAGAAACCAAACAGATGCAGACATGACCTCTAGCTTAGGAAGTCACTGAGCTGCAAACTGGTCAAACTGGGAGAGTACCCCAGGAGGAGTTACCATCAAAGGCTTGTCCAACTTCTCGCACTCCTTCCCCAAGCACCTGCCAACCCAAGCGCTATCAGAGGGAGGATACTGGAGCGCACAAACCTTCAGCCTGACCCAATTCAGACCCTCGTATGTCTCCTGTGACTTTTAACAACGAATCTCAAGCCATCTACTGCTGTGCAAGAAAAGGCCGAAGGCCTCCCCACATTCAGATCTTACAGCCCAGCCACCTCCAGTTGAAGGGTGGGGAGTCGCTTTGGGGCGACCGCAGAATTTCAAGGCCAAGCCTTATCTTTCATGGCGAGCTCCAAAACCGCCGGCGGTGCAGCTGCCCAGCGCCCAGCCAGCATCTCCAGCAGAGCGGTGGGAACACACCTCGCCAAGGTAAAGCTGACTCCCTTCCCTGCCTTTCTATGAAGGTCTGCGAGAGGTCAACCGTCTCCAGTAAAGCTGACAACACAACTTTCAAGCTGGGAAGGCAAATAGCGCTGGCTCCCTGGGACATTAAAAAAAAAAAAAAAAGCTCTAAAAACACACACATCTCCTCCCACTCTGCTACCTGCTCTGTTCCTGTGTCACAACGTCCCACCGCACAGGCTGTCAGGAATGCGGACACCTTCCTTACTGCAAACCAGGCACCACTGCAGCTGCCTACAAGGAGCTTCGGAGACATCCTCGTCATGCCTCCATCAAATGGACTCCAGTGGAAAAACTCAAGCCAAGTGCCTTGCACCCAAAGGGGTGGAACAGAAATCAAGGAAAACACATACCGAATTAATCGCAGGGATTTTTTTTTTTCTTAAGCAATGACATTTCAAAAGACATCGTAAGCTTTAAAGGGTTTCCCTACCTGAACACCAGTAAACTTCTTGAGTGAATGGTATCCTATTACAAACAGAGGACATTATCAGTGTATTTGCACACACACACATACACCAGACTTCCCAGCTTTCACTGTACGACCAGCAGTTTCTGTTTGAAACAGTGAAACTCATCTGTAGAGATTTTGTGGCTAACAAGCATTTGATTTCACTTTCCAGCAACAATGCAGCCGTCGTATTACAAATACCATCAAATGAAATTTTAATTATTTTCTAAGAGTCACTTGGTAGCTGTTAATGAAGGCAAACTGTTAGGGAAATCCTGCCAAAAGAAAGTAATGACCAGATGTGTATCAGTGCAGGAAGGTCTAATTTAACCGAATAGCAACTTTAAATCATTAAAAAGACTCAGACCCGTCTATTATCAACATTCATCCCACCAATCTTTTTAAAGTATTTCTCCTAACTCAGAACCTATATCAGCCCTCAAAAAAGTAGTTTAGAAACCATGAAATACATGTACATATCCGAATAAGAGAAAAAGCAATAATTTTAAAGGCTTTCCGATTTAAATCTCAAACTGTTTTCACTAACTTCTATTAACCTCTCTTTCCAGCTTTTTCAGAGTTTACCTGCAACCCAAAATAAAACCAGACTGCAGAGATGTCAGAAAGTTACAGATGTGCACTTTAATTACCCTACGTTAATAACGCCTGTCATCAACATTACCATTGTAAATGAAAACAACCCATGCAAATTCGGGGATCTGCTTGCAGTAGTTTGCTGCTTTTGCTGCCGTGCCTGTGCGGCGGCAGCCGATGACGGGGGTGAACGGTGCCGCGCCGGAGCTGTTGCCAGGCTGTGCCATACCACGTTGTACCCACTTGCACGGCAAAAACAGCCATTTCCAGTCCAGCTCAAGTTTTGAACTGCACAGCGTGAGGCTTTGAGGAAAGGCTCGGCGTCTCATACTCACACTACTACACTGATTATTTTTCACAAAGCTGAAGGGAACTATGTTTCCGTATACATTAAGTAACTGGAAAGCGCAACTGAACAAACGGCTTGTTCCACCTTGCATTTCCTTATAAGGGATTTGCAACCCAAAAATATTTAAACTACTCTGATAGCCCTTTGACATACGCATACTAAACTCCAAGGCATAAAACCACAGCCTATCTTCAGCACAGTGCAGAAATACTGCACTTAAAAGCCATTTCATTTGTAAACGCTTCTTTATTAGAAGAATGCTTATTGCTTCACTGGTTCATATTCCCATGTCTCCGGCCTATTGAGCAAATAAGTGAAACAACATCTATGCATTTTATAATTAAGTTATCACCACGTTATTGTTCTTGTTCTCCACTGGTGAAAGCCCTAAAGGAAGAAATGCAGCTGCCGAGCACTGAAGGCGCTCCCCATTTGAAGTACCTTACAGAACAAAAGCTGAAGCCAAAAGTTGGTCTCAGTCATTCCGCACAATAAAATCCTTCCAGGGAGAGTCTCCACAATGATCCAATATCAATCATCAAACGTGCACAAAAATCATAGTTCTTCACCCATCAATTTTAGCACCCACAGGAAGATTTCCTGGGAGCATTGCGATTATTTTTATCTATAATTATTTGAATCACTTCTCTAAAGAAAAGCAACCAACTCTGAAAAGCTACATGCAAGGTTTTAATTATTCTCTTAGTGTCTTGCCATGAAGTTTGTTCTAACATTTTTGCAGCTGGCCAAGAAAAGCAAACACGTGTCAAGGTCAGACAAAAATAGTTGCGTTTTGCTTCATCTGAATTCCAGTTCTGGGCAACAAAAAAATCCAGCAATTTAAACAGGAAACAGGCTTGATAGTTCTGAATTCATCTTTTCCATGAATGGAGAAGCAACATGCAGCGAGTCTGCCTGCTTCTGCTTGTTTCATCGGGGGAAAGAAAGAAAAAAAAAAAGCCAAACACATGTTAAAAAAAAAAAGTCTCAGATTTGGTCTTGCTGGAGAAGATCTGCAAGCAGTGGCTGGTTTAATAAAGCTATTCTTCAATGAAGCACATGAGAAATAAATTGCTGAGCAAAGTAGTGTGTTGCTTCCCTAATACTGAAGTGCTTGTTTCTAATATGAACTGGAGTCTTTTGTACAAAAAAATCCTGAAAAATAATCAAGTGCAAGTGTCATCAGGTCACCACTCCTTGTCATACAAGCCAGTGCAGTTTCACTGACATTGCAAGCAATCTGTGGTTTTACTTTGGCTGACCTAGAGCTTAACTGCTGCACTATTTTTTTTTTTTTAAATCAATTTTATTGTAATAAAAAGCCATTTTATGATGGACATCGTTGGACAATTTGGTATCAAGATAACAGAGCATGCACAATCACGAGGACACTTCTGTAAAATCTGAGCCACTACAGCAGTGATTCATAGGGGGGTAAAAAACACTTCTAAAACCAAGCGCCATCACTTACTTCATCATAAGAACAGCCATAAGAGATGAGATCAATGCCCCAACTTCAGAAGGAGCAAAGTAATTCAGAAGTAGGCAACAGCACCCTTGGTTGAAAAGGCGTCTTCCTGACTTCATGCTTTGAGCAGCCCTCATGCCATAAGCCGTATGGCATAACCTCTCCATTAGTTAGCCTGCGCTGTAGTGTTTGACTCTGCTAATATCTTGGTATAGAGAGTTCCACTGATGAAGGATCTTTGCGAGGTCCGGTCGTTCTTGCACCCAGACACGCAAAGACATCTCTCTTCACTCAACCATCACTTCAACTCCACAAACTGTTACAGGCAATATTGGGTTTGAATACAAATGCAACGTAGAATATTGTGAACACAACCTGAGCCTAAAGCAACCTTTCCTCAATGACTACATCTAACTGGAAAGAGATGTTAAGCCAGTTTTACAATGCAGTAAATGCCATATACTTGCATGTGCACAGACATGCAATATAGACAGACAAAGAGAGAAGCGTAAACTGAAATTTTCAAAGCAGCTGAAGAGACTCAGGCATGTTATTTTGGAGGTTCCTTTCAAAACTTCAGCTGTGCTTTTTGCAAGTTTCCTCGCTTGCTTTTTTGTATAAGGGTTAATCAGATAATTTAGTGATAAGTACTCAAGAATGCATACCCAGAAAGGGAAAAAAAAAAATCTCTCTTGCACTGAGGAGGAAGGGGGAGGGGAAGAAAAGAAAAAAACAGAGGGAGAGGGGTTACAGGGTGAGTTTTTGAAGGAAGTACTTTTTGGTGAAGTACCCTTTAGTGCATGGGGGTTCGGTATGCTTTAACTGCTAATTTGAAAGTGTCCTATTTTGTCTGCAGAGCAAGCCAAAAAGTGTCTGAAACCATTAAGCTTCCAGGTACTACCCAGAACGGCTATTTAAAAGGACACATAGTGAATCTTGTTTAAAATTTAATAACAAGAAGTATTTCATATTGTCTGAGGAAATCTATGATGTTCTGAGCCTCACAGCTTGTCCATACGTACTGTATGGCACTATTACAGGATATATTTATAAACTACCGGTTTTAAATACATTTTCCTAAATGATGTAGTCTTAGCATTTCCACGTTTTGTTTGTTGTATACTGCCTGAACAAAAATATCTGATACGCATAATTTATAGTGTCCTAAAGTGGCCTGACTACAGAAAGCCTCATCCATCTCCTCATTCCACATAAAATCATTAAACTGCCTTAAATGGTAAAGTCAGCATTTCACAATTATAACTCTAAATTAAGGCTTTTGTGGTGTTGTTCTCCAGGAAAACCTGCACCTACATTTTACAATGAGAGGAAAAATATCAAAATACATCTTACTAAACATTTATGAATGAATCCACTGTATCACTGACAAAACATGCATAAAGCCAAAATACATTCTATTTCCATGTTACTTTTTTTCCTTCTACAGGAACAAAAGTTGACCTAAACTCATTTTCCTTTCTGAAACCAAATGCACAGGCTGGACTGGACTGTAAATACAGGCTTTTCAGATATATTTAAAAAAAAAAAAAGTTTTTAAGAACGGAACAAAAAGAAACTTAAGTCATTAACTGAAACTTTACACAAGCCCCAATTCTGCAAACACTTATGCAACTGAGTAACTTCACACACATAAATCATCTGATTAAGTCCACTGGGGCTACTCATATTTTCAAAGCTACCCGTACCTATTAAGTGTGAGCAGAATCACATCACGGTAGATTTAACAAAAAGTGAAATCAGAGATTTCAGTGTGAAACTTCAACATTTCTTGCAAAAAGGCAGTACGTAAAACACTTGATTAAATTCTTTTCATCTACTCTAAGCAAAAAAATCTCACAATATTTAAAATTCTTTAAAATTAAACCTGAAATTTCCCAAATGACGTGCAAACATTTTTCAAACAGTTAATTGGCTCTGGAGATATTAACTAGGTTACTAATTTAGGCAAACACTTTTCAAGTCTCAGGTATCTCTATAAACCATCATGTTTAAGTGCTTAACAAGGAGAGCTTGCTTTTCAAAGTGCTTATTACTGCAATTCCCGTTGACTGCAATGGGATTTCTAAGTACTCAGCTCTTCTGAGTAAGGGAATACTTAATACCAGGACACAGGAGTGCAAATTTAGAAATCTATAATTAGGTCATCCAGATTTTACAGTTTTTGTCTGAATAACTCATTTGTGCATTGTTCTAGAGATGATAAACTATCACACACACACAAAAAAAAAACACCAAACCACCAGAAATTATGACATAGTAAAACAAAAAGCACACTCCCTTTTTTAAAGAATTGTATAAAAGGATGCCAATAGAAGACTGGAGCTTTGATCTTCTTTTTAACAATCACTCAGACAGTGGCAGAAATGTCCTTAACCCTCCAAAACATATTCAGCCAACACTACGAGATGCCAGCGCTTTCTCAACAAGCATTAAATAGAGGATGACTTCACCTGAGAAGTCCTTTAATCCTTCCTGTATTACTTTGTTGTCTAAGCACATAGCAAAACACCTCCCCGTCGTACCTCTCCCTGTATCTGCGGATAGCATTCTCTACAACTTGGATGCAATAACCTGCACTTCATTTTTCAAATGTAGAATCAATCCTGTTAAGTGGGAATCTGGGGTTTCCCCCCCCCCCTCCTTGTACAAATGCTTGTAACCATCATTAAATCATTTCTCATCTGCTATCTTGCATAATGTCGGCATTCGCTCTTTCAACTTTTGCCTTTGTTTCTGCTGCATCTCCACTTTCAGAACCTGCTTCCAGACTCATTTTGGAGGCATTTAGTCATAGCAGGGTGGTAAAAATCACTTCCTTGAGATGCTCACTTTGTGCTATGTTAAACAAACAAACAAAAAAAGCACACCAAACATTTAAAAAAAAAAGTCACTTCCTGATACTTTCATTGATTTTTCTTCTCCTCAATTTTAGGGTGTTAGTGAGTCAGCTCCCAAATGAAACTGATGCTGGAAAGCTGTCAGGAAACTATTTATATCCTGCGCGTTATTAAGTGTTGTGAATGTTTAAGTTTTAATTTAGAAAAATTATCCAATACCAATACTTCAACCCCCTCAATCACTGATTTCCTCACGCAACACGCCCATAACCGAACGACAGATCAATACGCGTTCGATAATCACCGAACACAAATTGCACATTTATAGTATTGATTAGCAGCTTTTTTTTTTTTTTCCTTTTTTACACGTGCAATAGTTCGAGGGAATAACAGGCACTTGGCAGTATCAACACTGTGCTGACAGAAAGAGAAACTGGCTGGCGCTCGTGCAACATCATGTCAGTAGATACCACGTCCATCAAACGCTGACAGTTTGGCAGATCAGGCGCTCTCTGCCATCATGTCATAATGACTTCAATTTACTTCTCCGCAGCACCCAAGGGCTGCGATTCCATCAGCCATCCAAGTCTCTTCTCTTCAAGAACAAGACTCTCTTGCTTTTACATCCTTGACAGCTCCGTATATTTCCTTCAAGTTTCCTAGCAGGCATAACCAGAATGGTAAGCAACACGAAGCTGTTACTGTTTCCTTCATCATTTATACGAATAACTGAAGTTTTATTTAGCAACTGAAGTTTCACACTCAAAATTCAAACAGCAGCAAGTTTCAAGTGCTGAAGGACGAACAGAAACAGAAGACGGAAACCCGACAAAACCCGCTGGGGGGGGCGATTTTTACAAGCCCAAGGCAGGTAGGGCTGCCTGTGCTTCTAATGGAAGACTATGACGCTCATGTTCAATGTCCAGAGATGTACTTCCACCCAAGGAGAGGAGGCAATAACAGTTGTAATAGAGGATGGAGAGCAGCGCAAAGATGAAACCCAGCACTTGCTCCTCTCCACCAGTGGATGGAGGTGAGCGCAGGCAGCTGCAGGCATTCGGGCCCCCATGGGAGCAAACAGGGGTAATGTTTCTGCATGTGGTCATCAAGACGTCATCGGCAATCAGGAGATACCCAGGTATTTCCTCACAGTTAGTCAGATACTGCAACAGGGGCAATGATCGTGTCCATCAACAGTTGAAATGAAATTGCCATCTGAGTTTTGGCACAAAAAAATGTTAAAGCGTCCTTCAACTTCACTGCAGCACTATTTTTAACAAGGCAGGTATCTTTGTCTCGTCTTCCTTTCCACCCCCCAATGCCTTCAGGTCTTCTCAGCTCGCCAAGATGTTTAGTCAGGTATTTTACATGGTCTTGAACAGTACAATTTGAATCTTTTCCTTTAAAACTTAACAAGTGGAACAAAAAGAAGTGCATCAAACCTTTTCTTCTGAAAGAACAGAGAGACTCAGAATTGCAAAATCAAACACAGGCTTCTGTATGCGATTTCTGTTTGCCACAGGAAACATTTTCTTCTTGTAAAGCACGGCAGCCAAACCCACGCTTCTGGTAAAGCGTAGGTAGAAGAACCTACCCACCTGAAAGCGAAGACAGGGGGCGAGGAGGCAGTCTTCCCACCAGAGGACTTTAAAGCACTCCCCAACTCAAACAAAAACGTCTCAATGCTTCCAGCAGAGGTGAGCCACCACCTCCAGGCCATACCCCTGCCCTCCCCACAGCTGCGGCATAAAGACCCCCATGGGGCCAATGAGACCCCCATGAAGCCTCTCCCTCCTCTGCCCTCCACCACAACAAAAGGAGACACCAGGCCTTGAGGGACAGGGGGTCTTTTTTGGGGGATTTGGTTGCTCAAGACGCCTGTGCTGTTGGGCTTGAAAGGATGGGTAAGAGACCCACACAGCATGAGGCGCTCCAGCAAGAGGCAGAACTTCCACGTTGTTGGGTCAGCATAAAGCAAACAATGCTTTCATTTCAGTTTGCACCACTGCAATGGTTACATCCTATGCACAGAGGAAGAAAAAAAAAAAAAGCTTGATCTTTACCTTCAAATTTTGTTAAAAAAAAAAAAAACAAAAAAAAAACCAACTTCTCATTCACCTATATCTTTTAAAAAGGTAATAACATGAAACAATCCTGAAGAAAAGTTTATGTAAGCTACCTAGCATACACCACTACGAGTGATTGTTATATAAATACAGAATAATTACATCTTAATCCCCTGCTTTAAGAGACAGACCTTGTTAATCTGAAGAAGTATGCAAACTCTTTTTGTCATGCTGTAAGACCTCTCCGGGTTATTACATCAGTCAGACCGGGTACAGTATGACCTAGCTCAAACATGCAGACGCCGGCTACACGATGGGGCGCCTCACCTGCCAGTAACTGCAGGAAGAGTCACTAAGCACCGGGCGACCGAATCCGACTGCACCCTGGTGATTGCGCTGACTTGGCCTCACCGCATTTTAGCGTACTTGCCAATTGCAACATCCCAACCCAATCCCTCCCCTCCTCACCCCTGCAGAAGTTGCACAGGACATCTGGCGTGTTAACGATGCCTCTCAGCACACCTGGTCCTCACAGGTATCAGTGTCACAACCACAAAAGAAACAACGCAGGCGGATTAAAAAACAAAACAAAAACAAAAACCACACCTCTTTTGATATCGACTCAGCCATTTCACAGCAATCCCTTCCTGAAAGAAGAGGTACAGCAGGCTGAGGAACCGACCTGGCCTAGGACCTCTGTTAAGGTCACCTCTCCACCAACAGTCACAGGGAAGTGCCATCTCCGTGCCCAAGTGCATATACCATTGTGCTTAGAAAAACAAACAAACAAAAAAAACCAAACAACCCACACCTCTACTTTTGGCTGGACAAAAGGGTGTATTTTTTACTCTCTGAAGATGACCTTGGAGTTTGAACTTTGCTCTCAAAGCTTGAAATTTTTTCTCCTTTCACACAATGGGGAAGATTCTGTGTATGTGTCTCCAGATACTGACAACAGGATCTAGTGAATACATCGGTCTTGCTTATGAGCTTAGTATTTGCACATTCCTACTGAGACCACACAACTAAGTAAAACTGCCCATCTGTGAAGAAGTAGCGAGTTTGGGGTAAAATGGGTGTACCTGACACTGCAGCGACCACTTTCTTGAAAATGTCAAACCACCATTTTGGGTTAGCCTAAACTTTTTAAGCTTGCTAATATGATTTCCTTCACCTGGAACTTTCTAAAAAAACCACGTCACACTAAAACAAATTGCCTCTCCCCAGATAAACCTGATGTTGATACATCATTTCCTAACATTTATGCTGTTTTCAGGAAGATGAGTTAGTCGGTTTTTTAAGAAGAACAAGTAATTCACGCTGACTTCTTTGCCTCGGAGTCTTCCAACCGCACACCAGAGAGGAGTCTTCTCTGCAGTGACTCCCTCTAAGCACATATGCAAGCAGGCAGTGTCAAAACATGCTTCCTAAAGTGATGCCTGAGAGAGTTTTTGGCCAAAAGACATCCGTTATAGGGGTTGCAGCATGAAAACTCAGGGAGGGGGAGCAGCGATGTGCTTCCCTGCTCAGCTGCTCCTGCTGTCACGACGGGGCACGTGGAGCAACGGGGCACAAAGATCTCACCTATGCTATGTCACCACTGCATTTATGAAACTGTTTCATTTACCCAAGTCGGCATCTTAGCTTTCCTGAACCTTCTTTCACCTTCTCCTTGTTGCTTTTAGAAAAATCCACAGCAACAAACACTCCCGCCTGCTCCTTCGGCTCCCGACCCTGCATCTGCGGACAACGCACTCTGCCATCCCGCAGGTATCCGGATGGAAGCGTTGGCCAGGACCCGAGCCCCCGACATGCAGCAGCAGCAGGGCTCTCCTGCACACCGATATTGTATTACATACCTAACTATGCCTTTAAGTCATCTTGAAGATGACAGTGTCCCTTAGGACAATTGAAATCATAGAATGGTTTGGGTTGGAAGGGACCTTGAAGATCATCGAGTTCCAACCCCCCTGCCATGGGCAGGGACACCTCCCACTGGACCAGGTTGCTCAAAGCCCCATCCAACCTGGCCTTGAACACTTCCAGTGATGGGGCATCCACAGCTTCCCTGGACAACCTGTGCTATCGTTTGGGCTGCCTGAGAGCCCTCTGACTGAGCATAAATTACAGCTGACCCGGGAAGGGTACCGAGCACCTGAACATCTTGGGAAAACACAGCCAGTGGGGAGCTGTAAGGATCCAGACACTTTATAGATCTGGAAACTACATCCCAGCGTCAAGTGCTAAATCTAGCGCTCAGGGGCACTGCGGATTTGTGACACTTGCAGGAGGATGCTGAATCCATAAACTAATGGATGGATTACGCTGACACATAAATAAATACAGGAGTTTCATGCAGTAGAGAAACCGTTTCTCCTGCCATTTAACGTGAGTTACCTGCTTTTACATCCTAGGTCAGAGCGTTTCAGAGAGAAGCACCGTTACTTCTCTAGAATAAGTAAAGCAATTATTTGAGCTCTAAAATTAGGCAATAGTGAATTGTTAATTGACTCTGAAAACTAAACCCCCGTTTGTACAGACTGACCCACATGAGCAAATCTTTGCAGTCAGTTCAATAGGTTTCCAAGTGGCCACTAGCATCTGCCTACATGGATCAGCTTGCCAGACCAAGGACGAGTGTTAAATTACAAGCTTTGTACTCATGGCAAGTATGCTGATTGAATAAATAAATAAATAAAAATCCATTTTATTATTGGCAGCACGGCAACCCCATGCAAAAACTTCAAAAACCTATTTAATTTTGAGCTCACTCTAATATTAGCTTAAAAATATCAAATCAATAACATCCTTTAATGTTTAACCAAACGGCTACGTTTGTCCCTGGTTAAACTCTGCCAACACTGGAAATGAATCAGAGATTAATTTGGTTCAATGAATTTGGCTTTTAACCTAGACAATAAAATTTACTTGTATAAAAGCTCAAATCCCAACTGGCAATGTAGGATGCCTTAGGGTACACTCTGGTTCTTGCCAACACCACATATCCACCTTTATAGCTTTAAAATAAATCTGTGACTTTTGTTTCCACATGTATAGGCATATACTATGCTTACATCACAAAAAAAAAAAAAAAAAAAGAGACTCACAAGGGTTAATAATACAATGCTTGCTAATGGATAACCTCAAAACTATAGAGGACTACAAACAAGCTACTTCTGCAAAACTGGAAGTAGGGGAAGGGGGGAAAAAAAGAAAGAAAAAGGAAATCTTTTGCTCTTTACCAAGGTAAACGAAGCAGAAATACTGAATGACTACAGGATTCTGAAGTCACTATATTAAATTGCATTCTTACCTTTGGCATTAACACTATCATACGCTTACTGCTATTCTAGCGAACAAGAACGTTTTTTAACAATACTTAGCTAGGCGTCTTCTGTCATACTTGAGGAACTACAGAAAACAATCTCTGTTTCTAAAGTTGTCATCACGACAATATTGCCTTTATTTCCCATTACCTAACAAGTCATGTACAATTTTCTCTCAACAACTGACCTGTACTTTAAACAAATATATTCGCAAAGCATGCAGGTGTACGTCCTGTATACACAGAGGACCAACTTGGCCTGACCTGCACCCCTGAAACCTCCACATCAGCCAGCAGTGACGGCAAAGAGTCACGGCGAATCCAGCCCGTGATGCCAAGGAGGAGGCAAGGGGACAGAAGCGCATCACAGGGCGCTGTCATAAACAGAGCGCTCTACATCATCACGCGCAGCCACGGAGGCACTTGTACCTACAAGGCTGCAGGTATTCTGTTTGCCTGGTTTTAAACAGATGGCCAGCATCAACAATAGTAGTGAAACCAACAATTTCACATTTTTCAAGTCCCGGCCCGGTGATACCAACACTTTTTTAAGTGCCTGTGTGTGCCCAGGCAATGCCAAGCTTCAGATGCCTGAGTCATAACACCACCCTGTGGGGCCAGGCTGGGTAACCATTGCTAACACGGGCAAACTCTTACTCACGAGAAAGCGCCTCTGAAGTCAGCAAGACTCCTCAGATGAGCAAGAAGTGCTCACTGATGTCAGTAAAGATTACTCAGGGAGGGCTTTGAAGGTTTTGTTTTGTAGTAGTGCATGCGCGTGTGCGTGCGTGCACACACACAGGAGTGGACACGACCACCTAAAAGCCACGAGTTCATCATCGACCTACAAGGCAGGCAGTATGGGTTACAGAGAAAAGCAGTCAGAAAGAGAGACAAACGACACTGTACCATGACCTTGAGGTAGCAATAACCTCAGTGTAGGCTGTACCTACCTATGCCAGGACTAAACACGACTCGGGGAGCACAGGATTGAAGTACCGTACACAGAGGCACAAAGATATATGCCATTAGCATCTCCCCTTCTGCTGGCTCAGGCCCCCGCCATCCTGCTACGCTTTCTACGCCACAGTGTATATTTAGCACATGGCATGCTAACCTCTAGTCTCAGGTATGCTGATGTAAATTTAAATTAACGTGACTGAAGTCAGTGGAGAAACGTCAATGAAATGCAGGGTAACTCAGCGAGGCTTAGTCTCTGGGGTCAAGCTGATACAAGATCCTAAAGTGATGGAATTTGTACTGTTTTCTGACCAGCATCCAGAAGAAATTACAAAGCCATTTAAATGTCTATAGGATACAGCACCACTTTACTCCCAGTTGCACTGCTCAGAAAATACACGAAAGAGAGTAAATATGGACAGATGCAAAGCTATGCCACCTAGTTCTTATGAATAAGCTGAATTACTGAAACCAAAAAGTTGCTACTGCTGTTTGCAAAAGCAGAGTATCTTTGCAATGAGGGAAAATTGCATAAACAATATTTCACCCCATGGGCGAGCGCTGTACTCGTACGAATACACCCATGCCACACGGCATGCCAAACTTTTTCCTCCTTGGCTGTTCTCATCTCTTGTGTGACTTTTCACTGTCATCTCTCCACTACCACCCCTTCTGTAAAAGACACAAAGAGGGCTAACATACATACAGATGAACCACCCTCATTTTTCCAGGCAGCTGGCAGGTTCATTTCTGGGATGAGCCAGGTACGGTGGCATTGACCACATTTCCAGGCACCCACAGAGCCCCACGGGGCTGTTTTCCTGCAAGCCTGGGGCAGGACCGGTGCCCACACAGAAACCACCCCAGTTTGGAGGAGAGCAGAAAGCGCTTCCACAGCATCAACACACAGGCAGCCTTCAGTACCAGGAAGACTGTGGCTAAATTTTTGCCTCGCATTGTGGATACACATTCAAACGCCAGCTGAGGATCAAATGCCAAAGTTGGCTTCCCCCCACTCTAGTAAAACGCGCAGTAAATTCAATTCTAGTAGCTTACCATTGTGAAGAGGGCTGTGATAATTAACAGATGTTTATTAACATTTAATTTGACAGCAGATATGGGTCATTAAAGTCCTTCATAGCATTAATGGATCCATACAACCACATGTACACAGAGAAGATGCAATCAAGTCCCAGGACTGATTCTTACTATGTGTTTGTACACATCCTGGAACAGCAGCAACAGATCATCATTGCTACTGGGTGCCACCGTATGACAACAGCTATAATTATACTGTCCTGATAAATCATAATCTTCTGTAAGCCTAAACCGCTGACTTTGTGTCAGATAAAAACAGATGCCTGCTGTGTCGCCACACACCTTTACCTGATTGTCATGCTGTGGTTTGATTTAGAGGATCACTGGTAGCAAAAGGAACTGGCCAAAACTACAGAAGCTTGGAAAAAGGAACTGCTGCATGTCCTCATTTTATCTCCTTTATAATGCTTAAAACATTAAGTTATTACTTTTTTTTTTAAGAGACCAGAAACTTTATACCCAGCATGTTCTTTGTAAAAGTAATCAGAGTTAAAGACATAGCAGTAAAAGTCATGTCTAGAAAATGTGCTTTCAGGACAGATTCATGAGTATTCACAGAAAAGACGGGGGATGAACAACAGACTTCCCAAGTGCTTTTTTTTTTTTTTTTTGGTTGGCTTTTTTTAAATGGCTGGTTTTGCTGACACGCATCTTTCACAAACCCCGCTAGTCCTAACAAATTCTATTCATTCACAGCAATTTCTTTGTTTCCTCTTTTAAGGAAGTTTCCTGCCAGTGCTAAAAATTAATCAGCCTTAGGTGGCTGTCAGCACCCCGCCTGCCATCCTCCCAGCCCTCCTGTGCCACCAGCCCGGTTTCTCGGCACAGCCCCATCCGTCCTCCTCACGGGCCCCTTGCAACACTCGGGTCGCTCCCGCTTTCATCCGGAACGCAAACCTGCTCCGCTTCATATTCCTCCTCCAAAAACTTTCATGCTCCCACACCACATCCACCCACACACCCCAAGTCTTCCGCCACCTTCAGGTTTTGAATTTTGACACCAGCTCAAGTTCAGAAGTGCGGTGCGGACAGGGAAGGGGGACTGCAGAGTAAAATGGATCTGGGGGACAAGAGGCAGGAAAAGGGTCTACGATAAGCAGTGGGATCCAAGTCTTAAGTCCCTGTAAGTAACTACACAAAAGAAATTCAGTTACTTCACACACACGCAGACACACGTGCTTGGCCAACCCCTTCTTCTCCTTCTGCTTAGTATCTCTGCTCCAGAACCCCCACTCCCCCATTATCTGCACTGTAATTTCTCCCAGCACTCCTGGTGATGGAGCAGGACCACACGTGCTAGGCACCAGACAAACATCAGGTATCTCCATACCCTGCTCCTACACAGCTCTGCATACTCCCTGTCTCCTTCTAGTGCTGCTGCGGGATGGCAGAGACCACCCGGCAGACCAGTGCCATGGGCAATAAAACAAGTAAGATCTCAGGTGGACCATGTTAACCCATTCCAAACAGCAACATCCAGCAACTCCGTGCAGGGACATGACGACTGGGTGAGCTCTAGCTGCCACCTCAGCCTCACTGCTCATGAAGAAAAGCATGACTAAGCGGCAACAATCCTTTTACTGCCTTAACACAGATAACCCCAGACTTCCTGCCATGGCAATTTCCGATGAAACAAAGAACAAGGACTCCCACCTACAGAAACCCAGTGTACCTAGGTACAGGGGAAATGGGTTCTCTGCCTTCAACACTCTTCCTGGACACCCATGGCTTCTCCAAACACCCATTCTCTCCCCCCTTATGGTCTTGTTACATCCTCCTTTCCTTCAAGGCTGTGTTCAGCTGCTCGCACCAGCTCTTCACTGCCCCCGTGGAGACCGGTGATGATGCCGGTCGTGAAACAGCCTAGAGATCTTCACAGATCAACCAGCTCATCTTGGCATAGCTCCACTATCCCGAACGCAAGGTGTAACCTTGGGGGTGGAATTACACACAGAGTAATTCTGTGTACCTGGTCTTCAAGAAATTTCGCAGATCTGCTGTAAGACTCCACAAGAAAACTCTTGAGTTGCACCACTCAAAATCCACTCGACCCTAATGGCATGGAACTAAAGCAGGGATGACTGTGTGAAGAGCATTTTTATTGCTCCTCCACAAAATTATCGTTCATATATTTTTTCCATATCCAGATACCCCTATACCTACACAGATATTTTCTTTTTAAAAAATTAATGAGAAAATTAAAACTGAAAACTTCATTTTGCATATTAGAATGGGAAACTAGGATTTCAGCCCTCCAAATACTGTTCTCCTCTCCAAAGTGTATAAAATACACTAAACAAAGCAGAAGAAACTGGGTTTGTAAGAACAACAAAAATCTGTTTCATGTCTAGCATCTTCTTAGCTGTCAGACTCGCACTTCTGATCATCTTGTCCCTTTTCTTAAACACTGAAGAGCGTTTAGTTTAAGAGAGAGCGTGTCCTCTTCCATGGGGACGACAGAGGACACAGACTCTCCTGACTGATGGGGTTTTTCTTCCCCTGTGCAGGGGAAGCACCAACTTGGAGGGCAGTGTTCCTGACCCTACTGAGCCGGCAGGGTGGCCAAAGGGTCCCTACACGCTGCAGAGGAACCTGCGCTGGTCTGCACAATGACCTGGAAGACAGAAGACTCGAACCAAACTGCAGACAAAGTTCTTCACCCTGCCATTGCCCTGGGCTGCTCATCCTTCACCATGTCCATTATGCGGTCTCTCCAACATCCCATCCTCTGGGAGCATAAAACTCGGGCACAGAAGAGCCACGTTAAGAGGATAACCATCTGTCCTCCACCCCAGTGTGGTGAGGCAAGCCTTGACCCCCAGACACCAGCCCCAGAGCCTGCAGGAGGCTCAGACAAGCTTTTTGCAAGGGGAGAAGAGGACCTAGGCTTTAGAAGGGTAAGGAATTAGCCTGATTTCTTATATCTCAAGGATCCCATTTCCTTCCCTTTCCTCATCTTGCCAAACCAGTCAGTCCGCAGTGGATTCCTGTTTAGATGATATCTTCCATTCCTCTTTCAATCCAGGTCAGCATTTCTCTTCTAAAACTTCTTGTTCTCCCCCTTATTTTCTGTCAGAGCCGAAGAAGCGAAAACAGTTACGAGTCATCTTCTTTACTGCCCCAAATCTAGCTAAAAAGTTGCAGAAATCTTCTTTGCCTGCCATTTCATTGCATTTCACTTGGCAAGTACTGAAAAGCCAATAAATGTCACTAGGTTATCTCAAGCTGCACACCAGGACAAGGTAGCAAAGGGTGTGAAAGCCACAGCGTCTCCTGAGCCAGATAGCAGAAGATAAGAGCAGTATCTAAGGGCCTCCATCGCGCCTCTCATCTTTTTACGAAGACTCCGAGGGGGCGCCCTGGTTTGCAGTTCTGTGGCTAGCTCAGAGGTGAAGGCAACACACAGCCGGGAGTTAAAAGACTTTGTTACGCAGGGGTAAACTCGAAGACCACCTGTTTGCAGGTTAGAACAAGACACACAGAAGTCACCGGTCCATTGCAGAGACTGCACATCATATACACTACCGTGACTAAAAATTGCCCCAGGTTCTGCACTGAAACAGTGGGAGACACAACAGCAGACCATTCAGCAGCAGGCCTTTAAAATTTCGTGCTTAGTGGCCTGCGTCAATGTCACAGATTACCTTACTGCTTTCGCTCTGTTTTTCAGACTTTTAACAAGAGCCAAGCCACCCTTTTACAATACCCGGGCTCCTCAGACACCCACTTCAGAGCATCAAAATCCGGGGGAAAAGGCTGCCCACAGTCTAGAAGACACATTTGAGCTCCAGACACCCTCCTTTTAAGCGCGCGAAACTTGGAAGTGAAACATTAGCAATCCCAGCCTTTTGCACTGCTTACTTTTGTGATACAAATACATGGCAACCTATAATCCCTAATCAACCTAGAAAATAAATGACTGATAAACCAATCTGCTTGTAACCCCATTAACAGATTCTGGCTTCGGTATCAACAGGGTAATTTGCTGAGACTATTTTTAATCCCGACTGCTAAACCATTAATCCCACAATTTCCACATAGTATTCTACCCCCCCACCCCCTTTAAATTTACCCAAGGTTACCAACAATTTTGCAACTCATTAAAGAGAAGGTAAATAAATAACATTTGCAAATATACACCTCCTGGCACTGGAGAACTGAGAGACTCCGATTACTCAGTTACTACTAAGATTACTTTCTAATTGGAAAGAGTCATTCAGAAGCAAAGCTGTGTGTCTGGCATGTCACTTGACACCTGGTATGTACCGTTTGTGATAAGATGAACTCTCCAATATGCTTCCCACAATGAGAAGTGGGTTATTTCATCATACCCCCGGCAGTCACGGCTCCCTCTACTAAAATCTGTTCAAAGTTAATGGGACCGGGGTTATAAACGTAAATTGTCATGTTTTCTCAAACTGGCATTAAAACATTCTCCAAGTATCATTATTAATGTCAATATAAATTATGCATTGAAGATCACAGCATTCATTACAGAGGTAAAATTTATCTGGGGGCAAGGCAAAAAAAAAAAAAAAAGAGACAAACAGAGCAAATCTAATTAAAGTAAGTATTTATAGATTTGGTATGGCTTTTCTCAGTAGTGATGAAAACGCTTCTCTAAAAAGGTCTTAAAATAAGCATTCACAGAGCCAGTAAAAACAGTACCAAGGAAGCCTTGTGTTAATCGGCTAAAGGTACAGTTATACACAGGGTGTTGCAAAGGGGCTGATGTGATAATACAGGAGACCAGTACTTTATCCAAGGAGGTATCAACGTGCTGGAACAACAATCTGGAAGACAGACCCTTGGTTTCACGTAAGCAGCTACATAGAGAAGGAAAAGCTGTATTTAGGGTAGGAAGGGTGGTGTTTAATGCTCCTTTCAACTTGTATAAATTACAAACGTCAGCCATTCCTAATTGGTATACATTAGTATTCAAACACCACATTGAAATTAGAAGCTTAGCAGTTTTTCGCTACGCTTATACATGACTTCACAGAAACACGTGAACAACCTTGTTGAAATATTCTTGTATTCCAAGGTTAAAAGAAACAACTTTTAAGAGACAGATGGTGAGCCGCTGGTACCTCACCGAGCAGCGCCGCCGACTTTTGGAAGTTCTCAGGAGACACACCGTATGGGGCTAACTACCATTTACTGCGCGCCTCGGGACTTCCGAGCAGAGCCCCATCTCCTGAAACCCTATATCCATAGCTAGGTTGGCACGGGGGAAAGCAAGCCTAGAAAATACAACTCCCAGGGGCTCCGAATCCAAAGGCAAAAATAAGAGACCTTATTTCCCTAATTGCACAGTTGAAGCCAATCCTTAAGCTGCCTGATTCATGCTTTTATCATACTTTGTGGCTGCCAGGGCTGGTACCACCTCACCAATACAGGTGCCTCGCAGTCTACCGCAAGGGAAGTCAGAATGCATCCATTAAAATATACAACTAAGCAACCTCTGTGCAAAGACTGGGGGGGGGGGTGGGGGGAGAAAGTCTTTCCAAGCACATCCTCAACCATCAAAGGAGCAGCTCCAGTTTCAGCCAGCACAGACCGAAACACCTCGCCCCGCGATCCTTTTACAACACACTGTGTCACTGGCTATTGTTCATAACTCGTCCCGCAAATCATTTCAACATTCGGAGCCCGACTATTTCTTAAGGAAATTATTTCAGAAGGGGGAAGGAAAAAAAAAAAAACTAAAAAAATTAAAAAATTACTTACTCATGAACCTGGTATCATTATAACAATGAGGCAAAACAGCTGAAGACACAGTTACATTGCACAATCCTAAATGCATCATTTATTGTACTAGATTTCAGAAAAAGAACATTCTGAAACACTAAAATAAATCAGAGCATAAATGTGACTTGTTGTCAGCTCATACAATATGGGTTAAATGCTACCATATGGTGAACGCACATACATTACCCTTTTGAAAACAAAGAACATGGCTAATTTCTTTCCCAAATCTATTTTTAAATAAACAAACGTGGCTATTTTACAACGAGGCTACAATTGTGACCAAAAACACCTCAATTTCCACCAGTCTCTCTCCCCCTCTTTACTGAGAACTAATGCCACTTCACTGCTCACCATCTTTTTTAAAATAAAAAAAAAAAGACAAGGAAAAATTACCATTAAGTCAGCTTTATCCCTGCAATAAGCCAACATGAGCATTTCCATGCAGTGTAAAAATAGTGACGAGCCAACTCACCGTTCTTCCTTTATTCTACCTGCCGGAAAAGCAAAGCGTGTGTGTGTGTGTGTGTGTGTGCAGTACATTAAAACTCACTGACATATGATCTGATTTTCAGCAAACACTCCCAACAGGATCTGCCCGATAGACAGAGCTCTCATTTTCACTGCACACCCCCCCCCACCCCACTCATGTACTGAAACACACAGTTTCGGTACACTCCCAACCAAAAAGAACAAAAAAAAAAAAAAAAAAAAGGACCAAAGCAAACATGTATGAAATACACGCAGGGTAGCTGGAGCGGATGCTGCTGGTTTGAAAATTGTCCGTCTAGCCTCTGTGCCGAGTATTTGTTTTTATCATTATACTATAAATGAAACATGTCAGGAGTCTAAAAATAGCTACAAATTGTAATTACACATGCTTTGTAGTTTCTGTTTTACTTTGAAAAGAAGATTAAAAGCTAGATCGTTTTAGAAACTGGCCTTAAAGATTTGGGGAGCCACAAAATTATTCTACTTTGCAATTTGGAGTGCGCTGCTGGAAAACGTTTCCTTTGGGACGTAAATACGACAGCCCCAGCACAGAGAAGCAAGCGCCCAATGCCACACAGCATGACAGCAAGAAAGAAAAGGGAGAAGAGTAGACAAAGAAAAATGTAATTTCTTGGAGATTCTAAGGGTGCCCTGATTACGGATGTAATACTATAAGCTTTAATTAGGAGCTAAGTGCTGTGTGCTAAATTCATCCCCGCAGACGGGCCCCGTAAATTCAGAGTCACTCTACTAAAGTTACCGTGGGTTTACGACGACTGTCCAACAGCAACGCCTGCCCTTAGGCTCCTCCAACAGCCCGGAATGAAACATGGATTTCGTTGAACAAGCGTTGAGCTACGCAATATCCTGCCGGTAGAAATTAAATTCTTTTCCATAAGCAACCGCTTTAACGAAAAGGTCAGCAAAAATAGATTTTAAGTAGCCATCAGAACGTAAGTGGCTTTGAATCTGGGGTAAAAACCCCTCTGCTCCTCCGCGACAGAAGACTCAGAACAGTTTAGACCAGTGTCTCCACTAACAGGTGACTCTGTCACCGTGTGAACAGCCACTGTCCCCGTGTCCCCGCAACAGGCGCTACTTGCAGTGTCAGCTCACGACTCGGGAGCGGTAAACAAACCAATTACCTTGCAGCAGCACTGGGCTGCTGCTATAAAATACCCGCTAGAACCTATCAGGCAGTAAATAGTTTGGCAGCAGCTGAAGAGATGCAGGTATGGTCCATCCGCGCGCTGATTTCAACTCCGAGCAGAGGCTGAATGCCCCGAGTCCGTTTGCATAAGGGCTCTTGCCGTAAAACAGTTTCGGGAACGCAAGGAGAAACTGCTAACACGGAGCGTGTAACGACGCTGACGGGCCTCTACAGATAACCAAGATGTAAACAACATCAAAAAAAAAAAAAAAAAAGAATAATCCACATTGAGTAATCATCGCATCAAAAAAAAAAAAAACAAAACCAACCCAAAAAAAACAACAGAGCTCATTGGCTTCAAATAGCAAAGCAGGTTCAGCAGATCAAGAGAGGGAACATTTGCTGACTAACAGTTAGGTAATGAAAGTAAACATTTGCAATGAAGTCATCATCCTAATGAAAGCCATGGCAACGTTAACTACCTGCACCATAATCCACTAGCATGTGTTAAATGCGGGCTCACTAACGCAGTACTTTTACTAGAGTCGCTCCTGCTGGAAAAGGAAAGGAAGCCTCGTTTACTTTTAACACAGAAGGGACAAGTGAGAAATACTGCTGTTTGTTAGGTCTTTCCAGCTCCCAAGTACTGTCCCGATGACGCCCAGAGAGTTGCTGTGCAGTTACAGTGGGTAACTGAAAAACAGAATTTTGCCTTCAGTGACTGAGTCAGAACAGCTTTATCCTAGCACTGTATAAACATTTGCAGCATGTAAGATGTCTGCTTTCAAAAAGCAATGTTGCTCCGACGTTCAAATATTTAGATTGCAGACATCTAATCAAATCAATGAGACCTCCCCCCCCCCCCTTTTTTTTTTTTTGCCACGCAGTGATTAATTATCTGGATTAAGTTTATGGCTACAGAAAAAAAAAGAAAGAAAGAAAGGAAGAAAAAGAAAAAAAAAACACACTGAAGTAAGTTTTAGCTGATTAACTGCCAATTTTGTTAAGGATTGCAGAATCACATACAGAAACTGTAATTCCACCCAGAGACACCCTCATGCAGCTGCCAGCAGTCAATGGGAGTGGCAGGCGTGCTTATTAGGGGACAGCACTGGGCTCACAAGCAACAAGTCAATTTATAGGACGGTTGTACGCGCTCTTACCCAATGGAGGAACATCACACAGCTATGAAAAACAGTAGTAGTCCATTTCCCCTTTCTGTACAGAAATCTCATGCCCGTTCAGGCTTAAGAGGCACGTATCCACAAATTCATACTTGTGTCTCAAAAACTTAAACAGCCACATTTTACTCCTAAAATTTGCAAGCTCGGACAAGTTGCCTCCTGTAAAATGCAATCACTTTGTATTTCAGCTTTCTATTTTGATGACTTTAAGAAACAATATAGTCAAACCCAGCTTTCCAGTTTGAGTACACATACACAGACTTCGTCACTGGTCTCACAAAAGCTTATGCCTAGGCTCGTTTTGCACACTGGATCTAATCCCAAAGAAGTCCTGGAAGTACTTGGCATGAATTCAAGTCTTCACGGAAGCGAGGTCTTTCAAAGTTGACAAGTTCTGGATTATATTAAATATAGATCCCCCCATCAGGTGGGATCTCAGTGTAAAACTTGCCAGTTAAGATCACAGCTAACTATACATAACTCTGTTTAAGTCACCTGCGTGTAAGGACCTTTAGGAAAAAAAAAAAAAAAAGAGAAAACAAAACAGAATAAATAGACAGCCCAAAGTTTGCAAGAGCTGGTGACTATATCCTTCATCCGATGATGCTCTTGCAGGCTGCCCCCTCTGGTACCAGCTACACAAGCACCCAGAGCAAGGTGCATTTCAAAGGGTACTCATTTTTCAGTAAACTGATGCCAACATCCCTGCTTCCGAAGCAGATCTGTAAAGTGTGAAGACATAAACATCTTTATTTGCTAAAATAAGGGATGGCTGCGCTTACGGACAGTTGAACGGGCAGAGATTCAGAACGATGGCACAATCGTTTTCACCCCTTCACTGAGCACTTCTGTACCGATAATTGCTATTACTAAATCTTGGTGACAGCACGATACTATGACCAACTATAAAAACATACGATGAACCTAATTTTTAAAGCAAAGACATTAGTCACTGTCACGGGACAACTTTAATCTAGCAAAGTTGAATGTCACTGCTGTCGCTCCATGCCGGCCAGCTATACAGTTACCCAGGTCACTTGCAAATAACAACAGGTAGCTTTCACCTTAGTGATGTAAACTGTTTTCTCTTCCATGATGCACAGAGAAGTAGTCCTTCACATTCACAGAGGGACAGTATGCAGCTTTTGATGCACATTGTTTTAGTCGGGTACAGCAATTTAGAAGGTCGTGCGGATCTTAGGAGCTGTGCTAAGAAATACCTCCCTCCTCTCTAAGCGTGTTTTGGATACCCTTCTGTCAGATCATTCCTTAAGACAACGTTATTCTCACCGACAGTTTAATTTTTCTCTTTTTTTTTTCTTTTGTGAGCGTGATCTTTGCGTATTAAACTAACAGTTCAGAGGGGGGGTTACAATGCCCTATTCTTCACACAGGCCACATAGTACTTACCACTAACTACACGCCACTTCAACAGCACTCAGCTTTACAGGAACTAAAGGCTTGAAAACAAACCCCAGGCAAGAATTATTAGAGATAGATACCTGAAAAATATTTTCCACCGGCAGCTAGCGAAGGTGCGCACCATGCCAGGAACACAAATCGCTGTACTGTACAGAGCTCACTCATGATGGCTGCGGGAGCTACTCTCGTGAAACGAACGATGTCTCCCAGAATAAGGGCATCGTAACACTAATTAACACCACAGGCACACACATCTGGCGGCGCAACATACCCCATCCCTGGCGCACACGTACCCCCCTGTCCCGCTTGCAACAGCTCCCCTTGCCCCCACATGCACCTGCCCTGCGTGTAGGAGCCTGTCCCCCAGCACGGACACACGGACGCCCCCCAGCACGGACGCACGGATGCCCCCCAGCACGGACGCAACACCCCTTGGCCCCATCTACGCCCCCCCTGCAGGGTTCAGGGGAAGATAACAGGGAAGCAGCTGTGGGTCCCTGTCATCCCTTGGGGTCAGCATTCTCCTGCCTGGACCCCCCCCAGGACAGGTGGAGCACCGTGGGAAAGACATGGTTCAATAAAAAAAATTAAAAAAAAAAAAAAAAAAATCAAGACGTGCACCCCACAAAACTCTCAGCTATCAACCCACTCTCACACCGTGCACAGGGAGGGGGGCACAGAGGAAATCTGACAGAAGAGCTTGAAAAACATCCCCACCACCCCCCTTAAAAAAAAAAAAAAAAAAAAGCAACCCACGTTTGGCCATTCAGCTTAAAATCACACTTTTCTCTCCTGTTTTTTTTTTTCGGGGGGGGGGGGGGGGGGGGAAGCCAACCCAATACACGGTTGCCAAGTCGAGTTAATGAAAAACCCTTTGGCTGTTAACTCATTTAGCGCAGCAAGCATGACATCAAGTCGGTGGCGCGGGGCCAAAGCGCAGCGGCCCCTTCCCCGGGGCCGGCTCCTGCGACACCCCCCGCCCCCCCACCCCCCGGGACGGCCCAGGAGCCACCCCACAGCACGGCGCCCCCACCGTTTTGGCGAGCTGCGACCCGCCCCTGCACATCAGGGAATCCGCCTTAAAAAATAAAGGCGAAAAAAAGGGTCTCCCCGGGACACCCCGCGGCCGGGAGGGGGCGGGGCTTCGGGCTGGGGGCGTGGCCTGGGGCTGAGGGGGCGTGGCCTAGTGCTAAGGAGGCGTGGTCTATGGCTAAAGGGGGCGTGGTCTATTGCGAAGGGGGCGTGGCCTCCCCGGCGGGGCGGGGCCCGCCAGCGGGGCGGGGGCTCCGCGGCGCGTCCCTCCGTCCGTCCGTCCGTCCCCGGCCCCCCCCCCATTCGCGGCGGCACCCCCCAGCGCCCCTCCCCGCCGAGGAAACTTCTCCGCTCTCGCAGGGAAAGAGTTGGGCTCCGCGGGTGGGGAGACACTGCCGGCGGCCTGGGGGAGACCGGGGGGGGGGGATGGAGCGGGGGGGGGGGAGCGCCGGGCGATGGGGAGCTGGGGGGGGGGAGGGGGGGGGGGGGGAGGAGGAGGAGGGGGGAGGAGGAAGAGGCGGCGGCGGCGAGAGAGTTGCGCCGCTCCCCAAAAAGGGACTTTGACCTCGCACCGCTCTCCGGCCGACCCCGAATTACATATTTTTGTCACCGGTCGGATCCTATACGCACGTCGGCACAGCGTCTAATTTATGAACTCATCAGCCTAATTTCATTATTTAATCATGCGCCCAGCAATCGTGTTTCCTTAAGAAAGGACTGACCTATTTTTGGCTGGAGATAAACGATCATGTTAACAGATGTTAATCTTGTAATCTGTTTTTCCTGTAAGCACTTCGCATACCCGCGTTTCAGACATTAAAAATAATAATAATAAAAAAAAAAACACAACAAAATCTTTCCCAAACGACTTGACGTCACGATTCAGTTCTTATTAAAAAAAAAAAAAAGGAAAGGAAAAAAAAAATCTCGCAATGGTTTCAAAGACATTAAATCTTTTTCACTTTATAAATGCTGATTTGTTCTGCCTCAACTCCCACAGGCTTTTATTTGCATTTCAAATTCCACAGGTTACACCAGTCGCCTTTTCAGAAAATGTAAACCAACAATAAGGCAGCAAATCGGGGGGGGGGGGGGAGGGGAACCCCTGAATCTGGATTAAATAAAGACCACAATTAATATTTAAGAAAGTATTCCGAGCAAAATTATATGTGCACGCCCGGCGCCTCCCTATCTATAGGGGTTAACGTAAAGGCTGAGCTGCGGGCACACACACAATGCGCGCTCCCAGAAGACCCTCTGCCTGCTGCTGGGGAGCTTACTAACGCCCCTTAATAAACGGTGCTGACTCCCAAACCGGACACTTTTCGGCTTAAAACACGGGGTTCGTCTCCAGCGAGTTAATCGCGGAGGTCCGCCGGTTGGAGGGGAAAAACAACGGCGCGGCTGTCATGCCCCGCACGCCCCCCCCCCCCCCCCCCCCCCCCCCCCCCCCCCCCCCATTCCCCCCCCCAACCCCCCCGTGCTGCCGCTCGGAGCACCCCACCTTCCTCCCTCACGGCAAAGCTCCACCCCGCCAAACTTTCCTCAACTTCCCCGAGTACTTAATTCGCATTAGGATCGCGACTACGGCGCTGTGCTAATTATCACCGAAGACAGTAGCGGGGGGGGGAGGAGGGGGGCGGCGGGGGGGGGGGGGGGGAGGACGAGGAGGAGGAAAGCTTTTATAGCACAAAATGTCTGGAACTGCATTATTTCTATTCTTCTTTTCGCTCTCTCTCTCCCCCCCCCCCCCCCCGATTCCCCCACCCTTTTTTTTTTTTTTTTAAAAAAAAAAAAAACATACACATTAAACTCCCTGCCTCTCCCTCCACCTCACCCGCATCATATGGGCTATTTTCCCCTTCTGGCAATAATCGCTACGGAGACATTGTCCTTCTCGCTGTCTATACGTGAATAATTGTTTTCTCTGCCCGCCCACCCCCAACTTCCTTTGATAAACTGTGTACTTCTGGAAGGGGGATCGCGCAGCTATCGGCTGCACACGCAGCGCAGAGGAGCCAAAAAACGGGGGAGGGGGGGGGGGGGGGGGGCACGCACCAGGCATTTCACGTATACGCTCAATCAATACTATCAGGGGAATGGGGGGGGGGAACCCACCAAACACCCCACCCCACCCCCCCCCCAGTTAATAATTTAAGTGGGTACTGCGGGCTCGAAGCCCCATCGCCCACCGTCATCAGCCGACGCGTTTTACTTTAAAGTGAGGGCAATTTGTTCTTTGTTTCTTAATGGATTAATATCGCAGTCCGCTCCCCCCCCACCCCCACCCCTCCCTCCCCGCCCCTGACGGAGCGTACAAAGCCGAAAGGCTCCCAGAGACCCCCCCCCCACACACTCCCATCCCCCCCCCTTCCAACACCACCACTGCAGTAAAACCCACCTCCTCCCGAAACAGCGCAAAGTTACCATTTTGGAAACGCTCCCATGACCCGGAGAGGGGGGGGGGGGACGGGGACGGTGACGGGACAGTCCCCGTTCCCGAGGGGGGGGGGGGGGGAAGTTGTTTGGTGTTTTTTTTCGCAGGGGCGCAGCCCGAGGAATAACACCCCCCCCCCCCAAAAGGGACCAACCTCCCCCCCCCCCCCAAAAAAAAAAAAAAAAAAAAAAAAAAGGGATCAACCCCCCCAACCTCCCCCCCGCCAGCCCCTCACCTCCTCCTCCTCCGCTGCCGGCGGCAAGGCGTGGGGAAGGGGGCTCCGAGCCGCCCGCCGCCCTGAAGGTGAAAGCCCCGCGCCGCATGCGAGCGGCCGCCAGCCGCACATGATCCGCCGAGCCGCTGCCGCTGGGGCGGGAGGGAGGGAGGGAGGGAGAGGAGGGAGAGGAGGGGAGGGGACGGAGGACGGGCGGGGGCGGCCCCCGCCGGCCCCCGCCGCGCCCCGCGCCCGTCGCACCGCCCCCGCCCGCCGCGCCCCGCCGCGCCCCGCCCGCCCCGCCGACACCGACACCGGCACCGCCGCCGCTGCTGCGCGTCCCCCGGCGGCCGCGATGGGTCTGGGCGGTGCGGAGCCCGCCGCTATTGTCTCTCCGCCGAGTAAAGTTGGGGCGCGGGGTGTCTCCCCGGGGGGGCGGATTTGGGGGGTGGGGGGGGGGTTGTGTTCAAGCCGGGCGTTGTGCGGGGTTGGGGCTTCTGCCCGCCGCCGCCCCGGTTCCCGCGTACCTCCGCTGCGAAAGGTGCGGGTTGGAGTTGCCCCAGATGCATTTCTATTACAAACTTATTTTTTCCCCCTTTTTTTTTTTTTTTTTTTTTTTTGGTGGTGGGGGTGGGGGGGAAGAGCGAATTCCACTGGTAAAATATTTATGGATCTATTGAAATGCGCAAGAAACAACAACATTAAAGTCCTCAATCAAGATCAAAGAGGAATACCGTTCAACAGCCACGCTGGGGAAGTTGAAAGACCTCTGAACAAATCAATCTGCCATATGGCTTTTTTTTTTTAAAAAAAGAAAAACCAAAAAAAACCCACCCCAACAACCAACAAAACCCCACCACCGCTCCCGTGCCTGAAAAGTTCAATTCTTGTTTTCCTGCGTGTTTGCGAAGCTCGCTTTAATCACGCCAAATATGTGTGCCATAGGCGAGGGGAGTATGTTTAGTCTATGGCTGGGAAGCCTAATTTAATCTGCTAAAGCTTGGTGCTAGACATCAAGGGTGTGGAGGCTTTTTTTTTTTTTTTCGTGCTTTTTTTTTTTTTTCCCCCCCCCCTTTCTTTCTTTCTTTGTCTCGTAATGTGCGATGACGTAGAATTGACACGGAGGACTTTTGACGGAGGGGTCGGTGTTATCTCGACGCCCCGGAGCTCCCTGGGCCGCCCCGCCGGAGCCTCCCCCCCATACACACACTCTGTTCCCCCCACCACCACCCCCCGGCCCCCCCCCCCCCCACCGGGGCTGCCCCCCCCGGCCCCGCCGGGGCGCACCGGCCCCGCTCCTGCCTCCCCTCCGGCGCTTGGGACGCGAGAACCGCCCCGGTACCGCTGGCAAAGAGAAGGAAACAAAAATTGGGGAGGGGGGGGAAAGCTTTAAATCCTGCCCTTTCCAGTGCTTATTACCAAAACCCTCGGAATAAAGGAAAGGGGCGGGGGGTTGGGGGGGGGGGGGGGGGAGTGTCAGCGAGCGAGAGGGAAAGTTGGTAATGAAGGATACACGAATCATAAAATGTAAGCTATGTGTGATTAATGATCTGCACTAATTTGAATAGCAGGCGTGTTAAAGGTCATTGACAATTGTTGCTGCTTTCAGCATGAATGCCTGAGTGGGATGTATTTGGGACAATCAAATTTAATTCTAATTCAAGGGAAAAAAAAAAAATTATCGGGCGCGCGTAGCAGCTGGGTCAAAATAGAGGACACGCTTTAAAAAATGCGCTTTGCCCATCCTTCAAAGGCAGCTTCGTTACATTAAGGTAGTGTTTTTAAATGCCTCGATAGTAAATAATGTATCTGGAATGTCTGGATTCTGTTCCTTATGCATCAGCATCTTTCCTGCACGCTTTTTCAGTCGCGGGCCAAATTGTGTTCCCGGTTACTCCAGACTCGCAGCGTTTTGTGGGGATTCCGAGTTCACTGATGCCGGATTTACCTGCGAGGGGACCGGAGCAGACGTCACCTCTCTAAGCTTGAAGAATTCACCCCAGGCACACACCTATAACACGAGAGCGTAGATTTTCTTATCACAGTTTATATAGTAGTTTAGCATTTCTTTGCACAGAAGAGTAAGAAACCCATTCTAAATCAGCATTCCTGGGCGGTATTTAGAACTACAGTATTAAGCTAATAATTTCCATATGGCGAAAATTGACAAGTCGGAGCAATGAAAGGTGCATGAGACTTCCCAACTCCTATACGTACAAATGTGATTTTTACGACCTACTCCTTTTCTCTCCTGGTCTGTATAGATTCTCTTCCTTAGACAGTAAAACATGAGAATACACAACACAGTGCTCACTCTATTGCTTGATAATGGTTAAAATGCTTCATATTTTCCATATTCGCTTCCGTAGGGCCCAGCCTTGCACTCCTTGTTCCCATAAAAACAGGACACCGAGGCTACTGGGGTGAAAGGACTGGAGAACCCATCTCCAGCTTAGTGAGTGAGGGGTATTCCACTTTAATGGAAAGGCAATTAAAAATTCAGAAGATGCAGAGACTTTAAAAACAATCAAGCGGTATATTAATTTCACGGAAAGTCCCTAGCAGAGTTTCTCTGTCCATGTAATTTTAAATAGGAGATTTTCTCACATTTCTTCTGCTGAGTCCAGCGCTTCTGGGTTTTACAAGCAAAACTGGAACAGTAGAAGAATTCATAGACTTAAAAGATAGGCAAAATGTATTTGCATAATGTCGTCGATGTCGTCAGAAATTTCAGGTAGAGAAGATCTTAATTTTCAAATCATTAGTAGCCTACCATTACCATGGGTGATTAATCTGTTTGCAGACACTGTTTACCCATTTTATCTTTGCCAGAAATCTTCCAGGAGATGTCCTCCCGTTTCAAATTCTTTAAATTACAGTATTTTGTATGAGAATGTCAGCGATATTAATGGCTCAGTACGTGTTTTGCTATTTATAGACTCGCATGTATAATAATTCTGGCTAATGAAATACTTGGAGCAGGAAAACATTTATTTACTTTTGCTACGGTCTAATAAATTATTTGTTCAGCATTTGGGACCAGGCTTTCTCAAGTTAAGGAAAATGGCATTTTGATGAAAATCTGTGCAATGACTTGTCTGCATAACTTAGCCTTAGGAATGATTGGTGGAAGTTTAGATAAGAAAAGGTTCCCGAGAAACACCACCGTCGAACAGCAAGGAAAAGAGGCCGTCTCTCTAAAAGCAAAGCTGAAAGCATACATAAATACTTCAAGGCAGGCAAACAAGCCAAGTTGGGATTACATTTTATATACGTGTGTGTGTGTGTGCGCGCGTGTGTGTGCGTATACGTGTCGCAGACGCAGATATATGCGGTGAAACGTAATCTGGAGGAGTCGGTTGCTTTGGCTTTCACTGTGTGCTTGGAGTTACTCAGGTTTTGTGCCGATGAATATTTTTCATTGTTACAAGTCTATCTGAAATTTAGGGAATGTATCGAAATAATGCTAATCCAGGATGGCTGAAGGCCGTTGAATTTTTTTAAGGCATCTGTCTCTCCATCTCAGGACTGGGACCAGCATTTTCCTTGGGGTCTCCCATCATATCTGTCTCTCAACGACCCTTTCTGAACACAGCCCTTGGCTTTGTAGTTAGTTCTCCAGTTCTGCCAACAAAACAATATATATCTATTTTAATCTAAACCAGAGATTTTGCTTTCAAAGTGTGCTTGGGTCAGAAAAAAAAAAAAAAAAGAGCGCACAAAGCCTGACGACAAATAAGCTTGTATTGGTCTTTCATTCTAAACCAGACTTTTGCTTGGTATGTTTGGAAAGACAAAGAGCACGCGCAGAAGTTACAAACTGGAAGGCGCAGACGGCTGTAATACCCCTGTACATCTGCAGATCACTGCACGGCAACATTCCCAGTGATGCTCTTTAACAAGAAACTACCATTTCTGACTCCAATTAAAACGGACCATTCTAACGCTGGTGTGCGTTCAGACTTTATGTGGGTGGCACAAATTTCGCTCTGAAACAAAATGGTTTCAATCAATACCGAGCGTATACTCTTTGATAAAATGCATCGACTTCTCATGTGCACCGCAAAAAAAAAAAAGTCTTTCTTTCTCTCTTCTTTAGTCGTGCCTCCGTAGCTGCGTGGCGTCAGGCTGCTTCCAACGTTTGTACCCTGAAAACGTACTACGACCTGGCAAAGTTTCGCACGCCGGGGTACCCTGGGTCTGCACGGGTTGAGGTCAAGCCCTTGCGCCCTGTTAATTTAGGCAGGCATAAATCTAGCCAACGCAGTTGAAAATAGATTTCCATTCGGAGAGCTGCACGTATTTCGGGATCTGAAGGATCTATTAACGTGGAACCCACAATAAGCGACTTGGGCATATCTGATGACAAATTGTATGGGGTGTCAGGATGTGGTCATATCCTCTTTACCTTCTGCTCATACAAGTTGTCCCCTTGCTATTAATGGAGTTGCTTCAGCGATAAAAGATGATCGGTGCTTGTCTCCGTCGTCTCATTTATGGCGTGTAATGAACTTTTCCTTATGGCAGAAATAATCCGGAGACTTTTCTTGAAAAATCAGCATTTTTAATTCTAATGTCTTTCATATTTGCCCCTACTGTCAACACAGTTGCTAGGATATAGCCTGATTTTGATTTTTGTGCTTTGATCCTCTCAAACCCGCTTTTTTTTTTCACATTGCGTTTTTCAACATTGCTTTTACAGTGACACCGAGGAAGAGAGCAGAAAAAGTTAATATTGTGAAGTAAGTACAGTCCCAGTGTACGTGGTTATTTTAGCTTCACGCTAAATGCTGTGTACAGTACCAACTTTTCCAGCCCTGGCAGTCAGATTTTCTCACCCATATGTAATTTTATAAACTACATCACGGCTTCACAGCAGGTAGGGAGCCCACAAACCTGTTCTTAATTTCAGCTTGACTGAAAGAATCTCAGCAGCAGCTGGTTTCGGAATAGCTGATACAGACTTCCACAGATGTGGCCCATAATAGGTTCAGAAATAAAAAAGAACTAGGCCACAACGTAGAATTAATTTCAAGGAAGACAAATTCAATAAGGATGCCACTTCTAAGAGATTTTTTTTTTTTTAATTTTTTTTTTTTTTTTTTTTAAAAGAGATCTTTGGGAGGGCATATTTCTGTGGCCTGGGTTTTTTCATGCTGTCTACCGATCGTAACGCCGCAGCGCGCGGCTTTGCTGGCAGGCCGGACCTGGCTGTTGGCGGGCTGCGCTCCCTCGAAGCAAAGAAACGGGCTATTTCTGAGTTTGTTTCGCCTCCCCTCCCCCCCTCGCCCTTCTTATGTTCCTCCAAGCATAACTGATAGTACTGGAGTGCCTGCGCGCTTTTCTAACTGGACCAGACAAAGAGGTACAATAGCTAAAAATGACCTCTGATGAGACGGCGGATGCGCCCGCTGGATACGGCGGGGGAAGCTGGTTGCGAGCTCTAAAGCAACGCGTTATTTGGCGGCGTTTCACCGGCTTGAAGCAAAGGAATACGGAAAAAAATAGTCTCGCAAATGTTCGTTTCTGGAGTTTAGTAAGGGGAAGGCTTTGAACGGTTTCTGCAACACCACGGTAAATGCATCGACATACTGTCATCTTCTGCTGAGTAAAAAATACCTCAAAAGTAAAAGTGGAACAAAACAGTCACTTGTTCTCACTAACAAAATTTCCCTTGACATTCTGTGCAGTGGTCTAAGTGTTTGAATAATCTTGGTTTATATGGGCTTTCAGCTCAGGCATGCGAGGAAAAAGGAACTTCAAAAAGCGAATATTTTACCTGACGTGTACTATTTTAAGGCTTCAGTAATTAGAGAACTGCAAAGGTCAAAATAGCCATCAATATCACGAGCAACAGAGTAGAAGTAACTTGTTTAAGAGGAAGTTAGTTGGTTGGCTGTAACATAATATGCCGTAAGCACAAGGATGTGGATCTGCAACGACGAGCAGCAGAAGAAACAGAAGAACTTAACCAGCGTCAGATATTTGTTTTGCTGAAAGCGCGCAAGAACTTACAAATAAGAAATAGAGATGCTTTCAAGACTAAATCCCAGATTTTATTACCTCACTGCAGAGATGCTGCAGCCTATACTGAGGTGCTTTCTAACCTTTCAGTGAGCCAGACAAAAACTCGGGATTCAGAAGCTCCCAAACCTTTTTTCCACCTTCTGTATCTCATTCAAGTCAGCAGGGTGTGGCATTAGCCTATTTTTAGTGTACTATTGCCCACCCCTTAAAGTCAAATCATGAAATACTACATTAGGGCGGGTAGCTGAGATGTTGCTGTTTATCCGCTATTCCTAGAACTGTGCGTTCCAGCCTGTATTTCTGAACTAGCATAAATTAAAAATGAGTAAAAGTACAACGACTGCGTCTGAGGATGCAGTAGTTTGCAACAGTGTAAGTCATAATAAAGATGTACAATTCTGGGGAAAATTATTTTGAGAATGGGAACTCTTCCAGAAACTTCCCACTATTTCTTTCATTGCTGATAGGCCATTTTTCTTCCCTGTACAACTTTATGCCAAATTGGCTACTTTTCTAATTTCCCCATAAATCACGCAAAATTCATGACTCCCTTTTCCACATTCGGACCCACAAATCAACCGAGTGAATTCGTTCTACGGAGAGACAGAGGCTGCAACAAACACCCCGGATCATTAGCATAAAATCATCGGCATAAAATTATCCTAACTTTTAACAAAGAATTGCAGAAGGCCTCTAGTTTGTTGCTTCCACTGGGTTTGAAAGACAGGAGTGAGCTGGGGAAGTCGGTCCGCTGCAGACTTTGCGAGGCATTTGCCTTTTTCCTCTGTTAAACTCCAAAGCTAATAAACCTGGAGCATTCAGTAACAAGTGAGGCACTCATGTCAACAAAGGCCTTACTTAGAGACGGCGAGGTTTTGAGAAACTTCTGTGGCGAGGATTTGAAGATATTTTCGTCGTATGCAGCGCACTTTGAGCACGCACTTTTGCTTCTCTGTTTCCTACAGTATAATCCCCTTCGCTTCCCCCCAAGCCCCTGTGTTTTAAAAGGACCACAGTGTTAAACTACACTCTTCAATTGTCCAGTGAGTACACAAATCCCGTTCAAATCAGAAGAAACTTTCACGCAGACGGAAAGGGGTATTCGGATTTTTATTTCATCCCGGAAGCCCCGCTGCACACCAGCGTGGCGGGGAATATAGCCATATCAGACCAACAAAAGGCTGCTAGCGTAGCGAAGACCTCCTCCCCCCCGCCTCTCCGAGGAAGCCGGCTGGCATAGCTCTCGCTAGCGGAATTGTTTGCAGAATAACCCAACTAAAGCAGCTCCCTACGTGGGTGCCTTGTCCGGGAATAAGCAGCACTTTTATTCTAAAACACTTATCTCGCTTCCTAAAGAGATGAACGGGCTATTTGGGAGATATTTCTTCATTTTGAATGTTCTTGTGGAGCAATAATTCATCTGTTTTGTTTTTTTTTCCTTCTATTTACATTTTCATTTGCTTCTCTGACAAAAGCTGCGATGCACTCACTCAATAAAGAAGTTATCACATACGCCAGCAACTCTTAGATTCCTTCTGCTGTGCAAAAGATTCCTAAGTACTGTTTTTATTGCAAAGGATCCCATTAATATCAATGGTGCAAGCATCCTGTTCGTTCCTAGGGGCTTTATATCATAAAAGGGTGACGCTTAATAAAGTCAAATGTGGTAGATCTGTTCTTCACATCACCACTACGACAATGTTCTTGTAATACAAGATGTACCGCTAGTCATACTTTTATTGCTATGAAGTATGTTGCCGTGTAATATCCTACATATTTTTCCCTGAGACATTAGAACATTTCATGCCAGATCCCTCTATGGTCTAAGGATTCCAGGATCCCATTTATTTTGTGGCACTTGGTGCAATAAAAATAATACATTGCAAAATAATTGTGGTAACAACACTGCCAAAAATGCTCGCAGAATGATGCTGTCGGTCCTGTCCAAGCCAATGTTTTGTCTCTCCAGAGAAGAAGGATGCATAGGAGCGTGTACTGGCGACTCCATTTGGTGTGCCTGCCCAGTCACTAAAGCTGAAGTTTCTCTTTATTTGCTTGTTTGTTTTACAGAATTAGAGATAGTTGTGTTCACCATTTGGTGCTTCACTCCCCAAAGGCTCTGCTAGGTAGAGCTGACCTAACACGTGCATCTGTACTCGTGTAGTCCGTAGGAGAGACGGCATAAGGCATAAATGGGAAGAAGAGGTCAAGGGACTGTGAAGAAAGGCCAGGAGCCCTCTGGCAGCGCTCTCCTCCCGTTTAACCCCAACCACCGTTATGGTGCCAAATCCATGCGAGGTCAGCGACTGGAAGCTGGTGTGAACAGCTGAACGTGAACCCGTGCTCCCTCCGCTGCCCTCAGCTGTAAGAACCGGTGTCGTGGTTTAACCCCAGCCAGCAACGAGGACCACGCAGCTGCTTGCTTGCTTCCCCCCCAGGCAGGGTAGGGAGAAGAGGGAGAAAAGGACAGGAAAGGGAAAAAACCTCATGGGTTGAGACAAAGAACAGGAATGGAAGAGGAAAATAACAACAACAACAATAATAATAATAATGGCAAAAGAATATACAAAATGAAGTGATACAACACAAGTCGCTCTCACCACGCGATGATGGGCTGCCCAGCCCGTCCCCAGCAGCAATCGCCGGATTCCTGCCCCCCGGTGAACCCCCATTCATATACTGAGCATGACGTCTATGGTATGGAATATTCCCTTAGACAGCTTGTCCCGGCTATGCTCCCTCTCATCTTCTATGGGAAGCTGAAAAAGTCCTTGACTAACGTAAACATCACTTAGCAACAACTACAACAGTATGTGTTATCAGCATCATTCTCATATTAAATCCAAACCATGGCAGCTACTACAAAGAAAATTAACTCTATCCCGGCTGAAACCAGGACAATCGGAGATGGGCGGCTGGTGAGTTCTCAGCCAGGAGGTGGGGAGTTGCTCTGCTGCGGGATCCGGGACAGAGCTGGCTGGTTTTGCAGACCCCTGCCCACTGCCCGGCTCAACATCAGCTCCTGAAGCCCGCTCTGTTCCCACCTCTGCCTCTTGGAGGAAACAACGTGGCAGAGCATTAACGGTACCTCAGCACCCTCCTAATTGCAGTGTGGCCCCTTCCGACTGAATGAAAGTGAGCCCAAGTGCTCCTGCAAGGAGCGTGCAACCGCATTAGCTTTCCTTTCAAGAGTTTTCTACCCAGAGTCCACACCACTCTGCTGTAGGGCAGCCATGGTAGCCATAATCTGGTTATAAAAAAAAAAAGTGCTGGTGAACGGGATATTTGCCTGAATGACCTCATTTTTCACTTGTCCACTAGAACATTTTAAAAAGGAACTATTTGCTTGGTTGGTAGCCAAGTGTTTTCTCTTTGACTGCCAAACGTGTTTAGTCCATATTAAGGGTAAAATTCTCTGCAAAGTTCAATGTGATTTCCAGACCCTGTAAGACTTGCATGCAAGAGACTGACAGCAACATTCTTATTTAATCATTTCCCACCGTATTTCAAAAAAAATGTGGTTTTCCAGATCCTCCTGACCTCCAAATGTAAAGTGGAAAATGTCCAAAAAAGGCATTACTTCATCTAATGCCGTTTATTTAGCATATACACAATTGTACTGTCCTCCTTCTGCTTTATCAAAAGCAAGGGGATGTGTGACTAGTCTGTACAACCTAAAGTTTCTGCTTATCTGGGCTCACATAAGTGCATCCAGTAGCTTCCTCAGATTTACAGTTAATGGGAAATTCTGTGAGTTTTACACTCAAACTTGATCAGAGATACAAATGGAAGAATATAACCATCAAAGCTATTGCAGAGTCCTCCACTCCCTGACCTTTGGGCCCATAAACCCATGAATGAGTTACATTCATCCACATATTAGCGCATTTTTTTTTTCGTCTCTAATGCAGAACGGGTTTAGAACTCCAACTATTAATCTAAGTCGAGTTTCACTCGAGCTGCTCACGAGGAGATACTCAGCCTTTACCAAGGGTTTGTAAGACTTGTGCTCTGTTCACCCCGCGCAGCTTGGGTCCCGGCGCAGGGGCAGGCCGGGTCGAAGAGCCCGCTGCCAAGGCAGATGAATGAGGAGAGAAGAAGGACGCAGATGAATGAGGAGAGAAGAAGGACCGCGCCATTGGGCACAGCTGAAGTGCCTGGTTTGGATCCCAGGTGATTGCTAGCTGGCTGTGGCTGCATCTGCGCCTACCTGCCTGCAGTATGGCATGCACCACGTTCCCCTCTTCCCGGGCATCGCCTGCAGCCTGCCCCAGCACAGGATGCAGGAACAGAGCATCTCTCCCCTGCTCGCAAGGCGCTGTGCTGGGTCTGACTCCTGTTACAGCCGTATGTACTGGGGCTGGGGCGGGGGACGACACTGCACTCGCTGTCTGAATAAGCCAGTTTTTCTCTCTGAGCCTCACTTTTTGTAGCTGCAAAATGGGTCAGTACTTTTAGAGAGCCGCACTCGCTCCTGCTGTAATGAAATACTCTGAGACCTTTGCTGACCCAGGCAGAGCAAGCTGTGGCACGAGTCACGCGTGGTACCTGTGCTTGGCATTGTCATTTGGCATTTTTACCTAACACAGTGCATAGCAACGGTTAGATTCATTCAGCAATCTCTGCTGAAGCGTTTTTGCACCTTCCTTGAGCTGGCTGTGCAATCAGAGACAGGCAGTCACACAGCTAAAAGAGAATAAATATAGTTTGCACAGAGCACAAAGTCTGTCCCAAAGACAAACCAGAGGAAAAAAACCCCAGGGTCTAATGGCAATCCAGCACGGGTTTTCTATTAGTACTCCAGGGTGGTAGATCAGGAAAGCGTAAACTGAGAAGTGCCCACTCAGATAAAGAACTTTGAGATAAAAATAGCCCCATCAATACAAACTGAATGGGAACCAAAAGATTCAATGGACCGATTGAATTCTACTTAGCGGCTTTTTCAGTGAAAAGTTAAACTTTTGTTTTGCGTTCAGATTTGGGAAGTGAATAAACAGTGCCTGAAAGTAAAAGGGGGGGGGGGGGGGGGGGGGGGGGGAAGATATTCCTTAGTCCTGATTGATAGAATTTAATTTTGTAGTTAAAAAAAAAGAAAAAAAGCGTCCCCATCCAGACACACCTGTGTGCCAAGTTTCGACCTGATGCAATTTGATACAGGTGAGATATTAAACCCCCAAAGACCCAGCTAAACAATGGAAACAGTGACAGACTGTTAACAGTAGTAAGGGGTAGTGGCCTGCCATTATAATAGTAAGTTATACATTTTTTGCAGCGTAGCGGGACAGCTGATAAACCCCCGAACCTGCCTGCTGCCTGCCGTTAATTTGCCTGCAGTTTGTTCAGGCGGCTGGGCTCTAGGAGTGACCTTGTATTTACTCATTAATTCTGCGAGTCGCTTCCTGGGGAATTGGAGCAGTAAAGCAACTAGAATATTTTTAATATCGAGAGCATTTTGCCTCGTTTCTTCGTTGTCTTTGTAATTTAAATATCCTGTTGTGTAAGCCTAAAGGCAGGAAGTGAGCTGTACAAACCCTTACAATAACAGTATTAGGTTGCAGATAAGCCCATGTGCTCAGGGGTGTCGGGTATTTTTTTTTTTTTCCTTTTTCCCGGGTAATATAAGTTTTGCAAAGGGTAGAAGAGATTATGTTTTCTCTTAGGAAACCCATTTAAAAATCTTTCAAAATAAGCTTTGTCTGTTACGCACAAAAAAAAATCCTCTCCCGATAACAAGAAATGACTTTGGCCCCGTAATACCAGGCTTTAATTATTTAGCTTCACGCTGTAGTTGTGTTTCTGCCGTGTGAAACCCAAACCTTTTCAGCGGGCAGAGACGGGGTGGTGGGGTAGGTGCCTAACCTATCCTCTCTTTCATTCTTTTGCCTCCAACTCGGCACTGTTTTGATGCAAATCAAAAAAAAAAAAACCTTGATGCGTACATAGCCAGCACAGATATCCTTACACTGCACACACCTGGCAGTCAGCTTTCCTGCTGAGGCTGCTGCTGAACGGCATCGTTTCCTCTCGTGGCGATTACACTTGGCTCTCCGCAGTAAAAGACAACAAGAACTTTACAGGCGATAAGCACAAGCCTTTTTTTTTTTTTTTTTTTTAATATATACCTAGATTTACGGGCCCTAAGGAAGAAAGTTCTGCTAATGGTAATATTTAGAGTTTCTCAAAATGATTTTGAGAATCTCAAAAATGAGAAAAATCTCATTTTTTGGAAGCCAGATGATAGATACATAACTAGCGTTTCAAACCCATAAGCAGTCCACGTAACCCTGCCAGTGCTGCATTTAACAAAAGTAGGACGTGATCTCTGAATCTGTTCTCCTTTAGTAAGATTATAATCCTGATTTTCCTGTTCTTACTGAAGTCAGAGGCAGCGTTGCTGCTCACGAGCAGTAGGCTTGTGCGCTTGCATAACTGATCCCGAATTACACACGGTGACTGCCTATAGGTGATTGAACTTGGCAAAATGTTTCGTCTTCGAGTATATTTGCACAAAGCACCATTTGCACCCACGTGGCACATAACACATTTGTATCAGCTGCACGGCATTACGTGCGTCGTGGTTTAACCCCAGCCGGCGACTAAGCACCACGCAGCCGCTCGCTCACCTTCCCCTGGTGGGATGGGGGAGAGAATCGGAAGAGTAAAAGAGAAAAAAACTCATGGGTTGAGGTAAAGACATTTTAACAGGTAAAGCAAAAGCTGTTCGCAAGCAAAGCAAAACAGGGAGTTCATTCACTGCTTCCCATGGGCAGGCGGGTGTTCAGCCATCTCCAGGAAAGCAGGGCTCCATCACCTGTAACCATTACTTGGGAAGACAAACACCATACCTCCAAACCTCCCCCCTTCCTTCTTCTTCCCCGTGCTTTATATGCTGAACGTGACATCATATGGTATAGAATACCCCTTTGGTCAGTTGGGGTCAACTGTCCCAGCTGTGTCCCCTCCCAACTTTTTGTGTCCCCCCAGCCTGCTCGCTGGCGGGGACACTGTGAGGAGCAGAAAAGGCCTTGACTCTGTGTAAGCACGGCTCAGCAATAACCAAAACATCCCTGTGTTATCAACGCTGTTTCCAGCACAAATCCAAAACATAGTCCCATACCAGCGACTATGAAGAAAATTAACTCTACCCCAGCCAAAACCAGCACACCGTGTAATGAGATTATTACATTTGTTTATATGCACAATGTGAAAAGGAAAAATTGCCTAACGCTTTACCTTTAAAGCCAGTCTTCACAGGCAGCTAAATTTTATCGGAGTTTAGCCATTTCTGCTGTCCTTTGCATGCAGTGTCTAATTCAGGCTCAAATTCTAACGAAAATTTCAGCCAAAGCCGTTTAGCTGTTTGTGAGAGTCAGGTTAACAGAAACCAGGTTGTTTCTCCCATCTTGAAATATTCTGGATCTTCTCTGAGAATTGTTCTAGCACCTCCACAATTTGAAGCCAGAGTCTGAAAAATCTGAAGAGGCTCCCTGTGCTAGGGCTTTGCCTTTTGCTATTCTCGTTATACATTTGGCTGTGTTATAAGTCTGTGAAAAATCACAGTTTGCACATGCTCCATCACTACCTCTTCAATTGGAGTTGCTAAATTCTGAGAAGATTCTGCTGTAACTGAGGATGCTCAGGTTTCTCACAGCTGGTAGCGCCGACTGAACCACATATGCCACGTCCTCAGTTATAGACTAGTGTCCTCACTATTCCATGCTTGAATATATTATTCTAGGATAGATTACAGGGGCAAAGCCAAAATTTCACTATACTGAGAACTCAGAGCGGTAAGGTTGGGATGAATTCCAACAGCAACTGCTAAGAGGGATGTGAATTAATTTATGTTCGTGAAGCATTCAAATATCGCCAGAAACTGGTCACCACAGAAAATCTCACAAGGAGTTTAATTATTCCTTTTTGAGAGAAGCGTTTGAATAGCATACGGTAAATAAGGCATAGGATAACAAACTGCTTTTGAAGGGTAACAAAATTGGAATTGCTGCTAATCCCTGAAACTTAAACGATGCTTTGCAATAAAATCAGTATGTGGCTGTGCAATTAAAGATGATGCTATAAAGCACACATACAAGGGGCTGAGTGAACAGACATCCTCAGTATTGGCATTTTCTATATTATTTTGTCTACAAGACTTAAGAGCACAGTAAAGAACCTAGTTGCTTTAATGTGTGTTTATACATTCCCCCATGCACATGCCTATAGACAGCTTTCCTCCAGTTCAAAATAATCAAATATTGGGGGACCATGCAGCGGTTAACAGTTAATTGCATTTGACAATATAAAAAAAAAAAAAAGCAGGAATAGCTCATGCAAAGTTATCAGAGGCAATGATTTCCTAGACATTATGGTCAACCCATAGCACAGGGCTTTCAGCTGTCCCCCCCCCTCCAGGATATTAAAATCCGCGATAACCAGTGAAGTACGAAGTCAAGGGCTTTCTGGAGTTTCCATTCACGTCTCAGCTAGCTCTAAACAGAACAACCAGGGGGAACTGTCTACAATAAACTTCTCTTTGTCTTCACCTCTTCCAGCTGCAGTAAGTGAGGAGCTCCATTTTCAGCTATGGAAATGAACCATGATTTCATTTTTATGAGCTCTTATTTCAGTAGCCTGCTTTGAATAATAAACAACTATTAACTTTCACAGCACAGAAGAAGAGGTATAATTTTTAAGGCACATCCTGTTTTGAGGACTCTGGGTTATAAACTGCTTTAGAGAAAGAAATTGTAGAAATAGATGCGAGATACCAGCTATGAAATTGTTCCCGGTACGGTGAGGTTGCCAGTCTTCCTGCGCTCCTGCCCTTGTAATTATATATGCTGGGCCTGATTCCCTGACTTCATTTGAGACCCCTTGGGGGAAAACGAACGTAGCATACTGGGGAATCATGTTCTTTTCCTAACATTTATTTTTTGGGGGGGGGCAGTCTAGCGTGGAGCTTAAAAACCTCACAAGAACTGCATCAAGCTTGCGTGATTTCTTTTGGCTTGCTCAAAGGCGCACGATGGTACTGCTTGTGCAGCGGTGTTTCCTGATAGCCCATTTAAGCACGTTTCAGCGTTCCCTTCAACTTCTTAATGAGCTTACGTATAGCATCACATTTGATTTGGTTTTGCAAATGTCTGGAACTTTTCATGTGGAATTAGCAGATCTCAGTCTTCAAGCCTAATGAACTCAGATAAAACTCAGCAGGATGTCCTGTTAGAAACTAATTTTTTCGTACAAAGACAGCTCTTTGGTCCTCTTTTCTTGCATTGCATTTGTGGACTTGTCTCAGAGGCTCGTAAGCTATCAGCTCTCTTATTGATCTGCTCTAGAGTCACTTGAAAACATAATTTTGAAAGCAGCATTTCAGCACCTCTCCTTGTTTGATCTCTTTGCTGTGGCGAACTGTGGCACAGTTTTCCAAGCACTAGGCTGAAAATCGATGTTGGGGTTTTTTTATGGTTAATAACACATATTTTTTTTAAATCTTTACATCTGCCTAATTGTGTTTAAAATGCCTCTCTCTATATTACATTTTCTGCTTTATTAAAATCTGTCTTAGGATTCACATCCCTCCACTTTAATTTAGCTACAAATTGATTCTTAAAGTATCGCATTTAATAGCCTTTGGGGTTTGATGCGCAAACTATTCTGACGTCTATTCATAGACCTTTATAATGGGACCCTCTCCAGTTTATCCCTTGAACTGTCAGGCTCTCTGGGAAATAATAGCTCCTGACAGTTGTAGAGTTAAAATATAGGATTAATGATCAGCTTTTAATGTGCAAATGGGGTATTCAGCTTTCCTCTTACCCATCTTATTTGATGCAAATTCACTGTTGAAACAGGTAGCAGGAGCTGCTTCTCTCACTAAACATAGATTAATCTATCAGGGTAAATTCCTGAATCAAAATAGAAATTTAGATACACACCACAGAGTACATACAGAGCGCTACATTTGTGCTGACTTATAATAAATTATTTTTTCCCCTGCCAAGTCCATCATTTATTTTTAAGGTTTCAAAACCTCACTTTCACACAAAAATGAAAATAGCTGTGCATCGCAGCAACCAATTTAACCAGCAGGAAGGAGTCTGCCCTTCTCTATTAAATACAGCTGTAGAAAGCCCCATGGACTTTGATTTAATTGTTTCCAATAGGCCAAAACAATCTGCTACCTGCACTTAGTAAAAAGTAAAAAAGAAGAAAAGAAAGGGATTTCTACAGTGAAGCATGGAGCAGTTCACGTGTTTTCATTAGGAGATTAATGACATGTTTGCGATACTGGGCCTTAAGAATTGTATGGTAATTTTCGATTGCGGCATCCTATTAAAAAGCTGCCTGCATATACAAAATTAGGCTATTTGTTTAGAAAATGTTATATGCTCGTGTAATTGGAAAATGCATTTTAAACTGTGGTATAATAAGAAGCATTTGTCCATTATGTTCTGCAGTGATAGGCAGCGCTGTGTCCGAGGAGCGGAACATGGGGAGGAGACGTTGGATTAAGATGACACTTAAAGAACCTTGCGCCTTTCTTAGGGTATCTGGAAGAAAAAGGATTTGAGGGTAAGTTAAATGAAAGTCATAACATATAAAAATAAACACCGAGTCATTCAGAAAAATCTTTCATATTTAAGCCAGTCACACACCTGTCCACACATCTCTACTAACCACCGGCTCTCCCAAGGACACTGAAACGGAAAGGTGGCCCTCAAAATATAAGACTTAATCCTTGCAGTGCTTGAGTGCCTTAAGCTGCCAATAAACCAAAGAGTGAAGTCTGTTGTCTGCAGTTGTTCCTTTGAAAGTAGTAACATCAGAGCGGGCAGCAGATATAAGTACCCTGAGCAGTGAAGGAAGAGGAAGAAGAGCAAGAAGAAGATGCAGCACATCCCATACATGCAGCTTTGTCTCTTCTCTCATTATTGCTTATATCTTTGCGTACACGCTTTAACAAACTAAAAGGGAAGAATACAATTAACATTATTTGGGAAGCCTGGTTCCAACAGCTTCTAAATGGCCTCCAGGGACTTCTTTTGTTGTTTTGATAACAGTGTCAATTTACTTGGATACCCCCCTCCCCATTTCTAAGAATGCAAAGCAATCTATCATTAATGGCTCTTGAGAAACATAAGCTAAATTTAAATTAACCTCACAGACACTGTTTATAACATCTTTAGCTATTCTGTTCCTAATTTTCCACTGCCTTCTACCTTGTATTCACAGCTGTGCAAAGCAAGTCAAAACAGCAGTCAGGCAGCAGCGTTCTGCAGACGTCCTGCGTTCGCGTTGCTTTGGTGTAAATTAAGGACAGTTCAGCAGAGAATCGGTGGTGCGGACATGCTGACAAATATATATATATAATAACTAGAGCACGCAACGGGTCACCAAATGGACTAAAGCTGTGATTTGGCACTTGATGGGCCGCAGGATGCTTTAGCTGCCCTGTGCAATTTTTGGCCCTCGCCAGCAACTTGTTCCTCCCGGATCCCTCCTGCAGTATTGTCCTGGTCATGCAGTAGGCTGGATGGCAGATCTGATCCCCTGGAAAGAAAAAACACCCAGAAAAGATAAAACAGACAAATAAATAGGAAATATAAGAATAAACGGTGATTTTCCCAGGGATTCAGCTCCATCGCGCTTTTCACCACGTGGCAGGGCAAACATATACAAGGCCAAGGCCAACATGAAGCAGTGGCAGGGGAAGGGGGAGAGGAGGTTGCTGGCAGCCTTCCTGAAAAGTTTTTCATCAAATTACACCAGGAGAAACCGGAGCATTGTAAATTCTGGCCAGGGACCTGCTTCCCATGAGAGGCAGGGTGGTAAGGATAGAGCTAGGGCTCAAACTCCAGCCTTCTCACGTCTTGCTGCTGCTACATCTTCCAGGCTTCCCTGGACAGAGGGGGAGTGATGTTTTCCCAACGCAGGGTATTGTTTGTGCTGCGGTACGTACACAGGGAGGCAGTTTGTACTCAAGCTTGGAGCTTTAATTTTCAACATCCCTCTGGTTTTGGTTTACACTGGCTCCAGAGCACCTTCAGCTTGCAAAATGGTTGTCACGCTCAGTGGAAGTTAAACCCACAGGTCCTAAATTGTTTGACTGTTTTCTGTATTTTGAGAGAATTTTCTCTGGAGATGTGTTTTTAGGTAGAGAGATGGGGTTTTTTAGACTTCCTGCAAAATCCTTTCAGAATTCACTTAAATGAAAAAATTAAATGAAAAATTAGACCTTTATCAATTTTCATCCATAAAACTTGAAGTCACTCGTGGATGATTTGGTTTCAGAGTAACAGCCGGTAAACCTTAATATTTCCTTTCCAACTTGCTTGTTGGGAATTTAAAAATACAGATCACAAAAAGTGCAGCTCACAACAAGACAAGAAAGTTTTCAGTAATCCAGTGAGCAGAGACTAACTGATCTTAGAATTCAACTAACAAAGAGGAAAATCACTGAAAAAATATGTCAGAGGGCCAGCCTGGGGACTGGGGTGGGGAAAGGGGGGGGGTCCAAGGAAGGAGGAGCTGCTGACGGCTCTGGAGACTCATCCATTTGAAGTATCCCAGAAAACAGACCCAGCAAAGCTAGTAATCACGACCCTCTCCCTGCCACCCCTGTAATTCATCAGTGCACCAAACTCCGAAAAAGCTCCTGTGAATCAGAGGATGCTTAATATTTCACTTATTGTGGTTCGTGTTTGGGGAAAAATAGGGATGGGCCTTTGATTTTGGGACACCTGCCTGGTCATGCAGGCAGCAGCATGGACTAATATGAGCACTGAATCCCAACCATCCAGACATTTGAAACCCCACCTGTCCCCCCCCCAACACCTTTTCCCCAGAGCTTGCTCTTGCTGTAGCAGGAAAAATAGAACTGTTTCACATACCCACCCTGTTTGAATGAAGCATTTTTTTTAACCCCAGCTGTTAGCCTAAAATGAAATCAGGATTGAAAATGCTCAGAAAACTGGAATCTGAATTTCTGTGGTTCAGGGGGAGGATGACCCCCACCTCAGGCCCGTGCAACTCACCGCTGCCCTGATTTCACGTGGGCTAAGCGGGCATGAGCGAAGGGAAAGGTCTCTCCTAGCTCACAGATTTGTCCTGCGGCCATTCAACCGCTCAGCTTTTGTTTTGTTTTGTTTTGTTTTGTTTGTATTTTCTGACCTTGCATAACTTTAAAATGGCCATGCATAATTTTTTGGACAGTTTCCATTTGGGGCAGAAACCCTTCTTGACAGGTTCAGCAAAGGCTGCAATTTAATAGAAGCATTTCAAATTCTCTGAAACCAGAGTTCGAAGTGCTCAGACACCAGTTTCAGCAACGCAGCAGAGGATGTGCCAGCATGTGTTATTTAGGTTTGTCTGCTGTTTTACCGCCAGGTTGTGTGCTTTTTTGGATATAAATATAGGGTCAGATTCAATCCCAGTCAGTGCTACCTTATGACGAGGTAAACCCCCAAAGGGGACATCCGAGGTGGGAAATCTGTTGGTAGAGGAATTTGCCACAACCAACACCAGCCGTAACCCCCTCTGCGGCTGAGGGGGACCTCCCGGGGATGGCAGCAGCCCCCGATGCTGGTTCTGCCGGCCAGAGGAGTTACAGGACGTGCTGACCCAGCACGTCCCCCACAGTCATAAACTAAAGCGAATGCCTGCGCTCACGCCAGTGGAAAGTCTGAAGGGGGAGGAGGACCCGGTGGGAACTTTATCTCCTTAGGGAGTGAATCCCACTGTGGCGCGGGGGGCTCGGCAATGCAGGAGGGGAGGTTGTGTGCCGGCTGCTGCCCACTCCTGCTCCCCTGCGTGGGGCTCGCGGGCTAATAAAAGCCTATTTGTTGCTCTAGCTGACAGCAAAAACACAGCACGAGGGCAAGTATGTATAAAAAATGATGATAAACAATAGCACAGGGGAAAACAAACCTAGCAAAATCAGATGGGACAGTTCACAGGGCAACTGGGTGTTTGCGTTGTCCCAGGAAAGTGCGGTCCTGTGGAGCTGGAAGGAATTGATTGGTTTGTATTCTCACTTTTCCTAAAAAGTCATGATATAACACCAGCAACCTACAGGGAGACTGGGAAACAAACAAACAAACAAACCAACCAACCCCTCTGAGGCTTCCCTCTCTCCCCATCCCCTCTCTTGTTATTTTTTAAAACAGGGAAAGGGGCAAAGGGGCAAAAGAGCAATCCTTGTAATTGCCAGCCAGTAAAGCTAACTTCAATCCCTAGTGAAACAATGGGACAAATAGTTGGGGGGGGGGGAGGGGGACAGAAAATAATGGGGTCATGAGCAATTAAAAGGTTTGACCAAATCCAACCTTTGTTTTAATGTAATTTTGAATCGGCAGAATTCTATCTGGCTGGGTTAAATTTAACTGCCTAGTTTTTTGAGTTTTCTTAAAAAGAATTAATGCCAAAGAAACTCAGTTCATCTGGTGGAATCAAAAGATGTAGTAGGAAAAATATGTTTTCTTCTTGCTTGCAACAGCTGTTAAACTTCAGCAGGCAAAATCACACAGGAGAAAAAGAACCTCTTTCTTAAAATTCTAATATCCCTCTCAGTTCATCTAAACTGTGAAAAAGCTCATAATAAAATCCCAGTCCCTCCCTCAAAAGCCTGAAACCTCCTCATCCCCAAGTAGGGAAAAACCAGGCTTGGCATTTTTGGTATTACCAAGACTAAAAGAGGTTGTTTAGTTTTCCTCTCCCCTCTCCTCTCTGCTGCCCCCACTTTATAAATCAACACATTTTCCAGGTGAATTTATACTGTGTGCGTGCATGTGCATTTAGAAAAGAAAAGGTCACAAATCCCATTTTTTTAAAGAAAGGAAGCCTTTTTACATAATGTTTTAACATTAGCCAGGAGTAAATATTGCAATGCAGAAACCACTCCTCTTGCTGTTACGCAGCTCCTGGCAAGACATCCAGGGAGCGGTTTCAAGGCAGTTTAGGCTGATGGAGCTGGTGAGGGTCCTCTCTCTTCCCTGGGCCGCGCCACATGTTGCTGATGTGCAGAAGTGCATTAGCACCGCTGCTTATCTGACCCCTTATTGAACCAATTTATATAAATAGCCTTTTTTTTTTTTCTTTTTTTTTGGGCTGGGTTACTTTTCAGCTGGTTTGAGACTTTAAATTGAGTCACCAAGAGGTCAGGGGAGCAGCAGGGCCAGCAAAAGGGCAGAGCCTGGGAATACGTCACCAAGTCCAAGGTGAGGATGGCGCAGTAGCACTCACGGAGGCAGGGTCATTGCTCCCCATCACTGAGCAGCGTTTCTTACACCAGCCAGCTTCAGTTTCTCACGGTTTATTTTGAACAATTTCACCTGGATCAGGAAACTAATCCAGCTGAAGACTATCCAAAACGGGCTATTTTTCAGCCAGACCTGTTCCCAGTCCGGCTCACTGGGCATCCGTGCCAGCGTAGCAGAGGCTTTTGAAGAACAGAAGCAAGAGTGGGCAACCAGGGACCGGGATGCACTGCCCCCCCGCAAAATACACTGCTTGGAAACTGGGACTGGTTTGTGAGGAAACAGTATCACTGCTTGGGAATTTTCTGTTGAAAATGGTCTGTATTGAAAAAAAAAATCGATTTTAAAATCTGGTCTGTTTGTTGCAGACATGTCTGTTAATGAACTTCTAACCAAAGAGCTGGGTTTCAGCTCACTCTGTTTCGTCTCCCACCATTCACTGCTGCGTCTTCTCAGCAGACAGTAATTATCAACCCTAAAGCCAACAAGAATGATGTCATTTTTAATTCATCAAATACCAGGTATCCCAGGGGTATCCTTCACCAGAAATGTAGCAGTTCTGAAACCAATTTTGGATTTTGGCTTTGGTGGAGGAGTGGTAACTTTGGGACTAAAAGCTTTTGAAAACTCAAAAGTCATCATGGAATAATGATTTTCTGACTGTCTCTGCAATAATAAGCTACCACTGTGAATAACAGCTGACATTTCAGGCTCCGGGTGACCCCTGGGTATTTTCTAGCTCTTTTTTTTTTTTTTTCCCCTAACCAGTAAGTTTCTGAATAACTGTGAGATAGAACAAGGTGAAGTATGCTGAAGACATCAGATGATTAACTATATGTCTGATGCTGTCATTTTAACCAAATGGTTTTGCATAAATGCTGTTTTTGTATGAGGATGCCATAAACACATAACCTATTGCGCAATGTTGTTCTAAAGTCAGACAGCAAAATAGATGAGCTCACAATACGATGCAGAGAGCACGTGTTAATTCTTGCATAGTCTTACTGGATTTATTCTGAGAAGTTACCGAGGCCTCCTGCAAAGACTGTTTCAGTGGAAATAGTCAAGCTTTTATAATAATACTGCTGAGCAAATCACGTCTTTCCAATATCCATCCAAAGCCTGATTACACTCATTGAAATACTAATGTCAATATTTATTAACTAATATTAAAATTACTGCCATCTCATTTTTGCAGTTAGTCAGAAAATCATTATGTATCCCTTTTCAAAAATCATTGACTTTTCCTTAGCACAGAAAACTCTATTATCAGTCTTTATAAAATATTTATGGCTTTCCTTGACATTCTTATAATATCCCTAGGAGAACAATCAGCATTCCTTTCGCTGAAAATAAGACAAACCTTTTCTCCCTAAAAAATAATTAATGAACTAAATGTAAATGAAACCAAGCCAGAAAACTAAAAAGCTACAGCTCATTCATCTGCGGTTTCCTCTTATTTTAGGAAAAATCAATAGGATCTTGGTTTTAACTACTTTATTGCTATTATTTGGAAAAGAAAGAAGCTCTCTTTAAGTGTCACTGAAGGGCAAATTATTATTCATTTCACACCTAAGAACATGGAGAGTGTTGTTAGGCTAAATGGAGGGGCTTTTTGACAATTCTTTGCTTTTTCTGCACCCTTGATTGTTAGTGCCACCGTTTCTTCATTAACAATACGCCCCCTCTCCGTGGTCCAGGGCAGGGTTCTTTTCAATGAAGAAGTGCTAAATCACCTATGTTTTCATTAGAAACTTCCAGAGCTCCGTATGATCTGAATGAAACATCACACTTCCAGTGCTACTGTCGTCTTACTTGATGCTGATTTCCCCTCCTATAACTTTCAGGAATCCTGATGCGTCGGCTTTCATCTCCCCAGTTTGCGTTTTCACCTGTAATTGCTTGGTAAGGAGAGAAGATAAAAAAGGGACCCCTCTCCCACCCTGTATCCCCGCAGGAGCCATGTATCAGCAATGCCTCTTGTTTAGTTAGCAATTCTGCCTTTGTGCAAACTTTTTACATGCAATTGGCTAGTTGCACTTCTCTGTGTACTTAGCCGTATTGCCATGGCAATAGGAAAAACACGATGATGCAGATTTGGAGAGAAAGAAAGGAAAAAAACTAGGTAAAACACCACCGTCGTCTCAAGGCTAGATGAGGTCGGAATTGGCTAATTTATCCGCAAAGTTAAGAGACATGCGATTTGAAAGATCAGAGAGGTTAAAAGGAGTCCTGAAGTGGAAAATTTCCAATTCATAAACATACAAAGATGTTCAACATGAGGATCTGGATTTCCCTAAATTGGGTCAAATAAGTCAGGCGGCACTCAGATAGGACACCCGATAAAAATGCTTGACTAAGGAGTGGGGGATTTGGCTAGCACTTTTTAAAGCAGATATAGCATAGAAATTAAGATTCAGCTTTTGTCTTTGTATTTAAATAATGTAAAAATATATATTTATATACATATATGTAATTTTACATTTTTCAAAAGTTATTTTCATATAAATTAGTTAAACAGCCTATTGCTATTTATATAGAAATGGTCATAAAATAAGATTTTTTTTTTCCAAATTTCCAAATATTTTTATCCTTTGTGTTTAAAATTCTTTTGTCTTAAGTATCATTTCCCCCATTGTATTTACAACTTCAGCATCCCAAAGCGTTGCTATTTCAATTCAAGCATGTAGAGAGACGGCGAGCCAGCCCAAACGGACAGAACCGTACAAGAGTTTCACCAGAGAGTTCAGAGTCTAGTCTTACAATCGTTTACTCACGTGAATACTTTTAAGCTCAATAGCATTACTCGGGTGACAATGTTACTCTTACAGAAATTGAATCTCTCAAATGCTTGCACATGTGAATAATTTTATGCATCTGAGTAGTCTTCTTCTGTGAAACTACTGCCTTGTGTCAAGTTAACCGCGTGTGGATGTGTTCCCGAGGATGAGGAGGTTCCCAGGATGATGATCCTGGGAGTTTATCAGAATAAGCCTTATTGACCACTGTACGAATAAAGCATCATGCATGCAATCAGGCCATTAGCAATGTGGAAGCATTCCACAAGCAATATTGATGAAACGTAAATCTAAATTTTGAAGAAAACGCAGATTTGATTTTTAACAGGGAATTTTAACTTGAAAGCGCCTCTTTAAAAATTCACTGCAGCGAGATCAGTAAATATAAATAAAACATGTGAGGAATATTAATCTTAGTAAAATTGAAGAAGCACGCTGTCAATGACTGTCAGACACAATATGAACTGACAGTTGCATGGCTTACAGTCTGACATCGGGATCGTTACCTGTCTGCTTCTCTATCAAAATTCCTACAGGGAATAAGAGTTTGCAGATTGCAGGCATGGGTGGGAGTGGGGAAAGGGGAAGAGCGGTTAAAATGGAAGCTTAATGACAGCTGTGAAACATATGTATGCCACATATTCATTAGGATTAATCATCAGTCTTAACGAATGGCTTACGTCATTCATTATCATCGTTACTGGAGAAAAGCTTTAAAACAGCATCTATAGCTTTCAGATCCCACTCCTCCCTCAAATCAAACTCAAACCCAACACCCAACCCTTTTCTGGCTGCCACATATACAAAACCTACAGATGAAGGCTTAATCGCGTTCAACGTATTAATACAATTTACAGGAAAGGGTCGGAGAGTAGCAGCAGATCCTCACGTGAAAGGATGCTGCAGGCTTTTCCACCCTCCTCTGTCAGTCAGGCTCCCCTGGCCAGCTGCCCACCCTCCCGGGGTAACACAGAAACCCCCTGGGCCCAGCTGGCGTGACAGGCAGGAGAAATGACTCACGGGCGCATACTTCTGTGACTACTTCTTTGACCCCGGTCTGCACCGCCAGGGGTCCATTCTGGGAACAGCCATCTTGGTATGAGTTGATTTTTCATTGCAACTGTAGTGTGGGGTCACAGGGAGCACTGACCGTATTCCCTCTGGGCTGGCAGGATGGTTAAAGTTTGCATCACCATTTATGTGATCAGGGAAGAACAACTGGGGAGGTTTCTTTTCTTGGCAGTCCCTTTCTACAAGTTTTATCACTAAACAACTTAACCTGCACCTGCGAGTTCTTGCTGAGGGTTAAGCACAGTGGGCTGGGATTAATTACACAGAATCACTAGAATCACAGAATCACAGAATGGTCAGGGTTGGAAGGGACCTCTGGAGATCATCTAAGTCCAACCCCCCTGCCACAGCAGGGACACCTACAGCACATTGCACAGGGTGGCGTCCAGGTGGGTTTTGAACATCTCCAGAGTGGGAGACTCCACCACCTCTCCGGGCAGCCTGTGCCAGTGCTCTGCCACCCTCAAAGGAAAGAAGTGCCTCCTCACGTTAAGATGGAACTTTCTATGCTCAAGTTTGTGCCCGTTACCTCTTGTCCTATCACTGGGCACCACTAAAAAAAGACTCTTCCCATCTACGTGGCACTCTCCCCTTAAGTATTTATAAGCATTGATAAGATCCCCCCTCAGTCTTCTCTTCTCCAGACTAAAAAGACCCAAGTCCCTCAGCCTTTCCTCGCAAGAGGGATGCTCCAAACCCCTAACCATCTTTGTAGCCCTAAAAAAAAAAAAAAAGAAAAAAGAAAAAAAAAAGGTAGAAAAGCTAGAAGAAGCGTGATGCTCACAGGAAGCAGCAGAGAAGATGGGTCAGACGCATGTTCAGACACAGAATCACTGACCCACCTTTTTGCACTGATTTTGGACAATTGGGTGTGCAAAACTACCAATGGGCAAGTATCTCCCATAACAGCAACTGGCTGGAGAGCCTGGGGTCAGGTTGGCAGGCATGGAGGCTGCATGATGCCACCATACTGACTTCTTTGGGGGCTGTTCAGCCTGGAGAAGAGAAGGCTCTGGGGAGACCTTATAGCGGCCTTCCAGTACCTCAAGGGGGCCTACAGGAAAACTGGGGAGGGACTTTTTACAAGGGTGTGTAGTGATAGGATGAGGGGGAATGGCTTCAAACTGGAAGAAGATAGATTTAGATTAGATATTTGGAAGAAATTTTTCACTCTGAGGGTAGTGAGACACTGGAACAAGTTGCCCAGAGAAGCTGTGGAAGCTCCATCCCTGGAGGCGTTCAAGGCCAGGTTGGATGGGGCTTTGAGCAACCTGTTCTAGTGGGAGGTGTCCCTGCCCATGGCAGGGGGGTGGAAGTAAATGATCTTCAAGGTCCCTTCCAACCCAAACCATTCTATGATTCTTGAAGGACTACTTGATGCTTTAAAGAAAGCAGATAGCATTGCATGCAAGAAATGCACCGGGGTTCATTTAACCCCTGAACAACCATAACAAGGCTTGCAAGCAAGTTGGGATCCTGTTAGCTTAAGACTTTAGAAAGCACACCAGAGAAAAGTTAAGAAATTTCAGCTTTTTCTCCTTCAGATCTAAAACTGTACCTTCATATGCTCTGAGGAGCAGCATCCCACAGCCCCAGCATTCCCACCTTCCCAGGCTGGGTGGCTTGGCCAAAGGCCATTGTGGGTCACAGGAACCTTTTCTGCAGGCTTTTCTAAGGCTCCCGAGTAGCTTTTCCTGGATAAATGCTGAGTAAAACAAAACACAGTTTGAGTGAACAACAGAAACTTTTTCTATTAAATTTTACTTAGTATTAAAATATGTATCCATTTCACCCATGCTGAAAGTCTTCACGTCCCCTTGTCATAAACATTCATGCAAAAAAATAGTACTAGTACATCTTTATGGAAAATTTTATGCACATACATACTGAAGGCTTTCATTTTGAAATGTATTTCCTGTGAAGCTTCAGACAAGAAACCTGACGAAGGTTGCATTCACCCACTCTAGGAGCAGAAATAATACCATGTGACAAATCACCATCAAAAATGCAGCTCTGGTGGCAAGTATTTAATATCAGCTAGAGAGTGAAAAACAGCTCATAGGTAGAATCTTTGCAACATTTATCAAGAATTTTAATAACAAATACATAAAAAAATATGCAATCTCCTCCTAGCTGTAGCTTGTTAAAACTTGACTGAATCTCAGAATTTCAGCAGAACATTACATTAAAATTTCAACTGCCAAACAAAAATAAACCACATTGTTAATGATAATTTATGCAGCAGAATTTCATGCTTTTCAGCTAGTTCCACCAACTTAACTATTAGAAAAAAATCACATTTACAAAGCGCATTCCTAAGGACTCCCTCTGTTATACTACTGGAGGTGAAGAGAATGGATGGAGCAACAGGAAGAATCTTCAATGACCCCATGCAGCTTGTTTTGTTTTGGTTTTTTATAAGTACAAAACTTGATCTGATAAGTCTCTCGCACTTGATAATTTCCGTAAAAATTCACCGAAAAGTAAAGAGGAAGAAACATGTATTTGCTTTGTCTGGGGACAAAAATGTTATCCAGATATTTATATTTATTAAAAAATATGTAACTATTTAATGTTAATACAGTCTAGATCATAAAGTACTAATTTTCAGTCCTTCCTTGAGTACAATTCCCGTTAATAATTATGTATAGTTATTTCTACTGTGGCAGTATTTGCAATCTGCAGCTACAATCTCTAATCTCTTTATAGAAGACACTTTACAAAATACAGAAGGAAACCTTGTCCCTAAGAGCTATAGTGCTGACTGCACAACTTCAAAGGGAGGAAGCTGTATCTTCCGATTTCATATTTGCTGAGGATACAATAGAGTCAACAATATGATGGGTATATTGTGTAACAAAGATGATTTCCAAAGGCATACTAGCTCACATGAAAGCAAGAAATAGTAGAAATTACACAATCCATTATGTAGACACCTTTACAGACTGTGGCTAAAGTGGATTTTAGTGTAAGTTAACAGACAGAGACTGAGTACCCATCATGATTCATAAAATCATCACCCTGTCCTAAGCAGATGTTAGAGGATCTGGACTTGCTATTGTTCTGTGTGCAGGTGGAATTCTAGCACATAAAATTTGCCAATATTCCCACTTTCATGTCATTGCAGCGTATGCACTGAATTCTTAGGATATTAAAAAATGCATGTGCTTAATTCCTATTTATTTAACAAAATACCAAACCCTTTGGGGCAACAAAAGCAAAAGTTTCCCAAGGTTATGGCCATAATTTATATGGAGATTTCTTCTGCAGTGACAGGGGCCCCAGGCAGTGACTACAGGCTTTCCTGTCTCTCTCCACCTCCTCTCTCCCGTGTCAGTCATGATATACTCCATGAAAGTCTATCTTTCAGTGCCAAGGATTTGACCTGGGGACTGCAAACAGGTCTTAGTAAGGGGCACAGAAAGGCATAGCTCGGAAATGGAAGACTTTTTTTGGCTGTTTTTTTGGTATGTTGTTCAAGCAGCTGTAGATACAAGCCCCTTTGCACTCTCTGCCATGGTTTTTGGCTTGGGTTTTCAAACTAACCTAGGAGAGTTTGAATCTCAAATCCTAGAAAGCCGTAACAATACCTCTCTCTTAACCATACTTCTTTCCCCATGCTTTGATAACCAACCACACTAGTCCTTTAACGTGGAGACTAGACATTCAAAAGTTCATGTGGAGGAAAAGCCTGCCCATTGCTGAAATGATTTGAAGTGTGATGCCTTTCAGTGAAGGGAAGTCCATGGAAGAATGTCACCCTCAAAACATCCCTACCATCTTCCCTGGCACTGCACTGCGTGTGGCAGGGAAGGGTACTTGTGGTGATCACTGAGTGCCCGTGAAAGTCAGGAGACTGAAGGATGGGCTCTTGCAGGTATCTCAGAGCTTAGCTCCTACTCTACCTGAGGCATAAGCATCTTGTCCTTAAATCAAGTGTGGAGAGTAAGAAACAGGCGAGCAGTGGGCAGGGAAGAAGCACCCCTAAGAACACATGATTTTGAATGAAATATTTATGCAGATGAAGAGATTTCTCCCTTCTGAGAACCTGATTCACAAGGGAAAGACACCTGGATTTATTAGCTTGGGATCAAGGCTTTAAAACCTCCCTTGATAATCATGAACACAGGGTCTCATTAAGGCAGAAATCATCCCTTTTACCCAGCAAAAATCAGCATTTGCACTAAGCTTTGCACCCACCTTCATCGTCAACACAGTAAAGTTCAGCCTCTACTGCTGACATGCAGCCCTCCAATGTCTACTTGGCGCCTTGGGCTGCTGCAGGTTGCAATGTACCAGCTTTTCCCTAAAGCTGTAAGAGAAACCACAGAGCTCCTTAAATTGTCTTACAGGTCCTCTTAACAGAATTGGGCCCAGGATGCTGAATGCTCACTTCCTAAACCAGTGGTTGGACATCCAAATGTGATTAGCCTAAGTCTCAGAAGAGCTCACCAACTTGAATGAAAGTAACAGAAGACATAGGTCCTCATCATTTTCTTTCAGGGCCAAAATATAGGTTTTGGCATTTCATCTAGGTTTAAAAATTCTCTCTGAGATCTGAAAAAGCCTTTCTTAGTGTGGCACATTATAGGCGTATAAACAAAGTTAAAGTTCATATTCCTTACTTTTAAATTAATGTATGTCGTTCTAATGACTTGTCAATATAAGTAATGCAGAGATGAGCACTGGCTTCAAACTTGTCTGAAACAATGAAAACAAACCATGACTAGGTGGATAGGATAAAAAAAAAAGTGTTTCTCAGGTGTTCGTGGACATACAGGTTTGACTTCAGGATAGAAAAAGAAGATTGAAAGGAAAAGGAAACTACGAGAAAAAAATGACTGAGGATTTGTTTCTGCCACTGTTATTTATAAGAAACCAGATCTTTTATTGCGTACAATTAAAACCTGAGGAGCAATGACATTCTCTCTCATCTGAGATTTTTGAAAATACTGAATATTAACTTATTCTTAATGTGTTCCTTAAATTGATAAAGAGGCAGAGCTGGCCCCAACAAAGGCAACAGTGGGAAATAAGTAAATCATCAGGTTCCTAGGAAGGGAATCCTAGACACTATTTTACTTCACTAGGGCTGCATGCCCTGTTTAACAACACAAACTTTCTGTATGGAACAAAGGAAGTTTGATAAAAACACATACGCACACATTCCTCTCTGCTCCCTTATTTACACATTTTATATGTCAACCAATAAACCACGCATTTTTCATCCACAGCATTCATTCTGAGCAGAGTCATGACAGATTACTGCAGACTGATAAAAGCTTTCAGTGAAAAACTTAACCCATCTGGAGTGTTGAAGATCACCTGATTGTTTCAAGATATTTTTAGTAAGAATGATAGTTGGTCTTTAAATTAAAAATTAAAAATCTCCATCCTCTGCCAGATGCTTTTACTATCTTGTGAGGAACTTTGCATTTTTCCCTGTTGGTGATAACTGGATAGTTTGAAGCTTAAGAGTTTACTAGAAGACAAATATGGTTTATTCTGTGCCTGATAGCCAGTTTACATATTCATGTATACTTCTGCATCTTAATGATAGCACTATAAACCTTATAATTTGGTGTATTAGGAAATAATAATCTGGTTTAGGCTGTAGCAAAGCATAACATTATTATTTCACTCTGGAGAAAATACTGGGGTCAGTCTATGAAAATTTTTATTTTTACATTCGGATAAATTACTGTTGATTTTACCCGCAGGTATCATATCCTATAGGCAAGGACCTGAGCCTAATTGTACCAATAGCATGAACCAGTGGGCAAGTTTAAAAAGTGTCCAAAAATGCACTGTGATATCTGTATTTATTATTCCATTTTTTAAGAAGTGTTAATTCAAACCTCCAGTGATCCGTAGAAATAGGCCATGCCATTGTGAACTTTTCCGTATTGGTTTCCCTTAATTATTCTAAGGGGGACTTCAGCCCCGTCAGTGTCTGACCTGAAGTGTCTCGCCTGTGTCTCACCTGCTGAAGCTAACGGCAAAGCATCAGCAAGAGGATGAGGCGCCTGTGGTTTTTTTTCTGGTGGGTGCCTACTGTAAGGAGCTACCTTATTTCCAATGATGAGTCTACGATAATAACAATGTATGGGTAACGCTCTCCTGCGCAGAATTGCACTTTGCAAGAATGAGATGTGTTTCTCATTTCCTGTTCCCATCTCCTCAGACTTATCATGTTTCCTATCTCCTGTCACCCTTTTTTTTTCCGTTCCCTTTCCCTGCCTCTCCTGTGGTTTTCCTTCTTTGTCTCTACCTCAGTTTTTATCTAAGTTTCCCCCTAATTCATTATATCTTCTTAGTGGTCACATTGTCCTATTCGTGACTTGCTCACTAGCCCTGTTCATTGAAACCTCTTTAGCATTCCAGAAAATACATGGTATTTAATAAACTGCACTTAGTACTTCTGTCCTGAGACCTTGAAGTACCTCAAATACATAGTTAAATATCACCATGCTAATGCTAATTTAACAGTTAAGAAAAAGATCTGAGGGTGCAAAATGACTCATTTTTAGGCCAGAAAATGAATCAGAGGCAGAACTGGGAGCAGAAGCACAGACTTGGGGTTTTTTGGCCTCCATTCGCTAACTTTTGCTGCCCTATGTCTGCAGTGACTTTCATCTGAAGAGCTCAATATACATTCAAGTAAAGTCCAAGCCTCTAAGAAGTAGAAAGCATTGTATTTATCTATATCTGTGCTGCACCTGTACAGAAAGATTTATAACTTGTATATATTATAAGGGCATATTCAGAGTCAATGGTAAGCAGATCCCTTGGTCAGAGATGTGATGATGGTTCAGACTACCTTGGTTTGTTTCTTCACTGCAACACACAAAAACCACAGTCGTTATTCAGTTCCTTTTCTGTTTCTTGCATTATCCTTTACAGTATATTGCCTCTGCAATTCCACGTTACCAGCTGCGCACATTCTTTGAGGTCCAAGTCTTCATACTTAATCCAGAGTGCATGAGCGCTAAGTCTGTGCTATCGTACTGTCTGAAGTAATGATAATTAGAAATTAGGCAACTATTTTTGGCTTAATTTTATCTTTAGCATCAATATTAAAACGTAAGATAAATTTAAAAAGTAAGCTCTCAGAAAACAAGTCTTCTGCAGAAAATTACTGAAAAATTAAACCCATTCCCTAGCGTTTTAATCAATGCCTGGAAAAAAAACCATAATTTGATACAAAGTTCTATTTAAGTTCACTATTACATTTCCCAGTTAGTTTAAAAATGCTGTAGAAAGTCTATTATAGTTTTCTATTACATCCTACATGATGATATAAGATCTCCTACAAAGTGAACTAGCAACCTTTGCATATCAAAATGCATATCTGAATGGATTTTTATCCAATGGGCAGGTATCGCACAGATTCTGAAAACAGTAAGAAAGCAGGTAAAGTTTTATTTCCATAGTAGTAGATATTTTGCTGTCCAATATCTGCACAGCTGAAAGGATATTCTTCATCTTTTCAAGCATTAAAGAAATGATGAATAATTCATTTCCAGAAGTATTAACCGTACAAAAATTTATGAAAAAAAAAGAGAATTTCTTTTATTAGTTTCCCAGTTTGAAGACATTTCAAAATATTTGTGAGATACAAATTTTACAAATGTAATGTCCTTGGGAAATGAAACTTGTTGCCTGCTTCCCTAACCAGACTTGACTCTTCGTTTATTTTATGTATTATTCAGCTTCTGCCTACTCTATCCTTATTGAAATAAATAGGTGAAATTTCTGAATAGTGATGGAATGGTTATTCTTAATTATTATTGGCTATCACAAGATTTTAAATCACTACTGAATCTTGGATTACTTTATAGTATGTTTAAAAACTTTGGATAGGAGGAAGAGATGGGAGAGAGAAATAATGAGGCTTTAAACTATTTTTATTTCAAGGCCAAAAGTGAAAATTTATTAAAAAAATGAAAAGGGGGGGGGGGAATCTAGTTTTTGCAGCTTTTCCAGCTAGTCTGCATCTTGGCAGGTAGATTCATCACTAAGAAGACACTGAAAAGTTTTACCTTTGCTCTGCTTTCACGACATATCTCTTCAAAAGACTGAGTGACTTAGAAATGAAAAATCTTTGTTAAACAGGGTAACAATTACAATTTATTTCTCAGGTGTTTTGAGCTCCTTCTTTGACTTGCTCGGCACGCTGGTCTGTGAGGTGAGATTATGATACTTGCCACTAACCAGGCTTGAGACCCCAACCTGGTGTGAGGTGAGTAGTCTTTCTTTATTCCAAAGCCCTGGGAAAAAAAAAAAAAGGCATCTCAAAATGTGTTAACCTTGGAAGAAGAATCACGTAAAAATTTCAACAGATACAAGGCCAGTATTACTTAAAATAAACTACTGAAATGATCAGATTGAGCTCTTCATTCCTGCGGTGTTTTTCATGCAGATATAAGCATTTCTCTCCCCTCTGCGTGTTTTAGGCTTGCCACTTCAGGCAGCAACGTCCCCAAGGCAGGGATCGGCTCCCAGTGGGGCTTGGTAGGGTGCCTACCCCAGTGAGGCCCCGTCGCTGGCTGGTCTGCAGACACCACACCACCCTCAGCGTCGCCGTCTTTGCCCACACTCCTCCTGATGAAACCTAAAAGCCCTAAGTTCAAAAGGGGAAAAGACGGCAGGATGGAGTGAAACGAAAAAGCACAGTGCACAAGACAAAATCTAGATCATTTTAATGGCAGAAGAGGAGATGTTAACTCATACGCTCTATCCATACCTTTAATCAAAGAGTGCCTTAATAAATCAGGGCAATATGGGGGGAAAGTTGTGAAAAACTGGGAAGAAATTAGAGGGAAGGGAAGGGAAGGGAAGGGAAGGGGAAGGGGAAGGAAGGGAAGGGAAGGGAAGGGAAGGGAAGGGAAGGGAAGGGAAGGGAAGGGAAGGGAAGGGAAGGGAAGGGAAGGGAAGGGAAGGGAAGGGAAGGGAAGGGAAGGGAAGGGAAGGGAAGGGAAGGGAAGGGAAGGGAAGGGAAGGGAAGGGAAGGGAAGGGAAGGGAAGGGAAGGGAAGGGAAGGGAAGGGAAGGGAAGGGAAGGGAAGGGAAGGGAAGGGAAGGGAAGGGAAGGGAAGGGGCATGACAGTGCCTAGGAGCCAGCTCTTACATGGGGAGTGGGGCAAATTTTGCATCTTCATCAGAAGATGCTAGAGTAGAAGATCTGCCAGTAAAAGATGCTGAAGGGCAGTTACAAAAACAAATTACTCTCTGGCCAGGAAACAGGTGGAGCAGAGTCAGCGGCGTGGTGGAAGCTCTGCCTCATTTCTTCAGCTCGCTGTGGGTGGGAGACTGGGATTTAGTTTGCGTGGGAATTTTATTCTCTGTACCCAAAGCTTTGTGTCTCTGCTTGCATAGCCCCGAGGTGCCACTTCAAGTGGTTCTGCTATTACAAGAAACCAGACTGCAACCAACAGTCCTTTTTATAAAGGCAACTGAACGTACACTGGATGCTACTACCATGATTTTCAGTAGCTAACAACCTGAACTTGATTCAAGCCAGTAACGTGGAAGGAAATGGTACCATATCCTATTACCAGTCCTCTGAGCCAGGTCTCCATCTGCTTTTATCTTAATGGCTGCTCTGCAAACTACTAACTAGCATCTCTCCATCATTCCTTTTTTTTTTTCCTTCTTTAGAAAGAAGATGAGGTTCTTCATTTATACTCATGTCCCATAGGAAGCTGCACTTAAGAAGCTCATTTTACTGTTTACAGTAAATCACACCACACAATTATTGCTTTATTTCTTTCCCTTCTGTATCTTCATCAATTTTATAAATTGAAAATGTATTGGCAGGGAATAATTGCAGTCTTGACATCTAACTTGTGCAATGTGTCACCAAAGGAAGTCTGAATTGTTTTTCTTTCTGAAATAGCTATGCAAAATGCAACCCATAGGGCTCAGGACTACTTTCTGTATCAGAATAGCACAGAAAAGACATATGTGATTATTATATTTTACTGTGATGTCAAATATGTATGTACAGATGGAAGGACAGTTAGCAGACAACAATATGCAATTAGTTATCAGGAAATAACTATTATGAGAAATTTTTCTTTTTTATCATGGTACCAAACAGCAGCAGTAACATAATTTTACTTTCCAATACCACCAAAAAAAATAGAAGCAATTGAAATAGCTTCTGAATGGAGGAAGTCCATGTTCCTGTCTATTTGAAAGGCATGCATTGTTAAAACACTAGAAAATATACACCTGCAGACTGATCCTGCCATATTTCTGTGAAGCTCTGTGAAAATGGTACAGTTTTCACTACTCTTAAAGTATCTCGGTCTAAAGCCTAGAACACCAGGGAATAGTTTTAAACCACACTTTAGGTTAGAAGACTTGCCTTTAAACTGACTAATGAACTCCGTGTGATGGCTGATCCTGCCTGGCAGCAGCAACATGGTAGGAGCTGCTTTGTGCTATTCTTAGAGCACTATCCACAAGAGCTGGGCTGAGGCTTGGATTCCTGCTCCCTGCTTTTACCCCAAGGAATGGAAAATACTGACTAATGGTAGACTCCAGGTAAGTGGATGAGGCAATTATCTGTGGGTTTTAAATAGAAGACACCTACCCCATGTGCTACAATGCCGTGTGTTTATGAATGGTTGGCTGACGGACTCAGAGGGCTCCTGCCGCGCTGCCCGTTCAGCATTACTGAAATGTAGTTACCTCTGGGGCAGCCATATGACAAAAGCCAAAATGTGCACAAGCTGTTGCAGATGAGGGAATTTTTTTTGCATGGACACCAAAGAAATACTTATCACTGCTATGGAGTCTTTCCAAATCCGTGGAGAACAGATCTTTAAGATTTCATCTACAATTCCACGGCTTTTTCCACAGAGAAACAACCTGCTATTCAGATTATTTACTTGTACCAGTTTCTGCCTAATTTTGTAACTAATGAGAGAACACCCTGAGCCTGTCGCTGCAATCTTTAAGCGTTGCAGAGATTAATGAATTCCTTTTCCTCGTTGTGAGAGAGGAAGAAGTTATAATCCCTACTCTCAGAGGGGATGAACTGCTGCTAAAAGCTCAAGATTGAAATCCTCTGAGATGTCTGACTTGTGTTTTGGAAATCAGTGGAGGTTAGGGGTACCAAAAGAGGAGTGAAATCCCTCAAAGGCTTTTGGACCAATTGGCTTTCTCTGGACTATGGCAAAGCAGAGAACTAAATCTAGACGCTCCCATTCTGTGCCTTAACCAGGAGGCCATCCCTTTTCTCTAACAGTAAAGGATGATGAATTGGATCAAGCAGGATATAAAACAGTATTACAACCTCAGGCTGAGTCATAGGTCAACTTTGCAATCAACTCAAGGCCACTTTACTTGGTACCTTCCTTATGTTTCTGGAAAATAGAATGGAAGATAAAAATATAAAGTTACACAGGATTTTTTTTAAAAATATTTTTGTTAAAATTATTTAACTTGGTTTACCACTTCTAATGTTTGTGACTATACTGCACAATTGCAAAAAACCCCCAAACATTTTATTGGAAATGAAACTTCCCAATAAGAGGCTGGCTTAGTTGACTAAGTTCTACATTTGATTTTTATCCTCAGTCTAATGAGCCTCACAGTGACTGGAGGTATATGGCATCTTGTCGAACCAAGTACAGTAGAAGTACTGTAAACCTATTTTTTCTCCTGAAGGTACAAGACTTTGGGTCACTTTGTCCATAAAATATGCTAGAAGCAAAGTGATTCTGTCATTTTCTTATTGTAAGATACATCCAACCTACACATCTTCCTAAATGCAGCCTGGAGGATGATGCTTCCTCTTCAAGAGAGGATATTGCAAGGAACAGATAATACCACTTGCAAAAGAGGAATCTACAAAACTCATATACATCTGCATTATGGAAGAAAAATCACTCCCACTTACTTCTGTTAACTGTGCTAATTGCCAGTCTAGTCACCAATCTTCCAGACAAGCTTGGGGAGGTGGGGGGTGAAAAAAGAGCTTTTGTTATGCCTGATTCTTTCAGCTCAAACAATGCAGCTTTATAGCTAAACAATTATACTTGTACAGAAACATGATGGTAAACTTCCTTATTGCCCATAACTCTTTTCAGGTACTACATTCACAGGGAGAGTGTGGCAGCAAAAACAGAAGCTTCTGCACAGAAAGAAATGTCACCCTCGGCAAGTTTGCTGATGACACCAAGCTGTGTGGCACAGTCGACACGCTGTAGGGGAGGGATGCCGTCCAGAGGGACCTGGACAGGCTTGAGAGGTGGGCCCATGCCAACCTCATGAAGTTTAACAAGGCCAAGTGCAAGGTCCTGCACATGGGTCAGAGCAATTCCAAGCCCAAATACAGGCTGGGTGGAGAATGGATTGAGAGCAGTCCTGAGGAGAAGGACTTGGGGGTGTTGGTTGATGAGAAGCTCAGCGTGAGCCAGCAATGTGAGCTTGCAGCCTGGAAGGCCAACCGTATCCTGGACTGCATCAAAAGAAACATGGCCTGCAGGTCGAGGGAGGTGATTCCGCCCCTCTACTCCATTCTAGTGAGACCCCACTACATTATAGCGGCCTTCCAATATCTGAAGGGCACCTACAAGAAAGCCGGAGAGGAACTTTTTACAAGGGCATGTAGTGATAGGACAAGGGGTAACTGCTTCCAATTGGAAAAGGGTAGATTTAGATTAGATATCAGGAAGAAATTTTTTACGAAGAGGGTGGTGAGGCACTGGAACAGATTCCCGTGAGAAGTTGTGGATTCCCCATCCCTGGAGGTGTTCAAGGCCAGGCTGGATGGGACTTTGAGCAACCTGGTCTAGTGGGAGGTGTTCCTGCCCATGGCAGAGGGATTGGAACTAGATGATCTTTAAGGTCCCTTCCAGGCTAAACCGTTTTATGATTCTACGACAAACTGTGGACCTGCAGAAGAAGAGCTCAACCAGCACTGAACATTGGGAGACCTGGGCGCCCTATTGCAGACTCTGACAGACTATGTTAATGATTTGGACTTTTCTGCCAGTGTCCAGAGTCTCCAAACCCAAGGTTTTTTGAAGAGGTCTTTCATGCATTGGCAACATTTGACCTATATGGACCCAGCTGATTTAGAACTCAGGATGAAAGATTGCCAACGGCAAGATGGTGGCACCAGGTTGTATGTTTGCCGTGTGAAAGAGGAATGAGTTCAGACCGAACACTTGAACTTCACCTGATTTCCTTGTTATCTTAAGCAGGCCTGGAGTCTCTTTGTAAGGACTAAAGTGCAATGAGGCCAAAGAGGATACCGCTTCTCAATCTCAGCCTTAAGTTCTAACCTATATATTTTCCATATTCTGAGGATAAGGCTGAGTGAGGAACACTGACAGGAAAGTTTGTGAACCACGTATTGCATTGCACTCACACTCTCACCACAGAACCTTTCTCTGGCTCTGTGGGAGAGATGGACAGTCGGGTCTTCTGAACTTGTCACACAGGTCTTTCCATTTTCTCCCTGTCCTGGGAACGAGGGCCCCAACCACAGGCTACTCTTCACTTCCCGCAGGAAAGTCACCGGCCTCATCCTCCCACCCACCCTCCAGAGATGAGCTCAATGGTTAGAGCCTCTGAGGGATTTTTGTAGCATTTTGACTGACTCAGGCCAAGGTGGTATACACTGATGATGACAGTAGTCATGAGATGATAGTTACAAAATATTTCTGCATTTTTCTCCTCGCTTGACAAGACAGTGTGTTGTAAAACACATTGCCCATGTTTTCCTGTGTAGGTGTTGTAGTGTCTGGTGCAGCGTACTCTAATCCATGTCTCCAGGTGTCTTAAAGCTGTTCAACCAGAGGGCAGAAGGCATTTTGCTCCTGAAGAATTTCAAGCCATTTCCTCTTTACTCCTGACCCAAAGGAAGAGTAATGCGAATGCTCTGAGGCTGCTTTAAATTATGCAGGGACAAAAAAAGCCCCTGAGCAGCCTAAGAATGCAAAGGGTAAGAGAAGATAACTTAAGCTCTCTCGGTTTCAGCCCTTCTCAGCTGCATTAAGGGTACCTTGGTGACAGCTAAGTTTGTGACTCTTGGTAATTATCTTGGCCATTTTCATGCCGTATTGGCTTATAATAACAGAGGTGTCATGAGAACAAATTCTGTTGTGACAGACTCTGATTTTAAGGATCTGTATCCCCTGCAATATTAGATATGGACACTAGATACTATAGTCCTATAGAGCTCGCTGGCAAGATTTTAAAGATCAAATTCAAATTATATCCCTGATTTGCCTTTCAGATTGAACTCAAACGTGAATCCAATCCAGGTCTCAACGTGAAGCATTCAGCCCATTTGGAGACACTGAAGTCCACCAAAGTAAACATTACCTGACATGCAGTTTGATTAGGGTTTTTTACTATAGCAGATGACAAATCATCTGGGAGATTTTGCTCACAGTCAAAAGCAAGCTAACAAAGATAATGTTTTATAAAACACTTAGAATTGTATAACTTGCCAAAAGTTTCAGTAATGGAAGATGACTGAGTCTGGTTTCTTTCTTTCACAGATTGCCAGGTGTCTCCTCACACACATGCAGACTGGCTGCGTTATTTGAAAATATTTTTGAACAGGAGAAAGATAATTTTTTCTTTCTTTTAATATCTTTATCAAATTTTATCAAACACTCCTCTCTTTGCTAACAAAATATAATGAGGGTTACTTTTTAAAATAGATTATACAAAAGGATTCACTTCAAAAGTTTAAGAAAGGCTGTTTTGGGAAGATGATTTATATTGTCCAAAAAAGACTCCATTAGTATAAGACTGTATTTTTTCCCTGTAGTGCATGAGCTGCTTGGTGGTAATTAGACAAAGAGAACAAAACACCAAGCCAATATGCAGGTATCTGCAAACCCTTGAAATGACCTAATGTATGTAGCAACCTGCAACGGGGAAGGAGACGGGGCTGCAGGAGTCTTTGCAGCATCACTCTCTTTGCTGGTGGCTTGAGTACTATCCGCCAAAACAACTCCACACCTTTCTCTTCACTCAGAGCCAGCTCAGGCATGGAAACAGCCTCTCTCATTACTATCGCTGGGCACGCACTGCAAGCAGCGTCCATCAGATGTGACAAGGGCCAGGCTGAGCCCGGCGTTTTGCTGGGTTCCTTTGGCATAACAGAGATCGGGACCCTATGGCGGGAGGGCTGACTGGGAGGTGAATGCACAAGGGGCCCAGGGAAGCTGCAGCTTACCAGAGTGGACATTGCTGACTGTTGAGGGGATGCTAGTACGATGGCTACTTAGGACATTTCTGCCATGGCAATTGATTGCGTACAGTCATCAGTACACTGATAACGGTAACCCTTGGTTTTGTTTCTTCAGGATAAGGGAATCCCACTTTCCAGAGTGTAGGGGAGAGCAGGGTGAGTTGGTGGAACCCTGTGCAATTTACCAAGTCACTAGAGAAATAATAAAGTAACGCATCTACTATCCATTTGGATGGGAAGATCCATGGACACAGTTATTGACCATGCAGGTGTTGAAACTACATGAAGTGCTGCACGATGGGACCAAGGCAAAAGCACATGCCAGGGATGACTAGACAGGGAGCCTCGCTCCATTTATTGGACAAATGTTTCACATAACCAACACGATTCCTAGTGGCCAAACCTCTCTATGAAGCAAATATAAAGCAAATATGAAGCAAATATGTTATGGCCTGGGAGAATTAGGTTTCAATCCTAAATACGGAGTGAGGAGAAAAACCAAATCCAAATCATTTGTGCTTTCCAGCACTAGAGTCAATAGGAAAAGCAGGTACAAACACAGCTGAGGTCACGAGAACAGAGTGCCTGCTACTTCCTAGGGCTGTGCCACTGGGGAATGCCCTGATGGCCAGGGAGAGCGTGCTTGCCACTTTCCTCTCCGTCCCCCATCTCTCCCCTGTTCTCTGCTTTGTTGTAGTTCCTCGCTGCAATGGTTTCTTAACAGTTTACCACTTTAGATAAATTCCTGGAAAAACGTTAGGGTTTAGTGTTGCATGAGCTTTTCAGCCTGGTGTGCACCACAGAGTATGTTAATTCTGATCAATCAGGGACGGAGGAGGAGGAAGCAACAGTGCACGCCTTCCCGCATTAGCAATGCTGGGATTACGTGTAAGGTCTTGATAACACCATTCATTCTTAAAGGGCCACTTTTTGTCAGTCTGGTCACGGCAGCTGGCCATGAAAGCAAAGGATTTGGGTCTGGGAACCTCCATACAGGGTCTTTGTCTATACGTTATAAACAATTTCCAACACTTGCTCCCCAGCGTGATTTTTCCATGACCTTTTTCCCTTTGTGCCTGCCCTCAGCTATACAGAGAGATATATATATTCGGACCCTGTGCGATGTCCATCTTTTCTTTGCCTCCTTGGCTTTTTAAGTAACCTTCCGTTTGGGATCTCCTGCCAGCAGCACTACCTGTACCTTTTCTCTCACCTGCTTGTGCTTGAGGTTCTCCGTTCACTTGCTGTGCTTTAGCCACAGAAATAAACATAAAGAAGGCAGCAGGGATTTGCTTTCTTTGAGCTGCAGTAAAGCACCTGCGTACTGGAACTCACTGTCTTTTGCTGTCATTTTATGCCAATACAAACGTGGTGCACGTGGTAGGGTTTTACCCACTTAAAAACAAGCACCTGAGATGCAGAACAAGGAAGAATGAGGCAAAGAATTTAATCCCTGCTTGTTTGTTACTTGGGAGGGGCAAGTGAGGTGACTTTATAACAGGTGACGATTACAAGCCAGGGACTAGGTATGTTTTCTCAGTGAAAACACTGCTGTTGCTTTGCATATCCAGCCTTAGGACAACTCCTTAGTCTGCTGATACTCTGCAGGCAAAGTTAGCATTCATAAAACTTTTAAGTCTTCGGTACTTGATCATTGTTTAAATAAAGCACTTATAATAAAAGGAAGTAGAGGTTGATGTGTATAGAATAATTTCAGCATGGTTTCTCATTCTTCCTTTTTCCTCCCATTGTTTATTGTGATCCTTTTCTATGTTGAGCTTGGGTTATGCTGTAAGATCCTTTAGTTGCTTAAAATGTTGTGGGTGCTTATTGTTATACATAAATATATGGACCAGGCTTACACTGGTGAATAGCAAGTGCTGTCCCAGTATGGTGGAAAATAGTAATTGGGTGTGGAAGAACACCGGTTCAGAGGACTGGAGCCAGTAACACTATCTTCCCAGGGACTGCGGTGCTTCTGATAGAGCTCCCCACACCTCTCCAGCATTTGTCAAATATGCTACCCCTACAGCAAGTGAGAGCACAACAGAGTCAGGGAGAGTTTCTTTCTTCAGTTAGTATTTATCTTGCAGAGACAGTGGAAAATCTGGTTATCCAACTGGTAATAACACTACAGCTCCCGCATGCTATTCTTCTCCACTGCACCAGACTAAATCTGGCTGGTTTCAGTGAAGTTACTCTTATTTTCACAGTGCCAAGACAGTACCACACTGTCTCTTTCCTTCTCAGTAGCTCAGTACCCTCTGAATTATTATGGACTCACACTTCACATCAAAGCCAGCAAGAGTCAGGGTTTTTTTTAAAAGTATGTCCCATCTATTTAGCAGAGATTCCTAATCCTTTCATACAGCTAATTTGGAAGAGCCAGACTCAAAAGGCTTCTGTGCTGTTATAAACCAATATTTTTAGAGACAGCTGTAACTTAATGTACTCATTTGGCTGCCTCTCAGTGTTTCCCATGTTGAGACCATCTTGAGATCCACAAACCTCCTTCAGTGCTAGGGACGCTGGTAGATGGCAATAAAAGGAGTTTTGTTTTCTTTCTCTTTTCTCACGTGTGTTAGCTAACAGGTTTTAGACTCCTGTTATTGACAGGACAAATTGTACTTTAATATGGTTTTGTTGGCTCACTCCTAGGGCTCATGTACACTACCTAACACATATTAAAACATTACTTGTTCAGCCTGCACCGGAATATATAATATAGTAGTCAAAATCAGTTAGCTGACACATTTGGAGAAAAATGCCACTTCTACTCAAGCCAAGATATTCTGTTAATGAGTTGAATATTCCTTCTAGCTCTTTCTCCAGCAAAGGGAAAATAGTTTTTACATTGTCCAGACCTCTGGCATGGTCTCACACGATGGGAGAGGCGAAAAGGCTGGCCCATGGGATTGTGCGAGGAGGTGGAGCGCACCCCTGCCCTGCAGGGCTGTGTGCTGAGCCACGGCTGAGCGCTCGACACTGGTTGAGCCTCGCAGGAGAAGGAAAGCAGGTGGCTTTGGCTGCAGCCCTGCTACATGTGGGACTGTGCTAGCTGCAGGGCCAGAGCCTCTCCCACAGTCAGGCCGACCACTTTTGCTGCCACACAGGGAGAAGCTGAGCCACAGCGCTGTAAAAGCATCACAGGAAGAGGACAATGGCCAGGGATACTCGGATGGAGGCCAAATGAGTGTGTCCTCCATAAAATGAATGGAACACAACAGGTCTGGTTGTCAAACCTGATGACAGTGCCTGATCCTATGGGCGCTGAAATTACTTGGAAGATAGAGTAGAGTAGAGTAGAATAGAATAGAATAGAATAGAATAGAATAGAATAGAATAGAATAGAATAGAATAGAATAGAATAGAATAGTAGAGTAATTAGGGTTGGAAGGGACATTTAAAGGTCATCTAGACCAATCCAACTCCAGTAAGCAGGAACATCTTCAACTAGATCAGGTCGCTGAGAGCCCCATCTAACCTGACCTTGAATGTTTCCATGGTTGAGGCATTTACCACCTCTCTGGGCAACCTGTGCCAGTGTCTCACCCCCCTCATTGTAAAAAATTTCTTCTTATACCTAGTCGAAATCTTCCCTCTTTTAGTTTAAAAGGTTGAACAATCCCAACTCTCTCAGCCTGGCCTCACAGGAGAGGTGTTCCATCCCTCTGATCATTTTTGTGGCCCTCCTCTGGACCCACTCCAACAGGTCCATGTCTTTCCTGTGCTGAGGCCTCCAGAGCTGGACACAGTACTCCAGGTGGGGTCTCACCAGAGTGGAGCAGAGGGGCAGAATCACCTCCCTCAACCTGCTGGACACACTTCTTTTGATGCAGCCCAGGATACAGTTGTCCTTCTGGTCTGTGAGTGCGCATTTCAGGGTCATGTCCAGCTTTTCATCCACCAGTACCCGCAAGTCCTTCTCAGCAGGGCTGCTCTCAATCCCTTTATCCCCCAGCCAGTATTGATACCAGGGGTTTCCTTGACCCAGGTGCAGGACCCTGCACTCGGCCTTGTTGGACCTCATGAGGTTCACACAGGCCCACTTCTCCAGCCTGTCCAGGTCCATGACCCGCCTTGGCAAAAGCAGCAGGTCGTGGTGAGGGACTCAGTTTGGATGTCTCCTGCCAAGCCTCTTCCCTCATTAACCCCCAACCCATGAACCCTTTATTTAGGGAAACTCTGAGCTATGAAACCAGACCTCTTTGCCTTCTGCCATTTCTGTTACTCACCACCATCTTGAGACCCACCCCGCCCCCTGAACTCATCAGTCCAAGTAGCCTCTGGATTGCTTGAGCCCCCCTAAACTAAATGTGTTTGGTTGCAGGCTTTTATATTTGGGAAACAGGCCTTTGGTATTTTCATCACTTTGTACTATTTTACTTCAGGGTTGGTTTGTTGTTGTTTCTTCAGCTATATTTACAAATTCCAGCAAGCTATCCTTAAGAGAAAGGTGCTTTTTACAAGTCTCCCATTCAGCATTCATGGCACAAATCATGGAAATTCCTTTAGGCTACACTGGTGCCAGACTCTGTGCCTCCCACTTTTATGTACGCTTAATAAAATGCATCTATTTTCTTATGACCAAACTATCTTGGTTGCAGTCGTATCAGGGATGAAATACAATTGCATTAGTAGTCCCATATGTGCAGTGCCTGATCTCCTGTTCTCCGCGTTTCTTTAGGATCTTTTCCTGCCTCGGCATGGAACTTTTTCTTTTCTCTTCAGCTGTTCTTTTCTCCCTTTTTAGCCTTTTTCCTGCTGCTTCTCCCTCCTTCTTTTCCCCACCCCCGTTTACACTTAACCTTCTGTTTCTCCTCGTGTCCTGGCAGGAAGGATATAATGCAATCGCTGCTATACAGTGACAAAGTAAATATGTAGCTCTGAGTAAGCGCAAGAGGGTTGAACAGCCCTTTTGCAATATGATACCGCATAATCTGCTTCCCTTCTAGAGATAGTTGCTTGAATGCTAAAGAGTTGCAGCTCCACTGCTTTTACAACTCAATAGTTTTTACTCTGCTTTTCTTTTGCTTTGCATAAAGCAGCTCTTTTACTGGGACTGGTTCTGGAGCTATCTTCCAGCCTAAATCTAAAATGAGAATAAAAGGCATGGGTTTGCGTTTCAGATGATTCGCTCGTCTTTTGAATGCCCGTATATTTTTCTGCACGTAGGAGGAAAAAGGAAAGCTGGATAATTTATGTGTGGTAAAGCCACACACACACAGAGACACAGGAAGACTTCTAACGCTAAATCCTTATGACTAAGCACCCAACACAGTAAGCATTCTCTTTACACAACTGCTGGTGGCATGTGGGCTTTTTAACTTTCCTGAAGAAAATCGTTAAGGGTAAAAATTTTCGAAAGAGGCTACATGACTCGGGGGTCTAAATTCCATTGAAAATCAATGGGACTTCTGCATGTAAAACTCCCTGTCGCTTGTGAAAAATCAGCAATACTGAGTGGTGCCGCTGAAGTGTATTTTATGCGTCTCCTACAAAGGGGTGCCTTCAATGTGCAACCAGAAGTTTAAATTATGGGTTAGCTATTTTACATAACCAGTTAAATATGACTAGTTTCATTAACTGCTTTACAGAAACAGATGTTTTTTTAATACCTGCGAATTTCGTACTCTAAAGGTACAGGACAAGCGCTGCAAATTCACCTGGGTCAGGAGACAGGATGTGGTTCTGGGTACATTTTTTTTGGCTGTAAAGCTGCCTTACGAGATCCTCTCCTGTCGTCTCTCGCATCCCCCGCGCTGTGGTTCACTGTCACTCTGAATTGTGCTGATACAACTGTCTGGGAGGCTGCACTGTAAACTCATCATTAAAAATTAGCCTCCAAAAACCTCAGGTTCTCTCATTTCCTTGACCATTTTATAGCGCAGCCTTACAGTTTTACTGGCACACATCAGAAAGGGATAAATTGCAATTCAAGAGCAGAAGCTTATGGGAAAACTGGGACTGGCAACATCTTTATTCTCGTTCCCAATCAAACAAAGTGTACATGGAACCTGGCTCTGAAGTCACGGCACCATCGTTACTCTTCCAGCAGTAGTACCATGTTAAAGAGTACCTACTCCCAGCTGTTCATTACTGCCTCTTTGCTGCCCTTTCAGTTTTCCAGGCTGCATGGTCACCTAGATCCACCAGCTGATCATGGTTACAAATGTATAAATAAATAGATAAATAAGAATAAAATACAAGTAAATGATAGGTAAGTAAAATACAGATAAGTATACAGATTTTACCTACTTCTACATTACTATTTTTTTTTTCTGGGGTGTAGCAAATGATGTGGAAGGGGAAACAGGAGCGGCTAAGCCGGTATTACTGGTAGAACATAAATCTTCATAAAAGCCACTGATGACAATTCATATTGATTTCAATGGTGCAGGTTGAATTCCTGCATTTTGCAACCTTTGCAATATATTCCTGGGAACAGTGGCAGGAGAGAGAGTTGTGGGGTAGAGAAGCTAGAATAGCTGAAAGGGAGGGACACAGAACCCTGCGATTTCCTAAGAAGGTGCTCTGGGTTTTATCTTTAAAGGAAATATCCTTTCTGAAACATAAGCATCTAAACTGCGTCTGCTATTCAGGAAGCATCTGAATTTACATGACCAGGAATGAGGTAATGTCTTAATGCAAAATAAATGCAAAGCAGCTTAGAGTTTCAACAGTTTCTTTCTCTGAAGATGAGACTACACACTAAGGTGTCTCAAGTGCTGAGGAAAACAAACTTTTAGGCTGTGCTGATTTGCACAGATTTAACAGCTGAAACTGTGCACCACAGCTACAGTGTGTCACACATACCAGAGAATAAAGTAAAAAATTATAATCCCACCAGGAAACAGAAGAGAACCAAATTCTGCACTAATGAAAGTACTCCTTTGTGACACCAAATAACTCTCACCTAGTAAGATAAAGATGAAATCTCATAGCCAAGGACCTAATTTATGGGCTAAGAGTGTCTCCTCAAAGCTCACATTTCTGTGACACTGCTTTTGTGAAACACAAGACCTGCGTTGTATAAGCAGGATTAAACCTAGAGCCTTATTTCAGCAGACTCGTAGTTCTAGTTAATATGGAGCTATTTCAAAGATCAGGCCCATAAGAAGTCCTACAGAGATGTAATCAGATGCAGATGCTAAAATTTTCAAAGTTAAATCCCTTGTTACCAACTCTGGGAGGAGCCTTAAGTATTGCAAGCAAGCACGATAAAATAATAAAATCCACAGTTCTTTAATTCACATGACACTGTCAAGCTCTCATTTGGCAATAAAGGCAATTGCTATCCCTCCTGGTTGTGAAGAAAAAAAATCTTGAAAGTTGAACTTTAAAGACTGCAGCATCAGCAAACAAAATGAATCATGGAAAAACAGAACTAGCTTTTGTTCAAGTTGGTTTTGATCTCAAAATTCTTAAGCCAATCTCTAGATATTGATGACTTATGGATTTTAAACAGCTGGAGTTGAAAATGCCTCATCTGGCACCAAAACCTTGTCAGAAAAAACACACGTGAGGTTTGATGTGAGGATGTTCTAGACACCCACAGAACTGTAGATGTTGAGCTTCCTCCACGCTATACTGTTTACTTAGATGCTTAAATATACATTTCAAGAACCAATGTAAGACAACTAAACTGAAAATATTGGCTATACTTAGCATAACTTAGTAGGTGGGAAAGAATGGAAATTTTATACAGTTTTTTAATATATGTTTTATTAACCTGAGGGGTATTCGATTTATTTTTGACATATCGTCTTTCAAACACAGCCACAGAAGCCACAAGGTGTGTTATACAGTGAAACAGAGGTTGGAAAGAGAGAGATGAATGCAATTATTTAGCATGATAAAAGAATTGGAAATAGGAATAATGTTATACGCCGGGTTCTCTGAGGCTGGGCCCTTTTCTGCATAGCAAACCTAGCGTGTTGTGGTTGCTGCCCAGAAACAAATGAAGGAAAAGCAGAAACAACCGAGCAAAGAGGAAAGACACTTCAGGGTTGTGAAGGCTGTCGCAGGACACGACAAATCAAAGCAACAGCAGGGAGTGCAGTACTGCAGGAGCGGAGTCAGAGCCAGGGCTGGGGCCAGCCCCAGCGAGCCGGAGCAGCGGCAGCAGCGATGGCACTGGGGAACTGGGAAGGGTGACGTGCCCCAGCAGCAGCCACAGGCAAAGAACCCCCGAAGTGCGGAGGTAACTCAGACAAAGTGAAAAATGGATGAGTAGAGCCGGTGTTGGCACTTACACAGAGAGTTGCAAAGTTATAAAAGTAGTGTGAAGTGGCGCACAGAGAAGAAGAATGGGAGGGCTCTTACTTCTTTTCCCCCAACAACAGAGCTGTCTGGCTGCTGTGGTTTTAAAGCCTTCAAGTTTAGAAAACAGTCATTTTGAAAAACAAAGAAAAAAGAACTTTATCATGGATGAGAAGCTACTTTTATATATATGTGTGTGTACATATATGTATATACATATATGTGTGTGTGTGTGTGTGGAAGCAAACACACACAGTGTTTGCTTCCACTGCAATGATCAGAGCTGTGGTTTTATGAGCTGAAATATTTTAGCAAAGAAATGACCAGTGAATAGCTTAACACTACAGTCATATCCTGATCCAATGTGTTTGAATCCCCAGCAGTAATTCCATACTATATTACAGAAAAGTAATTTTATAGGCAGGGGTACCTGCTTAAAGGTGGGACAGCATGTATGCATGTATGTGCGTGTGTGTGTCAAGGTGCTCATCATTTAATCTCTTTGCAGTGTTTTGTAAATGTACCACACCTCAATTATGGGATATGCAAACTTAAAAAGGCTACCTTTTTCACAATATGCTCAAGCAATCAGTAAAAGAAGACGGCCAAAGAAATATCTCTTAGCATCACCTGCCAGCACACAACAGAGGGAAAGAGAAGAAAGGCAAAGAAAGGGCCAGGATAAATAAATGAAAAAACTTATTTGTAAGATCAAGAGATGAAGAAAGCTGCTAAATAAATATATGTACTACTAGGCAAGTTAATGCTACTCCTGAGGAGCTTTATTTACGTGGTTGGCCTTTACATGCCAGCTAATGCTTCTAGACACTGACCTTGTCAGCAGTGTTTGTGTAATCTTTGAATAAGAATACGAACTGTTCTTTTAAATAATACCTCCAGGATGGCTAGACGAGAGTTTTGTGTGAGTGTTACACATGTAAACGGCCCAGGGCATGTTCCTCTTCCCACGGTGGGGGTACCAGCCCCTTGTGCCCATGCTATGGTACAAACAGGCACCTACTGACTCGGGAGGGCTACGTCGCTGCAGCACAACATACGGATCTCGGTTCATTGAGCTGGAGAGTATAGATTCCAAAACATGCTGTACTGCAACAAACCTAGATCTCAAACAGCTGGAATAAAATTACAGATGGGAGTGTGTTAAAGACATATTTTCACAGGGCATACTACAACTTAAATATTTCTTCTTGTTGGAGACAGCCAGGCCAACTGTAGCGAGCTAAAACCTGAACTCCCGGGTGACACAAGCCAAAGAATGCTTCGTAGTACTTTTTTCCTCCAGTCTGACCAGGAGTAAAGCTTTGGGTTTGCCAAACCAATGTCAAAACCCAAGTCATGTCAAAAAAAAAAAAGCAACAGAAAAAGAGCCATTTATAACTAATTAAATGCTTTTCAGACTAATTCTAGAGCAGAGATCTAGGCAAAAGACAGAAGGACCTTGAAGTTTGGAAATTTAAAGATGCTCTAGTGACTAAGGAAGCACTGCACAAAATGCCTAATAAAGAGATGAATAAATGTTAGTCAAAATTGTCAATAAATTGACTTTCAGGGCTTTTAGAAGCTCACTCTAACAGAAAAAAGCCAACCAACAATGCATTATTTTAATAAAAGGTAATAAACAGGATCCATGTGGAAAGCTTTAGGTATGAAGCTCTTTGAAGTGTTCATGGAATAATACACAAAAATCCACATTGTGTGAGAGCACAGCCTATCCACACACAGTCCGTGCTGGTGCCTGACCCTAGTTTAATTTTATGTTTAAACCAGCTAAGACCAGTACAGGTTTAACATATCACAGGCAAGAGTGAAAAAGAAAGTTATGATCTGCAACTTGTTTTCTCCAAATATCAAAATGTGCAAGGGGTAGTTTCAGATCAATTTTTTCTTTTCCAGCAAATTACTTTCTCTGTGATAACATCCAGCAGTGGAAAGACTAATTTTAGCTAGAAAGTTCACAGAATCTTAGAGAGTCACAGCCACAGTCACAGCTAATTTGAGGCAGAGAAAGTTAAAACACTGTCAAAATACAAATGCTTCCTTCAGCTGATTCATTAGTTTGCATATCATAACAAGGACTTTGTGTTCTTGGGTAAGGTTAGTGCCTCGAGGACATCCTGCAGATGTGTGCATTCCCAATCCGAATTTCTTTAATTTGTTATGCAAACATCAATTCTTTTTAAATACCGTAAAAAGAGAGACTTTTCATTGCAGTTAACAACTATCAGCATGAACAATGGCTGTTCCTGTGATGCTGCTTTTTAGGATAAAGGAGGACACCGTATTCTAAACAGACATTTACCCATTAATGAATGTTATATTTCTCATTAGAAGAGGTTTAATTGGCAGACGAACATTGAAACAGCTAGCAAGTGAACTCAGTAAGTCCTGCTCCAAGTCAGGAGGCCTGGTATATTTTGACACATTAACTATTTTTCCCCTCAAGGAAACTGTGAGCTTTAAAAACCCTAAACAACCTAATAGCAGGAAAAGTCCAAAGCTGGCTTGTATTTTCACTTTTCCCTTTTTCCTTGTGCATGTGTAGTTTAAAGGTATGAGGCAAGCACAGAAGTAGCAGCAGAATTTGGCAGACCTCAGAAAGGGCCGAAATTTGGGATTTTTAGCCTCAGAAAGACAGCTGTGGCAGCTCCCCTCCCAAGCAAGGCAGTGCCCAGCTGTGCTCTGGATTAAGCAAACCGATTTTGCTGGTGGTCTTGTCCGTGTTATTTCACCCAGGCTGTCCCGCTGCTGGATTTTCATTTCTCTGATCTGGGGCTGGAGGGTGAGGGTGAGGAGACAGGCACCTGGGTGGTGGGAAGAGGTGTCGCAGGGGGGTGCCACCCAAACCAGTGAATTCCCCAGCCTCTCTCCCTTAAAACCCAGCTACCGGCTTGCTGGGGGTCACTCACAGCTCCCCAACACCCCTCCGAGCCGCCCAGGTTCACCTCCGCCCAGGCTGCGCAAAGGGAGGAGGAAAGAGGGGTGAGGACTTCTTTGGTGGCCTCTGGGGGCTTGTTTCAAGCCAAATGCTTTTACTTCTGCTTTGGGTCCTGACTGCAGGGGCTTTTTCTCGAGGCGGCTGAGATGTGGCTCCCATCTGGTATTTGGTTTCAGGGCAGCAGGATGGACCAGGAGACAGAGCCCTCTCTTCCTAGTAGGGTTCCCAGGGCTTCCAGATGATCATAGGAGCATCAAGGGCCATTGATCTATGGGGTCCCAATCCATTTTCCCAGCCCACGTGAAGGGGACAACAAAGTCAGTTTGGCTCTCCCAGGGATTAATACTGTGTCATTTGATGCTGCGCACCTCAATCTGACTGAATGACCCTGACTAAGTGCCCTGAGGGCAGGACCTTGTCCCCTAAGCTCTGCCTTCAATGTACCTCCACCACCTGCTCACGCACCAACAAAAGCCAGAAAGACTCTCCCTGCCAGTTAGTGCCATACCCTGGATGCTGTGAGCTGTACTGGCCTTGTAGGCTTCATCCAGAGGGTGTCCAGGCCTCCAGATAATTTGCCAGGGAAATAAAAAGAACCCACAGAGACTGCCAGGGTTTCTGCTTCCAAGATAGCCAAGCCTGTGGTACCAGATGCTTGCTGTCTTGCTCTATCAGCGCTGCCAGATACAAGCACAATCAGCCGATGAGGGAGCAATGGAGAAGGCAAACAGACCCAACCCTGACCCATGTAATCGTTTTCTCTTTCCCCTTTTATTCTGTGGCCTTGCGGATAATGGCGTAACATTTCCTTCTAGAGGAAAGCGGGATGCATGGGAAACAGAGGCGCTACAGCAGGCAGATGCTGAAAGGGTCCTGACAGGAGTTTGACAGGAGGAGCCCGTGGTGTCAATGGCAGATCTGAGAAGGAGAATAGATGCAACTAGAACATGACAGGGACGCTTTAAGAGGCCACAGTGTGCGGATGGACCGAGCATTCCCACCTTAAGAGCCACAAGCAGGGCAATCCCCTTATGGTACAAACCAGGTTCCCACACAAAAATGAAAGATTTCATTTCATACATGGTATTTTGAGGATAAATTCATTAAATATTGTGACATGCTCACATTTTATGATAACAGGGACCTTCTATGCAGCAGAAGGGACAAGCACATGCCACAGACAAACAGCATCCTGCCACATTTATGACATCTGATAATGAGTTCTTGATCAGTGAATGCTGTCCAAGTGAGGAGGTCTATTTAGTTTTGGGAGTCAGTGAACAGGGACAGGCAGAAGCATCCACTGATCCAACTGTACACGAACAAGCCTAGATAAATCCATTGTAAGTAACTTGTAGAGGACATTTTTACTTGAGTGATGTATTATCCACTATTATCTTTTTGTCTCTGCTCCTGTTTCCTGGAAGCACAACTGCAAAAAATAGTGCTTGGCCCAAATTCTGTGCTTCTGTGAGCTGCGCTCAAGGCTCTAGGTCTGACATGGCACCAGGCTGGTCGGCAACACGTGCAGCTTACTGTGGCTGCAGTGGTCCTTCTGAAGCAACTTCTGCAGTTGTTAACACCTGGAACATGAAGACCACCCGGAAATAGTCTTACCACCTCAGCTTAGGCCATTAAGTGGATGTAGTGATAGGTGTACCTAGATATGTATGTATCTATAGCTGTACTACTGCCACTGAACCTAGTCATGGTTAGGAATTGATTTTCACTTCCATTTTCATGAAAACTTTGCATAATTGCACTTTGGTTAACACAGCAGACAAATGTTTCATTAAGTCAAATTTAAACCTCATTCACATGAGGGATTTGAAAGCTGGAATAAAGAAAAGGAGTAGAAGGCAGGCTTAATATCACTGAATCTAGTGACTGAATAAACTTCTATGTGAGGCTGGTTAACTAACTATTTCAAAAAAGTCCTAATGAGTAAGGACAGGCAGACAAAATGATATACTTAACATAACAGTTGACCAAAAGGCTGGTCTTCTAAAACTGTCTACCTAAATGCAAGAAAAGCAGAGGGTCCTAATAAACATGAATAAAAGGAGGACTTCCCGTGTTTCGTTTTCTGACTCGAGCATGTGCTCAAACAGCTACTCTTTTGCATTGAGAATAATTAGTGATATTCTTCCAGTGCTGGAAGAATCAAAAAATTTAAGGACTCTTCGGACATAGCGCAGCAGACACAGTGCAGCCTTGCACCTCTTAAAAGCCTGATCCTAAATTGGTCAGGCATAAATAGGAATTTGACCCTTACCGATGTCACCCAGCCGTACCCTTCCTCTGCAACAACAAGGCCAGCGTGGCACAGAGGTAGCCCAGCACTGAGACGCTCACTCCCTTCTTCAGTGGTGGATCAGTGTTGTTCCAAAACACCGACCAGCTGCTTTCTCTGTCTAAAAAGTTTTTGTTTCGCAGTGCAGGCTCCTGAGGCACCGGACTAAGCAGAATGGCTCCGACTGTGGCTCACAAGACGCCTTTTCCTTCGCATTCCCCTTTCTGACAATTGATAATTGGCCTTTTAAAATGCAAAGTCATTCTGCAGTCTGTGCCCTAGAGTAGCAAACCGTCTCCTGGGCTGGGAGCTCCCATTGCTCTGCTGCTGCTCCTTTTATGTGTTTCTGCGAATCAGTACGCCGGGATATTTCAAACTTGAGTCCCCAAACACATTTTCAGGACAGAAGGGAAAGAGGATGGCTGTCTTCCCATGAAGACTAAATGCTTTGAGGAGGAGCACGTTATAAAAGCTGTAGACACATTAGGTGTTCAATGGCAGAGCCACTTGTTTTTTTATGGGAGGCATAGCGCACGGAGGGATCAGGCAACCCAGGGACTTCGGGGTGTCTCCATTTCCAACCCACATCTCAAAAAGAGGTAAGAGTCGTTTCCCTCTGATTGTTCTTTCTGTCTCCACCCCTTCTCTCCCATCCCCTTCCCCCAAGATACAAACATCCAAGGAACACATTGCACGCTACTGGAAATGACTTCAAAATATCAGGACAAGCCAGCTGTGAGCCTGTGTATTCGATAGACAGGCTACAGTGCTACGCAGCTGATTTAGAAACAAATCCCAATGTACAAGTCAGCCAGCCACATACTGAGATAGAAACAGGGATATAAGGTAAACACAGTTCAGCACTTTCAGATAGGGGATGGAAAAACCACCTTCTTTCTGTCCATTAAAACTGTGTTCCCAATTTGTTCCTTCCCATGGGAAGTGAGAGGTAAACTCTGCTGTACTGTAACAGGCTAGAGTTATGGGCAGGTAATGACAATGCAAAGGCAATTTTCCTCTAAGAAAATACCATCCCCTGCATCTCTCCGAAACTCCATTGTTGAAGGGACACAAGCTCTCATATTAGCATACCGTCATTTCTTTCAAGAAAGGTCTGATGGGCCTGATACAACCCCCACCATAGTCTTTCCTGTTAATGCAAGATCTCGCCTTTAGAAAAACACTTACTGCAGCATTTTGAACCCTGTCTGTATTATTATAAGGCAAGTCAGAGTATGATTGTCTTTCAGTTAATGATGTGGCAGGGGGTGGCTTTTTGCCAGGGTTAAGCTAGATTCTTTTAAAGTTGCAGCCTTTAAGATCCACCTGGACAAGCAATAATTAAAGGGAATAGCAAATTAAGTGTATTAGGAAGGGGAAATGATTTACTAACCAGGGGGAGAAATAAGTTATTAGAAAAGAAAACTTTTCCTTTAAGCTGAGAGAGTCATATTACCTCTTCCACAAATCATTTACTCTGTTGTTGGTAACTGACTTTCTAGCTTCTCCTCCTCCACGAAAAGCCGCCTGCCCCACAAGTCTGCGGCTATTTCTTTCCCTGGGGCCACCATTCCCTGGCACACGGGGCCCATTCTGACATGCGCTTTCTGTTCCTGCTCAATAAGACTTCCATTTTTCCGGCAAACCTATTTTGGGACAGCGTGGAGGGATGGAGAAGAGAGCTGGGGGAAGCGTTCTCGGACAGACCCCGCGCACCATCCAACGACAGAAATAACGACGGACACCTAGACAGAGTGGTCTTACGGAGAGGACTCCCCTGAGGCTCCTGTTCACAAACCAAGCCAAAAATATAAAGCGGAAGACGATTGACTGAAATTGAAATGCAAGAAGTCACAAATCAAATAGGAGGCAGGCTGCTGTACTTCCCGATCAGATGAGCAAGCAAGAGCAACACTCGAGTCATCCCAATTACTGTTTATTTCTTTAAAAATGTTTTTTTCTGGAATGCATTATTGGATCTCTGCGCTATAGTTATATGTGAGACCCTAGTGTCCATGACAATTAAAAAACCCCGTGTTTATTAAAATTCAGTCACAGTGGCACAACATAGCATGCAATTATAAACACAAAACAGATGCAACACCATCTTCTCTATAGCAGCGAAGATTGCAATCTGCAAAATCATGGAAATTTGTGTCCTTGATTTAATGGTTTAAAATGCAGGAAAGCTGTTTACATTCACTGTCAAAATGTTTGCATTACATATGCTCACTGCCCCTGTAGTGGAAATATTTTTCCACTAACATTGCAGAATAAGCACAAAATGAAGATGCACCACTCTTGCAAACAAAGTGCTAGCATAATGCAGTTTCACCTCTGCTAAAACATTTGTTAATGACTCATCACAGTGCACTATTTGTCCCCCTTACCTTGGATCGGCTTCTTGAGAAATTTAGTATCATGCACATATTTTCAACTCTCCACTAATCAGATAGCCTTTTGTACAATCCTACAGACACTGTTTTCATGTCCTAAAAGCATCAGCAACACAGATTTTTTTTTAAGTCCTTTACTGCAAACTTTAGATTACACAACTGAATTTAGAAAAGGTGCAGGCACCTTACATGGCACAAGTTTAGGATCAAGTAGGTAAGTTGGATATTTTAAATTCTGTCTTTGCTTTAAAAGGTACAAGTGAGGATTTTCAAGTGTCCATACCCTTACACTAGAAAGGATTTAGGAATACACATCTCAAGGAGAGTCAGTGGGATTTTTTAGAATCTCTAGCTGAGACATCAGTGAACATACATTGCAGTCATAAAATATTCTGTTACCATAAAGTCTTTTAAATGCATATCTAAATGCATAGACGTAGTGTTGGTAATGCTTAAGTTAATTGCTATGAAAATCACAGTTTCTCACAAGTCCGCAAAAATTCATTAAATTTACATTGGCACTGTACAGACGTGCCTATCTTTTCTCATGTTTTCCTCAGTTTCCATGGGACTATTCCCAGGATTAAGCACATGTGCAGACCCAAAGTCAAGGTAGTTGTGTTTTATACTGGCTGTAGAACATGATTCAGACACTGTTATTATGCGGCCGATTGCAAATAATTTCATTCTACCGATAAGCAACTGGTGTAGTGGTACAACACAAAAGGCAGGTGTATTCCACCCAAAGTATGCCAGGTTCACTTATTTTTGTTGACTAAAGTGTAACAGGAATTGCTGATACGTTTGTTTCATCTTGTGCAACTAAATCGAATGTATGAAATACATAGAAATGACGAAATCTCATGCAAGAGTTTTCCGCTGTTAAACCTTATCAAGAAAAAGAACATTATTTAGTTAAAGGTACACTGTGAAAGATTCTTGCAGTTTTGTTTGCTTAGCTTTTTTACTGTGCGGTTTCTTTGTTTTTAAAGAAACAGAAGATGATTTACATCTGAGCACGTTGAGTGAATTCTGCAGATATTTTGGCTGCACTCAAGGCTTCTCTTGACTATGTTAAAAAGTTTGTTGTCAAGAATATTTACTAACACATTCTCAAGCCGCCATCCCACAGCCAGCCAGCATCTGTTAACAGCAATTTGCCTTTGGTTAAATGCAAAAAAATAAAGCAAACAGTAATTTTTCCTAGTTAAGGCAAATACTACTTGACTGGAAGAATCTCTCTCTACCTGGTTTGACTACGATGGTGCTTAACCAGGGTCTTCTGCCTGCAGCTTAGAAAATTTTCATCTAAGTTTAAAGGCTTGACTGTACCGCAACAACCTGGCATTACAACGTGCTTAAACTGTATTATCCCCATCCCTCAATGTACAAGATGGCTAGGATATGTGAATGGTTGCTATCCATACACGGACAGCAACATGGATTTCTTCTGTCACTCTGTTTAATAGGAATGCATCAGGCTTTCTGTCTTTACAACTGGGCAGCCACACTGTGTGTTTTCACTGTGAACAGCTTCAGTTAACAACTCTAATCTGTTCCTTGTGGGGTAGAACAAAATATTGTGGAGACTTTTATACTCCATTTCTGAAGGTGTCTAAACAATGTTCAAACACTCATATATTCAGAAAAGCATTTTTTTGCCTGTCTGCTAATGCACATGTTACATGAAGACGGCATATATGTATTGAAACAAACGTGACTCATATTTGAATTGCACGTACACCCAAAGTAACGTATTTTTAACGTATTAAAAATGCAATCCCCAGAGACAAATATACTGAAATAGATCTTCAGCTGCTCGGACTGTAAGTCTGTTTTTCTACATCCAAGTGAGCCACTCTCTGTCCTGACTGCCTTGTGACATTGCTGGTGGAAGAGACCACAGTGTTTCCAGAAAGTTTCTATTTCTCCTGTATTCAGTCATTCAAGACAGTCTCTGAAACAGAAAATACCATTTTTTTGAAAATTATTCACTTGTTTCCCATATTCAGGTGCCATAAATTGTAGCACAAGCCTGGGACTACTATGTGAGAGTACTTTTAAGTTAATCACCTTCTGACAGATCACAAACAGCCCTTTTCACATAGCATACGCCTAATTTCTATTTGTGGCATTTGTTTTGTTAGAGCTTTTCTTCTTAAATATCAGAAGATGCAAGGAGAGAGTAAAAAAGCGTGGGTAACATCTAAGGAGACCTGCACAAAATGTCTAAGATGAAACCTACTTGCTTTGCCGTTTTGCCACAAATTCAAAACTTAGAATAGGGTCACTAATTCTGTAGCCTTTCAACTACTCTCAGGGTGATTTATGGTTTTGTGCTGAAACGCTACAGCAAACTTAATGGTTTTGCATGGTTGAAGCATGAAATAAGGTGGAACCTGAGTATTTCCACTGGGTGTAGGTTGGAGTTTGGGAGAGTTTTGGAGTCCAAAATTTCAGCCAAATTGCTAAATTGTGAAGCTTATATTTGCATGTGGGCTTGGCAAAAAATCCCCTCATTAATGCTTTTCTGCAAATGCTACAAACTCAGTAACATCAAAATACTTAGACTCACACCACTTTCATTTAATTGGCCATTCTAAAAGGAGTCCAAAAAAGTCAAAGGCATTTTGTCTCACCAGTTTCTTAATAGAATGTTTTGCTTTTTCTTGCTCCAAATGACATTTCTTTCTGAGAGGATTGAAATCAAATGCCTTTTTCCTTTTCAAAGTTGGAAAAACAGTTCACAAGGCCTAAACTTGTTTGTTTGCTTGCTCGTTATCTTGACCAAGGTCCAGGAGGCAGGATCCTCTCTCCTAAGGAAATTCCAGAAGTCCTAGGCACAAAAGTCATGCTTACTGTTTCTGGATGGTAGAGTCCTGCATTCCTGGCATTATAGTGACATGGAGACTAGCTCAGTCTTGTTGTTGTCTACAGTTTGATGGTAAGGGGACATTCCTTATGGGGACAGTTGTGAGTTCAAGCCCTTTCTGACCTACAACCCAGTTTCCTGCTCTCTGAGTAAGTCCTGTAGTCCCTTGCACTGAAGACTGCCATGGTCTGGAGTTCAGGTGCATAAACCTTGGAGAGTTTCAAGTTTTGACTGCTAGTCATACAGAAGTGTGAAGCTGCAGGCCGCAGACTGCATCCTAAAACCAAGAAAGAAGCAGGACTTGAGATTTCAGAGAGCTTTGGAATACAGAAACCTTTCCACTCCCTAGCTGGAGTTCATTCACAGCTGTGAATCCTAGGAATAGCCAGGGGAACTACTTGCTGTGAGGTGCAGCAACGCTTACCGTAGTAATAACCTAGACTTTTTGTTAGTTTGGGCCTTGCCTCTCAGGTTTTTCTCAGCCTTTACCTAAGCAAAAAAATCTTTTAGAACCCTCGTTTGGAGACTAGTAACTCCTGTGCAGCTGTGCTCTCACCCACTGTGCATCCTTCCTTCCGTCCCGTGATTCTCAAGGAGCACAAGACTTAGCAAGAAAAACAAACAAAAAAAAAATTTGGGCTACAGAGATCAACTGAATTTCATGGGTAACTTCATATAAATCCATTTTTCTAGTTGCAAACTTCTATGATACATACCTACTTGTATATCCCTGAAGGCTTTTTGTACAGGCAGACCAAGGTCATGCAGGCAGGGTTTGAGAGCAGCCTTTTCCCCTCTGTCATCGAGAGTAGAGATGAAAAAGGTTCCTTTCAGGTCTCCACCCCAACAGCCTCCTCAAAACTCCGATTACAAAACTTTATAATAGAAACATAACATAATTGTTCCTCCTCTGTCAGTCTAGGCTATATGCATATATATACACATATATATATATGTGGTCAATATCGCATTTCTTAGCAAACCAAAACATGCAATCCTTCTGTACAATAATGGGGAGAGAAATTTATGAATGTGATATGATTATGTACATTAATAAATAAAACAATCCATTTGTAATGCCCAGCCAGATTTGTTGCTAAGCGGTTTTTATGCTGTAACACCATTCTTAGTCAGCCTTGAAAGTTAGAGCTTGTTAGAGCCCTTAAAGTTGACCAAGTCCTGACTATAATCAAACTCTAGCCATAGTCGTGCCTCACTGATTGAATACATGAAGAAGCAGGTCCTCAAAATAAAAATTGCCTACCTTTTCTCACTTCCAAAAATTATTAAATTGCCATAAGCAACCCAGCACTTTATAGGACAGAATCCAGGGATCATAAAAATAGTTCATGGATAGACAGAAAAGGTAGAAGCTACCTGAGTTTTAAAAAGTAAGAGCCCATTAAGGAAAAACTTATGTTTAAAGCTATAACTATACCTATTTATTTGATGGTTTTGCTGTAAATGTCCTCCTTTACACTCTACATAGCAACGACCTAAGCGTTCTCCCTTCCTTCAAGATGGTATCCAAGTAACAAGGGAAACTAGAGAATTAATAAAAATATAACAGGGATCTGATTTAAGTGTCTCATTTGTGTCAGCTAAAGTCATTTCCTTCCACTGCACAGAATGGTTGTGTCGGGAGAGCTTTGCTCTAATGAAGGTGGAGACAATATCAGAAAGGAAATAAAGAAAAATTGCCTAATGTGACATTTGAGCATAATATTTAAAAGCAATGATGTGAATTATTGATCTCACCTGTTAATAACAACTATAAATTTCTTCCAAAACAGCATTTCTGAAGAAAAAAAAGAAAATCTTCCTTTCTTTCCAGGTATCTTGTTGAAACGTTCGTTGCAAGGATAAATTGATCCTAACCTAAAGCAACTTCATGGGTGCAGGGGGATTTAAGAACCACGGAGTAGCTGGCAGGACAGGGACCTTTGCTTGAACTTCAGAACAACTTTGCCTGGTGAGGTCTGTCTATTAGTTTGAGTGCAGGTTTTTAGGCTCGATGACAATAAACTGTCACTTAGTGCTGCTATGTTTCTTTCACCTTTTGTTAACAGGATCAAGGATTACCTTCAAGCACTGGGTGGGACACACACACACACACACACCAATGAGTATATTGGTGTGTTTCTTTGAGAAGTGTAGGTAGAGATATGACAGTTTCTATGGTAACAACAGGACTTTTTTATTACTAACAGAAAAATAGGTGTTGAGGTAACCTCTTGTAAATTGTCAGTGCATAAGTTATTTCTAGTCTCAGACACTGCTTTCAATTAATACACACCTAATTTGTAAATAATGGGACTACCTTCTTTAGGAGTTACACGCTTCTCAGGTGTGTAATGAGAGGTGTTGAGTTACAGGTATGTATTAGGGAAAAAAAAGCTACAATGAGTCAGCGGAAAAATATTCTGCAAGGAAAGGTTTCTGCTTTCTGTAGGATTCTCATAGTATTATTTTTGTAACAGGGTGATTAATTTATTGTTCATCAAAAGAACTCGCTGATGAGTTGAAACATTAAGGAAAGTTCAAGTAAACATAATGAAATGGCAGCTTGATTCCTGATGATAGTTTTAGTTTTAATATAACATTAAGAAATCATACTTTTGACAGGTCAATAGCTACCATGACATCCAGACATGCTATTGGCATTATTTATCGTTAAGCATGCCATTTCATAGGCAAAATAATATGACCAGACAAGGCTCCTATATGCTGCCCGAATGGGGTACAGGAGCTGCCAATAGAGGAAGATCCCAGCTGGGACAATTCTCCTAGTTAGAGGAAAACCCAAGAAATGGTTCACGTGCGTATCTTTTCACAGAACTATTTAAATGCTCACATTTTCAGCCAGCTTGATGCCTGATGTAGAGGCTCCTGTTTCAACAGCCCACAGCTTTGGTAGGAATAGGGGCATGTTGAGACAGAAGAGGGAATGGTTGCAGTACTCTATATTCTCTATATTATGGGTTGCATAGCCCTCATAAATTGGGTCAGTCATTCCTATCAACTCTTATTCACATAAGCAGGGCACGCATATGTTCAAAGCACCCCAGGAACTACAGGTAGGAAGATGACTTGGTCGTCTTCCTGAGCGTCGAGGCTGTAATGTACTGTTTGATTAACACAGCCCAAAATGTGACTAGGCTTACAGAGATTTTACCCCTTTTCCAAGCCCATTGATTTGAACAAGGCTTTGTGCAGGCAACCTTGGATATGGTAAGAGTAAGGTCTGTAGCATCTCAAGGTTTGTAACTTGCCCCTTCTCACAAGCTTGCAAATAATAATAACAATAATAATAACAATAGCCTGTCCATCCTCTTTTTCTTTACAGAACAATATGATGGCTCCTTTGCCTCATAAGAGAAAGGAGTCCTGCTCGCTATAATTGAAGCAATGCCAGCTCTTCGGAGCTGCTGGAAACTCTAAACTGAGCAGCCACTACTTCTTAGTAGAAAAATGTTTTTAAAAGTAAGTCTCTGTTTACGGATAGTACTTATATCTGGCCCCATTACAGTGCTCTCTGAACAAACCATAGCTTTCAATGTGATAATCTTTGAGACAGGTAAACATCGTTATTTTACAGACACATGATCTTGCAGACACAAAATTGAGAATTTTTTTTGTTTATACTACAAAATTTTATAGGTCATGCCTGCATCCACACTTAATTTTGAAGCCAGATAAAATCCGGAACTTCTGTTAGTCAGGTTAGACCAGTTCTTCCAGCAACACAAGGCCTGCATAATACAGGTCCATTGCTATCACGCTTGTGTAGACGCTCCTGTGTAGACATCATCTGTCTCTCTACAAGCAGTTTTTCATTAACAATCCCACAATTACACTATTGCTATTGCAGGATTTCACTAGTTGCATTTTTCAGCTTGGAGATTTGGGACCACAGTCATGATCAGTTTGCCTTTGAAAGCCCCTGTGTGGTTTTGAAATGCCTTTTTTCCAACTTTGTCAGTTCAGCGTAATCATCCACACAAAGCAACTTGAACTTGAGTATTTGCCTGAACCAGTAAAATAAAAGATACACAAACCAATATCTAGACACTTAAAAAAAATACATTGGAAAATGTCAAAGCAAACATGGAAGGAAAAGAGGAACAGCCAGTGGAACTACCACTGCAGATGTGTTTGATGGTGCTTTTCAAGCCACATGGTAGTCAGGATTTTCAAGACAATTCATGAGATTTTAAGGGAAAGAAAGCAAATAATGTGAATTGGAACATCAGCAAGTGAATTAAGATGTCATCCAGCTGCTCCTGTAGCAAGCTGAACTCCTTCAAAATACTATGAAGTATTTGCAAAGGCTGATGTGCAACCACTTATTATACTGTTTAGACAATTCCTTGTTCCTGGTATCTTCCAGGATTCAGCATCTTGTACTTTTTACTGAGAATGATGGTATGAACTGTAAAACTGTCCTTTCCATGCATCACTAGAGAATGATAAGGAGTACTATGAGTACTTGCAGCGATCTCTGATGCAGATCCAAACAACCAGAATTTTGACCTTTTTTTTAAATTTTGTTTGTTTGTTGAAAAATGGAGTCTCATTTTGGTATATAGACAAGAATTTTTTCCCTTAAAATTGAGATACAGTGACTAAGTAAGAGATAAACTGAACAAGAAGCAGCAAATAAACAGCAGTTCCATGAATATGTAGCTCCTCAGTAAGATTAATAAAAGTTCTTAACAGTTACTGTTGGCCACATACTGCATATTAGGAAAGCATCTCCTGCTGTCCAGTTCTTCTCATTGCCATCAGCCACACAGAACTTGGAGAAGTTTTGGCAAGTGCTTTAGTGCTTAGATTTCCTAAATCCTTCTTCTTCCACTTGATGGAATTTCTCTCTTTTATAAATACTCATAAACATTTTGTTTAACAACATTCAACAGTCATAAGATTAAGGTTTTGAGCCCACTAACATCTGACCTAATCATAAGTAATTTCCACCACCTTTTTTGTCTGACCACCATACTTGCTTCTCCTGCCTCCCACCAGCACAGAGAATAGGTAAATTATTCTTCATTAATGTCCAGGTCCTTATGAGTCAGAGGAGTGAAAAGATGGCTGAGTCCTTCAGAACCACAGTTAGCATTGCAACAGCATCTAAACATTTGTATACACTGAATAAGATAAAATGTCTTTTTGTGGCTTTTCAGTAAGTCATGCAGCTTCCCAGATTAATGAGCGAAATACTCTAATGATTCATCAGTGCCATTTCTGTGTAGGTGCTTGGAAGGTGAAAAGAAAAAAAATCAAAGTATCTCCTAAATTCTTACCTCAGGACGATTCACTGAATCAGTCAGTGGTTTTCAGTTCTCTCAGTTCCCTGAAGCAAAGCTGTCTTAAAGGTCTTGGGTACTTCAGTGATGTCAACTTTCTCTGTAGTTTTTCCTCAGACCAAACAGATTGACAGAGAGTAATTGAGAGGAGTTGCAACCTTCCTCCCTTCCTCACTCCACTGCCTCTGCTCTGCCGCCTGAGTCTTGTCCTGCTGCCTTCAGGTGAGGAGGTTTAGGCGAGGTGGGAATGCTGCTTTCCACAGCTCAAAATCCCACCCTTGAATGATGGTCCCATACCTGCACCACAGACCGCTTGGGACTCTTTTCAGCAGCCCAGAAGGACCACTCAATCCCTTGCAGCTGGTCACTGGATACCTGGAACAGCTTCTGACTGCCGGTTCCTGCCTGTATCACACTCTTTTTGTCAGTGCCACATGAGCAAGGGGACCTGGGTCTCTGTCTCCAAAACTGAAAAGGCTCCACCAATCCTTTCCCATTCAAGCTGCTGAGTATAGTTTATGGTATACAATGCTTGAGTTCTGGTTGAATTAGGAATCCGAATGAAAAGAATTGGAAGACCTGACCCAAAGATCCAGCAGTTCTTGGGAGGAACAGAATTTCCTCACAGGGCAAAGCAACGCTTCCCAGAGATAGCCCCATGACAGCTCCATGCAGAGACGGTGGGAGAAGGAGGGCTGGAGCACCTATCTGACATGTCAGAAGGATCGCACGCACCCCAAAAAGGCAAAACCCAAGCAAACACAACTGCACAGTTAGCAACTGAAGAAACTTTTGAGAAGAGACACAGTCAGCAAGACTGTATACAAGTCCAGCAAAGATCCAAGCTGACATTTTCAAACTCTAGACACATCCTTGAACTACCGTAGCAATAGTGCTGAATCTCATAGGACTGTTGAATATAAAGACCTGCAAAGAATAAAAAACTAAGCAAAGAACCAAGCATGAGGTGCACATGGTTTTGTTCATCATGAAAGACAAGTGACAGTGAACAAATGGAACAAATTTTTGTGCTGCAAAAGAATCTCCAAAATGTCTCTTTCAAGATTTTTTTGTAGTGATTTGAAGACATGTTTATCTTTCTTTCATGCTTTTGGGTTTTTTTTACCCCAAAGTACTTCCATCCTGGAGTTACTTGTGATGGTATTCATATTATTTCCATCTTAGGAATTGGGGCCAACATTAGCATCTGATCCTAAAAATCCTTCTACACATTAAAGTGTAGTCCTTCTACACTTTATAAGCATGAGTAATAGTTCTGTTGGCTTGCAGGAGGTTTGACTAAAGGTTGCAGAAGCATATAGGTAATTTTATCCTTCTGTGAACGGAAGAGATCTGCTGAACCTTTTGAGGTTAGCTTACCCATAATAAAACTGGGTCATAGTCATCTCTTGATCAGCTATGCCATTTAACCTGGTACATAGTGATCTCATGATAGGATATGCAAAATCTTTATTTCTTAAACAGTCATTTGAACACTATATTCATTAAAGGGAAGTTAGCATGTCATTTTGTTCTCCATTTTTCCATGGGTCTTTTGCTGAACTGAAAATTACACCTTATTTTCCTCCATTGTCTGAATGCCAAACTGGGTATGGTTAGTGCTGGTATTGCTTTGAATTATGTGTGTACTAATCATTACCATCAAAACTGGTAGCATTGTGGAAGCACACAAAGTGGTAGACTGCAGGTAAAGATATCACCAAGCTGTCAATCATTGCTTAAAGGCATTTGGTGTGGTGACATTTCTGTAAGATGGCCACAATTCCTCTTTGCGAACACAAGTAATTTCACATGGAGTAGGAAACCCTGGATTTTCTGCCCCCTTCCAATCACATTTCACCTGCTGAAAAACTCTTCATGAAACCATGTAGAAACAGCAGTTGGGAAAGAGGTTTTTTTGTGTTTTGTGGTTTTTTTTCTGTTAATCTATAGAATCTGTGGGCTTTTTTCCAGGCAGGATTTCTGGTTTTATTGATTAAAAAAAAAAAAAAAGGTTAGGGGTTTTCGAGGATCTCTCAAAATTCTGGTTTCCAAACCAGTGGGGATCTTCTTCAATTGTCATTTTCCAAAAATGTGCTTCCACAACTACTGAGTATCTGGAAATTTCGGTGATCTGAAGTTTGCTAAAACCTGCTTTTAAAATTTAAGCGTGAACACTGAGTGCATTACGATGGCTGCACTCCCAGGGAACACACTTCCAATGTGCGTCATTTTCAAATTCCGCATGGCGCTCCTCTTGTCTCCTCACCCCGGTCTGCAAGAACAGTCTCTTCCAAAAGCTTTGGGTTTGAATTCGTTTTCCTCCTCCTCTGGAAAGCAGCCTTGGGCCTTTGCTGCCTTCAGGAGTGCTCCCCAGGACAGATGCAATGCAGCGCGCCCCTTGTTGGTGAGCAGATGGTGGCAGCCTGCGTGGGGCAGGGCTCTGGGCTTGCTCCCTTGGCAGGTACCAACAGCAGCAGCAATTCATTTGCATGATGCCGACCCAATAAATAAACCCGATCTTGACTCTATAATTCGGAGTCAATCAAAAGCAAGTAGAAAAACGTACTGGGAACGAAAGAAACCAAACGACAAGCAGATAGAGATTTGAAAGCTATTTTCTTTCGTGATTTGTTACAATAAGGGGGGAGACCAAATAAACGCAGTAGTGATGAAAACTTCCTCAAAAGTATGACCATGGGGCATTTCTTACTCAATCAGTTAAAACTTGTCTCAATATGAAATCTAAGGAGAGCTCAGTTTTTATCTCTGAAATAGTTTTTCAAATTATCTTGGCAGTTTCAAAGAAAATTTTTTCCTGTCAGAGTTACCAGAACGGTTAAAACCAGATTGAGAAAAAGCTGCCAGAAAGGCGCTGTTTTCTCTCTAAAATAAAACCAACCAAACAAATCAATAAAAGAGTAAGGTTTTCTGGGTGCACGGAATTTGACATAAAAAGCATTTGAAAGTATGTCCCAGACCTCAGCATTAGCTCTTGGCTCCTCTGCACTGAAGAAGAAAATCAACCAGTTTAAGAAACGCATATGAAATTTCCCATCTGGCTAACAACATGGATGTTTCTGCTCACTGTGACAGTCTGAAAATGCTGCTGAGATGTTTGAAAGTCAGTGTTTATATCTAAAAAGCCAAATCTTCCACAGCCAAGGTGGCCCTCCCTGTCTTCCTGAGATATAAATTAAGACAATAAAGTACATCTGAAACTCATTTTTAAAGGTGCACAGCCATGTTATATATGCTTTGATAAATGTCCTTTAAAATCCATCTTCTTAGGCTGATGCAAGTATTTCATTTCAAAGTTGTTTTTTTTCCCTCCATCAGGGAACATCTAATAATTGGGTTTAAAGCACATAAATCTGTTGTTTATATTTACTTGCTAATCAGCTTAGCATTGCTAAATACATGTGTCATGAAGGTATATTGCTACAATTTTTAACTTTCAAAGGCTTCAAGTACTTTGGAAAACCTGATGATGTTATGACAGACAGGTAAAGCACACCATAAAGCTGTCTGCTAGATACAGTGTATGCAGAAGCAATTTGCCTTCTAAAACTCTGAACATGATATTCTCTAATATTTCCTGGCAGATCTTCAGTAGCTAGAAAATAAGCATTTCCATATGTAAGAAAATATTCCTTTGAAATGTAGATTTTTCTTTACAAGAAAAGAACACGGAGAGAATTGCACTTTTAAGCTAAGGGTTCATTATTATTTATTTTTCTGCTTTGAAAAATGTTGTGCATTTCCCATACAGCACTTAGGTGGTAATTGCAATTCTAGTATGAGCTAAATTACTCTTAACAAACCTCCTAGCTGTCTTTGTCCACTAAGAATAATCTCTCAATGAACAAATTTTGGCTAATACTTTAGCTCCTTACTGAATACTTGGATTATGTTAAATTTAATACACTGCAGCATACATTACTGCATTTATCTAAAATGTAAAATATGTTCACAACACTGTCTTTCTGTTGCACTGCTTTTATAGGGTGTTTTCCCCTTTAAGGAAAGCAGTTTAAAATGGTTGCTAGTCATCTCAGTTGCTGCAACCACATGATGCAATCTATTGTCAAATTAGTGGGTGGCAGCAAGTGGAAACAGATTTCACCAGCAATAAAGCCCGTCACATGGTTTCATCTGTTCGCAGTCATACAAGCTCCTAGCCCGTTCCTCCTGTTTGATCCCAAGGCCCTGTCCACATGGAAGCTGATCTTTGCTATCTTAAACGCGACTGCTGAATAACAGGGTTCGTCCTCGTGGTTGGTTTTTCACTAATTGGCATTTTGGAAGTGTACAGGGAATTAAACCATTTAGCACAGAAAATTTTGCACATTTTTTTAAAAAGTGGGCCAAATGCACAGAAGTTTTGCCAGGTCAGAACTAAACTTAAACAAAATAGAAATAAAGTATTGGCAAAAAAAAGACCAAATCTAATTAAAGTCTTATAAAAGGTTATACTTCTAAAAGCTGAGCCTGCTATACATATTTATATCATGCAGATGAAAACTGTATCTTCAGTACAAATAAAGTAATCTCTCTAGCATTAAGTTAGCAGTAATCACATGAATCAGAAAAAAGATGGGGGGGAGAGAAGGTGGAGAACAACTTGGTATAAAAATAGCTACAAACTTGTCATGTAAATGGAAAATTAAAATATTTTTAACTGGAAAATTAAAATATTTCTAACCAGAAGCATTTTGCTTTTCTTACAGATAGTATTATGAGACTTGACTTTTAATTTTAAGTGCCATTAAAGTCACCACCACAAAATATAAAGCCAATCAGGTGTTCTTGGTTCTTTCTAAGTTTATGAAATGTCTTCAGCCCTGCCTGGTTCAGCAGAGCCAACAAATTCCAGGTCTCAGGGCCAAGGTCTTGGATTTCCACTTTCATCTTGTAATGATAATATGAGGGGGAGTGGGGAATGGGAGGCATAGACATAACAGCGAAAAGCTTGGTAGAAAACCGTAGCGAGGATGACAGAAGAGAGAGGTTTGCCCTACCCTTCTGTGTACCATACCTGCAAGCCAACTGAAGCAGTCACAGGGACTCAGAGGGGTCCCCCACCCTTGTACTACAGGCGTTCCCTCTTTCCCAAAAGACTTCTGGAAGACAGCAATTGTCTTGTGCACTAATAACCTATGGGAAAAACCATTTGTCAAGGAGCGTAAATTCCCTTCTGACACATCAACACCAGGGAAACGTGGTTTCTCATAGCCCCCTGCTCAGGGCTCGGTCTTTAACAAAACAGTACTGCATAACTGATCATCTGCAATATTGCTCTGCAATAAATGTCTATCCCAGTTTGAAATGAGGACAAATGTAATGTTCTTCAGAAATAGCTCTTGGCACCCTGGACATTGATTATTCGTGAATAATGTGATTCCCACTTAATAGGTTGGTCAGTTAAATTAAACATAAATATTTGTGCTGTCAAATAGCATTCAAAGGCCAAAGCATACATTTTTCTGGAGAGGTAAATGTCACGGACTTAATTTTTGGAGAACGGCAAGGTAACGTGCAGATCCATAGAACCACCATTTCCTTACCAACTATGGAAATGCTAGATACAGTGGACAGCACGTGTTTGAATTTCTCCGCCCTTACTCAGACCAGTGAATCTGGCTACAAAATATATCTGACAACACCTAATGCTGCATCCTCTATAAACTCTTTCCATTGAAATCTGGTTCTCTTGCAGTGCAGGAAATGGGGCAGCCTGGATAAACATAGAGCACTGGATCTAAATGTGGGTCCAGTTCAGAAAAGCTCTGAGGCGTGTGCTTAACTTTGCTTGAGTCTTAAACTCTGCTGCCGTTAAGCATGTGCTTAGAAGTTTTGTTGGTATACCTGCTAGGTTCACTGTTAAAACTACTTTATTAGTGAGGTAGTTCCACATATAGAAATATAATAAACTTGAGAGATTATACGAGACACAAGTCCCCAATCTCAGAGTTAAAGGTCCTCTTTTTGTGTATGTAGTCATTTGTGTAAACAGATCTGTATTTAATTGTATTTCATTTAATTTCAAACATATCTGTATTTCATGCAGTCATTCTTGTAAACAGATCTGCTTGCAAAAAAATATTTATGCAAGAAGATCGAGTATTTGCACATCTAAGGACCCATTTTGCATGGGCAAATAGTTGTTTACACATACGGATGAAAAATAGGGATACACAGATATGCAAGTGACTCTGAAATCTTGACACACATTGCCTTACAGGATAAAGCTGGAAGAAAGTCAACAGGCAAGAATTATCCAATTAAAAATCCACAGTTGTGTATGCATTTGGAATTAGTTCTAAAGGCTCCGCAGAAAGAATCTACTGCAGTAAACATTTCATCGTCACTAATTCTGTCCAGATCCATTCGAAGCAGAACCCCTCCTGAAGATTCATTAATACGTTTTGGATTGAGAGGAAAATCAGCAAACCATTTGTTCAGAAATTTGCCAGAATCAGGCTGATCTTGAGGCACGTGTAGTGGAAAAATATCAGGACTTTATTCGCTCTCAAGAAAAAAAATAATCAGAAAAAACAAAACTACTGAGCATTTGAGAGCAAAATCTGGCTCTTGGTATTTTAAAACAAAAAAAAACTGAACATGCACTGGTTGCTATAGAGAGAACCTCTTACTTTCAACCACAATTGCAGATGTGGTGGGGCTGAAGTGAGTATGTATGTCTGATAATATTTAACAGCTATGTAAAAGATGCATAAAAGTGATCTGAGATATTATTTTCCCCCCAAAAATTAGATAATTGTGAGTTATGCACTGACTGCCCAAAGGAATATACGAGCATTCCACAAATAACTGAGACTTAAGTAACCTTAAACAAAACATAACAGCTGGCCAAACAGTAGTGCTTGTTTACAGATAATACATTAAAAACAGTAAAATAAAACATGCGTTAAACAATAGTCAAATGTAAAGAATTTACACATAGTTGCCTGCTCTCTCTGTGTGGAAAACCATGAAAGCAAGTCTGCAGTCACTAATGAGAGGCGAAGAAGCGAACATCTTACCACTTGGTGTGGTAAAGAAAGTTCACTGCCAGAGTATCCTCATCTCATTCCCCACCCAGATCAGTGCCTTTTTTGTCGTGGTTAAGTCCCTCCCTCTGTAAATAAAGCTAAGAGCCCAGGTCTTCCTTCACACAAGAAAGGGCATAGCATGGTTAAAAAATCCCTGCTGTTTGAAGCTATTAATACATAACACTGAGATGGCCGTAGCACCGAGAGGGCGCTGGTGAAGGCCACATCATTCTAGGTGTAAGGCAGAAATAGGGGAAGTAACACGCTCTGCCTCAGAGAGTTTAGACTTATTTATATAGCCCCATCAGGCAATTTCTGTACCGTTTTCTAGATTTACCTTCTATATAATGCAGGCCCAAGTTCATTGTCAAAGTGCTAGTCTGTCAGGCTATTTTTATGAGGGCTTGCGCTCAGCTGCCTTCTTCAGCACCTCTTCAAGCCCCTGGTGGTGCCTGCTGGTGGGTAGGAAGCGTCAGTGAGTGGGACCAGAGCTGAGGTGGCCTCCAGAGAGAAGATGCAGTGGCCATGCCATGTGGTCCAAGCAGGGCTGGCTCACGCACCCAGAGCCACCGCACAGCTCTCCGCACAAAGATGTGCCCCCAAGCTTGCGTTGCTCAGGCTAACAAGGGGAAGACTTAAGAGAACGTAAATATATCTTCATAAATATATCATGAAGACTAACATCAGGGACGAAGACAGACTACCAAAGCTAAAAACAATTTTGGCACAAGAAGAAATGCCTACGAAATAGCCAGGGGATTTAGAATCTGCTTCTCAACGATCAGCATAGTGAGGTTTCGGAGCAGCCAGCCTTTAGAAAATAAAAAGGAGCAAAATCCTTAGGTACTTATAAGACGAAGCACAATCTGTTCATGAAAACCACAGTGTGCTGTGACCACCTGGAACAGCAGAGGACTGGCCTTGATGAGTAAGATCTCAGGTTTCTAAAGGGTATTTTCTACAGTGTTCAAGTGTTTATCATTCTCAGACAATCCAGGATTCACATGATGTTGACAACGGTAATATATTCTTTGTAAATTGCAATTGGATCTTTGAATCTCCAGACAGTTGAGAAACTAGTTTCTCTCACCTGTTTAATTAACCATGTCATGTTTTCCAAAGAGAATTAATTGTCTCAGTGAAGCAGTAAGGAGACTCAAAGGTTTGAAAGAAAAATAAATACGAGCACACAGCAGAGTAAACATTTATCCAATAAACATTTTCACAGCTGAGTTTCAAACTTCTCGTGTTCCAACTTCTTATATTTTATCATCTCATCCCACTTGGTCCTGGCACCACATCTCTTTAAGATACGCCTCATGGGAAAACACCGCCTTGGTAATCAAAACATTTAGACTGCAAAAGAAATATAAAACAATTCTCAAGGAAGTTTTATGGTGCAGTGACTGCTCCAAGACCAAATTGTAACTTTTTCCTGCCTGGTCCTTAACAATTGATTAACAGAATTGTTTTTATATCAGGCTAACTCTACCCTGATCAGATCAAGTTTTGGCAGATGTTCCCTCTGCATAGAAGCCAACAACTTGTTCACTCTTCTTCCTCTGACTTTGACTGTTGCTGTTTTCCACAGCCAAAGTTAACCCTAAAAGTCTCAATTTTAACCAAATTGAAACGGCTTGCTTTCTTCTTTTTTTTTTTTTTTTTTGCAACTGCTTTCATTTCTGCTTTTACCACCATTTTTTTTAGCATTACTCTGAGAATGGAGTAAACAGTTGCACGTGAAAAGGAGAAATGAAAATGATCTTCAGATAGCTGTTCCTACAGTGGAAAGAATTTTTAGTGTTCAGCTGTGATGGAAGACAACCTTTAGGGTATCTGTGAGATGGGTAAAGTGGCAATCATTGAAATGATGATGTTAATCATTGTCAATTGAATCCTGAGAGGGCTGAGGCCCTGAAAGTTTCTAATTCTCTGTAACATGATTCTGCACAGAACGTTAAAGGGAAAGACCAGCATTTAGCATCTAAGCTGAGCAACTTCTTCCTTAAAAAAGGGAATCAGGATAAGTAATGAAAAATACACACGCATTTCAAAGAGAAGAGCTTCAGTTTGGGGGGGTAAAGTGTACTCTGTCTTTAGAATTCTCCTAATCATTTTGCAAGTTTCATTCTTAGAGCCTTGAATATTTCTTAGTCTTTAGAAAAACTCTTGTAGCACCTGCAATTAGAAGCAGGTTTTAGTGCCGGTCTCCTCAAAGGTTTTCTAGACCTTTAGGTCAGATATTCAAAAAACAGACCAATATGCCATACCTTCAGTGAAGTCAATGGAGATAAGCCATTTATCATAATCAGCTAAAGGTCCCCCTTTGCATATTTCAGCTCTAAAGACCAGCAAATCTCACAGAAAAAAATAGACAGCATGCTGTCAGATAACTTTATTTTTGAAACCTGATGATGTATTAAGTATGGTTTAGCTATTGCATTAGTCAAACAAAACTGAAAAACACCTTCCTTTGGTTTGTTTCATTTTGGTATGGTTCAGAGTAAATCCTAAACAATTAATCGATGCTTCAATAATTCCATGTCTGTGTGTCCTTGATCTCATTTTCACTTTCTCTTCTACTCATGCTTCTGCATGTGTATGTCTGTATTTAAATCTGCTCCTGTTCTCCCTAACTAGATGGCAAAATTCCTACAGTTGCGCTTTCCCTGGTTTTCTGAGCAGCAAAGACCTGGCAGCCCCTGTGCAGTCCCGGGTGTCCAGCCCTTCTGAGATCAAGCTCCTGGAGTTAGAGGGCCTGAGCAATGAGGCAGACTTGAAAGACCCACCCCTTTCAAATTAACAGAATGGCAGAATTTCTCTTCCTGTGAATAAAGGAGGAGAGTCATTAAGTCCAAGGAGCCACCTGATTTTCTTTGCTGAACGCTACCCCAGTGCTTGGAGGAATGCTGTGTTGGAGAGAAATGCATTTAACCCCATTGGAACTGTGTCAGTACAACTGGTGGTGTAGCTTGCTTGCTCTTTTTGAACTGGTGACTGCAAGAGGCAAGGCTGTGATTGCTGCTTGTTGAACACCTGCCCAAGGAGATGACGGCTTTGAGCTTCCCCACCTCCCCTCACTCGCACACCTGCTCCCGGGCAGCCACGGTCTGGCCATCAGTAAAAGCAATAATCTCTCCAGCATGAGAAACAAGCGGGCTGCTGAGCCTCACGTGTACCAGAGAGCCATCGCAAGGAACTGAATATGTGATTTTTTTTTTTTTTTAAAGATGTGCTTATAAATCATTAAAGTGACATGGTACGGGCTTGGGGTTTGTTTTGCAACCTAGAATGGGAATTGTAACATCCGTATTTCAAAATACACGCTCACCCTTACACTCCCATTTCCTGTGGATGGCATCCAAATTTAACCTTTCATTTCTTGAAGAGCAGCGTCTTATAATTATTTGGTAGAATAAGCAAACAGCTGACTACAGCAAATCCAGGGAGCTCTTTTAAAACCATCGGCTAACATCAAGATAAGTGCATTTCAAACATCCCCCAGGAACTTAAAAAATACACCACTTACCTGCTACCAGCTGTTTCACTTACTTTTATTTTAGTAGAGCTGGCATAGGCTCATCTCCATCCTTTGTGACTCCCAAAGTCTGAAACCGGCCCCACCTCCATTGTGTTGAACCCAGTGGAATAAGGCAGGCTGAGGGGAGCCTACCATCAAGCCGCTCTAAGATTTCCCAGCGTGTCTTTCAGAGGCCACGTTATCTCTGAGGACTGGTGGCCAGGCTTCTGAGCACACCAACGATTATCAGAGCATCCCACCTGGTGGGAGACCACCATACACAGTAAGGGGCATTCTCCAGGCAAGTTAGGTATACAAAATGGGTGTCCCAACAGCACAGGCACTGGGGGCTTCAGTTAGGGGGTTTGCTGCCTCAGGGAATTAAGACAGGTTGCCTGTTGCAGTCTCAGTGCAACAGCTCTTAGTGCTACAGGTTCACAGCTGAAGGGAGGCCTGTAAGAGACAGGTTATCCAGGCAGGGCCACAAAAGTTCCAAACAGCAAGGCCTTAGCTAAAAGTTGGTCCCTGTGAATGGCAGCAGTAACAAACCAGGGAGATCTTGAGCTATGCATCCTCTTTAGGGGCTTTTGTATAGCGGCTGTGGCAGCGGCTCCAGCTCTGGTGCTCATAGGAGGAACGGGGAGGTGCAACCATGTACCTATCACATAATGAAGAGCACGTGCAACCCCTGGCAGCGACTGTTGAGGATTATAGCCCTCTTTAATTTGCACCCCCCTCCTTATACTCCCACAAATCAGTGCCGAGGTTGCCTGCATTGTAACGGTCTGGACCTGATGAATCGGGAGTCCCATGCCCAGCATGGTATTCTGAACCACGCAGGTGTGGAACCTCACACTTCCCCTGGGATGAAGTTTAGACCTGGCCGTGCTTGCAGTCAAGCTAATCCTTCAACTGCAATGTGTGGTGAAGATGCTGGTTGCTGCAGTAGGTAGGCAACCAATTCTTAAATTTTTCTATTTTTCCTTCTGGCTGCAGCTTTCTCCAGTGACTGACACAATGCACTGCTTTCTCTGCTGCAGCTACCTTCGTCTTGGCTGTCAGCAGGTAGGGAGGTGACGGCTGATAGATTAGATTTTGGTTCTTGTAGCCGTTGCTGCTGGTCACATTGCTTCCCTTTCAGCAAGAGTTTGTTAATCTTTTTTTTTTTTTTTTTTAGCGTAACTGTGAACATACAGGCAGTGTGTCACAAATCATGACGTACCCGTTCCCGTTTACCACAAACACCTACACACACTGGTGTGCCAGTAACGACAGCAATGTCTGGTGGCCCTTCACTGCCTCAGATTGCACTTCCAAGATTTGGGATCACCGCAAGAAATCAGTGGCAATTGTATTTCATTAGCAGGAGCTGCAGAACCTTTGAAAACCTCACTGAAGTGCCTAAGAGCGTCTTTGAAGAAGCTTCAGGACAAGCCCCCATGCTTGCAAGCGCTGGCCTAAATAACTAGGGGTTAATACAAGCTCTCGTGATAAATCTGGCTCCAGTGTTTAGGTGGAGGGTTTCAGAGGGTGGCAAGTCTGGGGAAAGGAGGGGCTTTCCACATTGGTAGGCCCATCTGAGAACTTTTTAATCCTTATTACTGTTACACTTTTCTATGCCTGCCAGCCCGCAAGAAGGTTTGAAAGTCAGCCTGACCTCTTGTGTGTCTGATCTAGATCCAACAGGGAATGAGATCAGGGAGCTGTGAGAAGCAAGCTTAATGGGGAGACTGCTGCAAATGTAGCAAAACAAATAATAGAGGCTCGAGTTTTTTTGTTGTAGAAAATACAGTGCTATGGCTTTTGGGTGCCAAGAGGCAGTTCTTTTAATAGCTACATTCTTTGTAATGCTGATGAGTGGCAATATAGAAAGATGAAAGTAGGAGGGCATTGTATTATAGTCTTACATATATTATGCCACAAAGAAAATGCGGTTGCTGGGTGGGGATTCTTCGCCCTCCTCCTGCTGAGCTATTCATACAAACTCTCCTCTGTGGATGGCAATCCCCATTCCACCTCTCCTAAATCCCGAGGGGTTTGCCAACTGACTTTCAATTTTTCAAGTGGAAATCGCAGGACTGAATGGTGCATTGAAGTATTTCCTCCTACACCTCACTGTTCCTTTAGGAAGTGAGCAGATATTTTTTTCCAAAAGATGTATGCCATCTCCTGGGAACAGTAGAAACTGCAAGCCCCTTGTATGGAAACCCCCTGTAAATTGTATTTGCCACTTCTCGAGGGCACTATACAACCACCAGAATAAGGTCTGCATAGCTAGGACTACCCTCCATTTCTAACTTTGTTGAACTATCCACATTTTACACCAACAAAACTCAAATTACATTTAAAATATAATCATTTACTTTGTGTACCAGAAAATTTGGATGTATGCCAAATAGTATGACAAGATAAGATTTGCAATATAATAATAATAATCAATTACAAAGTAATGGTGGAACTTACCATACAGTGATGTGATATTTTAACGCAAAGGTACGAGCACTGAAATGCAGCCCACAGCGTTACTCTGATGTGCCTGGTTTTGTCCTACAGGACAAGTGCAAGAGGCAGAAGAAAAACATCAGAGATTTATTTTCACAAAGCATCTTATGATTCTTCAGTGAACAAGAGAAGATATGTTTTTCTTAACTCATAAACTGCAACTTGCATGTGTCAAACCACAGACTCGTCTCCTCGTCACCCTTAGGCTTTTTATTTGCTGCTAACATACCATTAAGCTTTCCCCTGTCAAGAAGACACAACGAGGAATAAAACCCATGGATACAAATAAAGATATTTTTGCATTTTGAATTAACATGTATAGGTGGATGAATCCTTTGTCTTTGAACTGGCCTTTAAAACAAGCTAGTTATTTCATGTGGCTAGGTCCTTGAAATAATGTGCGTAAGCACAGATTCATATGTAAAAAGGATTTCTGGATTATGTTTGTTAAAAATACCTGCAAAAAAATCATAAAAAATAACTTTGTTTTCATTAAGGTAGAACAAGATCTACTTTTAAATAACTAGGGATGACACTTTATGCACATTCAATTTGCTTTTATCTGGTAAACACTATATTTAATCATCTTAATTACTTTCTATTTCTTTCAAAGACCTGAAGGACTTTGGATAAGAACTGAAATGAGAAACTTTTTTTGCAAAAAAATATCATCTGACAGTACCAGCAATTTTATATAATGGCACCAAAAAGTAAGTGAACAGTCTTCAAACAAAATTTATGAATGCAATTTATAAACTAATGTCATTGTTCATCCAAGCAGCTTCCGGAGAGACACCAAGTTTCAGTGGGAGATTGGGTTTAAAAAAACTTATGTGTAAATTGCTGGTACGATGAGAGGTCACTCTCATTCTGTAACCCAATGTCACAGGCGTGTAATGTCTTTTGGTTGATTTAGTAACGCACATGCCACCCTCGTATACCCTTGTCTGCTAAGGAAAGCAAACAGTTACGAAACATGGTCTTCAGTTTGAACTCAAAAGACTAGGAAAGAGAAACCAGCAATGACTCAGGAAGAAGAGATGACCGTGTCAGGCATTCACATTGACTTGCAGCTGAGCTTCAGCAGAGGTCATCTCTTAACTTCCTGAAGTCAAGTCAGGATACTCCAGTGCTTGCCGCCAAATTGCCAGCTTCACAGGAATATCCCTTTCTAGTTTGTCCTCCTGAGATCTGCCAAGTGTCTCTGGCTGCCATTTGGGCTATCGTCATCTGTGCAGGGAGGGCAAGGGGAAGAGTGGAAGAAGGCAGAAGGAGATCCCTTGCTAAAACAAAGCAGGCTTTTCCTTAGGGTAGATCACCGTCCACCTACACAGGGCTTTTAATAGACCGTGCTCTTTAACTTATATTCAGCTGATTGATTAATAAAAAATAAATTCTAAAGCTCCAAAGCACAAATAAAATATATTTATTTCTCAGCCTTTGGCAAAAGTGGTCACCCTGGGCAAGTGGGGACAGAACTTCACTAGATCAACATCTAGAGACAGCGACCTGCATCCCCCGCAGCTGAGCTGGGGCTGCTCAACCCAACCACCCCCTGACCACCAACACAAGCTTCTACCACTTCACCCCTGTTTCAGTGAAACCCCTTTGGCACACTTGCAGGTATGGAGGTATAAAATACTCCCACCAGCATGCCTTAAATTTTCAGGGAGCAAGCGGGTAAGAAGCCTTTGCATGAACAAGAAACTCTCTAAATTTGGGAATGCATCATCTCAATAATTTTAATAGAAAAATCACTAATCAAGTCAAAAACCTTTAACCAGTACAAAATCCAGACTTACACCAATATTTTTAAGTCTGAGCAGCCAGAGCTACACCATAGCTAAGTGCTCAAAGAGGAGGTACCTGGCTTGCCTAGAAGCTGCAGATCTCCTCGATGACCATGGCAACTGCGTGTTTCTCACCCTTTTGAAAATCTGATCATTTTCATTTATGCAATTTAAGTATGGTGTGAGGAATCTGCCTGTAGGAATCAACGCTTTCAAAGTCTGGGTTTACACACAGGAGTACCCTGCCGGCTGCCTGCTTATTCTGGCAAGGTGCAGAGAAAATTAATGGAAAGTTAGTACCATCTAAGTGGATTTCTGCAATGTGTTTGCTATGTGCAGTAAGCATTTACTTGTCTTTTGAGACCATTAATTTTATATACCTGGAACGGTTAGCTGAGACAAACCACTCTTTTATAAACCATCAGCGTGATGCAGGACACTGTTCCACGGATTCTTGTTATAACGTCCCCATTGTTTGGGATGTCTCAGAAGTAGAATTTTGGAGGATGGCCAAAACTAGAGGGAGAGTATATTTCTAAAGAGATATTATTGCTACACATGCTCTGTCTCTGACCTGGACTTTTCTTTCACTCTCTCTGAAATTGCTTCTCTCAACAATGCCTATATTTAGAATTCTAAATCTTTAAAATTAATATTCTGTGTTTATGTGGGTGGTTGATGTATCAATTTTAGCCTAGTGATTAGAGAAAGTCTATTTTATTTTATCCTGGTTTAATTCAGCTTACTTTGCCTTATTTGCAAACTCCACTTGACAAAAATAAAACCCCTTTCTGAAGCAAACTAGCTCCTACAGTTAAAATTTGGCTAATTTCTGCTCTGAGGCAGGATGTAGAATACTCTGAGTTCCCCATGCAGTCTCTTGGAACACAAAGCACTTTTTAGGGTGGTTTTACTTTAGAAAACTTATTACGCAACTATCACCACTGGTCCCATCAATCTGGGACTATTAGTGGACTGTGCAGTTGTAATGTAGTATGTATGAGTATTTGTTATTGAAATAAACAAAGACAATCCTAAATATATTAAGGACTGATGATATGAAGTAAAACAGCATTGTTTTTACGGTCTGTATACTCAATGGATTTTTACTCTTTGCAGGGACACTACACAGCCAAAACACTATGGTGATCTCTTCTATCTGATGAAGATACAAATACCAAACAATCTTAAACAAATGTTTTAGAGTTGAAAAATAAAATGACAATGACAGTGACAGCAGCTCTGGACTGAACACTGAAATATTAAAAGGTAGAAAATGAAGAGAAAGCCCTCTGACTTTATATCCCAGTGGTTCGAGATAATAAAAATCATCGGAGTGTATTAAGACTGAAGCAGTTGGTGGTTGGTTTTTTTTATTATTATTTTTCCTCTTCCTGTTTAATCCCACAAGCTGTTGACTGCTGTGTTCAGGCTCCCCAGGCTGCTGCTGTAAAAACGGGTGGACGTCATTACAGAAATCTTCTTTCAGTGGACAGCAGCGGTTAAACTTGCCCAACGTTACCCAATAAGGAAGCTTGTGTATCAGTATCATCAGTGGGAAACAGCAGCAGAACCCAAGAGAAGGAGGGGGAAGGAAAGTTTGAAAGATCGCAGGCCATTGAGATAGATACAGAGCACGGAAACAAAACATGTTTTATTTATTTGGAAGGTCAGTGCCCTCAGCTGGAACAGAGGTTTTGGAAGTGAATTAGAGGAAAAGTTTAATCTATCACAAGCACTAGCTAAAGCATGTTTAAATTTTGTTTATGGAGCAGTTTAAGTAAATTTGGGCAATGGGAGTTAGGAAATTGTAACCACATTTGTCTAGTAGATTGCAGAAATAATAGCAGCCAAAGTTTAGGCATAGTTCTTTCTGAAAAAAAAAATCCAACAAATCTCCATATGAAGTGACCTAGACAACACCCGATTCCCAGGTCAGTTAAAATGCATATATTGACTGCTGTGAACAGTGATGTACATGAACTTGACTTAAAACAACTCTTTTCACATGCCTTTAGCTTAAACCTAAAATGCCTGTGAAAGACAGAGCAGTCAGGCTTGTCACAGAGCAATAAAATAAAAGGCACTTTCTCTCTGGCATGTCTTTGATTTCTTTCTGAACAGCTTGGTTCAGTCAGATAATTCTTTTCATAGTTATATCTATTTAGTCTTGGAGTAATGCCATCAAATTCAATGGTATTATATGGATTTACATTGCTTAAAGGAGAGGAAAATATGTGTATTACATCACTAGAGTTACTCTAGCAGTGCATTTGGCCCAGAACATGCAGCTAATGTGCTAGATTATTTAACTGTTACCGAGATGAGGCAAGCACAGGGCATAGTCTCAGAAGCTGTAATATAACAAATATTATATTCTTTTAATTTTCAACATTTCCATGTATGATTTGTCCCTCTTCCCACACACGTGGGTGGTTGTCCTTGAGGCCACAGTACACTGCACACACACAACATACACAGTCAGTGCTTGACAGAGTTAGGGAGAGGGCATTATTGTGTGCTCAGTATTAAAAGGTGAAATGGCACTCCAACCTGATGTTTTTGCAGTACTTATCCTCTTCTTTGTGCCAAGTACGCACGTGTTGTGCTCATATATTCACATTCACTTTGGGTGTCAGCTGTTTAAAACCATTCATCTCTGGGTTCATGACACCTACAGCTTATCTAAGTGCATATGAGTCAATATGAACAACGCAAACATCACAAGCAAAGAACGTACCCATAGATTCTGAACAGTATGACACAAGCCAGGTCTGCGCTAATAAGTTGTTTAAAGAGTGCCTTGTTGGGGAGGTAAGAGAAAAGGCCTCCTCCAATGGAAGCAGAAGATGGCCATTTAATGGCAGCTAGCTTGTCATTAGGAAGGTGGTGTTCTTGTGCAGTAGCACTGACCAATATTTTAAAAAGATGCAGAATGAAGTAATCTGAAATTAATCTGATGAGTCAGAAATGGCTGTTGAAGCAAATCTAATCATACTGCTATTAGATTGCTGGTTTACAGTCACTGCACCTATGTGCAAGGGTAAGTGTAGTGAAAATAGAAGTGTTCTGGTATTATAATGACAGTATTGAGTTTTCATTGTCTCCCTGGTGAAGGACATTGGCAAAAAATAAATAAAAATAGCCCTTTAGGGAAAAATGTAGGTTCCAATAAGATAGTATGTTATGGACATTCTGTTAGGTAAATTCTTGGTACGAAAAATAGTATGTATGAAAATTGTAAACCCTGGTGTTTACTTACATGTATGAAAAGAAATAGGTCAGTGACTTTGTTTCCATGGTGACCATTATTGAAATAAAACAAACTGACACCAATGCTGATTTATCTTCCTATTCTGCACCCTTTTTAGCAATCACTTTAGTTTGAGGTTGCTACTGAATGTAAACAGGACGTCCCAGTGAACTTTCACAACGTGGTCTTCTGAGGTTCCTTAATGAAAGAAAGACCTAAAGAAAGATCTGCTTCAGAACAATTCAGCTTTCTGAACAGGTGCCAATTCCTACTATCCTGCAGTAACATAGCTGACATGCTGTACAGCAAGAGCTCATTGGGAATTATTAGACAAAGCAAGTTTCAACAACGAAAAAAGAAACAGATTCATTAGACCCACAACATTTCCCAGAAGGATGGCAACATTTTCGTCTTTGGAAAATTTTTTGTGTGAACAGATTCTTCACGTCTATATTTTTCAGTCAGAACCAGACACAGGAGGATGGACTTGAGATTCAATAGTTTGGTGACTATGAGTCATTCCTGGGTTTGCTGGCAGCCCAGCCTCCGCTTTGAATCGGACGGGTGCTGTAGTTACTGGGGACTGCGACTTCAGTAAGACTTAGGCATCTAAACCAGTGACATCTTATGTGCTCCTGAGTGCAGGCACATTTTAATAGCTTTAATAACCTTGGTCTTATTCTTTGTGATGCTCACTTCCCAAATACGTAAAATGGTACGTACAGCCATTTCCTACCTCACAGAAATTCTTTAACAGAGGTTAAATTCATCGAAGATTTTGAGATGATCCAATAAAAGATGCATATAGATGTGCTAGAAAGATAATCTTGCAGGGTTTCAACATAACCTACCACACCAAAGATACCAACTTTTTTATCTTACCATGGCACATAAGAAATAGTAGATACCATGTTTGTTTGGCAATGTCTGTTGGATATGAATTGTCATGGATATGGAAATGGAGGAAAAGAACATGGTGCAATACTACTTGTGACAACAAGATCAATATTTGGGAGAGGTTGAGTGTACACAGTTTATTTTGTTTCCCGATATCATTGTTTTGATCTGTTATAATTACAGTCAATAAATTTATTTAGGCAAGGTAACTAGTGAGAAACACTCCAAGCCAACGTCTTATTGTTTTTATCCTGCGTATGATATCACAGCAACCCTACTGTTTCTATTAGCACATATGAGAAAACAAAAGATGAAGGAACACAAAACACTTTTTAAACCTCAACCTGTAGAAGCAAAGAAAGTACAATGAGGTGTGTTTTGCAGAAAATGTATGCCTATCTACAAGCTTGCAAGTCTCTAAGGAAACAGAAACATAAAGAACTGAAATGACAACTATTAAAGAAAGCTAATTTTTCTCTGCCTGTTTTGTATGATGAAGTCTGTGACTTCAGTGGAAGTAAGTTTGGATTCTAGCTGCTGTCATTTATAGTGAAGGAAATGGTCTCCCCCTCAGCTTGAGCCCTGAGCCCAAAATGCCATTTAATTATATTTTTGGTCAGTATGAGACTTTTTGTTTTATACCTCCTTTCTTAAAGTCCTTTCAGTGAGCTTCAAGTGGAGATTTGGATGCCGTAAAAGTAAAAAGCAGTGACAGATGTTGCTACTGCTCAGAACTGTAGCGACGATAGCCCAGTGCAGTCTGTTTTTTACTGTTGGTAGTGATTTCCTATATCAGGGTTTGGCCATTGGAAAAACAGTGATAGGAAATCATGGCTACAGATTATCAGGTACAATGGCGTAGGGTGGAGGACCACCAGGTGATCTCATATTATTTTTTAAATTGAAGAAAATTTACCTTTTTAAGTTCACTGTATAGCAAACTATATCATTCAAGGGCAGGCCATTTAAATTACTGAGTTGTTCTTCAAATTATTCTGAGTAAGATGTTAACAAAATCAGGGTAATGGGAAGAGTCCTTTTTTCTATCTCAATTCAGTAAAGGGGCCAGTAACTCAATGTCCTGAACGTTTCATGTAATGCTGTGATGGTTATCTTCTTATCCTACAAGGTCTCTTCTCCCAATGTATTTTTTAAAGGCTTACCTCATCCATTTTAATTATTTGGGGTAAATGCAGATTCCTGTAAATTCCAGTAAATTTTGCTACAACTTATTTTGCTGCGAATGCTAAGCCAGCTTTCTTTCTTAAGGCTCCTTATCTCCTAGACATGTGTTTTCTCAGATGTCACCTCCCTGATGAGGGAAGAGATACCCTCCTTGATGTACACCTTTCTGAGGGTTGTTGCTCTTTCACCACACTTAGGCTCCCTTTTCCCCTCTACATCTGCATATCTTTGTTCAAAGTTTATATGGAGTCTTCTGCTTTTGTTTCTACATGGTTTAAATCTTTTTTTTGTTTTGATATAGCCATAAATAGAAAGGAGTCAAGAACGATCAATCTGTATACCCCTTGCTTCAAACTCAACCCACTGAAGCCAAAGGGCTAAGATGAATGGTTAGTTCTGATCCATCTTGTAGCTCTTTACTAAATCCTGCCTTTTGGGCAAGCAAGGACATTCCTTTGAGTTCCCAGTGACTATTACAGTGATAGGAAACTGTAAATGTCTACCATGAATGGATATATTCAAGACAAAATGTCAGAGCGGTGAAGAGAAGCAGATGTCTTCTTATCAGGGATAGCTTCAGAAAGATTAAATCAAATTTGCCACAATACCAACACATGGATGACTCATCAGTGGTCATTTGCAACTCTAAATATGCAATGAAGTACTAAATTATTTTTGTATAACATCCTTAAGTTCCCACAGTTCTTTTTTTTTTTATTTAATTGGCTTTTCTAGACTGAGAAACACAATAAACAAACCAAACCTCAGAAGATTATCTTTTTTCTTCATTATTAAATTATTTTCTCAAGAAGGGAAAAGTCTTGTGAGCCAAAGAATGTTTCACTTGACTTGAAAATGGATCATTAATAGTATTCAGAGGAGCATAGTGCAGAATAAGTTGAGGAGAAACACTTGCAAACAATCCAACAAAAGTCTTTGAACCATGAAATTGCAATGATACAACTGAAACCAAGATTTGGCTAATAGTTTTCTGATATGTATACCTGATTTCCACACTTACATAATATCTGTCATTGACAAAAAAATAGGGCTAGGGATACTGCTACCTTATTGTCAGGACTCTTAATCTATTGCACAGTGTGGCTTAATATCCCTCTAATTATACTGCACTTTTCATTCTCTAATCACAGACCCAACTTCTGTAAATAGTGCAGGTAAACTCTTTCACATTGTCAAAATTATCTACAGGGCAATTTAGCTTAAAGAAGATCACACAACTCACCTAGAAATATAGAAATGCACTTTTTATAAGGCATTTTTCCTTTGAAAAATATGTTTGAGCTACACAAAATGTAGAGAACACGTATGATAGCCAAGTTATGGAATTTGCCCCCAGTATAGTGTGCTTTGTGTTTTAGACTTTAGAAGTACAGACAAATTAGGCTCTAGGTAAATGAGATAAGAGGCTTTATCTCTGGTAATTTTAACAGTGCTGCTCCTTACCCACAGGAAAAAGACGCATTCTTTCCTAAAAAGAGGCATGCTTTCCTAAACTTTGCCCTCAAATAAACCTTGAGTTGTACCTTGCTGTGACAACTATTCTATTTATGTATAAACAGAGCTCATACAGAGTAGGTAAGAAGGTATTTAGCAACATTAAGAGTGCATGAAGAGTGATCATTTCCACACTTCTGTTCATATCTGGACAAAGGAAAAAAAACACCTCCTAATCCTACTGCATGAATTGCAGAGGAAGACATAGTATGGCCTCCTGTGCCCCCTGAGCACTAGCTGAGTGGAACCAGTACAACATAGGGCAGTACGTCTTCTCCAGCAGATGTTTTTGAGTAGCCAAGAGTATGTGTAAACTGCTGTAGTGTTTCTGAGCCTCTAGGCCCACATATGCCGCTTGACAACGTATGGACCCCCTACTGTGGTGAGATGTGCACATGACTCAGACCCTCCTGTCTTGGTTTTTGGTGCAAAACTCATTTGTCTGTGCCAGAGTGAGCCCCAGGTGTTTGGAGAATTATAGAATCATAGAGTAGTTTGGGTTGAAGGGACTTTTAAAGGTCATCTAGATCAACCTCCCCTGAAATGAGCAGGGACATCTTCAACTAGATCAGACTGCTCAGAGCCCCGTCCAACCTGACCTTGAATGTTGCCAGGGATGGGGTATCTACCACCTCTCTGGGCAACCTGGTCCAGTCTTTCACCACCCTCATTGTAAAAAGTTTGTTCCTTATATCAGTCTAAATCTTCCCTCTTTTAGTTTAAAGCAATTACCCCTTGTCCAATATCAACAGACCCTGCTAAAATGTTTGTCCCCATCTTTCCTATAGGCCCCCTTTAAGAACTGAAAGGGTGCAATCAGGTCTCCCCAGAGCCTTGTCTTCTCCAGGCTGAACAACCCCAACTCTCTCAACCTATCCTCAAGGGACATCATCTTGTTCTATCCCTCTGATCATTTTTGTGGCCCTCCTCTGGACCCACTCAAACAAGTCCATGTCTTTCCTGTGCTGAGGGCTCCAGAGCTGGATGCAGTACTCCAGGTGGAGTCTCACCAGAGCAGAGTAGAGGGACAGAATCACCTCCCTCAACCTGCTGACCATGCTTCTTTTGATGCAGCCCAGGATACAGTTGTCCTTCTGGTCTATGAGTGCACATTGCTGGGTCATGTCCAGCTTTTCATCCACCAGTATGGCCAAGTCTCTCTCAGCAGGGCTGCTCTCAATCCCTTCATCCCCCAGCCTGTATTGATACCGGGGGTTTCCCTGACCCAGGTGCAGGACCCTGCACTCGGCCTTGTTGAACCTCATGAGGTTCACACAGGCCCACTTCTCAAGCCTGTCCACGTCCCTCTGGATGGCATCCCATCCCTCAGGCATGTTGGCCACACCACTCAGCTGCATCTCTAGGGTCTTTCCTGGCAGCAGGTCCCCATTGCTTCAGCTAAGGGCAGCCCAGCTCTGTCTGCTTTCCCTTTAGTTGGCATGGAGAAATCAGACTGCAATTCTTCATGCTTTTGTAGCAAATGCCATTAAGAAGGTGGTGAGGTGAATTGCACGCAGTTTAACAGCTCCTGTGCCGTAAAGGAATTTTTGATAGAAGGTAATTTCTAATTTAGGAAAAAAAGCCCAAGTAAACAGCAAACCAAAGGGCATGAGCTCCAGTGCATGTAAACAGACATTAAACAAATGCTCACATGGAACACAACAGAAATTATGACTACTGAGGTTAATTAATTGCTAAAATGACTTGTATACGGAGGGCTAAAGTCAGAACTGGGTCTTCCTTGAAAAACCTGTGCCAAGTCAAACAGATATTATGTGCTTGGTGTGTAAATTATTGGATGAGGTACTTTGTCCTTTGTTATGCAGAATATGTTACCATAACCTATTAATTGCCAGGCAGATCCCAGAAGGAATTATGGACTGCTCCTTCCCACTTTGCAGTGGAACAACATTGTGTGTGCATCTCTATAATTTTAGGTATGCAGATATACTGAATAATGCAAGTAGTGATATCTATCATTTTAGACAGCTTATAAATATGTAGGAGATATTCTGTAGCATCAACTGGCTCAAGTTGTGAATACACTGATGTTGCTCATATTGCAACTCTATATTCTGCTAATCCTATGGTGGCAAATGGGGAATTTTAGTATTTTAGCAAGGCGTCATGCTTTTGCTCACATGGGCATGTAGTTACTCACCTGAGTAATCCTAGTCTGGCCCCAACAAGGCTGAGGTAGGACAAGGTTCTATTTTTTCTCTTCTGCGGATGTATCTAGAGCATCAGCCCACGGGGACATAATTTAACCATTTGATTTCAAGTGCTTCTTTCCAGTATGGTGACTTCTCTGCACACGGTTTTCTTTCTTCTGTATGCCTGGTGCCATCTCTCATTTGGCCCTGAGGGTAACGAGCTGAATGCAACACGGATGACTCACATGGAGTGCCAATCAAGTTGAAGAAGTCTGAATAAAAAGAAAGCCTTGAAATGGGAAACCTGAAAATAAATCTGGATGTGTATATGCAGCAGATGTGTATGTCTGCTGCCTTATGTGATAGCTGGAAAGGGGATGGGGATCCTTTAAATACACTCATGGTAATAGTCAGGACATGAAGCCTAAGGCAAAGAACTAAATGATTTAACTCAGATACCATTTAATCAGGGGAAGCCAAACAACCTACATTGTAGGCCGTCTGAATTGAAACCATGGGTCTCAAATCTCTCCAAGACAGTTTGTGTCTCAGACATACAACAGCACTCACCGCCCGAGGCATCTGCGTCCTTGCGAAACAGCTCTAGGACTTCTCCTTTCTGCTCTCCCCTCTGTCCTTGTTAGCACAGAGCAACGACAGGACCTCATCCAAACATGGGCTGCACACCCTGTTGTTGACTGTGGGTCTTCAAATGGCATTGGAAGAGGGTCCTGTTGCATGGGAACAGCTGAACAGCAAGTGCCAAGTACGATCCTGGCGTGATAGTAAGAGTTCTGGCTAATTTCTGTCCCAAAACCCCAATGTACCTGTCAGCAATGCCAGCTGTAAGGGTGGGTGGGAAAGGAAACAGCATGTGCCATTCCTTCCTACTGCAACACTTTGCTTTGGTTTTTATTATCAGACTTTTCTGTTAAAATTAAACCAGGAATAAGGAGAAAGGTCTTACAAACATTTAAAAGCTCCTTTTAAAAACGTGTCATATATTTACAATATTTTTACTGAGGATCTAAATATGCTTTTTCAAAAACTAGTTTATTTAGTTTCAGTATATTCTTCTGAAATAAATAAGTATTGTTTTACAAATAATAAAACTGAAGCACATAAAGGTTTAGTGACCTATTCAGGCAGAGAAGTGCTTGTCAGAGCCATGAAAATATCTTTCCTGATTTCTAGTACTCTATCCTAATCAGAACAGCACTCCTTCTCTCTGCATCAAACAAAAAGCAGAAGACAGGTTTGTTTTAGCTGAAAATGTGCTTCTGTCCACAGAGAGCAGATACAATTTTTCTCTGTGTTTGACTGATCAGACTATATATTACACACGTGCCTTCTCTTCTTCTTCTTCTGATAGATTTCACAGGAGAGCCCAAAACAAATACGTTAAACATAGAAGGCTTTAGAGCAACATTGTCCTGTTCCTTGTGGGAATATTCTTTAACAATCATACATACTGGCAGAATTCTCTGTATACCTTAAAAGCCGGGAATGAAAAATCCTTAGTTGTTTAAAGTTTTTCAGGCTTTTTATTGAAAAAAAAAAAAAAAGAGAAATGAAAAATAATATTATTGAGGTAAAACCAGCCACAAATGTGTGACTCACCCACTCCCTGTCACATCTGTATTCACACTCCATACTGTCCCTAAAAGGCTCCCTGAGCAAGAAGAAGGTCATGCATTTGCGTACGGTAGCTGCTAATCAAACTGATACTACACAGAGAAGCCGGTTTACTGATTTTATTGGCATAACACTATTATTGAAAAATGTGATTTTTTTTTTAGCTGGAAAAAGGAGAAGGAATAGAACACAGATACAGTTAAAATACAATTAAAGTGTTTTTAATAGAATAACACTTTACTGGAACTGCCTATTTCAGTTGTTCCGTTGCTACAATGAAATCTGGGACAATTCCCTCTATATATAACTGAGAATTTTCTACTGCCTTGGTATTGCTAAATCAATAAGAGAGATGATTTATTCCTGGAACTGCTACAGATATTTCTGAATGATAATTTTTTTTTTCCACTTGGAAGAACGCAGCAAGCACCAAATTTCAGGTATTTCCAATACCCTTGCTGGGATAGGAGACTTCAGGAGCAAAATCCATTTTTTTTTTGGACTCCCCTCTCTTCTTCTGCAGCAAAGCCCAAATGCAGAACAGCACCTCTAATTTCACCAGATATTATATTCTCACACCGTTCATGAGAGTTGCACGCTTTGCTACAGTTTTCAAGGGTTTTACCACCGGGGTTGCCGTGGTTGTTCGGCTGTGCTGGCAGCAGAGCATGAAGAAAGCCACCACAGCCCCACCCACCCTCGCTGTTGTGCGAGACATGCCATCCTCAGGCCCGTTTGATTTCCTCGTTGCTTTTACTGAGAAGGGAGAGAGCTGGAATTACAGCTGCTCATTGCTCAAAATGGCAACAGAGTGAAATCCTTCTGGACATGTGTGTAGGGCAAGGCATAACATCGCATCAACTTCCCTTCTTCCAACACATCTCGGGGCTGGGACTGAGGTGCATCAACTTTGACTTTCTCATTAGCTGCCACACTGCTGCTGCTGTGTTTGGGCTTACAATGTTTCAGGAAAACATGTTTGATTTAATATTTTTTTAATAAGGTTTGTACCTGCAATATTTAACAGATTCTCTTCACATCAGTCATTCAAAGGCAGCATGGCAGCTAGCGTATAAAATTTAAAGGTGGGTCTAAGCTGAGGAGATCAAAAGTGGGTCAGCTTGCTCATGTGAGCTGGAGGATTTTTGGGGGGGGGGGGGTTTGGCTTGCACAAGTCTGTGATTTCCAAATGAACTTTGCATCAAACAAAAAGAATATCAGATGATACTTATTTCTCTGAAAAGGATGCCGCAGTCATTCAGCTATATGCTGGCCACCTACACGCGGCTGCTCAGAGAGCTTTTTTTCAGGTATACTGTCAATGCATCAAAAAAATTTGAATGGAGAATATAAAATAAGCATTTTATATCAAGCTGCCATAACTTTTCTTGTGCTGTGGTAGGTTTCAAGATAAATAACAAAAAGTGGGTGGAAAAGCAGAACCCTACGGTTTTATTAAGCATGAATGACACTAAGTGTTGGCGTAAACTACAGGGTGAGTCAGTGCTGTTAACTGCAATGCATTATGTCCATCTCGTAGTCATATGATAGAGAAGGAATGCTGCTCACAGCACACACAGAAATGACTTGTCTTGGCAGCACCAGCGAATGCACAGCCCCAAGACATTACTGTGTAATAATTTCCCTAGCAAAGGAACAAAAGTATGACTGAAGCTTTCCCTGACCTTAGAAGTTGAGTCAGTTGGTTAAAGTTGACCTACTTTGGACTTCCATTTTCAACTTCTTTAACTAATAGTTTTTTGGTCTGCGACACTGGGTTCTGGTCTGTTTTGTGGGGTTTTTTTTTGATCCAGGGAAGAGCAGTAGATCAAGGATAATGTTTTCGAGCACAGAGGCAGGCAAGTGGAGAAGAATTTTCCTTTGCAGATTACATGTTTTCTTATAGAATGTTTATTTGATAGCAGATTTTTCCTAAAGCTGGCAGGCAACACATTTCCTTTATTACCCATCATATATTTTGGTGAATCATAATATCTATGAGTGAATCTTTAAGTGAAGAAGAAAACAAAATTACCATAATGGTTTATGTCATCATAGAGTCCCATAGTCATGGACCAACTAGGCATTATACAAACCCCAAAGTACTAATTCTTATTATTTATTCCTATAGATTTTAAACTTGCTGCAAAGAAATGGGAATGTTATTATTTACTCTTTACAAAAGATAGGACTTAGAGTAGCCTACTTTGCACAGCACAAAGTAGGGTTACCTACCTTTCTTTCTGAGCACCCAAAGCAGCCGCAGGCAGTCAGCTTAACTACAACAACAGGGATTTTCACAGAGCTGTAAAACTCCCTCTCTGGCTAGAGACAGAAGACAGAGTTGCGTTCCTCATCCCTATGGGTGGAACATCTACAATTATTCAAGGGCATTTCTACACAACACTACCGTTTAGCCTTTGGAAATAGGAAGACTTATGATTTGGGTATGAGATTCACTAGGCTCTTGCCTCCCACACGTCCACTCCGGGACTTCATCCGTCATAGGTGGCTAGTCACTGACCCTCTAACCAGCTGCACCTGGAGCTGAAGGACACTGTGGTGGTGTATTGCACAGTGGCCAAGGAGCACATTTCTGAGCAATTTTGGTGTGGCAAGGGACCCTTTTAAAAGGCATGTCCTTCAGCCATAGTCTCATGTCAATGAATCTCTCATATTAAAAAAATTACCATTTTTCCCAGCCAACTTAGTCAACTGTGACTGAGTACTTTTCTTTCCTGTTCCTTCCTCCTGGGTTGGTGATAATCAGAAGATGCTCCAGAAATTTAAACGTATTTAAGAGCTTAATACATCCTGCTGTATAGCGGTGACTCGATTTTCCCAAACACAGAGGCAAAGCCAGATGTAAAATCCAACACATACCTACCACTGTAAACGCTGGACAAATATCGATTGTTTTAGTGGAAGCAGATTATTATATGTTATGTATATGAGGCTGGCATCTGAGCGTGAAAATCACACAGATTGCGAAAATAGGGGGAGGGCTGTCATCTAGCACAGACATAGAAACACGGTGACCATGAGCAACAATAGTCTCCTTCTTATGGTAATCTGAGTTACCTTGAGCTACGCTGGAAGATGCTATATAAATATTTCTGTTTGCGGTATACTTCATATGGGCTAGGAGTCTGAGAAGGATTTGGAGCCCGGCCATCAGTTCAGAAACTCTGTGCCAGAAGTGGAGCAAAAGCAGCATTAAAGGTGCTTAACCAGCCAAATGACAGTTTCTCTGCATCCTTATCATCCTCCTTGCAATTGCTGGCAGGGAAACAAGTATCTTATTGGGTGCTATTAACAGCTCAAGGTAGAGCAATCACAGGCTCCAAGTGTACCAACTTTCCTCAAAGCTGGGTTTCTACAAAAGAAAGTAAATCTACTTCTATTCATAGAGAGCTGCAGTAAGCACAGACAAGTTAGGTCCATGCTTCAGGCCTGGAAGTCATGTTTATTCTGTCATAACTATAAATTATATTACTACTTTGGATGCTTAGGCCAGATACTGACACTTTCAGAGTGTACCACAGTGCTATATTATATAGCAATCCTGCTGTTTCCAATAGGACTATTTGATAGCACTAAACCCATGTACAATTTTACCGGGTATAAATTCAGAAATCAAAGGATGCAAACCAGTTTAGACCAATCGAAGAACTTTTCCAAAATCTTTGCTTTTCTCTAAAGTATGTATAAAGTTAAAAAACAATGAATGCTTTTGCTTAATTCATCTGGAGAGAGAGACATCTCAGTAAGTCTCAACAGAATCACAAATTTAGGATCTTTAGAATAGCATGGAAAGGGATCTTAGGGGGTTGATTTAGAAACACACTATTTCTAGTATTTCCTTTGCAAGGATGGAGAAAATGGTAAAGAAAAGGGTGTAATGCTTCTCTTCCCAAAATATGATTTTTGACTGGTTCCTGCTTTATTTAGCATGGATGCCATGTCAAACATCCACCAGATGACACCAATGCAGCATTCACCATGCTAGCAGAGATGGGTTTGTTCTGCTGTTTCTATTCTAAAAAGAATTGAGATTTTTCCAAAAGAAGGGTTGTTTTACAACTAAATTAATTTCTGGAATTAGATTAAAGATGTGTGTTCTCGCTTTCTGCGTTATCATCAGTCACACTAATTTAGAAGACCTAAACTGTCATGCAATTTTGTAGGGGTTTTAGATTTATAAACAAATAACACTGACAGTGTTACACCTGAGATCTGTTTGTCCTGTGCAGGCTGAACACATTTTATGTCCCAAGTTTCCTCAGTCTTCACTCCTGTGGTTCATGACATCAGTGATGTTCATCAAAGGAATAAGTCTTCATGCGCCCCAGAGTCTTCTCTAATTTTGTGCATCCTGTATCTCCTGAATGAAATGATAAAAACTAGAAAGTAACAGAATAAAGTTGTAGTGTCTACAAAATAAGACAAATAATTGTTTGACTACATAAAAAAACCTGCTATGGTTTCTCTTCTGGCTTCTTAGGCACAGCTCTCTTCAGTGCATAGACACAGATTATTTCTTAAGATATAATTTTCTGATAAATCTGTATAGAAATAGTTGAGTATGGTAACATTCATAATAACTTGAATCAGTGGGATAAATTCTACTCTTGTTTAGTTTCATATTAATTCAGCAATTTACTTCAGCATTGCAGAGGTCAGAATTTGCCTGAGAATTTGATTTTCTGTCACTCTAAGAATTAATACAGACTAATGTATTAATATAGATGCTTAGATTAATTAATCTAGTAATTAAAAATCTGTATAGAAACCAAATTTCATTCGAAACCTGATATTAGGCAATACATTTTTTTAAATGTACCTGTAAGTTACAACATGTCGTACCTCAGCAATTTTTGAACCTTTTTCAGACAAACCTGCTTTTCTTTCTTTTCATGTGCAGTCTAGCTTTCCAAGGAAATAAGGGTTACGTGATTATGATGTATATTGTCTACTTATAACCTTTGATTTCCTTTTGCCAATTTCAACCCAATTCAGCGTCACATAGGTGCCGCATAGTAGCACCACGAAAATAGTTGGGAACATATGAATAAGACTCCATTGTTTATGTAGAAACATGGAGTAATTTAGGTTGAAAAAGACCCCTGGAGATCATCTGGTCAAACTCCTTTCTCAAAATGGGCCAGCTAAGCTTGCTCAGGAACTTGTCCAGTCAGTGGACTGACACTCCACAGCTTCTCTGGGCAACCTGTTCCAGTGTTTGACCATCGCACCTGTGGAAATGTTTTCCCCGTAAGCAAAGGATGGATATGAACTTTTTAAGCATTCAAAAATCTACAGTACAAATGGGAGAGGTCCTTTATGAATAACACTGCCATGGGAAGAGCTTAGAGTCTGTTAGATTCCTGAAGATGCGGTTGCACAACTCTTCAGAAATCAAGCTTTGTTAATTTGATTGCTCCCAGAAAAACTTGATTTTTTAAAGGATTTTAAAGTTTTGCAGCAGCATTCTCCTACAGCTTATAAAACTCCTTGAGCAAGAACAACAGGGCTTAATAATTTAAAATAAGATGTATGACAGAATACTGGGCAGAAAAGTATTCCCCTAGTACCCTGGAAGCACTAATACATAGTAACTTAATGAGGACAGAAGGGTACCAGGTATCCATATGTTCCTCAGCACTCTTCGCAACACAGTACCAGAGGAGACACAGATCCCACTGACTCATTATGAATTCTCCTCATGCAAGCAGGCAAGAGCAGGCAGATAGAGATTAAGGCCAGAGACAGCTTTGCCAGAATGCCAGCCAGCGTATCTTTGGGCTTTTGCATAGAGGTGTTTACCCTTTTTCTGAACTGCACGGGAGTTGGAAGGGGTTTTCCGAGGAGTGGAGCACAACAGTATGCTTCTTCTTGCCCTGAACTGCTTCTGGAGTCCTAAGTGCTATTGTGTGGTCTCCCCAGCTGGGGGGTCCAAGCTTATGCTGCAGTCACCTCCTAACTCTGTGTAGGTTGAGATCACATTTCCTATTCTCCTTTCAGTTTTGTGCCTGTGGAAATAAAAGCACTGTATGTGGCCTGGAAGAGGGGGGGGAAAGGCACTTACCAGCTTGTTTCCCAATCCGGAGAACGGGGACAAGTACACCTTCCATACAACTCAGATGTCGCTTGTGTAACCATAAGCGTATACTTGGTCACTGCGACAATAAACAATGCCTATACATTTAAACAATCATTTACACTCTGCTTAAACACTCTTTTCCTTTTCTCATTGAAATACATATATATAAGTATAAAAGGAAATAAAAATGTAAAAAGAATCTTCATGCAGCATTACAGGGATGCAGGGTACAAATGAAGTATTGTAAAACTCAGTGCTACATTGTAAAACTCAAAAAAGGTTGGTTTTTTTTTTAACTCTGAAAAAAAATAATTCCGTCACTCTCGCTCTATTCAGTACTGTCTACACCTCTTTCACATGCCAAATATAAATCTTAACGTATTATTTTATAATAAACTTAAAATAGATATTTGGTGTGGATGATTTAATGTGGTTGGAAAAAATTTCCCCTTCAGGATCTTCTAACCAGTAAGTGTGTGACCTTACATGTCCTATTTTACACCACCACTAATTTTTCACATGCAAGACTCACATTTGCAGATACGCTGTATAGAGACTGACAAGTAATACTTTGTTTTAGGTTTTCAGCAACAAGTACTTTCTTTATTACCAAAGGACATTTCACAGAGTCACTTCAGAGAATGCAAATGAAATCACAGAGTAAATGTCTTTCATCTTACTTCATGTTGGAGGAAAAGTGCAGTCTTTCTAGAAAATATTCTATTTTGGCATCATTTGAAAAGAAAGCTTTAATTAATAGTACGTTCAGTTTTCTGATGTTGAGTACTATTCAGAAATGCGGGCATCTGCAGCCAGCTAGAGGCCATTAAACATGCTTTTGCGCTCTGTTGACAGGGTTTTGCTTCAGTACAAAAAAAAGCTCCAACAAAAGTCTCTCCAGCAGCTACAGAAAAGCAAAAGAGTGGGAGAAGACTGGGAAAGCATGTTAATATATCAGGTAATGCACACAAGACAGAAAATGAAATTGTGAATCTGTATCTACATGGAGTTAAATGTTTATGTGAAATGGGAGCTGAGTGACTTGTTTCTTGATTTGCTGACTAAACAACAAGTTTGCTCCAAAATAAATGTTACAGTGCTGTTATATGGGGGTGCAAAGGCAGAAAGCAAAATAAAAGACTAAAAAAATCCACTTTGTCTTTTCAGTCAACTGAAATCGCTCATATGCAATGGCATTTTTCTGAAAACAGTATCTGAAAAAAACAAGTGTATTGGTCTACATTACAGCTAGTTCAATCCCTGCTGACATTTTGGACTGGCCACCATCAAAACAGGAATACCAAATATACTGTGAATGTGGTCTGTAAGGTCTTATTGTCCCTAAATTTGAAGTGACCCATTTAATCCATCAGAAGAGTGAGAATATTCTGAGCATCTGCTGCAGGCACTTGTACAGTTGCATAATCCTCAGGAACAGGATCTTGAAGAGAAAGGAAAAATCTCTATGCTACGCATTCAGGAATGTGATTTCTAGTTCTTTTTTTTTTTTAAAAAAAAAAAACAACAAATTCAGTCTTGCAAATGCCTTCACACTTAATGTTGGTTTTCCAGTTCGACAGCTGTTTCACTGTCTTCCAGTGCAATGCTTTAGGCACCAGCCACTGGAAAACTCCCCTGCAGGTTTGATTGATCCTATTAATGCTTCTGCATTTGCACAGTGCAGTGTTGGCACACAGTTGGTAGAACGTCTTAGCAGAGATTCAGTAGCAGCCGGGGATGCTTTCACAGGGCAGCTGATTGCGTTGCTGTGCCTGCCAACTAGTGGACAGATGAACAGTGAGCCCCTTAATTAGCAGAATCCATGTTAAGAGTACATTTTCTACATCGTCTTTCTGCATATGCCTTAGGTTGGTACAATGTTGATTAAAATTTTCTTTTCTTTCTATTTTCTATCTTGAAGCTGCTGCCTGTTCCTTGCTACATCTCTTCGACTGAACTTGATGGAAACTGCAAGTGCTTAATTATCTAAAAACCTGGCCTAAAGGTAGATTTAAGAGTCTAACTTGGAATAGCGATATATATTTTAATGTTTTAATTTTAAATTTATAGAGCACAAAATTCACACATTGTGCAAGATGTAAGCTTAGAAATAAACCCAAGGCCGTCTGTTCTTCATAGCAATTGTAAAAAAATCAGTCTGAAGTGGATCACGTGTAATAATGTCAGTCAGGATGACAGTGCGTCTTCAGAAGTCCTGCAGTAATTCTGTCCGTGCCATCCATTCTTCACAAAATACTTTTTTGAAAGCATTAAGGCAGGCACAGCTCTTCAGTAACACAGGGGTCAGAAATGACACTTACATTAGTTCCAGCTGGTTCCAGAAATGCTGGCTTATCAGTGGGCCAGCGATGCTGGCGTTGTTGATCTATGTATCGTGGACAGTTGGCACAGCATGCAGAATCACCTTTGGGACTCACGGGGTTTGCTAAATCTGCAACAACAGGCAAACATGGCCACAACAACCATAAATGGGAACAGAAGAGGCTTCCAAACATATAGAAAATGGCTGTCTCTTTACTTGAGCCTCAAAGCTTCCTTCTTTCCAAGTCTGGTCACAGCTTTTAACACACATGAAGTAAAATGAAAAAAAACATAAAGCTGAGTATTTGTCACTGTGAACTTTAATGTAAGAGCAGGGGATACCAAAGAGGAGAACTTAAGTGTACCAAACATACCACATGGAAGTCATCACCAAGACCAGTCACTTGCAGAGTGCAAATAGTGGCACTGAGAACCATTTGGAGATATTAATTCACCTGATTCACCTGATTCAATGAATACACGTAGCCATGCACGCATCCTGAAGGGCAGCTTAAAAGTACTAAGCTTGCTAACGTTGCGTGCCACTACTTCACATGGAGCACAGACAGGCACCCGCCTGACTCCCTGTGGTTCCGACAGTTCAAAATTGTTGAGAGCAAAAGGCTGGTTTGGCCCTTCTTCTCCACAGATAGAGAGAGTCACTGCTGGCTGCTGGCACGTAGCACACACCTGCAACGTTCCAGGGAACAGTTCGGGGGAAAAAAAAAGGTAGTCTAGGAAATACAGAGCAAATCTACCATGGCCAACAGTGATGAAATTCTGATGTATCACCACACCTGTTTGGAATAGTTGAAGGATGTGAAAGAGGTGTTTAGGACAGTTTTATGAGTGTGTCTGACTGTGTGAAAACTGAGAAAGTGGCCAGATAAGTACGGATGAGGTGGCTTATTTGGAATGTAGGATGAGAAGTGGTCAGATCAGACAGCAACTGGCTATGCTGGAAGCTAACCTACCTAACAAACAACAGATGAAGGCTTCTTGAGAATACTATTGCCTCTCATGGCAAATATCTACTGTCTAAATGCCTAAGACCTACACTAAAAGATCAGTGTTTTTTTTCTAATTGGGAGGATACATGGGATGATCACAGACCATAATGCTTTGCTGGGGGTATTTCGTTACCTAGAGTGTGACTACCAAGCCTCTAGAAATACTCATTTCAGGTTGGCCATTAAAGTTGTTTGAAAAATAATCCAACCTGCATGATGTACAAAAAAAAATTCTTGGAGCAAACCACTAGAATTAGACGTCTATGGCAGACCCCTTGTGATTAATTTTGTGACTACAACAGAATTACTTCAGCTAATGCAGGACTATCCTTTTTGTTTGTATCACATCTACTAATTTGTGTTTTCTCTCCTATGGACAAAAGATTGCCACCTAAATGTATTGGACAACATTATTGCACTTTGGTTGCAGAGTAACTGGAGTTCATAAACTAATACCTATTTTCCTGGATCCATTCTAGGCAGCACTCCATTCAAATATGTGATGAATGCCCCTAGCCAAGGAAAGTGTCAGAAATTTCTTCCTGTGATCATACATTCATTTTTCTTGGCCAGCTAACCCCTGAAGCCCTTATTTGAAGTCAATAGGAATTTTCCTTAAAAAAAAAAAATCTAGCCCAAAGCAATTTTGTTTTTTAATACGGGAAGTTTCCAAAAATCCAATGAGCAGCCCGGTCTTTATTCAACCAAAATGTTTAGTAACATCACAAGAGAACATAAAAGCCATGCAAAGAACAACTGTAAAAATAAGAAAACTGACTTATCACAAAGGCAGTTATCTGCCACATGAATTAAAGGAAGCTAAGCATGCCGTTCCTGATAACTTAGACAACACAGTACTTTCTCATTAAATATTCTTTTAGTGGATCTGCTAGGGGGTGCAGGTGAAGACGGCTTTCTCCAGGAATTTCAAATATTTCGAAAAGCTCGAGAGAGAAACACGAAGAATTTGGGGAAGAGCATGACTGTGAGAATACATATAGCTGCGGGGTTCCGCTACTGATCTGCATTTAGAGCAGCTTAAAATTGTTTCTGAAGCAGCAAAAAACAGTGCTTTCATATATTTTGCTTGAAGAAGTATGAAGTGTACTTTTCATTGAATTGAATCTCAATGCACAGAGGAACCCATACCCACACTGAGATGGAGATACACTACCGAAACATACACACCATGTTTCTTTCTTTTTTTTTTTCAAATTTTGGGATAGAATTTCATTTTGATAGACTGAGATTTATGCCGATGTAAATTACACATGCAAATCTTCCATATGTCAAGATGGGAAAATTTACCACTTATATTTTGTACTTTATATTTCTTTCTCCTGACTAAAGTAATTTTATCAACATAATACAGGCAGTAGGGCAACACTTCATAAGCCAGATGTTTATTGACCTATGTGACCCTCCAAGTGTTTTCCTCCTGATTATTTGTGGTATGAACATAACAGATAACATCTGAAGTAATGTGGGAAAATGGGCCTATAAACCCAGTCACTTTTGATTTTTGTTTCAGATCATTTTGATTTCATTGGATTTTGTTTCCTGAAGGTAAGAACTTAAGGTGAAAAAGACCAAGAAAACAATTGATGTGGCTCTCAGAAAGTTTCTAAGTTCCACTCTCAAACGCTGTAAGAGGGCACTGAAAATAGGATGAAATGAGAAAAAGGTCAGTAATTTGATTCTACAAGAGAACTTACATAGCAAAATAGATGCTATGTACTGCATAATTAATTTTTTAGTACTAACTATGAAGTGCAATATATTGGCATAGTCATTAAAATATTATATAAAAATAATTATTCTGAACTAAAAGCTGAAATGCTAATTGGTACAATGCATCTGAAGTTAAAGTTATTACAGAAGAATTTAAGGTACACTGAAGGTTAAAGATGTGTAAACAAGCAGGATACCCCTTTGGAGAGTAATATGCCAAACAGTAATTAGCTATGACGAGAAAATTATATTTTTCTTTCTGGATGGCATCTGAAGCCTTCAAGTTCCCTTTTATTACACAACCCCAGCAGAAACCACAATGAAAAGAAAGGAAACACAGAAAGGAAGATGGATGCTCAGTCTCACCTGCTTTTTCTAAATGAGCAGTACGTGGCCTTTGACTAGGAGTTTCCCAGTTGTGAAAAAAGCAATTGTAGAAATAGCCGTAGCACCCACTCCTCTTCCTCTATCCCCAGATCTTTTAATGACTGTTCAATTGGAAACTATTGGCCACAATACAGTTGATTTAGGGAAACAATTTGTGTGCACCCCTCATTCTGTTCAGTGCAAAGTCACCTGGATGCCATGAACTATCATCAGCTTGGATTTAGGGCAGACGAACTGGTTTTGTCCCGAAATGTTCAAGGTAGTGATTTACCAGACCCGATTCATCTGTCTCAGCTGAGGAGGAAGCAATCAGGAACAGGAAGATGGTGAGACACAAACATTTCCGATCATGACAGATATTTCTGAATTTGGCATGGCATCACTCATCTTTCTCTCAAGAACAGAGAAAGAGGCTGTGGAAAATTTCATGGTATTTGAGTGACGGTTGGTTGCAGGACAGAAGTGTCTAATGAAATTACCCTTCTGCTCATTGTTCCTACTTCTATTTAAAGAAAAGGAACTTCTGCATAATTTTTCAATGCACAAATTACGTTAGTTAAATAACTGACTTGTCACTAATTTCTGTTTCATATGAAAAACTGAAAAGCTCTGAATTTTGCTACTACTTATCAAATGGAGACTAATCTAGCTAGATACTCGCCACAGAATCAGAATACTTCATCATCATCACTGAAACCAACTGCCCTCAAACACTGTTATTTTTCATTGATAGAGAACTGAGGATTAGGCTGAACTATTTACTTTGCCCTAGGTCTCATGGAAAACTTGTAAAGTGATGATGAGCAAACTGTCCTGAATGGTATGTTCCCTGGGCCAAGAAGCTGATGATTAATTTCAAACTGTGTATGAAAAATACCACCAGATTTACAAAAGTGATTTCCAAGATAGGATTCACTAAATCTAACACTTCACCTTTCTTTGGATGCCACAGCCTACTATGGCTGAACTCCTGTCCTTCATTAAAGACAGTGCTAATGGTTGTGGTACCATTATAACTTTTGCCTGCTGGCAGGATTTGCTGAGAACTGATTTTTCAGTTCACCATCAAAATACATTACTAGGGTCATTAAACTGTCGGAGCAGAAACTGTCCACTTTTGACCAGTAGCTCAGGGCCCTCACCTGGAATGGGAGAGCGGGTTTGACACCGTGTGTTTCGAACAGCACATGAGAGCTGCTCTGAGGTTATATGAAGGCTTTTTAGTCGGTTACACAAAAGGAAGCAGGGAAAACAAGGTGGTGGAGGAAGACTTGTGCTCAAGCAGCCTGAGGAGCGATGCTTAGGAGGACCGTGCAAGAGTCAGAAGATCCAGACCAGGGAATGTTTAGCTGTTTATACAAAGGGGAACTGAGTAAGATGAAGGGACCAAAGTCACTGACTCCCCCATCCTTTTAGCATACTAAAAACTTTGGTTTTAAGGCATTAGTCTGGATAGATCGGGCTTAAAATGATGTAAACTCAACCTCATTTTTAACAGTTGTTTCTTATTTCATCTTCAGATTCTTCAGACATATTACCAGTGTTTTAGTCTTTGATACCTAAATTGGATATAAAGCAGCTGTATTAAAAAAGCAACAATTTATCTCAGTTAATTTCCACAGATCACAGTTACTAATGTTTCCTAAATGAAGCATTAGAGAACTTTGCCAGGGGTATGTTATTTATAAACTTCTTTAGCCAATAAAGCTAGGATTGAGAAAGCTTTAAGTGTATAAATAGAAGTAGTAGTTGAAAGTCTTATTTTAGCATTAACATGTTTGAAATTATTTATAGATAACATGCGGAGGAATATAAACACAGAGCACTTCTGTTGCTGTGTGCATGTAAGAAATCACAGCCTCTCACGGGCTACAGTGCAGCGGCAAAACATGGTTGTAATAGGGGTCTGAAAATGCCAGATGGACTCCAGAAAACTGGTCTTAAAAAGGATTTAAGTAGCTTATGGGGGAGGGGAAGTGTCTAGCAGACAATAACAGAGATTACAGAGCTGCTTGGTATTGGACAAACCATCAGCCAGCTCAAGTAGCATAACTTTACCTGCCAAAATCCAAACGTAGGATGCAGCGTGCAAGGAAGAGACAAACAATAATTGCATTCATACAGACAATGTAAAATGTTGCTGTGGTTCTTCATGTAGGGAAAACAACCTTTTCTACAACCTCTTTCATGTTTCAGTTTGATGTCAATTGTTTTGAACAACAAAAGGGAAAGGAATCGAAATTTGGATTAAAGCCCATAACATTTACTGAAATGTATGTGTAGGGAAGTACCACAGATGCCATATGGAAAGGTTTTGACTAAGCATTAACAAAGCTGCAATGAAAGAAAACGCAAAGAACAAACATGAAGAAAAGAGTATCTTTTGATTTGCTTCAGAATTTCATTACAACGTGATGGGATTTAGATGTCCATATGACATACATATTATCTATATGAATGACAAAAAAAACCTTATTTACATTCTACTTGGTGATTTCGTTTGGAAGGAGAACATAAAATATTATTGAGCAGTGTTACACAAAACGTATAAACAAGTAATTAAGTATTCATTTGTACAAGCTGGAATGGTGGTTATAAATTAAGTATTTGTGAATTCCCATCTGTGTGTGTATTTACTACAAGCTTCCTGATCAGGGGAAATAATATTTTGTCCATCCCACAAACAATCTACCAAGATGTTTGTCTTCATGTAACCTCGGAGGACTGAACTCAGCTCTGACACAAATCCAGCCTTTTCAAGACAGTTACATCTGTTATACAAGGTTTGAATGTGAGATATCCTTCTGAACTTCCTTGCATTTTCCTGTTTGCCCTGTATTGCTTCCTTCATTACAGCAATGTGTATTTAGTGTTTAGTTTTATCCTCAATACAGTTTTCCTCATCTGTTTATGAAAACAAAGTATTTGACAAAAGTGGTAACATAAGCAGCAACTTGGGTTTTTTTTCTAACTGTACCAATGAGACATAATTTAAACAGATGTAAATAAGGCAAAGATTTAGGTGCCTAGTTGCTTTAGCCCTAACTCTTTCTACAGCCTCCTTTAGTGGGACATTCCTAACACAGATGAAAGAAAGCAGCTTGCCTCAGGCCACGCTTCTGATTTGCATTTATTCTACTCAGTTAGGCCAGTTTCAGATGTTGTGTATATACGTTTATGGTGTACTAGATTGCATACAGCATTTATGGGCGTTATTTTAGTCCATTGCCTACATTTAACCCACATTTACTCACTATCTCCATCATCAAGTCTATGTCTCACGCACTTCAGGTTCACAGGTTGCTTGAAGAAGACCCTTATGTGTTTCATTATGTTGCTTAAATGCATACTTCGTACCCTTTCTCTCCTGAATAACATAAAGAATTCCCAGAATTTCTGTGAGTAAATGCAGCTAATTTGCAAATAGTGGAAATCTCATGCTCTCCCTCCACTGGTGTCTAAAGACAGTGGTGGTTTTGACTCCCTAAGATCCTTTGCATGCACAAAAAGGAAACAATGGCCCCATTCTTTAAGACACAGGGTGGTCTGTAGTGCCCCACTCTTCTAGCTCCATCAAATCAAGGTGTCCAGAAGGTCTGTCATAGCAGACTGCTGGGTGGCGATGTAAGGAACACAGGGCAAAGTCTTGTGAAACTCACCCTGAGTCCATGCTCAATCTCTGGCTCTCAGTTTGCTTGAAATGCTTCTTGTGTACATGCAAGGATCATTATGCTTTAAGTCAGCAGTAAAACTAACAGATTACTAAGAGCAATTTGTCTTTTCGTGCATTCAACAAATCTGCTTCCTCTTTTAAACAAGATTCTCTTTTCTCACTGCTTTAGATGCAGTATTTACCCCTCCGCAATTGAAAGGAACTGTATTTGGGCTCTCCACTGCTACAGATTTTTACTTTCATATGCCTGTTTTCATATTAATGCATTTAGCTTCACTTGTGGTCCCTCTCTATGCGTTATATTTTATTTTAAATCAAACCATGTATTTCATTGCTATTAACGATGCTTTCTCCTGTAATTGCATTAAATATGGCAATAGCAATTCCATTTGATTAATGTCCAGTTTATCATTCTTTTACAAAATAGGTCTTCAACTGTTTCTGTTAAGATCCTTAGAGTGAAGTGTTTAAGAATTGCCTACTCAACAGGCCAAACATTAGCTCAGTGTGAAGATATTATCTCATGTTTTAACACATTTTGACTTAACATTTACAGTTACATCAAATTTTCAACAAACACTAAATTAAATACTAAAAGCTCATGTTCCCCATTTTGTGTGTTCCAATTCATGTTTATTGTAGGTGTCACACGTCACAGTTATTTATTTCCCCAGGATTTTTTCTTTAATTTACGGTTATTTATTCTCTACAGTTTCTTCTCTTGCATTGACCTTCTAAATGGGCATACAAACCAACATACATAAAACAACTTGTATTTCACAGAACAGGATACATGGTGTTCCTTGTAATTATTCAACATGTCAGAACCTTTTAGTAGAAGAATACAATTAACCCTGTTCCTTAAATCTGGGTTTTTTTTAGCAAATTCACGTTCATCAAAACCCTTTTTAAACTCTATGATTAGGGCTACAAGCTATTTGGTATCTTCAGCGTGGCCTCGGAGTCCTTATAAAGCTTATACTGTCTTCCAGACTATTTCTCTCAAGCACCTTTTATGCCTTCATCTAGGCTATTACCCATTAGTTCTTTGCTTTAAGTCGTTTGTTTTATTTCTCCAGTTAGCATATCAGTTTTAGTTTTAGGAAAACCGTGCCCATTGCATTCATTCACTGATGGCGATCTGCTTCAGAAACCGCATGATGTTGCCAAGTCACAGAATCTCAAAGCAGTTGAGGTGGGAAGGGACCTCACCTCGTCCAACACTCCCCTCTTCCCTCCTCCCCTGCTCCCTGGGCAATTAGAACAGGTTATTCAGGACTGTGTCCAGTTGGCTTTTGAGTATGTTGAAATACTACAACTCCACAACCTCTCTGGAAAACCTCTTCCAGGGTTCAACAACCCTCACAGTAAAAAAATATTTTTTTATGTTCAGATGGAGTTTCCTGTATTTCATCTTGTCCTGCTGCCTCTTGCCCTTTCACTGGGCACCACTGAGAAGACTCTGGCTCCATATTCTTTACTCCCACTCATCAGGTATTTATACACATTGATATGATCCCCCCTGGGCCTTCTCTTCTCCAGGTTGAACAGTCTCAGCTCTCTCAGCTTCTCCTTCTATGTTGGATGCTCCAATCCCTTAATCATCTCTGTAGCCCTTCACTGCGCTCACACCTATATGTCCATGTCTTTCTGTACTGGGGAGGCTGGAACTGGACACTGCATGCCAGATGGTGTGTTCTCACTGGTGCTCAGTAGAGGGGAACGATCAGCCCTCTTGACCTGCTGACAGTGCTCCTCATGTTTCCTTCTCCATAAAGGAGTGGCATGGGTTATAAAGGAAGAAATAAAACCAAGATACTGACACTGACTAATAAAGGTACCCTTAATTCGTTGCCTTCATTCCCGTACTTGATGTAAGCGTAAAGTAATATTAATATGAAATTGTTTGCCAAGAGGGTTATTTATGGCAATACTAACTTGACAATATGGTAGGATATGGGGGGTGAGGGTGTGTCAACTTTCTGTTTAATCAGGAACTTCTTAGATATGAGTGGTACTTTGATCAGCTATAAAATAATCATTGCTTTGGCATGATAGCGTCACCACGGCATCTTCTGCCTGGAAGCTTTTATTACAGCATTAAGTTTTATTTCAAAAACTTTCAAAGCCTGGACTTACTGTGAACACGACTAATTTTGTGCATCACATTTGTAGGGTGCTGATAAAAATTAAAAATTGTTTTAGGCAAAAAGAAATGCTGGCCAAAAATGAAACCCAGTTAAATACAGAGTTAAATGCATGCTTGCATTGATGGACACGAGCTTTACAGAAATTATGACCTGTCAGAGTACATATAAGTCAGTTTTGCTGCAACTTTCATCATAAACTAAATAATTACAAACACTCATAAATCTTCCAGCAGTCAAAATCTCAAGAGGTTATCATTTTATGTTTGGCTCTCTCAGTGACCTCAAGAAATGAATATATGGTCTGTTCGATGCAGAGAATTAATGAGTAAAATGTAACAAAACATCAGTTTGAAGTCATAAGGCTTTGACATACCAAGAAGGTACTGTGGGCTAACGAATTGCCAGGTGTCATGTCCTGTGAGGTAACCGTCCGTATACACACTCTTCCTCTCCTGCAAATACAATATAATCATAGGTAGTTTTTCTCTAAATTAAAGAAGGACAGGCTACTTCACTTTTCCTCAAGGTAGGAGAGACACAGAGAATTCAACATGGCAATTTACCATCTCCGAATAATTTGTTCATATTCCCTATATATCCATATATAGTTCAAATGCAAATGTGCATCCTAACGGATTACCTAATCTAATACCCTGCAGAGCACTAGCCAGCAAGTTTCACTCAGTAATTTCTAGAGTGATCTCAACAACTTTTTGATCTAGATTACATACCTAGAAAGACATCCCACCATAAAGCACAGCACTTAAAGACAATTAATTTGAAACACCTCCTAACGTGTCATCGATTGTCTGTTAAAAACTTACACATTTTGCTGAACTGGACCTCAAAACTGCAGGGGATGAAGAATAATAACATTTCCTCACAAGCTGTTTCAAAGGTTAGTTCACTTAATTTCTATTGGGAGTGCTTCTGGCATTATCTTCCAGGTACAATACATCCTCTTTTCCTGCTCCTGTATAAGTACTGGAATTGCCATAATCGGGCAGATTAAAAATCCATCTAGCCCTGTGACAGAAGGTCAAATCGGTTGCTTCGGGAGACAGCATCAGAAACAGATCCAGCGTAGAGCAATCTTTCGCAGGAATATTCTCTGTATTTCCAGGCAGATCCTGCGTCAGAGTCTTCTTTTGGGCTACTGTATTTAAAATCACAATGGACCTATCCCTCTTAAGTTTGTCCAGCCCCTTTTATTTAACTTCCTTATCCTCCGTGCCAAACACTGATGAAGAAATCCCAGCAGCTGGAGAGCTGGGCTTTTTAGCACACGACCCAGTAAGTCAGTTGGATAGCACCCATACAAACGGGGACGGAATGGGTGCTCTGTCCTCATTCTGCTCCAGCTCCTAGAACTGAGCTAACAAACAGTTACTCTCATGCGAACGTGAGAAGAAACAATAGGTCACAGATCAGTTTTTCAAAATGCAGAATTTTAGTACTTTGGATGCTGAGAATAGATGCTTTCTCTAATTAATAGACAAGCAAAACCAAAAGGGCATAGAAACTAGCTTTTCAACAGACTAACTGGAAGGAGCAAGTAAGGGCTCCTTTGGGGAGTGGTAACTAAGTAACTAACTAAATAGGTTGCAATTCAAGAAGATGAGAGAGATGGAGAAGGTCCCCCGGGTGCTGGGAGACTGATTACCGATGCATATATATGAGAGCAGTAGAAACCCAGGAGAAAGCAAGAGATGTCAAGGGCATACCTATGTGAGCAAGACATGCAGGGTTATTTGGAGCAAAATTTCTGGGAAGCCAGGCAGCGTTTGATTTTTGAACAAAGCAGCTGCCTCATGGTGATTTTTACTACTATTCCCTAGAAAACAGGATGCTGCAGACATTCTTTTAAATTACCAGGATTGTCACTATTGGACTATTCTCCATTTCTCTTCCTAATGCAGAGACGGTCTAAATATTGGCTAACCACTCCTACCAAAGGCACTGAATTTGTTCGTTACATGCAAAACTGAAAAATTTACCTTCCAAGCTTTTATAGAACTACAATTACAGTAATATTTGCATATTTTACAGCACAATAAAACCAATTTTTTGTCATGAGGTTCCAAAGTGTGATATGACATATGAGATTTATACGGAGATGTTAAACCCTGAAGGTTCACTGTTTGAGCTTTATTAGAAAATGAACCATGATTCAGTTTTTCCAGGGCACTGTCTAAAAATCAATGGCAGAAATACACCTGTAAAGTGAGAAAAGATCATGAAAATATGACTATATATTAACGGTTTCAGCTGTGATATAATAACTTCCTTTTGCAGCAATGTAATTCTATGCCTTTTAAAAAAGTGTCATACTAACCACTTTCAGGAAAAGTTGGCCCCAGTCTGGATACCTTTAGGCATTTCACCCAAAATGGTTCACTCTGTCTAAAAATTATTGATAATTTGATTTGCTTTCCCCCCAAACAGAATTTTAATTAGAAAGTGACAGCCATGCTGTGTCTGAGACAGACATGGAAAAGTACTCACTCTCTTTCCAGAGAAAACAGGAATGATCGTAAGCCCACCTTGCCTAACTTCTGTTAGGACTAAAACTAAACAGAAATGCTTGGTTTGTCCTTTTCTTTTCAAGTTGAAAAACACCCAGTTTCAAGCAGGTAGTGTCATATTTATGTTTAAATTATAAAAACTGATGTGGAAGTGCCAAAAAGCTTTAGTTTCAAGTGCCTTTTGTGTTGCAGTAGGTCCAGAGTTCTACTACTTGAACAGCACAGTACCATTTGAAAATAAGTTGTCTATTTTTTTTCCCCTCCGTTACTTCTGCTGAGAAGCAGTTCTAAAATAACACTCCCCCAACAGTCAGAATCCTGATTCTGAATTCACAGCTTACACTTAATTATGGTCACTTCACAGATATTTGTTATTCTCCCAGCATTGTCCCTTAGCTGAACAGCTCTTTTCTCCCCTTCATGTTTTTCTCCACTGCTTAGACACATATGTCGTAGTGGCTAGTAAGGCAGGTAAAACACTAGTACTAGGGTAGAATCCATCAGTGCCTGTACTTCTCATCAATATCAGTTATTATTTTATTTAATAGTCATGACACAAGCAGCATGAACTACGTTAATGTCACATATTTGGGAAACATCAACAACGCTTACCAGGACTGGAATATCGTATGTTTTTAAGGAATGGCAAAATATCCATCAAATGAAACGTAACCACTTAAAACGCAAGATGCTGTGCTTAAAGACTAACAGCAGGAACTTTTGCTCTGAGTTGGGCACTTGTGGTTGGAAACAAGTTTTTGCACATATTGATCACACATGAACTAATAGGCAAAGAGAACCCAGAAAAGATTGGGAAAGGCACTGCAGAGGTAGTGAATATCTCTGCCATCCCACAGCGGCACTCCAATGCTTCAAATCTGAAGGAAGTGCAGAGAAGGACTGGGAGATAAGGTAATGAAGAGCCCATTTTCTGAGACATTTATTTGTTTAACCTCAGTCTGTCTTTTATTTTCTAATTCCCCATGCAATTACAGTATTGCAGTAAAGTATTAAATCACAGAATCACAGCATTACAGGGGTTGGAAGGGACCTCTGGAGATCATCTAGTCCAACCCCCCTGCCAGAGCAGGGTCACCTAAAGCAGGTTGCACATACTTAAATCTATTGAAAATCGAATGGAAGGATATTGGATGAAAATGATGTGATTTAATTTTAGTTCTGCCCACTACAGTGCTTTTATTTTACTAATTTTCTTCTTCCTCTCTACTTTTGCCAAGTGTGGAAATTAACATAAATCTCCATGTCAGTCTTCCCCTTCTGTGGAACCAATTTCTAAACATCAGGTTGAACTGCATAAGCAAACCTATCTTGTGCTCCACACTGCTGCAGCCAGGCTGCTTCCAAGAAGTGAAGTAATTTATGTACAGCCACACCACATTTTAAACAGCACTGTAAATATGAGAACAGTTGAAAGCTTTTTTTTTTTTAAACTCTTCTTAGTTAGGCAGAATAACAGCACTCCAACAGTTAAGTGGAATTTTCAGAGATTCCTTTTCTCATAAAAACTTCTCAGTGACTGTAACCGATCCCTTATAACCAAAAACTTACCTCCAAAAACAGCTCTTAGAATCTGTTTAACTTTTGTTGCTTTCACACACCACTACCTTTCCTCTGAAAGGATCTAAGAGATTTCCCTGTGTCCTTGTGGTGATGAAGGCTAACCACATCTTGTGCTGTATGGGCAAAAGTGTAGCCAGCAAGTTAAATGAAGTGGGTTTTCTCCTTTATTTTGTACTTACGAGACCACGTCTGATGTACTGTGTTCCGTTTAGGGCTTCCCAGTAAAACAATGACATGGTCATACCAGAATGAACCCATTGGAGGGCAACCAAGATGACTAGGGGGCTGCAACACATCACACACAAGGAGGTGATGGAGCCCTGTTTGTTCAGCCTGTACAAGGGAAGTCTACTGGGGGCTCTTCTGCTATTAAAAGATGTTAGGGACAATTTCTTCTTGGTACGCAGTGAAAAAGTAAGAGGCAATGGTCCTAAATGGCAACGACAGAAATTTTAACTGAATCTCAGAAAAAATGCTTTCACTGGGAGAGTGGTCAAATACTGAAGTGGGTTGCCCTTGCAAGTTGTGGAATCTGCATCTTTGAAGCCATTGAAAACTTGATTGGACAAGGCCCCAAGAAACCTGATCCAACTTCAAAGTTAGACCTAACTTCAAAGTTGGCCCCACTTTGAGCAGAGTACAGGCCAGGTGACATCCAGAGGTCACTTCCAATCTAAATTAGTCTGTGGTTCTGACATAATCTGAGTTTGCAAGTTTACCCTCACTTTATAACCCTTTGGAAATATATGAGAGAGTCTAGTAGTGTTATTTGTTCCAAAAGATGATGAAGAGATTCTTCCCTCCTAACATCTTACCTCTTTATTCGTGGGGAACAGTTGGTTTTTTTCCGGGTCTTCTCTTGCGACTCTTGTGTGTTGAAAAGGAAATTTCGCTCATGTCGATCTGCCTATCCCTGGTGTTAGTGTTAATCTTCAGCCCCTTCCTTCCAGATTCTAGATCACTCCGTAAGATGCCATCTGAGGATGACAGAGGATGCCAAGTTGCCTCCACAGAGGAGACAACAGTGTGCTCTCACCACAACTAAAACAGACAGCGTACTGGGCTGCATTAGCAGGTGAGTGGCTAGAAGAAAAAGGCAAGTTGATACTCCCCTAGTGAGGCCGTACCTGGAATATAGTGTCCTGCTTCACCTGCTCCCTGGCTCAGAAGGGACGTTGAGAAACTTGGGAGTCCAACAAAGTGGTATGAAAATGGAAAGGAGCCACGGGCATAGCTTCTCCCATATGTGGGGAGAAATCTGTTTGGTTTGGTGAAGAAGAAAATATGGTGTGAGCTAATAGTGGCCTGCAACTATCTGAAAGGGAAATACAGAGATGACATAAACTTTTGTTGGTATTTGCAAATAGTTTTGCAAGGGGTAACAGCAGTGATGTGCAGTGTGAGAAGATCCAACTGGACATTAGGAAAAACCTCCTTGCTAAGAGGGTAGCGCAGCACCGGGACAGAGAGACTGACGCCATCCTTGGAGGTTTTCAAGACTCAGCTAGACAAAGCCATTGCTGACATGATCAGCTGTTGAAAAGTCCTCTGTCCATTAGGGAGGTGGACTGGGTGATTTTCAGAGGTCCCTCCAACCAACACGTTTATATTTCTGTAATTCACAGTCTCCTATAATCCATTGTTCTCTCTCTTGCTGTGTTCCCTGGCTATCTCCATTTCCCCCCTTTTCTAGAGAGGTAACTCCTGTTCTTCCAGAAAACAAGTCTTCTACTTCCATCTTTTCCTTGCCCATGCTTTTCAGTGATTTAAATGTTTTTCAGCTCTGCTCCTCCTCCACTAGTGATCGCTTTCTCCATTTAGACCTGTTGACATATGTTTTTTGGGGTCATCCAACTCATTCAAGCATCTCTTCTCTATGTCATCTCATTTAATAGGTGTCTATAAATTTCAAGTGCCTGCACAGCCTCCTCTCTCCCTTCCTTTGCCCTCTATTTTCATATCGCTCTTTCACCAATCCTCCAGCTGCAGCGCTAATCCTCAGATCTTTTCTTCTGTCTGGCAACACTTCATCAGTAGGTAATTTCCATCAGGTACCTATTCAAGATTAGAAAAAATCCTACAGCTTCTGCATCAAGTCCTTTTCATGCCTGTTCCATTTTTAGTTAGGTTTTATGCATTAAAGAAACTGTATTTCTCTGTCCCTTGCCTGTTTTTAATAGACTATGGAGGTTTTTTTGGATGTGTCATATTGAGTTAACAACAATCTGCGCGGGCATGAAGATATGTAGTAACTTATGAAGACTATCAAGTTTGTGAAAGATGATTTTGCCTGACCTTTTAAGGACATGTGGTGTTTAAATTAGTTCTGTGAGTAAGAGATCAATTCAGACCAAACTTCCCTAAATTTAAAAAGAAAATTGTACTTCCTTCATCTCACCCTATAAAACCACTTTTTTTAATGCTCTTTATTTCTTCGCTTTTATAGTCCCTGGACTTTCCTCAACATTGGCTACTTCCATTGTTAAATCTCCACAGTTAACTGTCCATCAGCTGTGATTAAAAGCAGAACGCCTCAGCTGGCTCAGCTGCACGCTGTCTGTTACTCAGCTCCCCCGGAGAAGACTGTAAACTACAAACTGCAGCAAACCACAGATCCCACAGACTCTAACCAAGCCAACTACCACCAACATTTGCAACCTTGTCTTTGATTTGAAATTAAGTGGGAAACTGAGAGAACATGCCACAACTTTTGGTACTAGCTGAAGTTCCCTAAATTGAGATTTAATGTGACCAGGTAGCTAGAACTGATATAGCTGGTTTGAGATGTGACAACACATGAGCAAGTGACACAAATTTCTAATGTTGCAAACTTGTCCCTATGCCATTGTTTTCATGGTACTTGGTGATATTCTTGATTATACCAGTTCCTAGAATCATAACACTACAAGAAAACACCAAACTTCACAGATTTTACACATTGAGGACAATGACTGTAGTCTTCTGCTCGTGGTGTACTTTAAACAAATCTATTTACCTTAAATCACTCCCAGTCCTAAAGATCTATTTATTGAACTGCTTTGCTCATGAAAACTGGCAGTCATAATATTTGATTTATGCATAATATATTTACCACAACAAAATACAAAAAGTTCATGCATCACATTGTCCCAGCCCATATTTATGAACTTTCATTGTTGGAATAGGTGGTCCAATGATAATTCAGATCTTGATAAAATATTTAAAAATGGAGTCTCCTAATCATCATTCCTAGTTTTGTTTGCTACATAATTTTATGTCTCTTTTCACTACCTTTATATTAATAGTCTTGCAATATTTTGGAATAGCACTAGAATATCATATCACAACATGCAGACTGTTATCTGTAGAGGCAGGAAGGATTTAAATGAATTAGTGATGCTGAAACAGCAAAAGGAAGTATTTTAAATTAGTTTTTTCAGCTGATGGTAGGATATAGCATCACTGAAGAATAGTTTTTTATTGCTTGCTTTTTAGCTTCATTTTTCTTTTATAATGAAAATGCTTCTATTAATTCATATTTACTCCATCCCTTTTGTGTGATAGCAAACCCTGCACAAACAATGACACCATCTGATCTCATGCTGCAGATCTGTTCCAACAGTTGGATACCAAAAGGTCTTTTAAGAATATGCTGTAATAAAAGCTGCCATTTTCTTTCTGTCTGACTTCTTTATGTTGCCTTACCACAGTTTGATGCATTAATTTTCTGCAAATTTTAGTCTTTGAAATATGCAAACATAATTTCATCACAAAAAAGTAAGACAATATCCTATAAAATACTGACCACAGGATCCTCAGAGTGATCCTCTTAGGGCCTTGCTCCTTTATCATCATGATTTGAAAAAACTTCCATAAAAATACAAAGTGGCTCATGAAGGGCATTAGGGCTGTGACAGAAACTTTTGTCTGACCTTTTGTGGGCTCAGGGGATTTAAATTAGTTCTGTAAGTAAAGAGCAATTCAAATAAAGATGCTCGAATGAGTAAATAACTTGGAGAAAAAGGGAACCATTTTATTCAGGTTAAAACTGAATTCTTTATGCTTTCTTTATGCTGAGTTGATTTTCTTTTCCAAGAGAAAAGAATATTTGATGGTGTAAAAAAAACACCTCTTTTCCCTCATGCAAGATTTGCAATCAAAGGACTGTAAGAATCGGGAAAATAAGTTAGATGCAATGCAAAGGCTAATCAGTTATTTTTCATGTGTTAGGTGCTTATGAACATATTTTAAAATTTAGGGGGGATTATCTGTTCCTTTTTAGCTAATTTAACATAGGGCACAACAAACAAATTTAGTAAGCAATAGGAAGTAGGAATTATAAGATTTAAAACTGTGATAATTAACAAATTAAGATAATTCAGATAGGCAATCTCTGTTCACACCTAACCATTGCCTCGTTTTTTCTGTATCAAGTTAATATGGAACACAGTTGTAATTTCACTCAATTCCTATATAATAAGCACAGTTAATTGCACAAGAAAACTAAGCAATGTTTTGCAAAACCTGAAAGTCTTTCAAAATGATCTTTTTTCTGGGATTCTCTGCCAGCCTAGTACCATTACATAACCAAATCACGCTTTTTAGCTGCAGGTATTAATGACAGCTACAGATAACATGCTATCCAGTGCCCAAAACTAAGCCCCTCTAATGGTAGTTTTAAAATTATATCATCTTCTAAATAAGTAACTGGTATCAAAGGCAACAATAGGTGGGGGAGAGAGAAGACTCTGCACAGACTGCTTCTGTATATTAAGAATGACACAAAGCCCTTCAAATTTAGTCATCTACTCCTAAATTTGCCCTAAAGGTCACAGAATTATTTCTAAAACCCGTAGACATCTTAAAGATATTCTGTGTTACTGTGAGTCATTAAAAGATTGGCTGCGCTAACAAGATAAATACTACAAGACCAGAAATCCAGAGCCGAATTATACATTTGTATCTCTCAGGAGTGAAAAGGTTCACAAGAAAACAGTATTTGAGGCAGGATTTAATTTTAAACGTTTCCTCACCAATAATCACTAGTCTCTATCATCTTTGCGCTGTTGAAAAAGAGTTTGTGGAATAGACTGGTGAACCTCGGGCTATGTCTATGGAAGTGAATTAGACGGTGCCTGTGAGCGTTCCCAGACACTGGAATACGACTGCTCTGAAATTATCAGAGCGGTCCCTGGCATGCTTTTGGCCTGTACCAACTAGCAGTCTCCCAAGCAATTCCCAGGCACGGTTTGGGAGTTAGAACATCCCACAGACCATTACCACCCAAGGATTTGCATCCAGCCACCCTGTTCTGGAGGCTGGCTGCGTTTGTCTACTGGTGTATTTGCGAGTCAGTCCATGCCAGTTGGCTTCCATGCCTGGGAATATTCTTGGGAACGCTTTCATTTGCTAGTATAGACATAGTCCTAACTCATTCCCACTAGTGCTGAGGACAAGTAGGAGGCTTCAGGAAAGCAAAGACCAAATCAGTAGAGTTTCATTCTATTGGAATCCCTTTTGACAGCGAAATCCATAAGGTTGGGGGTTTTTTTTTTCCATTTTTTTAACAAGCCAACTTCCCCTGTTATTTTAATCCCACTTCAACAAAGGCGACGCAGCATTCAGCTAAAGTCAGAAACAGTTTGAACTGCAGCTTGTTTTTTCTGTATCTTGATTAATCCCATGCAGAATGTCAGGCTGGAGTTACATTTAGAGGCAGAATATGTCAATATTCAATATTCTAAGTAATCACAAACGAGTGCCCGCGACCTCAAGCACTGTCTTGGAAGCCAAGAGACCAGAGTATTAATTCTTGCTCCTGCACAGAGTTCCTATTTTGTTTTGGGCAAATTGTTTACAGCCCAGTCCATAATGTCTAAATTGTTAGGGTACAGGATTACGCATCCCCTCTGCCTCCAACAGACTCCATTTAAGCCTGCAATAAGATGATGATGCCCCAAAGCAGCTCCCCAAGGACCCTAATGGTTAAGGCAGCTCTAAAGAGATGACGATTTTAAATTCTTACAGCTGAAGCGAGAGAAAATGGAAGGGCCAGTGCCTCCCATTTGCAGGCTGAATGCTCTAGCAATTAGGATAGAAGGTACAGTACAACCCAAGTTCACTCGCTCCCTGCCTACCTGTAAGTACTCACTCTCAGAGGTAATCTACATTCTTACCTTGCGGTCTTGATATAGATATGCAAATCCCAAACAGAATGAGTTTTCAGACAAACCTATATATTACCAGTACCTTCGGGATAATTTTAAGTGTCTCCTCAGAACATGACATTTTTGCGTTATCCTAACTTTGCCTAGTCCCCAAATTCCATTCTTGAGTCCCAATCTCATAAAATTTAGCTGTCCTGTGCTGAAATTACGGACACCTATTCGCTGTAATAGCTTCAGCTTTCAGATCTCTGCTGTATTTACACTGTTTTTTTACTCGGGGCCAGAGTCGAAGTACCCTGGGGTCTGCCTGCATGTTGACTATCACTTTGATTCTCATCTGGAAAATCGAGGTGCCTCTCCAAAAAAAGAAATCTGAGGCAGAGAGCAGGACTGGCTCATACCTGAGCTCCTGCTCCTCCGGGCCATACAGACATAGTTCAAGCCATTTGGCTCCTTGAATTCAAACACAGATTTCAAAGTCAGTAGAAACAAAGCACTGCCTTAATTCCCCATGCGTCATATGAGGAGTAGCAGAACTTTTCTACTTTCCAGGGGTCGGGAAGATAATAGATTCCCAAAATTGGAGTCACTCAGGCAATACACCACGGGAGCCACGCAAAACACTCAGCCAAAAAGATGAAACATCTTTGGTGGTGCAGAGGCGGCTGAACGATGGAGGCAGTTACGGATCCCTGGTTCTCAGGACAGACTCACACTGTCCTAAACCCTGGTGAAAGCTTCTTTATGTACACCAGCTGAGTATAGCTGAAGGGCGAGGTACTCGCAGCTCTGCGGCACAGGAGCGGAGATGGGCAGGAGCCAGCAAAGCAGGCTGGATGCCAGCTGAGTCCCCCAGTGCCAGGGGAATTCTCAGCTGGGAGAACCTGGCTGCCTTCCAGCCTTGCTCCTCTGCATATATATATATATGTGTGTATGTGTGTGTATGTATAGCAGAACTTTTAAAGGAATAATTACCTTCCATATGTCTTCTACTTTGACTAGAAGGTTTTTATCTCATATCTAGCCTAGTATAGAATAGACCTGCAGCTGCCCGATCTGTGATTACCCTCAGCTTTCACATAAACCAGATTTTTAAGCAATCATGTTGACAAAAATTTCTATGCATCTCTTCTCAGAAAAAAATGAAGACTAACTATCCCAACAGTGTAATGGCTGGAATACCTGTACTGGAGAAGAAATGGAGGTAGGCACTCCAAAGATCTGCAATAACACAAAATACCTTTTTGCACCTAGCACAGAAATATGTGGGTGAGGGTATTGGCTAAAAGCAGAAGGGAAGAAGGAAAACCTAACTGGATTTCAAGATAAAAGTAAGTGTTCATTTCTTCCATCCTAAAAAACTCCCTACTTTACCAGTTACCAGGTGTTTCTAATTTAATTCATTTCATTAACTTCTTACAACTTGTTCAGCCAGCTCTGCAGACAATTGATTTTTATTACTACATGCCTCAGTGACTTTCTACACTAGATTTTTTTTTCTACTGACTATACAGTTCTTCAAATCTCTTCAAAATTATATTTTATTTTGTTTCTGTCTTTTCAGAGTTTAGTCTGTCTTTTCAATCAACCTTATCACTTATTTAGCACATTCTTCGATAAAGCAAATATAATAGATATTATATAACATCAAATATTTACATATATGGTTGCTGCTTTCAGAGGAGTGATTTCAAAGTTTTCATTATGGTGTTGCTGCTGTGAAAATTGCTGACAAGACAGAAAAATAGCCTGATTACGATATTGTAACTATTTGATATATATTGGACATGTGAAACAAAAATATTTGGAAAGTACTTTTGAATAATAAAGCAGCTTTTAAGATCCACAGCTGAGGATATCATGTGATGGCACTGAAACTCCTTAATCAGATTGTTTCCACCCTTAATTACACAGGCAGAGTTCACACTGACACCTGCTGTTAAGATTGCCTAACTTTTCACATTATAAGACCATTTTCAATTTCATTGCCAATTTAACTGTATGGGCTGATCTTATGTGGGATAAGTGTCATCTTCAGATTTAAATCAAAGGAAAAAAGAGAGAGTCAGTGTTTCAGATGAAATGTTTTTGTGATTTTTAAGAATTACGTGGGGGATAACAGCTCGCTTACTTCATATGGACTCTCAGTCACTTCATTTAAAAAAATCAGTTCTCTATCTCCACCCTTTGAAATAAGAACTTGAAAATCAGCCAGATTTCACTTGCTGGTGTTCCCTAGAGAGGCTCCAGAAAAATCAGACAGTACACACTGATGTAAGTCGAAGGGTATTACAATTTTGTATCCAACATCTTTGAAGATTCCACTTGGTTTTGCCTCTGAGAATCGCCAGCAATGAAAAAAGAAGGGAAATGCAGACAAAGTAGGTAGGATGATGCAGACAGAGGTGTAGTAATGGGGTCTATGAACCAGAAGAGGGATAGACAAGCTTAGTAAGGTGTGCAATGCCAGCGAGCACTGAAAAAAGAACAAATATTAACAAGTAAAAAAGAAGGAAATACTGGGGGGCCAAGAAGCCTTTAAATAATGAAGTATTTAAATCACGACACCAAAGTCTTGACACTTCTCTGCTCTTTAGTAAATAATTATGAAACAAACTGCCATAATTTTCCATCTCTTTCTATTCATGAGTCAAAAAAAATGATAACTCATTTTTGTTATGTCTCTGGTAATATAATGACGAACGTTTGTGCTGATGACCTAGAGAGCCCAGGCAAATAACTCACATAGAAAGTGAGCATGCAGTTGTTCTAACCTCCCCCAAGAAAAGTCAGCAACAGGTTTCTGTGCAGTTGACTGCATACCTGGAGACTGAATCCAGATATATGCTATTACAAAATAATTTGTTCTTCTCATGAAAGTAATATTACCCAATTCATGTTACATAGGGATAAATCAAGGCAACAATTCTGAAACACCCTTTGTAAAAGAAATGATGTTTTAAATTGCTGGCATCCCTAAAATTGTTACTGTTGAGTGCTCATCTGCTAAGACCTACATATGAAATTGTTGTTTGTTTTGTAATTAGGATGATTTTACACTTTATTCTTCTCCTCATCTCCTCTGAGAACATTTGGAACCAGGAAGCTTGGGTTTTTAACCATGAGTTTGCCCCTAGCTTTCTGTATGACTTTTGAAAATTTGGTAAACCCATCTGCCTTTGCTGTCTGCAATGTCTATAAAATAGATATGAGTGTACGTGACCTACCAACAGCTTACAGAGCTTTCCACATATACATTGGTGACTACGTTTTGGGCCAGGTCAGCAGATGCTGAATGTAGCAAAGACTGCAATTAATATCAGTAAAGGGCAATCCTCAATGTCTTTCCTTGATGTAACACAGCTTGGTATTTATGCTTTCCTTCTCCTGTACTGATGACTCACACATTTTACGGTCATCTGCCACCTAACTAACACTTCGTTAAGTAGAACACCTGCAGTGATTTTAACCACAGCCTACGGTAATTTAGCTGCTAATGGTCTACATTACACCAGCAGCCATAAACTGGTTGGAAGCTATCTGGTTGTCTCAGTCCTATGAGGTTTTGAGATAGAAAATAAATGAACAATTGGTTTCTTTTCCTTATTTAAATAAGTAAGAATATTAAAATAAATATTTGTTATGATGCTGATTGATGTATTTTTGAGCTGGTATATTCTTCACACACTGATAAAGATTACAGAGAAAACTTAATTCAAATAGGTGTCCTCCTGATGTCAATTGGAACTTATTACGGGTTTTGTTTAAAGTCACAGAAGGTCATCCAAAAGCTTCACGTGGAGTAGCACTCTGAAATAAATTAAAAGATACATGTTTATAATTTGCATTTCAACAAAATAGTTAAAAGAGAGAAAAAGGCATACAATAGCTGAAAAATTGCAAATGTAAATTAGTATTGAAATAGTTGTATTTGGTTATGAAAAATTACTCAGTCCAGTACTTTGCATTCAGTTGTGGTCATACGTTTTGCAATGTCTCTGTGCACAAAACTGCTGGGCAGTGTTCACCAAGTCTTTGGATGCTCTCAGGGACCAATGGGTGCTATTAAGAGGTATTCTGCTCCGTATCTTAGTATCTCTATTTCCCTGTTTTTATGGGTTTTACCCTTTGACTTTTCCTTCAGGTCTCTTTTTTTTAATGATGATTCTGATGATTATTATTATTTGTTGCCCCAAATGATAATTTAGTTTCTTCCTGGTTCCTTTTTCTGTAGCTTGCCCCTTGTCATTGAAAACATCTCCTTTCAGCCTAAACAGTCGTACCTTAAGTCATTTCTCATATGGAAGTTATTCTATGTCTCTGATCACCCTTGTTGACCTTGACTAAATCTTCTCCAGTCCCTTGTATTTTTTTGAGGTGGTAGGGAAGGACATGGTCAAAACTGCACAACATATTACAGGTATGGTGAGAGCACAGATTTACACAACGGCAGAGTGACATTCTCTCTTTTGTTCTTCATTCATCTCCTAATGGCTCCTAACATTTGATTTACTCTTTTGATCACTACTGAGCACTGAGTGATGTTTCTGTGTGACTATCTATCATAACTCCCAACTCTCACTCCAATCAGCTCATGTAAGTGAAATTAGGATTTCTTCCCCTTATGTACATCACTGTACATTTATCTACACTGAATTTCAGCTGTGCTTTTATTGCTCAGTCACTAAGTTTTACTACCCTGAATAAATTAATATCATCAAACCCGATTACCTCACCGCTAACATGCTTTTTGAAGTCATTTATAAGCATGTTGAATAGCAAAGGCCTGAGCATAGATCTCATAGAACCTCATCTGTCACCACCTTCCAGAGTGAAAACTCACAATTTATTCCTGTCTTCTAACCATTTAACCATACAAGGATCTTCCCTCTCATGACACAGTGCTAAGTTTCCCTAAAACCCTCACATAAGACACTTCTCAAAAGTCTTTTGGAAAAAACAAATAAGCTATATCAACCACACCACAGTTACCCACATAACTGTTGATAAGACTTCAGAAAAGCCAACATGACTTTTCTCAAAAAGATCATTTTATCAAGATATTCAGTAACTGTTCCTGATAGCTAATCTGCATTGTACAGATGTTGTGCTTAAAAGCTTTGTGGTTCCCCAGGTCTCTTCTCAAAACCTTCTAAAAATTTGCCTTCAGATTTTCAATTGTCCTTAGTCCTTGGGTGCCAAGGCAGCTTTGCACAAGAAGTTACCACTGTCATGTTTGAGGAGCCATTTGACTATTTTAGACTTGAATTCCTTTTGAACTCTCTCGTGAATGCCACCTTGTCCTGGTGATGTGTTGCTCTTTGTGTGCTCTATTTGCTCCATGTGTTGTCTTCTGTAGGCACTTCCCATCCACATAGGGCCTCTGAGGAGTCTCTCACAAAGAAGACTTTAAATCAGAACTTGCCCGGTTTCTTGTGCAGCGAGCACTCATGCAAATAATTAATTTACCTGCTCTGCAATGGCCTAACCCTCCCCTGAGTGCTGTCTTTATACCACGATTATCATCCTGGCCCTTCAAACTCTGGCGTACTTCCTGCTTTTGAGATATTTGAAGAAAGATTTGTTGTCACTTGTGAATCCTTCTGCTAGATACTCCTCAAAATTCTTCTTGTCTTGTCTTGTTGTGCTTTTACATGTTACCTGCCAGAATTTACGATCCTTTCTATATTTTTAATAGGGACATCAGTTTTTTGATGAGTGTCTCCTTGCTTTCATGATGCACGTCATTTGCTCCTCAGCTATGTGAGTTTTCTTTTTGCCTTTTCCCACACTTTTTTTCATAAGCATGGTGTGCTGGCCCCGTGTTTCCAATGTGGTGGTGACCTAAATGAATTCCAGGTGAACTAAGAAGACTTAATTCTCTTAGCTGATCTTTTTTAACAAGGCGCTTCTTCTACACAGTTCCCCTTTTTGGGAGAGCCCAACTGTAGTCGTTCCCAGAAAATCACTGAAGCTGAGCATGATACAGCAACTGCTGCAGAACAGCCGTTCAGCTGTGCGGCTCTGAGGGAGCCCCCGGGTGCTGCTCTGGACCAGCTCATGGGCTGCAGACCCTCCTGGGCTCTCCCTAACCAGCCGCCCCATCACACAGCTCCTGATGGTGATCTCCACGTTATCGTCTGATGTATTTGCCCAATTGCCGCAGGTAACTGAGCAGGCCCGTGATTATTCTGTTTCCTGCTTTGGCTTCTTCTTTGATGGTCTTAGGATACTGAAACCAGTATTATCATCTTTGTTGGGCAGTTGTACAAAGCCAATGATACGTTTTTTTTATTTATGCTTCAAATTTCAGCCCATGTGGATTCATAAGGTTGCCTAAAGAAATGGGGATTTTCTTAATTAGATTCTAATTTTTAAAAAATATATAACACTACATCACCACCAAGAAGGCCTACTTCATCTTTCATCTTCATCACCACTTTTTTTTTTTGGTGTTACACTCTTCTATGGATTACTTTTCTTCTGTCAAGCTTCTGATATGTGTACTATGCCACTTCTTTCACTTAGGGCTAGACTCACTTCCCTCACCCTGGATTTCAAGCACTTGTTTCTGCCATGTTTTCTTCTTTAGCTGACAGCCTGTCTCCACGTCCTATTCGATGTTTTTCTCCCCACTGACTGATGTATCTGAATTCCCGCAGCATTACCTGTACCACAGGTTCCATTTCATAGAATCATAGAATGGTTAGAACTGGAAGGGACCTTAAAGATCACCTCGTTCCAACCCCCCTGACGTGGCCAGGGACACTTTCCACTAGACCAGGTTGCTCAAAGCCCCATCCAGCCTGGCCTTGAACACTTCCAGGGATGGGGCATCCACAACTTCCCTGGGAAACCTGTATTTCAAACCACTTGTTCTTCCGCACCTACTGGCTTTCTCACCACTTCTTCATTTACAAGCTCACTCAGGATACTCCTGGTTTTAAGTGCCAGAAGACCAGTTCCCTTATGAACCGTATTCTATGGCCTCACTGTATCAAGGCAACGTTCCCAATTCCCAGTAAATCTGACTCCCAGATTTTTGCAGCTTCAATATCTGGCTGAGGAGATGGTGTTTGTGTTTGGCACCAGTATTATTGTGCTTGCCATAAGCACAACATTAGATGTGCTTTAAAATGGGGTTGGTTCTATGATCTATTTCAAGTATGGGGGGGGGGGGGTGTCCCGACAATCATGCCAGCACAGCCCAGGGTGACAAGAAGTGGGGAGAGGAAAAATCATTGAGACAGTGGTAGGGAGGGAATTTCTAAGTGAGAACAGCCACCAAGTATTTCACAATGTGCAGCTACATCCCCAGAAGGACTCCGTATACAGTAAAGCTCCTTCACATGAATTAACACTATAAAACTACAAACCAATTACTTACATAGTATTATTTGTCATCACATGAGTTTCCAAAATTACTACGCTGTGGTGAACGTTTAGATAAATAGATTTTGACTTAGAAAATGTCAGGCGTACATTTAAACCAGAAATACTGTTATCAGATTTTTCTACAAAATGCAATGTTTTTCTGTTGTTCAAGGAAGTATAACTGCTTACTTTCTTAACTCTCACCTTCCCTGCAAGCACATACTCACTTCTTTTTGTGCTTTCTCACTGTGGGATCATTTATATTAACAAATACCTCTGTGTGTGATACAGCATGACAGACTCTCGTCAGCAAGTAGGAAAAGTACATGCTTGTGAAATTATAAAAATCCCTTGGCTACCTATCTAAATAAAGTATGGATAAGCACTTTGGTTACAGCAGATCTCCTGTCTTGCTGAATGATGCTGGAAATCTTTATTTTTTCTTCCTTGGGATCAAAGTATGTACCCTAAATTTCTATTTCAGGGTAACTCCTATGCATAGCCTAGCTCTAAAGTCTGTAAGTTTGTTTCCATTGAAATTTTTTTTGCGGAAAAACAATTCCTGTGCATTTGAGTTGTCAAGCTTGTACAGTCTATGCAGAATCCAGACACCAGATCTCAGTAGTGTGTCCAAATACAAGCAAATACAACATGTTTGGACAAATACAAGTAGTGTGTCCAAATCATAGCGTCATAGGATCATAGAATAGCAGGTTGGAAGGGACCTCAAGGATCATCTAGTCCAACCTGTCTTGTCAAATACAAGGATGTTGGGTTTTTTGTCTATAAACAGAATATCCTTCACATGAAGAGACCAGTTTTCCAAACGTAGTCTTCATAGTGAAAAAAAGATATGTAAAGCGTAATTTCTATGAATGGAAAGCCTCATTTCAGAAACTGTTTTGCAGAAGTCTTTATACGTAGAGGGGAGAATGAAGGCCTGAGCCTGTACTCTTTCTTTCAACATTTGAAACAGTCACATGTCAGAAACAAGTTTACTCTTGCATATATGTGAAATCATGAACTCATTGTAGACATAAAGATAATCCATTTAGTAACTGGGCATTCTTTACAACAAAATGGATTTAGGAATGCATTTGAAAAGGCATATCTTGGTCATTACTTGTAAAGCCTACTACATATTCCAACAGCATCTGGATATACCAAGAGAAGACCAGGGAAGTTCATTTTTTAGAGGCCTTCTAGGATTTTATAGTCTCTCAAGAACTCACAAAAGGTTGTTGTTTTTTTAAAAAAACAACTGCAGTCAATAATCTGGGGAAGCAACAGGCCGGTACATTTCTGAGTTCTATAAATGATAGGTGAATTCTGTAATTGTCAATTAAGATCCTCAGAAATAAGAATGAAGCTGCAGTAGAGTGAATGAAAACACGCAAAAGCTCCATATTAACATTATGAAGAGATACAGACAAGTGCAATATGGACAGCAATTCTCCAACAGAGCAGTCTCAGAGATAATTTGCCACGTAACATAGGAAAAGCACAGAAACGCAGCAAAAAACCTGCCCAAGAACCCACCCCCAACACTAAAAGCCATCAAAAAGCAATACGGAGCAGAGAAGACAAGCAAGTTACAAGATCACATAAAATCACTCATGGTGTACTATGAAGAAAAATAAGATGATGGACCTTCTGTTTGGGGTCATACACTTGTAGCAGAAGAAATTACCATGGCAAAACTTGTAGACAAGGGAAAAGGAAAGAGTAGAAGGAAGAGGAAAGAGAAGAGGAGGAAGAAGGAAGGGAAAAAAAGTCAACATAAACCAGAAAACATAAACCTCAGCATATCATAAGACATCAAGACAAGGCAGCATACAAACAGGAAATTAAATGCCAAGCACACAGTAAAACACCAGTGAACCTAGTAGATTATGAAGACTCCTATACTGTTGCTTGAGAATAGAGAGCAAAATTGCAACCACAAAAAGATGGATTAAAATTATACATCGCATGATCATAAACCCACAAGGATCATGTAATTACCCCCCAAAAAAGGATGCACAAAGTGAACTGACAAAGCTTAGAGGCTGCGATTTCAGGTAATACAAGCAACACAGAAACTAATGTCACTAAAAGAAATCGTGATGCTTATTATAGCAAATTTCTGACAAATTATTTAAAACAGATTCAAAAGCAAAATGAAATGAACACCCCATACTGTCTAAAGCAGATAATACACTACGGTATCCCTGCAGCAAAGCAAAGCTGCTGAAAGATTAGCAGGTTTTATCTGAAGGACTGGAACGTCTTCCAGGCATGTTACGCACCCACAAACAGAAAATATAGTTCAGCCGGTGGAATACCTGCACCACCGGGCATGCATTACGTAAAGAGACGAAAAATGGGAGCACTAAATGCAATAGAAAAGACACCGGTCATAGAGCCTCTGCCTGATCAATGTGACGGTAATAACTGCACGTTTAGGAAAGCTGCACAAGAAAATGGTGATATCTCTGTTCAGTTTTACAGGTGGAATGAGCCTTAAAATCCCAGGGTAGGACCCAGCATAGATAAGATGGTTTTGGAGGGATTCACAGCTATCCAATTAGAGCTCAAACACCGACAATGAATGTATTTTTTATCCTTTAGGTGATCAGTTTGAGTCTGTGCCCAGCTGACAGCAGGTGAAAGTCACACAGACATGAGATACCTAAGTTGAGTGACGAATATTAAAAGCAGCTGCTAGACTCAGTGCTGTTCTTACTGGATTAGTGGTCCTGGCCTCAAAATACAGTAAGATTTCACCTTGAATACAGCTGTACATATATACTACATTATACTCATTATACTACAGTACCATGGTATACAACCTCACTGGTCTAATGAATTTTCTCTCAAAATACTGAACTGTACATGCAGCCTCATGGCTGACAATGAGAATTTTAGGGATATTATTAAACCTGCTAACAGTATTTTTATTTATCTTTTCATTTTTTTTTTTTGTAATGAGCGTAAACATTAGATTTTTGCAGAGTATTAATTTTTAATCAAAACTGTTTCTACGGGAATAGAACTTGTAGAAGCAAGCTGGTTTACAGGGCTGGAAACCCAAGTCCTTTAGCCATACAAAAGCAAATCAAGAAAGAATAGGAGCCACGCTTTCTTCGATAAGTGAACAAACCAACCCAGCAAGGCAGAAAACATTTATCTTTCCTTGGAAATTAATATGTTAACATTGGAAAACTACTTCTTTAGTGAAATCCTTCATACAAAATATATACTGCAGTTCTTACAGCACATAATTTCAAAAATTACATACACACTAAATATCACCACATTTATTTTAGGTTTTGCTATTATAGTAATATGAGAGAAGACTGCTGCTTTTATTGACATTTCCACATTACTGCAGGTTCTAGTACAGGTTATGTCCTATAAGCATAAAGTTGCTCTTCCTGGTACAGCTTATTTCATTTTGGCAATAAATCAGTCCGGAGTGTATTTGCTGTTTTGTGCCTAAAGTACGCAAACGTGCTGGTATAGCTATCAAAACACCCTTCTATGGAGGCCTGGCTATACTGTGTACATAGGATATTGTGATGGCTTTTATTTCTCTGATGTCTGGCTGAACACTGAACTACTTTGGTGTACTGGTATTTCCATCATGCATGGAAAATTGCAACGTTTTTCCTTAAAATGCCATTGCCAGAAGTCAAACCATGACACAACAACACATTCATTAGAAGTACATTTGTTTCGAGTTCACAAGCACTCAGACATGCAAAAGCTAAAACATGGGAATTCAAAAGGTGTTATGCTTATTTAAATGTCATGATTTTAAGGACACTGTGGAGGAATTTGCCAACCTGGAGTCCTACACACCTACAGCTTTAACTCAGGGAAACTACTGCACTGCCCCAGCTTGGAAAAGGTGGACAGAGAATTGTTACACGATCCAGTTCCCTAAAGTGAAAAGAAAATTACTGAGCACGTTCTAATCAATTTTTTTTGGAGACATATATAAAAAAGGATAAATTTGAAGTTTTATTGGCGAGAGTAATGGATTCATCCTGACTTAAAATTCATGCTAGAATCAAAATTTTCAATCACCCATTTCACTGGTGAGTACAGCAAATAATTTTATGCGCCCTCTTAAAAAAAAAAAAGAAAAAAAGGTTGAAGCATAATCTGACAAATGGAAGCAGTCTGTTCAAATCAACCAAACCCAAACTGAAGTTAGACAGCTGGCACGGGAACTTTAGTCCAAACAGTTCAAGTGTGGCAAAGCCATAAGCAACTGAAAAAAGTATCTTACCACACTAAGGGTCTGACAACTGTAACAGTAAATAGTACCCTACTTCATAAGTAGCTTTACTGAGATGGTTCACTGGATTTCATCAGTTTGCCTTAAAATTTAGTTGCACATCTAGTACTAGTAGTTGGTAGTAAAATGTAGAATTCCATTTGTTCTGTGGCCTTGTGTTAACCTTACTCTCTGTTGCTATATTCTTCGTCTGTAGATAAAAACCAAACATAACTTTTAATGGTGCGTATTTTAAGGGCTGACACTACCGCTGCTTTTCTTCCCAGAAATTAGTGATACCAGATAAAATTCATGACAGAAAGAGTTAAAGGCCAACCATCTAGCACTCTCTGTATTACGTTACAGATTCCATCTGGGGAACAGACCCATGTTTCCTTTGCATGGACAGCAGAGCATGAGTAATGGTCTGATAGGCTCTCACCTGAGAAGGCACTGGGTTGCAACGCTCAGGCACACCCCAAAACTGAGAAGTTTCCTGTGTAGCACCTCTAAAGTAATGCCAGAGACTTTAGAGAAAGACTGTAATAGGTCATTCTATTATTTGCAAAATACAACAAATTTAAAATATTTTGAAATATCAGCATCTCTGCAAATGTAGGCAATAGATTGACTAACAAGTAGAGCAACAGTTTTAGCCATGCATGCAGTGCCTTTCTTCCAGGAGTGGCAAAGCGCAGGTGAAAAATACGTCAATCACACAGACAAAGAAGGGAAATTACACAGAGATTACAGAGCTTCAATACATTGAAAATGGCTGTAAAGTTAAAGACAGTATTTTACGCATATGATTTACCACTGGATTTCCATATTAATAAAAAGTTATTTTCATATGCTCTTCAACATCTATTCAATATACTTTTCATAAACTGTTACTTGTCTCCCAGTACCACAGGCTCCTCGAGGATCTGAAGTAAAATCTGATGTCTTTTCCACTTTTATGCAGAGCTAGTTCTGTACAGAATAAGAGTGATGCAGAAGTGTTAAACGACTGATAGGCAACGACAAATATAGCACATAAATTTGGAGCAAATGATGCAGACTTTTGCAGTACAAAATTAACCGTGATTGTATGTACTGCTGCTGGACACTGAAAGACATGCAGGGAACAATAACGTTGAAAAGCTAAAACAGATTAAAGTTGGCTTTCGCATTAGGCTTGAAAAACGAGGTACAATTTTCATTACTGTAAGTACAGAGAGAAGCTGCCTCCACATACAATCCCATTTACACTCCTGTCAAGTGCACATCAGTTCTTCTCAAAACTGAACCAAAACTCGATTCAAAGTTCTTAATCCTAATACAGAAGACCTCAACCAACCAACAAACAAACAAACAAAAGAGAATCCTGATAACAAAGTTAGAACAAATCAGGAGAAGCAGTTAAAACAATGAGCTTGTGCAAAGTTGTTTTAGATACTGATTCAGTTGGGTTTCTCTGTTTCTAAATCCTGTCCCTAGGGCCTAACTGAAATCTTGTGAACTGCTGTCACCTTCTCTCGTGTATTTGTAGTTGACTGCTGAAACGACCGGCAGCAGCCTTAACTTTCAGCACAGAACTCGCCCATAACCACCAGGGGCCACTGCTGTCCTTTGCCTGTTCCCTGCGTGTGGCTGGGCTGTAGAGAGTAGGCAGCTCCAAAGGAGCCCCAGGCAGGGGTCACAGCAGCTTCAGTCCACCTTCCAGTATCTATCAATGCTGCACCTCTGCAGAGAAAATTAAAAACAGTCCACTTTTTACTGGCAGATAGAAGAACAATAAAATATCTAAATATTGCCTACCCAACCTTAGCCTTCAGGAAGAAATGACACCTTGCATTCTGAAAACCTGATTTCATTCTTTGATGTGATTAAATTTGATAGCTAAAGGCAAGTCTTTAGATGTAATTTAATTAGGTATCTGAAAGGCATTTAACTTAGAACTGATGAAAAAAAATAGCTCCATATATTTGCAACTTAACAATATAAATGAATTAGCAAAGTTATAATTAACATTCAACAATGAGAAAACTATTAAGTAATGTTTTGCAGTTATAGTTTACTGGTACCAGTACCCAGCCTGCCCTATTGTTTTGATCAGTGATCTGAAGTATCCACCTAATACTATTTGCAGAGACTACAGAAAGTGACATTAAAGTAATAAATGAGAACAGGGTCATCCACCTTAACTAAGTCTACATCGCATTAAATGTGTTTTAGTACAGGCCACTGAAACGCTATACGGTTTGAAATAAAGAAACCAGTCAGGTGCTGGCCATAAGGGACAGGGGGAGATAAAAAGGGATATCCTGGAAAGCAATGAGAAGAACTTGAGCATTGTAACAGTTGAGTAACTAAGCAGGAGCAACCTGGCTCAGTGGGAAGTGGGTTTTGCATCACTTTGGGTGAAAGACTGAGTAGTCAAAAGAAAAAAAAAAAAAAGGGTAGTTTTATCAGTGCAGGCAGTATTCTCACAGCAGTTCCCTTTGTACAGAAATATACCCTTTGTAATAAGTAATTTAGCAAAAGAATTTTGCTTCAGCTAAAATGGATGTGTTTTCGACAGCTTCAGCTAAGATGGGTGTGTGCTTGCTCTGCAGTTAACAGATCCGTGCTTGCTATGGCTCCAGCTGAGATGGGTATGCGCTTGCTGTGCGTTTGGGGGAAGGGATAGCGTTAGATGGGATATCGAAGAAAACAACAGTGGAAAGTCCTGGATCGTTGTGAAAAACAAAAGGTGGTGTCGTTAGCCGAGATAACCACGGGAGTGTGAAGAGTAAAGAAGCCACCAGGAGGCCATGGTGATAAAGACTTCAACGACCCCCAAGAAGCACAGCGGCTGCGCCGCCAGAGGGGAGGGGGCACGTTTGGGGGTGGGTTGCGTCCCAAGAGCTCATTGACTATGTAACTGGGGGGAGGTTGTGTTCTGAAAACTCACTGATTATGCAAATGTTTTCGAAGAAACAACATGAATAGGCATGAGGAATATGGACTAAAACCCCGCGTTTGTCATGGGGAAACTGAGGCACAGGAGGAGAAATCCCCTGTGTAGCTCCCAGCGCCGTAATAGATATCCTTTGCTCCACCGAATTTGCCCCTGACTAAAATTCGACCCCGTGAGCGTTTCTCACAATTTGGGGGCTCGTCCGGGAGACCTGAAGCCTGCGCTCGGAGCCTCGGACGGGTGAGCAGAGCGGGACGGCGCGGCACTGCTGATGTCAGCGATGCTCGGGTTGTCCCCGCTCACGGTGACGGAGCAGCGGCAACAGCGCGGCCAAGGGGCTCGCGGGCCAGAGAGGCGTCCCGGGGATAACCGCGGCACCCCGTAATACTTGTGCACGAGAGCCGGGTAAGAAAACTGACTGTTAAGTGTTACTGGGGCGGCTGGGTGACGGGGGGATGGAGCGTGGCGTGACCGAGACGCGGACAAGGTCTGCGAAGCGAGTGCGGAGTCTTTCTGACCGCCGTTCCGTGTCTCCGCGAGGAGGGCGGCCGGCGAAGAGACGAAGCGAAAGGCTGGAGCTGAGAGATTCCCCCGGGGGGAAATGGGACAAGGAAAAAGTAAAGAGCAATTTAAGGGGGGAAAAAAAAAAAAAAAACAACAAACTGATCAGGGAATTCCAGAAATACCTCCGGACAGTCCGTTAAGGAGGATGTTGTTACAATGGGGGCAGGAAGGAGAGTTCCGCACCGATAAAGCAATGATCAATTACTGTATGTTTGAATGGACCAAACCGCCCATAAGGCCGGACAAGTTATATTGGCCCAAGTATGGATCTATGGAGGGATGGCTGTGTCAAACACTAAATGTACACGTTAAATCTAAAGAACCATTCCATCAAGAAGAGAGCGAATAGGCAGCACGTTGGAAAGGAGGTGTAGAGGTTGTTAAATTGGAGACACAAAAGGAGAAGGCGGAGGACCAGAGCCCAGTCTGGGATCCTCTTGAATACTCACCTCCCCCATATAATCCCGACCTTCCAGACGGCACGAGAGAGCCTCAGGCCCCCGTAAGAAGGGAAAGCCAGAGGAGACGGAGGCGGGAAGTGGGGAGGTCTATACTGGAAGAAAATGAGGAGATAACGGAACCAATCGGGCTGCATCCTTTACGGGAGGTCCCGATGCCAGGAGTTCAAAATGGGGTGGGATTTGTGAACGTGCCCCTAACCAGTACAGAAGTCAGAAACTTTAAAAAAGAAATGAAGAAATTGTTGGGAGATCCCCTAGGTTTGTCAGAACAATTAGACCAATTTTTAGGCCCAAATGTATATACTTGGGGAAGAAATGCAATCCATCCTGGGAACGTTATTCTCCCCTGAGGAAAGACAAATGATACGTGTAGCAGGGATGAGAATATGGGAAAGGGAAAACGTCCATGGGCGGGTGGGGGACCCAAAGTTACCCCTACAAAGACCTGATTGGAATCAAAATGACCCCGTAGGGAGAAGTAACACGTCTGATTATCGGACATTAATTATAAGGGGAATTAAAGAGGCAGCCCCGAGAGGGTCAAATGTGAGCAAAGCCTTTGATGATAAACAAGGGGAAGAGGAGTCTCCGACGGAATGGCTGGAAAGGCTCCGAAGAAATATTCAGCAGTTTTCTGGAATTGACCCAGAGACTGGCTGGCCAGGAATTATTAAAAGTAAATTTTGTCACCTATGCCTGGCCAGATATAAGGAAGAAATTGGAAAAGATGGCAGACTGGCACGAGAGAGGAATAAATGAGTTGTTATGAGAAGCACAAAAAGTATATGTGAGGCGTGATGAAGAGAAGCAGAAGATAAAAGCGAAGCTAATGGTAGCGACTGTAAAAGAAATAACAAAGACTAAAGATAAGGCGCCCCAGAATCTAAGGCCGGGAACGAGACCATACGAGATGCAGAGAGCCCATCTGCCGCCGCTCAAAAAGCCCATATCGATGAAACCAGAAGCCCCGGGCGGCGGAAAGTGTTACTATTGTGGGCAAGAAGGACATTTTAAGAGAGAATGCCCCAGGCGAGAGAGAGATCAACAAGAGTTTGAAATGTATCAACAAGAAGAATACGCTACTGATTAGGGACGTCAGGGGCTCCACCTCCTGGGGGGAGAAAGAAATGGTGAGCCCTTGATAAATTTAAAATTAGGCCCCCAGGGGGAAATTTATACCTTTTTAGTAGACTCGGGAGCTGAGAAGTCTCATATTATGAAATTCCCTTATGGATGTGAAGTTAGTAAGAGACAAACCACTGTGGTAGGGGCAAAGGGAGAAAGTTTTAAAGTACCAATAGTAGAACAAACAGAAATACAAGAACCATGAGAAGGAACTCTCGTGTTTTTGCTTTGACAGACAAAAGCCCTGGAGAGCTTTCAGAAGGCACATAAGAATCAGCACTGCTGCATGGAAACAACAGACAGTGAGAACCTCAAAGGTGCCTTCGGACTAGGGCGGCACCAAACCCCTTCGACCCTACTTTGTTGTTATTGTAATTGTTGCATGTATATATGGTTAAGTGTAATAATTGTAATAAGGTCATTTTAGGTCCCCGTGGCAGACTGGAGCAGTACCTCTCCCAAGTCCTCGATCTTTAGCATCTCTGATGTGAGTATGCAACCCCAATAGATAAGTGTATTATTATTGCAGAACCCACAGAGAATTACTTAATCTGGATCCACCCAAACCAGGATGTTTATAGATTCTTGAAATATCAACTCCAATACGCGTTCCAGGACCGAAGATAAAACCCTATTGTACCACAAGAACCAGAGATACTGAACTAAAGAGGATGGAGGGCAAGACCAGGTTGGCCTCTGTACTCGCTGCCAAGAAGAAATATTTCTCGGCTGTTGGAAGCACCCCAATAGGCACGAGAGGTAGGGGTATAAGCCATGCTGGACCTCCACTTCTAGTGTTGTTATCATTAGCGGTAACTTTAGTATCTGGTGATGAATGCCAGAAGTGCTACCAGACGGTCTCCTGGGGTAGACGATCCCTTTATACTATGACCGTGCACACGCATATCAATCGCCAATGTTATAGCCGTGAGAGTTTAAGAGTGTGCAAATACGGCGGACAAGAATATTGGGTCGGACAGAATTTAGGAATAGGCGGAACAAGATTAGGAATAGGATGCCCTAGAGGAGAAAAATGGCTTTGTTTCACTAAGGCAGGTCACTGGGATATTTCAGACGGAGGGGGAGTACAAGATATGGTGAAGGAAGAACTAGTGAAGAGCGTGACAAAGGTTATAAAACAGAAAAGAAACCAATTAAAAGTACAAAACGAGAGCATATACTAGAAGCTACAAAAACAGCTACAAAAAGAGTTAGGATTCCCCACTCTTGGACAAAACTTGTTTTTAAATCTAGCAACAGACATAGCTAAAGAATTAAATGTGACTGACTGCTGGGTCTGTGGAGGACCTTTAATGACTGAAGAGTGGCCGTGGAGAGGCACAAGTTTGAGTCCAATTGAAATCCTGGAATGGAATTATACTCTCACCATGAGAGGAAAAAGGAGACCTGATGGATGGGTGTTAAGTTCCACAGTAATTGGAAAAGTCTGTTTGACCCGGGAGGGAAAGAACTTTGCAAATCGAATGGGGGAGACCCCATGTAAAAAAGTCTTAAAAATAGATTCGAATTTCACCCTAACTTGGTTTCCTCAAAAACCAAGGTCATATCTAGCGTTACAAAATGAGACCAAGAATTGCACCCAGGTAACAAACAGTAGTCTCTTTAAATGTAAGAAAGAGGGTATGAATCCATTCTCAGGAATTAAAGACATCTCGCAATATTGGGAAAATATAGAGGATACAATGAAAGAGTTTTGGCAGGCACCGGATGGGTTTTTCTGGATATGTGGAAACCGGGCATTCCCAGAATTACCACCTAACTGGGGGGGACTTGCACCTTAGGAATAATTCAACCAGGATTTTTCTTACTGCTATCTAAAGACGGTGACGAGCTAGGAGTGCCGGTATATGCAAGCTTGAAAAAACAGAAGCGGAATGTAATAGGAGGACATCAAAGGTGGGGAGAAGATGAGTGGCCCCCTCAACGAATCATAGAGACATATGGACCGGCCACGTGGGCCCAAGACGGTAGCTGGGATATAGAACCCCCATCTATATGCTGAATCGGGTTATAAGGCTACAAGCGATAGTTGAGCTGATCACTAACAAAACGGCTTCAGGACTAGAACTGTTAGCTCACCAACAAGCTCAGACAAGGGCGGCAGTTTACCAAAATCGGCTTGCACTAGACTATCTGCTAGCAGTAGAGGGGTGTGTGTGTGGGAAATTCAATGTATCTGATTGTTGTTTAAAAATTGATGATAATGGAGAAGCAGTATGAGGAATCGCTACTGATATCCAGAAAATAGCACATGTACCGGTGCAAAACTGGAAATCAATAGCAGATGCCAGTTGGTGGGATGGACTGCTAGGGGTTGTTTGGTGGAAGAAATTGGGACTGATTTCACTGTGTGCCTTAGCAAGTTTCTTGTTTCTGCCTTGTTTAATACCTTGTTTCATAAGATTAATTCGCAGTGTAATCCAAGGAATGCAGATAACGGCCACATCTATAGATCCAAGGACGGCAGCATCAGGGCCCCAGAAACTCATGATATTGAGAAAATGCAAGAAGACCTCAAAGCAGCCACTCGAATTCTTACTAAAATGGAAGAATCCTGTAGAATGAATGTAGAACGCTTCAGCAAAATTTAATGATAAAAAGGGTGGAATTGTAGTAAGTAATTTAGCAAAAGAATTTTGCTTCAGCTAAAATGGATGTGTGTTTTCGACAGCTTCAGCTGAGTGTGTGCTTGCTATGGCTTCAGCTAAGATGGGTATGCGCTTGCTGTGCGTTTGGGGGAAGGGATAGCGTTAGATGGGATATCGAAGAAAACAACAGTGGAAAGTCCTGGATCGTTGTGAAAAACAAAAGGTGGTGTCGCTAGCTGAGATAACCACGGGAGTGTGAAGAGTAAAGAAGCCACCAGGAGGCCATGGTGATAAAGACTTCAACGACCCCCAAGAAGCACAGCGGCTGCGCCGCCAGAGGGGAGGGGGCACGTTTGGGGGTGGGTTGCGTCCCAAGAGCTCATTGACTATGTAATTGGGGGGAGGTTGTGTTCTGAAAACTCATTGGTTATGCAAATGTTTTCGAAGAAAAAAAAAACATGAATAGGCATGAGGAATATGGACTAAAACCCCGCGTTTGTAATGGGGAAACTGAGGCACAGGAGGAGAAATCCCCTGTGTAGCTCCCAGCGCTGTAATAAATATCCTTTGCTCCACCGAATTTGCCCCTGACTAAAATTCGATCCAGTGAGCGTTTCTCACACCTTTTTAAAAAAGTATTTAAAAATTAAAAAGTGCAGAAAGAAAACATAACTCAGAGAAAACTTTAGAATCTTAAATAGGCCACAGTATTGAGATAATGAAAAAAGATTAATGAAGTCACCCATCAAAAGTGTTTTGTATTAAGAGTTTTTTATTTAGCAAGAAAGACGCACAAGAAAAACCATTCTCATTTTAGAAGCTGAAGCCCTGTAACTTCAAAGCTGAAATACAGCCGTGTCTTTGGAAGCCGTGAAAACCACAAAGCACCGGATCACGCTATGAATAAACACATCTCCATCTTTGCCGGTACCTTTCCAGAGGGCACACTTCCACTGCACACGAGTTACAGGTGGCAGAATTAAACATTATGGCTTACGACACCCCAGAACTGCTATTAAATGATCCGGCGACCTTTTATGACCCCCCGCCCCCCGCATCTCCTCAGGCAGGCGGCGATGCCGGCAGCAGCCGCAAACCCCGCCAGCGCGGGCAGCGATGCCTGCCGGAGGCAGGCGCGCTTGGGGGGCCGGGATGAGCCCCGCGCACCGCCTCCTGCACCCCTCAGCCTAAAACCACAACTCACGGAGGGCGCAGGAGGGGGAGGCCGGGAACGCCGCCTCCGCGGCCGCGCCGGCCGAATCCCTGCCTGCTTCTATGCTCCCAACGGGAAACTTCAGATCGGGACGCTGAAGCGACGCGCACGCAGACCCGCCGTGCCGCCGCCTACGCTCAGCAGGCCCCGACCGGACCGGAGGGCCCGACGGGGTCGGGGTCGGGGTCGGGGTCGGCCCCATCCCCGCTCCGCCGCCGACCTTCCCCACACTACCCGGCGCACGCGCCGCCGTACCCGGATGTACCCCCCCCACGCCCCCTCCCTCCGGTCACGACGCATGCGCCAACCACTCCCCCCCGCCACCACCCCTCCGCGACCTTTTTCACGCCGCCGTGTTCCCCCCCCCCCCCCCAGCGAGGCGCGCTCAGTGCGCCTGCGCCGCCCGGCCCGGTTCTGTCGTGAGTGCGCCTCTTCTTCGTTCGTTCTCTCCCCCCCCCCCCAACCCCGGACTCCTACGCGGGGCCTGTGCGCGCCTGCGCCAGCCACCCCCACACACCCCAACACCGGCCCGGCGCGCTCCCGCCGCGCCGAGTGCCCGTGCGGCCCGTGTGTAGGGCCGGGTCCGCTCCCTGGTCCCCGCCCCCTCGCCCCCCCCCTTCACCAACAGCCGCTTCCTCCGCCGTTGCCCAGTGTGTGTGTGCGCGCGCTGAAGGGGGGGGGGGGGTGGAAGGCTCTGGAGGGGAGGGGGGGGGGTGGGGGGGAGGAGGGAGGGGGCAGCCATGCCGAGGGGGTGGCCTCCCAAACCCAGCAGGGAGACTCGCAAGGCCGGCACCGAGTCAGGTAAAGAGGGCGGCCGGGCGAGCGCGGTAGGCGCCCGGAGGGTGGCAGGGCGGGCGCCGCGAGAAGGCGAAGAAGCGCCTCCGCGGGGCTCCCGCATATAGTCCCCGGATATGGGGGAGGGAGGCCGGGTCTATTGTGCGAGTGTATAGGCGAGAGGGCGGAGGGGAGGGAGCCTTGGCCCGGCCCTGCGGAATGATACCGAGCGGGCAGCTCCCGCCGCCCCACACGGCGGGCGGAGGGCTAAGCCGGCCCGGGCCGCCGAGCCCCGCCAGCCGCTCGCCTCCCTCTCGGGCTGCGGCGGCTGTAATGGCCCCTCACCCACGGAGGGTGCGGGGCGGAACTGGTGGTGGCGCGGCCGCTGCCCCGTCCGAGTGTTTCTCGGCCCAGGCCAAGCGGCCTTGCCTGCGGGTGCTGCCGGCGCAGGTGCCGGCGGCGGGCCGGCTGGAGCCGGTGCGGGCCGGGGGAGGAGGAGGAGGAGGAGGAGGAGGAGGAGGCCGTGCGGGCGGGACGGGAAGGCTCCCCGGTCCTTCCGCCGATCTTCCCCTCGCACGGCCTCCCCTCCCCCCCTCCCGCCTCTCCCCGGGCTAAATTAATGAGAGCTTCCAATAAAGGACGATAAACGGGTGGAAATAGGATTCAACTCTTCCACCTCTCTGATTACGAGAAGGAGGCCTTGCTTTTTTTTAATTTTTTTTCTAGGCGTTGAAAAACAGCTTTGTAGTCGCTTTCTTTGTATGTATGTGTAGAAAAAAAGAACTGGTTTTCTTTCCCAAGCATGTCTTAAGCCTGTCTCACGCTTTAATTTTTAAATTTTTGCTTGCATTTTAGTGTCGCTGGCAATAAGAGAATACTTGAGGGTAGGATTGGTTTGACGGGCTTGTTTTTTTTTTCCTGACAGGATTTTGTAGCTAGTGAGTTTTCTGGCTCTTTTGTGTAGTTCATTCCTGCTGGTGTTAGTGGGGATCTGAATAAAGTGAGTAGTATCTGAATAAAGCCCACAAACTGCAAAAATACTGTGTTTCAGGTAGACCTGAAACCCTCTTCAATGACTTTTCTTTCAGTAGAAGCATGTAGCAGTAGATTGTTGTTGTTTTGTTTTTGTTTTTTTTTAACCAGATAGAATGGGGAGAGATTTCATAAAACTTTAAAATGCCATGGTTATTTCAGTCATGAAAAGTCAACTAATTAATATTTGCAGTATAAATTTAAAATGTCTGGTTTTCTGAATGCTTGCAGATGAGCTCTGCCTCTTCAAGAGGAATGTGTAGGTGAGCCTTCTGTGGAATACTTTTTGTAGAATTGAAATGTGCTGGCAGGCAAAAAAACCCTAAAATGCTGTACTGTTTCATGGGTGCTGGGAAATTGGGTAAAACGTTTTCTCCAGTATGGAAAACCAAATGGGCCATAGGTTCCTACCAGTTGTTGTTGTTATTTTTGTTGTTGTTGGAGACATTGATCTTGGCTTTTGAACACTAAATAATAAGTGTATAAAGAAAAACCCAAAGAGCTTTGGCTGTTAACAGTTTTGGAAACTGAGCAGCTTTTTTTTTTTAAAGTTTGTTATAACTAAAATGTCTACTTAATTTTCTAGTAATTCTTGCAAGGGTAGGCAGGTATCATATGTATGAATGCTCCTGTAATAACGGCACGATGTATGAATGAGAACAAGATAAAGACTAAGACAAGCTGTCCAGAAAAAGCGCGTAGTAGCTGTATCCCTCTTGCTTGTAGCTGGACCTTGATCCTTAGACCCTTCCTATGGTAAGAGGTATGGCTGACAGGACTTACTGTGGGTTTGATTATATTTTGTATTTTTCATGCTTAAATGCATTTTTCTTTTTAAAAAGAAATTTGCTAATTTATTAATGAAATTGCTTCATGGAGGTAGTGTGATTGCAGACAGCAGTTTAGAATTACAGGGTCTAGGGCTACCACAGGGATTCCAAGACTTCTGCTGTCTGCAATTACAAGGACTCTGCCCTGTACAGGCAAATATTATGGGTTCTGGAGTCTTTAGTCCTTGAGATTTCAGCAGTTTGGGAAAACAGCAAAGTCAGTGTTGTCAAGTGTCACATTTTTTTGTACACTTACGTGGCTAAAACAAGGTCATGAATGAGCAGAACAGCAGCTTGAATCTGGGGAATTTATGTTCTCAGGACATTTGGCTGCTTGTCCCATTCAGACACAGGCTGACAGACTTTGAAAACTGGTTGTGAATTCCATAGGCTTCACTTTTAGTGGAAGGAATTTTATTTAGAAAATACCTGTTTAAAAAAGAAATTTCCTATCTTTTGCTTAGGAAATTGTATATTCTTAGGTCTTGTTCCTTTTCAGCGTGGCCCTCAGAATTCCTACAACCTTGGTACACTAATGTCTGTCACAGAAGTGTTGCTCTCTCTAGTTGTACAGTCTGTATGTTTATGGTAATACAGCTTTGTGTGGAAGAAAATAAATGTGCATCAGTAACGTTTTCTTGTGCAGCTTCCTTAGACTTCTTTAACCACTGTGCATGTCAAATATTAGAATGAGTTCTTTGTTCTGGGAAAACTAAATGTTAGATAAAAAACTGAACTCAGGCAGAGATAATCAAAACAATAACTTGACCTCAATGGCTGCTGTTCTGAGAGAATTTTTTGATAGTGATTTCCCCAAACTGTCTTGCGATTTTTCTCTTTTTTTTTTTAATTAACACTTAATTGGACTTGACCTCTCTTATAGGCACAAACTGAAACACAAGAGGTTCTGTCTAAGCATAATTTGGTTGGATTTGATGATCTTAAAGGTCTTTCCCAACCTAAAAGATTCTGTCATTCTGTAAGGAAACACTTATTTTACTGTGAGGGTGACCAAGCACTGGCATTGATTACACAAGGAGGTTGTGGAGTTGTCTTCTGTAGAAGTAATTCAAAACCCATCTATACACACTCCTGGGCAATGGGCTCTAGGTGGCCCTGCTTAAGCAGAGGGGTTGCACAAGGTGACCTCCAGAGGTCCCTTCCGATCTTAAGCATTCTGTCATTCTCCTTTGTGGTGGCTGAAGTATCGGGTACGATTCTCAAGAAGCTTAAACGAGTGAATTTTCTGTGATTTGGGGTTTTTCTACTTCTTGGTTCTTGCTCTGGTTGCTTAACAGTGATTGTGTAGCAAATCCTTTTCCAGAGGTGCCGTGGGTCCTTGGCTCTTGCCTTTCTGAAAATTTCAGGACAAGACCTTGAATATATATGGAGCAAGAAGAATGCATTAGAAAAAATGCTCCTCCATGCAGATCTTCCTAAAGAAAGAACAGGACAAGCAGCCTTCAACACGTGTTTGGTGTTAACACACTAATAACACATTTACACGGGTTGTTGTGACATAGCTTCTAACCTGAGAAGGAAGGTAACGTGAATTACTCGTGTGTGTGGCCTCAGAGTTTCCAGTGTGGCTGCTGTGGTTCTAAGTAACCCGCATTACAGTGTTTGAACTTTCAGAGTTTTAGGCCATGCAAGTTTTCTGTAGTCTGTTGTGCATCGTCGCCAGCACTCGAGAACCACTGGCTGTTTGCTTTGTTCCCTTAGGAGTCTCTCGAAGACATGAAAGCAATTTCCACTGCTGTTGTGCAGCTAAGGTGGCACAAAGAAAACATGCACGGGAACACTTACTGTGTTCTATTTATATTGGTACATGTTTTCACATGCCCTTTTATGGATATATTTCTCAGATTTAAGCTTGGATATCTTGGCGATACTTTCTTAGTAATAGTCCCTCAAACTGTTACCTTTACTGTTAGTTTTACTACCTGACTTTGCATAAAATATTCTCTGTATGCTTTCTTTAAGATACTAGCATCATAGAAGATGCTAATTTTAAATATTTTTGAAGCTTGGGAGAAGTGCCTGAAAATTGAAAAGAAAAAACCTTAAAACACACGAGTGTTTTGGAAGGTGCAATATGATTTTGCTTTGAGAAAAGTTTTTAGAAAATATGGTAGACCTGGTATTATAAAGATGTTATTTTGAAAAATCTTACTCAACTTTTTGTTTTAATTAGAATTTAGCAATGAACAGTTGCTATTAAGCTTGAATTGAAAAAAATACTGGGCTTTTACTGTACAGTTAGATAGCCAATGAAAAGACAATGTTTGAAGATGTATTTGTTATATATCTAGTAAAATATTTTGGGTGCTTATGGCTATTTTATTAGCTACTGTAGTGGACAATAGTTTTCTACAGGTCCTGTGAAAACTTGAGACTTTGTCACTGGTTCTTTTTGCTTATTGGCAAGAGTTTCCATTTTGTCCCAATAAATTTGTAGTTGTTACCATGAGTTGGTAGTCGCTGCTTTGCTATTTCTGTTGTTATTTCAGGTGTATGAGAAGGATTTTGAGGACTCTCTTACTGTTTTTGCACCCTTAGTTGTCTTTTCTTGCCCTAAATTTTCCTTCCCCATAGTGAACGTCTTTTCCATTTGGTACAGTACTGCTTGTCACCATCTGAGTAGCAGCAACATGAAATTACCAGTTTTTTACTCTCACAGATGTCTGGTCATTTTCAGATAGCAGAAGAGGAATTCTTTGAACAACAATGTGAAATATTTGCAGGCTGGACTGAAGCAGTTTTTAAGCCTAGAGTGTATGTATTATATATAAACCCAAAGGCTACTTTCACATAAGTTTAAACTAAATTCCTTTATGAGGGCAGTTAAAACTGAGTATTTTGTGCCTTCAGAGGGCATGAATGTTAACTGAATTCACATATGAGGAGTGATAAATATTAAATACACAAAGATAAGAAATACAGAGAAAGTGGTGTAGCTTTACGGCTGCCTCTGTAGAGCTGGTTGTATTTTGCTTGCTTCCTGTCAGTTCTCTAGCAACAGTTAGGGTGTGGATATGTTGAATTAGGGGAGAGTCAGTTCTGAGGCTTTACATTCGATTTTGTATTGTTGAAGAAAAATGCAACTTGAATTCACTGGTTAATATAAATTCAGGGAAGTTTTATGTAGATTATTTTAGTAATTGTGCGCTACGATTTTATGCAGTGACCTCTGACAAGTGAAAGAATTGGTGTGTGATGTCATGCAGGCAAGAATGAAGAGGTTGTGATACTGCTTCTGTGATGTGGGCTAAGTCTTTTAAATATGACAGGTATGGGTAATTCCTTTTCAAAACATACAGGACGGACAACTGCTGAAACTTTTGCTTTAGAAAAGAGAATCTTAGGCTTTAATAGTGATGCTTTTGTTTGGTCATCTTGGTGTTCTACGGTAACAAAATCTAAGTTTATGCAGAAAGGGTGTGTTGGGTCTCAGCGAGAAGATAGACTTGGATTACACTGGTGTTCTTTAATTCCACATTAGTTCCTCCCTATACTTGAAATATGTCTATGCCTCTTCCCCAGTAATCCCTACAGTTAAATAATCTGTGCTTAAGTTCTGGCTGTGTGATAACTTCAGCTTTGTTCTGCCCCTTCTCCATAGCTTTCTGACAATTGCAGGTCCTCGTTATTTTGTTCCCCATTGCAGTCATGCTCATACCTGCGTACCTCATTCATTCCTATGTGTTGTTTCCAAATACAATTAAGTTTCTATTTGAGACCTCTCATGTCTCTTTCTTTTGAGGTTTTTTGCTGTAGTTGGATTGTGTTCCCCCTCAGGGAGAGGGAAGATCATCTAGCAAATCATTTAGTTCATTCTTAAATTTATGTTAGCAGTGTATTGGCTGGGGACAGGTAGAGGTCAAGGTCTCAAGCACGAGACGTCCAAATCATATAAAAGCTAACAGCTGAAAAATACTAGCTTGGTATATTCATATGCAGCTGTCAAAAAAGTGTAACTCCTGTTTTTAAATATTTAGCAATAAATACAGCAATATTTACCTGAATGCCAGATGAAGTCATCAGAGTTGGTTAAGGAACTGCCAATTTCCAGTTGTCTGTGTAGATTAGGATGATATGGATGGCATATCTATATGGTGGGTTGACCCTGGCCAGCTATCAAGCACCCACCAGCCACTTGCTTACTTACTCCTGCAGTAGGGTGGGAGAAAAAGCTTGTGGGTTGAGATTTTAAAAAAAAAAAAAACACAAAAAAAACCCACCACCAAACCCAACCAGGTGATGCAAAGGCAAACACTCACCACCTCCCACAAGCAGATCGATGCTCAGTCAGTCTCTGAGCAAAGACTGCCATGGAAGGACTACCCCCAAATTTGTATTGCTTGGCATGATGTTGTATGGCATGGAATATCTTTTTGGTTAATTTGCGTCAGCTGTCCCCTCCAACCTCTCGCCCACCCTTAACCTACTTATTGTGGGGGCAGAGTGAGAACCAGAGAAGGCCTTCACGCTGTACAAGCACTGTTCAGCAGTAGCTAAAACATTGGTGGCTTCTCAGCATTGTTTTAGTCACAAATTTAAAACACAGCACCATGTGGGCTGCTGTGAAGAAAGTTAACTCCATCCCAGCCAGATCCAGTACAATCTATCCAGCATCTAACCAGCTATGATGGAGCTATTAATTCTGTGTCCTGTCAGGCTTCTCCGCTGCCTGCAGCGCGTCGGTGTGGCTGTGCAACTTCTGGAGTCATCTGTGGTATAGAAAGTAGTGCAGCTGCTTTGTGTCAGCAAATGCTGAGCATTTGCCACCTGCACATCTATCTCGGCAGTGTGCTCCTGGAAGCTAGGTGTCTGGACTGGTATTACTTTAAATTCCAGATTGAGTGTTGACCTAAATGTAGTAAAACTGCCTTTTCTTATATGAGAAAATTTTAATTAATTTCTGGATTTTGGTCCGGTACATGAACTAAGAGTTGAGTCTTTCCCCTGAGCCTCCCATTAAAAGTCATGAGGAATGACTGCTGTTTTTCTTTAAGAAAGTGCTGAGTTAGGTTTAAACTAACCTGATTCTTTTATGATTGCAGAACTAAGCAGAATGTTTTAATGATTCATTCTTATCTGTGTTCGATGGCTTCTAGTGTAGCAGGAGGAAACATCAACATCACCATCCCTGTTTTGTTCGCTTGTCCTACCACTTTCTTTCCACTCATAAATTAGTAAATAGGTTTTGATAGGGTCAGACCCTTTTGTCCCTAAACTTGCCAGCTGCCATTTAACTTCAGTGACAAGTTTTCATCCATGAATTCTGCAAGCTTGAGCGTTGTATTCGCAGTGTCCTCTCAGTTGGATGCGAGTAGGCTGTTAGAGATCTAATAAGGCTGTGCTGCCTTTACAGCTGAGTGAGTCCATCTGCGCCTTGCAGAGAAGGCTGCAGGCTGCCATGAGGCACAGTGCTGCTTACATAAGGAAGGAATGGTTGGGAGTGCTCTAATTCTGTCTTCCTCCTTCCACGTTGAGTTGTCATCGGGGGCTTATAGCAGAGAGCACCTGCTTGCTGACTCAACTCCCGAGGTCAAGTTTTCATGAAAGCTGTATCACAGAAATCTGTAGCTGAGTTGACCCGAAGCTTGATTGCCGCTGCTCTGTGAGGGACAATTAATTTCAAAAGAACTTGAAGGTTGTAACATTAAGAGTATTTGAATAAGTACATCTTTAAACTGAAAGTTTATTGTCTTTGATAGATGCTTTGCAAATCTGATTCTGGTATTTTTGGACACTTTAAATGTATGTTTGACAGTGCATAATGAGCTAAGTGCTCCCTGTTAAGTTTAATTGTATTGATACTTGACTGTCTCTCTCAAGCTGTGATGGAATAGGGTTGATTTATGTTGGAATAGGGTTGATTTATGTTGCAGCTAGACAAACATGCAAATTGTGAAAAAAAAACCACAGAAAAGGACAGTAGCTTTTGCACTGTTTCCATGAAGTTAATATTAATAAATGACAGTGTTTTAAACCTTGCAGCTGTTCAGTGAGGGTTATAATTTGTTGTAGTGTGCAGACTTGAAGGAATCGCTTGTCTTTCAGGGGATTTGTTACTCTGATACTCATTTTGTTTTCTCTGTGTGTATGTTTGTGGATGTCAATAAGTAGCTTCTCTCTAGTAAGAGCATGCTAATTTCTCATGCAATTTTGTTGACATTATATGCTTAATCAGTTAATATCTTTAAATAAAACCTCAAACTTCCAATTCTGTGTTGTTAACTTGAATGGCATTCTATTACTTTGTTAACAGACAGTAGACTTGTGTTTTCATCAGAACAGAGCATATCTGACAATAAATAGATTGCTTAATCTGTGTGCCCAATATTTACATTCTTCTGGGAGCATAGGCACTGTATTAGGTATTTATGATGGGGCTGCTAATCTGATAAATGGTGAATTGTGACTATCAAACGCTATGTCACATGTGTCAATGTTTTTATTTTGTTTCCCTGTGGTACACAGGGAATGTTTAGAGGATTTTCTTTTAATTAACAAATTTATCAGTGATTTAAAAGTACAGGATCCATATCCCACTGCCAACTTCTTCAACTGGCATAATCTCTTGTGTTTTGGGGTATTCAAAAACACTGGCCTTTACTACAGGTTCAGTATTTTTCAGTGTTTGTCTTATTTCATGGTCGCCGCTGATGCACCTAAAAGCATTTTTACTCTGATATAAGGAAAGGTGATTGCTAACTAGGTTTTATTGCTGGTTTCCCTGAAATATGGTAATGTAGGTTATTACTTTGACTTGGTATGGTACAGAGGTATCAGTGTAAATAGTGTCTTTGTCTGGTTATTAATTCTTCTAACAAAAACCTCTGTCAAACTGTTATTTCATTTTTATATTGAAATGAAGACAGACCCAAGTCATACATTAGAAGTCTGTGACAGCTGCCTGAAAAGGTAAAATACAGCTCACTTGCTTGTTACCTTTTTAAATGACAATGTCTTTCCTGTTTTTCTGTCTTGCCAGTTCTAAACACAACATAAAAGTTTTGCCTGTGCTGTTATCCAATTGCTTGATTTCAGCAGGGATATTATTCTGAATACTCTCCTTGTTACTACTGAAAGAATGAAATAAAAAGTCACTTCTTGCATCTTTAGTAAAAGGGAGCTGTGCAACTCTCAGAAATACCCAGTATTTGGCTGGTAATAGAGGTCCAAACTATTTTAGTGAGAATACAAGTGAAAAAAGATTGTTATAGTCTCATCTTTGCCTTAAGCTGCTTCAGACATAGTATTCATGAATAAACTAGTTTGTTTTAATTGTAAGCTGCATTAGATCTCAATCCTGCCCTTTGAAAGCTAAATAACTGAACTTTCAGAGTTCTTTAAACTCCAAAATATACTGCTTTTCTATTCATTCTGGCTGTAATTACTTAGAGCAGTCTTCAGCCTGATCTTCCAGTAGCTAAGTCTTTGAAGATTTCTGGGATCTAACCTAAATTGATTTGCTGTGCCTTATCCTTAAGGATTTCTGCAGTAAGAGTCATCTGCCAAGTCAGGCTGTACTGTACGGTCCAGTTGCTGATTCTCGGGTCCAGTCATTACTCCCAAACATCTTTCTTTTCCTCATTAGCAATATGAAAAATAGGACCAAAAAAAGCATAAGATTTGGCTTTGCAAAGAGTTACCAAGATTTTCTTTGAAAGAGTAATACTTAAGATGTTACAGACGTAAGCAATGAATTTGCTAAATGTGTGCCTTTTCTTTCTTCTTCCTTGGGCTCTGAGGGCTGTTAGGAATGTGGAGAGGCTTGCAGGCAGCTCGGGGTTTATGATCACCCATGAACTAGTCTTGAGAAACTCCTGACGCTTCAACATGGGGTGTGATGTGCTCAACTCCTCATTTCCCAAAGTCTAGGCTGTTTCTCTGTTCTTTCCTATGAAATATTTTAAGATTATGCTTTTGTTACCCCTTGCTGTTTATTTTAGTGGTGATCATTTCCTACTTTTTAAAGAAAAGCTGAAATATCTTCTTCCTGTATATCTCTGTGTGTCATGTGGTATGATTTCATGTACTTACAGTTACCACTTAAATTCCGTTGAAACATTACAAGGATATTTAATTTTTTGTTAATGTATAGTTAAAGTCCATTTTGAATTCCAGAAGGAAATTCATAGTCTGTAGATTAATCAGTATTGCAGTTAATACAGATATACACATTTCAGTAAAAAATATGTATAGAAATGTTATTGATGTGAAAAATAAGTCACTTGGTAAACTCATTCAGATGCTAGTGAGCATGTTGCTGTTTCTGTTTTTCAAATTGTAGAGAAGTTAGCACCTTTGATTATTTCAAAGTTATACTTTCACTACTTCAGTTGCTTAGGCATTGTTTTTGTATGTTGTCCAGTGTCTCTGATCTCAGGAGTGAACGTTTAAAGATAATAATCTCTTTAGTTCATGGAGAAGGTTTAAAGGCCTTTCTAAAGTCATGGATTGGGTCGTTTTTCAGTTGTCAATTTAAAGTGAGAGGTCAGGCCTTCATGGGGTTGAACAATTACTCCTTTTTCTAGGGAAAAGGAAAGCTTCTTGCGTTAAGTTTTCATGTGATCCAAGTATTGGAGTAGATTTTTATTTTGCCTCTCTTTTTTGTGTCATGCTAATATTTACAGAAACTGATTTTGTGCTCCTTATTCTACTCAGGTATATTTATCACACAGATGCTTAAAGGACAGTGTCCTGTAATTAAAGCCGTGCTTTTCAAGAACTGACTGTTTCAGGGATGGAGAGTATACCTGTTATTGATAGGGTTTGCATATGCTGAGAATTCTTTAAGGGATGCAGGAGGCTTAAGTTTATTACATGTTAAAGATTTGTGATACTTAAGCAAATTATTTCTCTCCAACAGAAGGATGCAGAACTAAACTGTTTGCAAAGCAAAAGTTAATTGGGGGACTTAGTCCAGAAATTAGACTTGTAAGTCCCCACCACATTGTTTAGTTATGATTTCTCACCCAAAATATCTTGTGCTGAAATGTTTCCTAGAGCTTACTCAACTACAAGCTTTTTGAGTTTGTCTCTGAGAATTTTAGTAGGAAAAAATGGTGGTCAGGATATAAGGTGTTTTTTGATTATTATTTTTCTTTTCTTGAATGAGACAGGACTTCAAGGTAGGTGCAGGACTGAGCAGTAGTACTATATGAATCATAATCTTTGGTTTCTTCTGAGGAAATGTAAACAGGATGCTGTAAACTTCTAGTTGTGTTGTTACTTCCTATGCCTAATTCTTACATACATGGTGAGAAGTACTGACTTTCTTAAAGGGAAACATCAGGCCTTGCATGTCTAGATAATAAAATCCTGTTGCATTCTGCTGTTGATGCACTTTGTTGAGTTCTGGCAGTGTTTGAAACTGAATTCTATGGATTTTTTTCTCTTTGATGTCCTTAATCTGCAGCACGAGTCAATTGATTTATATTTTTGCTTTATTAAAACTGCTTTGAATGATCTTACGTGTTTTAGCTCCTCCTGCCAGTTGCTTTTCTTGACATTTTTCTTAAAGATAACTTCCTTAGTAATACAGTATCTTCTTAAGTGTAATATGCATTTAACTTGGGTATTTAAGATATAAGGAAAATATTTATAGGACTGACTTCAGCCATTTGAGCAAGAGGATATAGAAGCTTGCGACTTGTATATCAAAAGCTGTGTGACTGTGGGAGTTCAAAACAAGAAAACTGTGTGGGCTTAGACTGGGTCTGTTAAAAACGTAATCATCTTTTTCTCCATTGAATTCATGTGTACACAGTTTGACTGGCTGTTTATTGCGTCTCTCAGCTGTTTGAAACATTGGTGTTGTTTTTACACCTGTAAAGGTAACTAATAAAGGTTTTATATTGCCAGAAGTAGGAGAAAGAAAAAGACACCTTAATTTTTCTTAAAGAAAAAAGAGAGAAGGGAGCGGGGGGTGTGTGGGGGGTGTGTGTGTCAGAAAACCTGTGTAGTCAGAACTGCTGACTATGTCATATTAAAAAGTTTTTTTTAGAAACACGTGATGTAATATTAAAAGTAACCCTTGGCAGTATCTTACTCATACCTAGTGTATTTGGCAGCATTTTATTTTCTTGCAGACTTGATGGGTGTCTATGAAGCACAGAAAGAACTGATTTCAAGTTGCTGGATAAGGTGATTATTTATCTCCTTAGTGACTGGAAGTTAGAGGGATGGTTATATTCCTTTGATCCTGTGTCAATGGAAGCAGTAATATTTATGCCCAAGGTCTTCAAGACCCAGTGAATTTAAAATTTTGCATAAGTCAAAATTTTACAGGAGTTTGGATAGTTTCTGCTTCAAAGAATTCTGTTGTTACAATAAATTATAAGTAAATGAAATGTGACTTCATATAAATGTTTCTATGCTTGTTTTGTAGATGATGTTCTGACACCGAGTACAGAGAACAGTAATTTTCTTTACCAAGTACCTAACTTCCACAAGTGTGAGATCTGTTTGCTGTCTTTTCCAAAAGAGACCCAATTCCAGCGCCATATGAGGGATCATGAGCAAAATGACAAGGTACAAATTTTAGAAGATATAAACTTGGAAAATACCTGTGGGTATTGATACTTTCGCATACTGACAAGTAAAGCTAACACAAGAAATAATTTTCAGTTTTTTTAATCACATCACTAATAATTACTACTTGGGGAACCTCAGAGTTTTATGAAGTTTCCCCTTCATGTTTGCTTTGAGACAGGACCTTACTTTGATGCCATTTAGTTAGATTGTTGTTTCCAGTTCGGTAATTTTTTATTTTGGCCATTGTCTTTAATTTATAAAATATTCAGGTAGATGAGAAAAATGTATGGGTTTATTTTAATCAAATTCGCAAACTGGTTCTACCCATTAACAATAAAAAGAAAATAATGCTTATATTGATTAACTGGACCCGCTAGTCTCTCACAGCTGTTTTTGGTAATGTCAAGCAACCTAATCTGGTGTGTATTTATTAGTCAGTAGATCAATGTCATCACTTTAGCTGCTTACAAATCACATTTGGAAAAGAATGAGAAAAATACAGATATGTCATTAAGACTGGACTGACTTTTTAAATGGAGCTTTTATCACAGGTTTCATCTGTAACCTGAAACATTTTGTTTCTGTTCCTTGCGTTCTATTGCACAAAGCTAAAACTGCTTGACATGTGATGGAAAATTAACTTTATTACTCTTTGAGCTAGCTGTAGATACAGATTAATTTTTACAAAATGTAGGACTTCGAGATGAGAATTCATGTATACAAAGAACTACTTACACGAGATTCAGTGTTGTAAAGTTGATATTAAAAAAATGGAAGTTGATATTGTTAAAACTATTCTATTGCACACTTATGTAAGAGCCTGTATATCTAAAAGTGAAGGTGCTCTTAAAGAATGAAAACTGATTGTGCAGATACCAACTGAAGAACAGTAAATCCGGTACTAACGGTAAACTAAGCTCTTTGCTTTGCTGGTTTGATTATAAATTTTGCTTAAGGAGAGTTCATGATCTCAGTTAAAGTAGGAAAATTTATTCTCTCCTGTTAACTTCGCTCTCCTCAGACAGTCTCAATGTTGAGTGTCTGCTTTCTTTAGTTCCCCCACCTTCTTTCCCCATATGCTCTTAAAATGTTGTATTTGCATTTTCAGTATTGAGCTGCAAAGCAGAGAAAATAATTAAGACTAGTATTGTTAAGGATCATTATCATATGTGGGTGCTTGAATTGTGCTTTTTTATTTTAAGCGTTTTGATTTGTATGGTTGTATGTGTCACCTAGGCTATATGTTACTTACGGGAAGATTGAATTTTGTCTTTATTTTTGTGGTTTTAACAAACAGCCTCACCGATGTGACCAGTGTCCGATGTCATTCAATGTTGAATTCAACTTGACACTTCATAAATGTACTCATAATGGTGAAGATCCTACGTGTCCTGTGTGCAACAAGAAGTTCTCCAGAGTAGCCAGTCTGAAAGCTCATATAATGCTACATGAGAAAGAGGAGGTAATTTATTAAACCTCATAACTTAAATTTTGAAAACAAATGTCATAATTGTATTTAATCCCTTAGCTATATGTTATAGGTTGGAGGAGTAAACAAATGGTCTCATTCAGAAGAAAGATAAAATTTTCAGTGGGGAGTCTGTTTTAATAATAGTAGGAGAAATTGATATACTGGATATAAGCAAGTGTTCCCATCCTGTCTTTACTAACAAAGAGAATCTGTGTGTGTTTGGTAGGTATCATATCATATATGAATGTTAACTGATCAGTTATTTACAAATACTTTCATTTTGAAGCAGTTTCCGTGATTTCATGTACATTGATAAGTCCACATGTAATATTCCAGGTGATCATTTTTGATGGCAGATGATATGGTGAGGCACTCTCACCATCTATTTCTTGCATCAAGAAGCTGTTCCCTTACCTAGAACTCCCACCCCTTTTTTTGACTGGGTATTTCGCTTGAGAGGACTTCTTGTTCCTTCCCCTCTCAGGATTTTGTTTTCCATTTTTGTAAGGCATTGGTTAAATTCTTAGCAAACAGTTAATGCATAGTAGTATTTTGCACACTTTATAGTCATTACTGCAGTTGCCAGAGTTGACTGTACTGCCCAGAATACCAAGTTTTCAATCACTTCTTCCTCCTGTGAAGGCCTTTTAAAACTGCCCTTTGCATTGGAGATTTGGAGCCGAGTCAAGTATGCACTTTTATTGCTAGACTTATCATTATAAACATAATAATAGTTTGTTTCTCCAGACCAACTACAGGCAGCTACAGCAGTTCTTAGTAGTAGGTTTGGGATGATAGGTCTGTTTGCATTTTTCCCTAAAGCAGACAGGGAATGCCATCTGTAGAGAATGTAGTCCTTCTTTAATCTTGTTATCAGTTCACGTTTTATCATGTACGCAATTGGGTTAAAGTGAAAGGTCTTGAGTACAATTTTGTTGCATGTTAATGTATCTATAACAATACATAGTTTAATGGGTATTTATTGAGGAAACTTGATTTATGAGTTGCTAAAAATGTTAGAATAAGGAAACTGAGCATCAAGAAAGAAGCCTAGGAGTGATTTTTAGTATTCATTTCTATCCCTGTGATTTTTCATCCACTTGAGCTGCTCTGATTTTGATGCTTGGTGGCAGATGTCAGAAGAATAGGTTGTGTGATGCCTTTCAATTTATAATTTAATCTCCAGCTTAACAATTAAATCTATATTAACATCTTTCAATTGCTAATGAATATATTATTGTAATGCTGTATAATTCTGTGATAAGACACATGAAATAACAACAAATTCATAGAGAATTGCAAGAATGACTTTCCTGTTAGTTATGCACTGGGCTGTAGGAGAGCTGGAATTTGAACTTGAAGCAGATGGTCACTGAGGAGTTTTTCATAATGTGCAGGATAAGAAGTTATCAGTGGAGTACATTCTCCCCCCTGTTTGCTATCACTTTCTTACTCTTTCTGTTAAAAAGGCTGAAAATCTGAAAACATAGCAAAGATATATACTTACTCATTCGTAGCAGTTGAGGAGACTACCTCACAAAGCTGAGGGTTGGGTGACTTGCTTTGTGCTGCGTCAGCCAGCTTTATCTACAGATGAGTTCAGAAGAGCAGTAACAAGAAACTAGTGTGATCAGAATCATAGAATAGTTTGGGTTGGAAGGGACCTTTAAAGGTCATCTAGTCCAACCCCCCCTGAAATGAGCCCAGACATCTTCAACTAGATCAGGTTGCTCAGAGCCCCATCCAACCTGACCTTGAATGTTTCCACGGTTGAGGCATCTACCACCTCTCTGGGCAACCTGGTCCAGTGTCTCACCCCCCTCATTGTAAAAAATTTCTTCCTTCTATCTAGTCTAAATCTTCCCTCTTTTAGTTTAAAACCATTACCTCTTGTCCTGTAGCAACAGGCTCTGCTAAAAATTTTGTCCCTGTCTTTCCTGTAGGCCCCCTTTAAGTACTGAAAAGCCACAATAAGGACTCCCCGGAGCCTTCTCTTCTCCAGGCTGAACAACCCCAACTCCCTCAGCCTGTCCTCATAGGAGAGGTGTTCCATCCCTCTGCTCATTTTTGTGGCCCTCCTGTGGACCTGCTCCAACAGGTCCATGTCTTTCCTGTGCTGAGGCCTCCAGAGCTGGACGCAGTACTCCAGACCAGTACTGGATCTCACCAGAGTGGAGTAGAGGGGCAGAATCACCTCCCTTGACCTGCTGGCCACGCTTCATGCAGCCCAGGATATGGTTGGCTTTCTGGTCTGTGAGTGCGCATTTCAGGGTCATGTCCAGCTTTTCATCCACCAGAAGCCCCAAGTCCTCAGTAGGGCGGCTCTCAATCCCTTCATCCCCCAGTCTGTATTGATAACTGGGGGTTGCCCCAACCCAGGTGCAGGACCCTGCACTCGGCCTTGTTCAACCTCATGAGGTTCACATGGGCCCGATTCTCAACCTTGTCCAGGTCCTTCTGGATGGCATCCTGTCCCTCAGGCATGTCAGTCACACCACTCAGCTTGGTATCATCAGCAGACTTGCTGAGGATGGAGTTGACCCCACTGTCTATGTCATTGATGAAGATATTGAACAGTACTGGTGCCAATAAGGACCTCTGAGGGACACAGATTAGCTTCTTGAGCTCTCCAGTTAGGTTTGAGAGAGCATATCTGTCTGTGTTGAAATGCAGATTTTCATCATTGATTGATCCTGTGAGAGGTTCCAGAAGGAATTTCCTGGACTATTTAAATATATTTTGTAAGAAACTAACGTTTATCCTTATGTTCGTTAGTGATTTGTGTATAATAAACTGGTGTAATGGGAAAAAAAACATGTTCGAAACGCCTCACTTTCAGGTAGCTTTCTTTTAACTGGTCATAGAAAACATAACGTGTAAATATGCCCAGTCTTGTAGAGGATTCTTGGTTTTGTCCATTTCCTCAGTGGAAATGGACGGTGGTACTTTCTGATGTGGTGAGACAGGAATGCTAAATACAAACTGAAAAAATCTGATTTATAGCGTTAAAACTCCTAATATGTCGTCTTTCTCCATGAGCGTGAGGTTTCCTTTGGCTTTAGGAAAACCTTAATATGTTGAAAAAGTTAAAACTGATATGTGGTGGATATAGTGTGAAAATTTCAAATTTCATTATTAAAAAAATCCTGTTGTCTTTTTTTGTTGTGTTTTGGTTTTTTTTTTTTTCCCCAGTGTTCACTGTATTTGATTTGTCCTGTCTTATAACTCGGGAGCAATTGTCTTTGAAAAAGTGCAAATTAAAATCTTGTACAGATAGTGGGACTCATTGATACTAAACAGGTCAAGATCTTGAGTTCCAAAGTGTTCCTTCAGATATTGCATCTGATAAGATAAATATAGTTAATACAGGCAGAATTAGATGAGTAAAACTTTCTAAAATTATTTCTGAGTTTGGGAATTTTAAGTGTTATCTAGCAATGTATGAACAGCCGCTTTTGTTTAATGTTAGAAGGTGGATTTAACCATAGTGAGGTTAATATGCAATTACTTGTTCTGTGTGTGGTAGTGGATGTTTTGTTAGCTTGAGGGGCAGAAAAATGAATCTGGTACTGCCTATTCCAGAGGGACTATTGGGTTTGCTATATTGCTGTTTTTTTTGTACAATTTTTCTATTTTATCATGTCCTTGCTTTCCTACAGCAAATTGTATGGGAATGAATAAAAATACATAGACTTTTGTTGTCTCAAATACTTCTAAGGCTACTCTTGTACATCTATATACATATTCTTTCTATACACATATAGAATATGTGTAATAGCAGCTTAATGTCATAGATGATGTGTCTGGAAAATGCTGAGAGGTGATTGACAAACTCTCAATTTCGGGGACCATGAGCTTGATATAGTATGCATTGTAAGCTTTTCTTCAGGTTACTTTTCCCTGCTTGTGCAAAAGGATTGTCATAAACCAAATTTGTTGTATAAGAACAATATTTTTCAATAAGAAGTTGTTGTGGTTTAACCCCAGCTGGCAACTAGGACCACACAGCTGCTCGCGCATTTCCCCCCCGCCCTGGTGGGACTGGAGAGAGAATCGGAAGGGTAAAAGTGAGAAAACTCATGGGTTGAGATAGAGACAGTTTAATAGGTAAAGCAAAAGCCACGCACACGAGCAAAGCAAAACAAGGAATTCATTCACTTCTTCCCTTCGGCGAGCAGGTGTTCAGCCACCTCCAGGAAAGCAGGGCTCCGTCACACGTAACAAGTTATTTGGGAAGACAGACTCCGTAATGCTGAACGTCCCCCACTTCCTCCTTCTTCCCCCAGCTTTATATGCTGAGCATGATGTCACATGGTATGGAATATCCCTTTGGTCAGCTGGGGTCAGCTGTCCCAGATGTGCCCCCCCCCCCCCCCCAGCCGCTTGTGTCCCCCCAGCCTACTTGCTCGTGGGCTGACGTGAGGAGCAGAAAAGGCCTTGACAGCCTAGCAACAGCGAAAAACTTTAGTGTGTTGTCAACATTGTTCTCATCCTAAATCCAAAACGTAGCAGTATACCAGCTGCTAGTAAGAAAGTTAACTCTATCCCAGCTGAAACCAGGACAGACGTATTCTTACTCAGACTTGAATGTAGATCCTGGGAAAGAAAGTAATATGTATTTATTTATTTATTGTCCCACACTATAACTTGAGTCCAGTAATAATGATCTCTAGGTTAAATAAAACAAGTCATTTGTGAGGTAGTATTTAATTTCATTAAAGGACTTACTATTTTAAAGTTTTTGTGTGGAAATGTCTGGCAATATTGCAGAATTCTTGTTCTTTCAGACTTAAGGAACAAATTTATTGTCAAAACATTTTAAAAATAGCACTGCATATCTTTGTTCCTCTTGTTTAAAACATTGTTGTCAATATTGTTATTTAAATGAACACTCTGGTTTGTTGTTTTTTTTTTTCCTCCCCCTTATTGATCATTCAAAGAGGGAAAAAAAAAAAGGGGGGGAGGGTGGATAAAAAACATTTCCATTTGCAGGGATAATTACAATTAGTGAAAAATGAACCAAAATGAAAACTGTCTGAAGTTACTTACACACACCAGTAAGGAACATGTAACAGATGTATTGCCAAAGAGATGGTGAATATTTTTACACATTTAATCTTAACTCTCCACTTAGATTTTGTAAAATAAAGATACACTGAGGAATTAAATTAATCGTTTTGAAAAGCAAAAGGAAGTCAAATAAATGCAGAGCTTTTAGTTTTCATTGAAACAATATTTGACTGATTCTTCCTCTGAATTTCAGAGAAATGGCAGTGCTTTCGCGTTAAACATTACAAATAGGATTTCCATTCTAAACTACATGGAATAATAATGTAACTGGAAAGTGGCTTGTTTAACACTGCTGCAGAATTAATGGGTTGAAGTGATATTTGTCAAAAACGTGTCCCTATTTATTTCTGTTTTTTTTCTGTGAAGATAGCTTAAGAAAAGTCAATAGTAACTGTGGTGGGATTAATGTTAAAAAGTAAGTGACAGTCTGCATCATTTTAACCAGTAAAAGTGTAAAATCCCTGAATCTATAATTAAGATATTTCTGGTTAGAAAGGTTTTTTTTTTTTTTACAAATGTTTATGTAGACCGTAGCATAACGGCACTGAGGTAAGTTTCTGTGTGTATCTTGAACTAGCCTACCAAGGAAATAGGGAGTGGTGGTGAGGATGGTGCTGAACTGCTTGTTTCTGCTACCATTATGAACTTCCTCAGAATTTAGTTTTAGTGGAGTTTCTTAAAATATAAATATTACTGTAAGCTTGCAGTGATTATTGTGCATGATTTATATTATGGGGCTCATAAACTTTTTTCGCTTGTATACTTTTACTGCTGCTTGCTTCCAGCTGCCAGTGTCCATAGAAGGATACATTCGTCTACTTGAGCAAAGCTTGTACTGCTGTTGGGAATTTTTTAAAAAATCAGTCTCTATTGTCTCTTTCAGAATCTTATCTGTTCAGAGTGTGGAGATGAATTTACTTTACAGAGTCAGCTGTCCATACACATGGAAGAACATCGTCAAGAATTGGCAGGCAGTAGGATCCACAGCTGCAAGTCTTGCAAAAAGGAATTTGAAACTTCCTCACAGCTAAAGGAGCATATGAAAACTCACTATAAAATCAGGTGACAATCATGGGATCGTAACAAAATAAGCAGATGTTACTTTTATGGTGATAAGCAAGAGTAGCATTTCCAATCATCAAAGTAACACGATCTATGCAGATCATTTCTTTTCTTTGGTATGCTGTTATGAAACAGCATTTGTTTGTTAAACCTCACTAAAGTAGGTGGTTATTTTCGGAGGTGTGTTTTTTTTTCTTCTTCCCAGTGTTTGTATTTGGGCACCCATACTAAGCATCATGGTTCCATCCACTAGCTGTTTGTAAACACAGGCAAAGTTTGTCTGATACAGAGTGCTTTGTGAAGCGTGTTTATGTGTGATTTTAAAGGCTAATGGCAGTACATTGAATAAAATGTATACTATTTTTATATAGCAGTTACTGTAATTGCAAAAACCCTAATACTTACCTTCTGCAAAGAAATAAGTTGTTCCTTGCACTTTAATCATCTTTTGCAAGGAGTCCTCACCACAAGCTGCTGTGAGTTACTTTTAAATCTGAAAAAGCACAAAATGAAAGGGGAAAAAACAGAGCTAATAAAAGCTGTTCTTTCAGGGAAAATTTGTTCCGTCTTTCAGCTCTCTAGTTTAACCTTACTTTTAGGAAGTTGAAAATTACTTTTAAGTTAGAAGAAAGAAAAACTTATTTGGTTTAGTTTATACGTTAAGAGAGCCTAAGGTTTTTGACAGGTGGTCTCTCTTAATCTTTTTCCTGTTTCTATAAAAAACTGATGGGAAAAATATATATTTAAAAATGAGAAATATCGGGTATTTCCAATTATTTTTATTGGCAAATGATGCAGGTTGTGAGATCTTCATAGTTGTGTTCCAGAAGGTTGTAAAGTATTTTTGTAGATTTCCATTTGCAAACTGAAAATTGAGGTAAAGTTGTTACGTTTCTATTGAGTTATATAATATTACACAAAAAAATTCTTGTTGTGAACATCTCCTGTGGATGTTAGGATGAATAAATAAAGAATAGATGAGCGAATCTAATATGATGGCTGCAATTTTGAGAGAGTATTATGCGTGCTGCATTCTGATATAAATGAGATGTAGGTGCTCCACGATAATTTATCTTTATTTTCATAAACATGGATTATTTGTGGATTCGGAGCTTCCTTATATGACGTTCACCTTATTTATCAGTTCAGATATAGAAACACATTGCGTTTGTATTCAAGAAACTACTGTCCATAACAGTGCTTTACTGTCCTTTCACCAGCAGTACCAATACAGGCCATGTATGTGAGCCAGGCTAATGAATTGCGTAAGTGATCCTGCTCCACCTTCTGTGATTCAGTAGAAATTATTTTGAAAGGAACAACGTGGACATTCTGATTTTCTTTTTATTTATTATTTGACACAATCCTCTCATATTGTTCAGATTAATTATGAAAAGTTAACATTTGACTTAACCTGTTTGACTGTATGTAAAGTTCAAAGACATACATCAGTAGTTGAAAATCTTACTATTTGTTTCCTGCTTTTCATTGTAAAATAAGTTTCAAAAAATTTTTAGGGTTTAAAATTATGAAGACTTTGTTCCCTTAAGTTTTTTTCATAAAGTGGTTGCACTTTTTGTTCCCAGAAAGTTGTTTATTTTGTTTGAAACATTTGAATGGAGAACTATAATGAACTTGTAATTTAAATTTTGTATTTACCTTTTGCTAAAAAGATTGTCTTTATAATTCTAAATGCGGGAATATTTTAGAAAGTGATCTGATCTTGAAGAATTGTCCTTGCAATTGTGTCCAAATTGGATATATTTCCTTTATTAAAATGCCACAGCTATAGTTGGCACAGGTGTTGCTAATCAGAGGGCGTATTCTGACAATGAGGCTGGTCTAGATCTGTCCTGAGATGGAAAGAAGAGGAGTTTCTAACATCTGTGCTGTTCTTCTCTCTTCTACTCTTCAATCTTCAGTTGATTTTACTCTGGATATTTCAGTAAATTTTGATAGATAAAACTAATATGTAAAAGTAAAATATATCACCTAAACTCTGTGCTTGCCCTGCAAGCGGATAAAAAGAGTTAAAAACCACCTGTAATATTTGTTTGAAGTAATTGGAAGGGAAAATGTGCTTTCCTGTAAATATACAGTGAATATCTACGTTCTCTTAGAGTAGAAAGATGCGTCATTTGAGCACAAGTTTAATGATTTCTTGTGTTAGGCACAGACTGTTACTCCCCTGCTGTTTTTTATATTGTTATATCAGCCTGTGTTTCAAGGTGGTGGTGTAGTTTGCACATCTGTTCCACGTTAGCTAATTCTTATTTCTCAGTTGTTCAGAAAACCACCAGGTATTTAAATTTGTATCATTTCAGTTAGCTTTAAGCAGTACTAACAATCTTGGATTACTGTATAGGTGTAAATACTCAGGCACTATGGAAAATGTGGAGTGCTGTAGATACCACACTGCCTTCTGGTTTCACCTTCTTTAGTTGATTTGTTGCAACGGTCTTTTAATATCCCCTAGGTTTTTGGGTTTTCTTTTTTTTCCAGCATAAAATCAGTTGGTTTTTTCCACATTGCTGTTTTTCAGCAATCATTTAAACTAATCAGTGTTATTTGTAGAGAAATGATTTATGGAAGTTTATATAGTCTCTTAACATGTCTCTGTGGAGATTGTGATTTGTATTTGAGGAGTAGTGGTGAATATTTGGGTTGTTAAATTCTTCACCTGTTGTTGTTAGACCTCAGCAACTGCATTTGTGCTCTAGTTCATGAGATCTTCCTATTCTAATTAAAAACAAAAATTCTTGGTGTGTTCAGGCAAAACAAATAAAGTTGCACAGAGTTGAAAGTTCCCACCAAAATAATAGTTGTGAAGTCACTGTATACTCCTAGCAGAATTTACAGTGAAAATGTCACTAGAGAACCTCTAAGAACTATCAATTTTATTACAGAAATAACTGTAAAATTGTTGCTGTTGTGTAGGTATGTAGAAAAGTGCTCCATTTACATTATTCTTTTAGTATCATTAAAAAGTGTTTTTTCACTGTTGCAGCTGATGCTATACATTATCATAAAATTTACACTGTATGTTAAAAAATGATGGGGTAAAATCAGATATCAGCTTCTTCAAAATAATGTTTAATATTAGGTTTAAGAGGATTTTATTTAAATTCCTTTTTTTTTTTTTTAAATGACAGAGTATCAAATACCAGATCTTACAACAGAAATATTGACAGAAGTGGGTTTACCTATTCCTGTCCTCACTGTGGAAAGACGTTCCAGAAGCCGAGTCAGTTAACAAGACATGTTAGGATACACACAGGTAAGATTGTGGAAGTAATTATTTTAGTTTGCATTTGCATTTGTTTTACAAAATTCAGTTAATCTTTGAAATGTGAACTATTTTTATCCCATTTGGGACTTGAAATAGTATTAATACATCTGGTTCATTAGATGCTGTTACCTGTTGTTTTAAAACACCCTTTATGCAACTCCTTCGCTTAGGGAACTTACATGCTTTTAAAAATCTTGTTAACTATTTCTAATGATACACATCTGGAAATTTTAAGTACTTTACAGGGTTCATGTGTTACAGAATACCAGTTTTGGTACTTAAAGTTTCAATGGGCCCTAAAATTAGAATACCTAGATAAGGGCCAGTCAGGTACTCTAAATAAAGATCTCTCATACTCTAGAGAGCAGGTTCTAAAATTTACTATCACAAATACGGTAGAAATACATGAGAATGAATAATACTACTAACATAGTGGCCTTGCTTTTGTTTATAGATTGATTTAAAGTTACTGACGTATATTTTCTGTTCTTACTGTAACTGCCATTTTCAGGATGTCCAAAGTGAACTTGTGAGGTGATAAGCCTAGATTGTAATTTTGATACTTGAAGAAGAGCAGGTGATGGTTCAGTTTTGCAGAATGAATAGCAGATGTTTTTTTGCAAAATTTACATTTGTTTAACTCTTAAGCAACTGAAATAACTGAAAAATGCTAAGTATGAAATAATACAAAAGTTTTTGAAGTGTACAGACGATGATAAGAATAGGTCTCAAGTTTTAACCAGGCATACATAATATACCTTGTTTGGCGCTAAACAAAACCTTCCTTGAAGGTGCTCCAGTGATACGCAATATATATATATATTTTCCATCCTGTGAATAAATTGCTGTTTGTCTAGTTTTTAGCTAATTAGAGTAGTAAATTATGTAAGTGTGTAGTCTTGTTTGTATTAGCAGTCTGTTCAGACAGTGATGTGACAAGTTGCCATGTACAAGAATGACTTTGTTTGAAATAAAAATTCTGTTGCAGGAATCTTTTTAAGTTTTATAATTTAATTGTAAAACAGTAGCACAACAGGTCACCCTCATACCTGCTTTAAAAGTTGCCTCAAAGTAACATCCAAAAAAAAGTCATTGAAAATTAACTTTATTTTAGAGTTTTGTGTCCATTTGATACGTTATTCTAGCTTATTCTAGAGAGAGTTAAAGCAGTAAGTTCATAGTTGGTTGAGGGCACTTTTTTTAAAGCTTCAAAAAGTTCAAGAGCATTTATAGTTCATTTGAAGAATGAAAAGACGTTTTTCTATTGGAAAACCAGAGCCAGAAAACGTAGTCCCAATGTGCACACGATGGTAGGTCATTTTAAGTTCCAGGTAGCTAGCAGATACTTATTTAATTTGTGAGGTATATTACTTTAAATCTGCAGACAATCTGCCTGGCATCCAATGGCTTGAGGTACTACAAAATAAGTAGGAAAGAAGAAATCTGCTTTAAAGAATTTAGAATACTTAAGTCTTTAATAGTTACATGTAGCACAGACATGCTCTTTTAACGCATTACATTAGTGTCTTAACTGCAATACTTTTGTTGTTCGTAGCTATTAATTTCAAGCACTTACACCCTTTGGGAAAAATATTTAAGTCTCAGGGATTTCAATTCCCATATTAATAACTAAGTAATGAATCCCTTATTCCTCCTCCCAAATCTGTATTTTATTGTTATACTTGAGAAATACAGAAATTCCACATTTCCACACTAGAATTAAGATTAAGGTTTTTTATAATGAAATTTACTTAAATAGGCAAACATAACCTGAAGCAATACTTCTATATGTCCACCAGCAGCTATTTATGGAAGCTAAGCCTTTTACCTATGAAAGCTCAATATGAATTTTGTCACTGTATTGCAAGAAGATCTGAATCAGTGTTCCATATTTTAATCTATATTAAAAAATAGACAGTTAAAACCCACAGACCTTAAAGCCTCTTCAAAAGCCACAAGCAGTAGAACAGAAAATACGTATTCCGTCCGAGTTGATAGTATGTGAGTTATATCACAGAATCACAGAATGGTCAGGGTTGGAAGGGACCTCTGGAGATCATCCAGTCCAACCCCCCTGCCACAGCAGGGACACCTACAGCAGTTGCACAGGACGGCGTCCAGGCGGGTTTTGAACGTCTCCAGTGTGGGAGACTCCACCACCTCTCTGGGCAGCCTGTGCCAGTGCTCTGCCACCCTCAAAGGAAAGACGTTCCTCCTCATGTTGAGATGGAACTTCCTGTGTTCAAGTTTGTGCCCGTTACCTCTTGTTCTATCACTGGGCACCACTGAAAAAAGACTCTTCCCATCTACCTGGCACCCTCCCTTTAGATATTTATAAGCATTGATAAGATCCTCCCTCAGTCTTGTCCAGACTAAAAAGACCCAAGTCCCTGAGCCTTTCCTCGTAAGAAGGATGCTTCAATCCCCTAATCATCTTTGTAGCCCTTTGCTGGACCCTCTCCAGCAGTTCCCTGTCCTTCTCAAACTGGAGAGCCCAGAACTGGACACAGTACTCCAGATGCGGCCTCACCAGGGCAGAGTAGAGGGGGAGGATGACCTGCCTTGACCTGCTGGCCACACTCTTCTTGATGTACCCCAGGATGCCATTGGCCTTCTTGGCCACCAGGGCACATTGCTGCCTCATGGTCATCCTGTTGTCCACCAGGACTCCCAGGTCCCTTTCCACAGAGCTGCTCTCCAGGAGGTCAGCCCCAACCTGTACTGATGCATGGGGTTATTCCTCCCCAGATGCAGTGCCCTACACTTGCCCTTGTTGAATTTCATAAGATTTCTCTCTGCCCAACTCTCTAGCCTGGAGACACGCTCTCTGGCATGTCAACCACCCCTCCCAGTTTTGTATCATCAGCAAACGTGCTGATGGTACACTCTCTCCCTTCATCCGGGTCGTTGATGAATATATTGAACAGGACAAGACCCAGTACTGACCCCTGGGGAAGACCTCTTGTTACTGACCTGCAACTAGACCCTGTGCCACTAGTCACAACCCTCTGAGCTCTATCTGTCAGCCACTGTTCAATTCACCCCACTGTCTGTTCATCTAACCCACACTTCCTAAGCTTGCCTGTGAGGATGGTGTGGGAGACAGTGTCGAAAGCCTTGCTGAAGTCAAGGTAGACAATATCCACTGCCCTCCCCTCATCCACCCATCCAGTCACGCCATTGTAGAAGGCTATCCGATTAGTCAGACGTGACTTCCCCTTGGTGAATCCATGTTGACTACTTCCGATAACCTTCTTCTCCTCCAGATGCTTGGAGATGATGCCCAGAACAAGCTGTTCCATCATCTTTCCAGGGATGGAGGTGAGGCTGACTGGCCTGTAATTTCCTGGGTCATCCTTCTTGCCCTTTTTGAAGACTGGAGTGACATTGGCTTTCCTCCAGTCCTCAGGCACCTCCCCTGTTCTCCAGGACCTTTCAAAGATGATGGAGAGTGGCCCAGCAATGACTTCTGCCAGCTCCCTCAGCACTTGTGGGTGCATCCCATAAGGACTCATGGACTTGTAATCTATTACAGAAACCCATATATTTTTAATTTATTTCAGAAAATAGCTGCTTTTGTTTCAAACAATGCGAATTTAATTGAGAATTAATAATTTTAAACTAGATGTAATTACAGCTATATAATTGGAAATCATATAAAAATATTAATTAAAACTGCTTTAGTGTGCATAGTATTTAGCACATGCTAATACTGGTGTAGCAGACATTAATGTGCAGCATGCTGATAGTGGTTTTGCTACAGAAATGTGCAAAGGCAAAGTGTTAAATGTTCTTAAGGTCCTGGAGTTACCACAGCTAAACTGTTTCACTGGAAAGAAAAAAAAAAAGAGTAATACTGAGTTCACAGGGGAGATTTCCAGTAGCCAATTATGACACATGGTTGTAACAAACTGAACTTTGTTCTTAGTATCTGTGTGTTCAAAATATTTAGCTTTGTAATATGTTAATGCAGTTCTACTATGTTTTGTCACAATTTCTGGGGAATTTTTCATGTTTAGTCTGTTAATGTACAAATAACTCTAAGTACACGCAGCACTGAGAATACCAAAATGAGGAAATGTTACAGGAATGTTCTGTCTCTAATATTGCCTAGATTTTCTTCAATGTTAAGTAGTAATACAAACATACACGGTTTTAAAATTATTTTTCAGCAGGGCTGTACAGTATCTCACAGAATAAAAACATTGTGTTATTGCATGTTTTAAATAGGTGGTTGTAAAGAATGAACAGCTATTAATATTTATTGGGGAGCAGAAACCATATTCCAACTTTCACAGTGCAGCTGTAAGACTTCTTGATTTTAGACTAAATAAAAGCTTGAATTTTTGACTGTTAGTTATTTATTACCCTCTTCCATTCCACCCTCTGCTCCCCTATTTGTTTCTGTGCCAGTATATGCATTTCGTAGGATTTGGTGTAAAAGCATGGCATATGTGGTTTTGGTTTTTCTTTTCTTTTCCCGTTTTCTTTTCTTCCAGTGGTTTTGCATAGCAACTTCTGAGGTCTTCCAAACCACAAGTTGAGGGAAGCTGTTCTAAATAATTGTTTCATGCAGGTTTTATTTGTTTTACCCATTTTAGCTGATAATCGTCAGTTGGTCGTAAAACTTTTTCACAAAGCTAGACTTTCATCAGAGTAGATGTTGAGATTGGTGGTCAAAGTGAACAATTTCATTGTCGAAAACACCTAATAATGTATGTTTCTGTGTCTTTGTGTGTGTATGTAAATATGTCTATATGTGGTATTTTATTTTAGCTGATAAAATTTTTCATTTAGATGTAGGAAATTACTAATGTTTATTTAAAGCCCCTTACCCCACATTTTTTTTTTTCCCTCCCCCCTTCAGGTGAAAGACCTTTTAAATGCAGTGAATGTGGAAAAGCCTTTAACCAGAAGGGGGCATTGCAGACCCATATGATCAAGCACACTGGTGAAAAACCCCATGCTTGTGCCTTTTGTCCTGCAGCCTTTTCTCAGAAAGGCAATCTTCAGTCACACATACAGAGAGTTCATTCAGAGGTAAATACAATTATTCATAAAGTGGTTGGTGCTAATATACTGCTTATTTCATTTTCAGTATTTAAATTGTCCTTTTTGCTATTCCTGTGCTCTCTGCTGCTTTCTGCAGTCAATATAGATTCACTGCTGTAGTGTGGATTCTAGTTTGTTGGTTTTACTTGCAAATTCAGCTTTCCTAAAATAGATTAATCTGAATAAATATATACTTAGGATAATTAGAAAAACCTTCATTTACTGTTGTCTTTTCAGTACATTGATAGATTAATACATTATTAGTGGTTTTAAGTGTATAAAAATGTACCTATGTCGGTCTTGGGAGAATGAGGGCTAGAATCAGATGAAAGTAAGCCAAAAGCAGCAAAGCAGAAAATGGTGAGAAATTTCAAGGCCAAACAGCAACCCACTAACTCCATCATAGAGCGTACTTGCAATTTATCTTTGAAGTATATATCTTAGAGCCTTTTTCAGACTTTTTTCAGTTACAGGTAGAAGAAAATTGCAAAATAAGGTAGAAAACCAGGTCTGGGACAACAATGTTATGCTGATTTTTTTTTTTCTTCTCTGTGACAGACAATTTTTAAGATTCAAAAGGTACTGCTATGATAATGTAATGTAATCTTCTGAGCAACATTGGCTATGCAACTTTATTCAGTAATTTCCTTGCTGATTTCAGTGATTTGTTGTTGGGAATACCCCCAGGAAGAAACCTAGTTTCTATTTGGAAGGTATAATGTGATAGAGGCAGGTTTTTTTTCTTTTCTTTTCCTGCATGCAGAATGTAATCTCTGCTCTCATTCTTCCCCCTAACTCTCTGAGATGTATTTTCTTGTTTTCCATTTTTATGTTACAATGACAGATCTTATTTATTGGATTTTTTTACCAAGGATCCTTTTAGTGTGTTAGAGTTTCTTACTTTTAGGATATGTCATAGAATGTGTCTTCATAGAATATGTCAGTGTCTTGTATTATGCTTAATTGTATTAAATTGTATGTTTACGTTTCATATACTTTTGTGTGACTAGTCTTCCTCACTGTTCACAGCTCCCTATGTGTGATAGCTTGTGCTACATAAAAAAACCACCAACGTTATTTTCATAGTTTACATTGATTTTTTTTTTCTATATTACAGGATTGTTGGGGAGAAAGCCAAAAATATTTTCCACTTTTTTCTCTGTTACTCTGCTTTTCTGTAAGACAAAAAGAAAAAAAAAAAGATTGTCGGATTAGGGACTTTAAATGCTGCCACTTGCTCTCATCCTGTGCTGTGTTCCATGATCCTGAGCCTATGTTTGTTGATTTTTTATTTTTTTTCTACTTTCTTGTTGTGACTGCGTTTACTTTAAGACTGCATGCAGAACTGTCAGTTGTTTAATCCTGAGACAGTCACAAAATAACGTCACAGGTGATAATCAAACAAGTTGATTCTCACTTTGGATATCAGTTTAGTTGTACCTGTATTTTATTAGTTGATACCTCTTTCTGAAAGTCTGGTTTAAGCTAAGGTCGGAAAATGCAAAGTTCCGTACTATTGCAAGCAGTACAGGATGTTTTCGTTTGAAGACTTTGTTGTTCCCTACGTATTGAAAGTACTGCACTGGTTCTTACTGCTGTGTGATAGACTGAGGAGGAGGGGGAAGTGAGGATGGTTGGAATCTGCAAATTTAGCTGCTTTAATTACCTCAACTCCTTGACCTGAAAGTCTCAAACAAGTTGCTGCTGATCACTTTCTCATCCTGTGTGTTCAAATTCAGTTCAAACTATGTATTAAACTTCCCTGCCCTTCACTGTGTTGGTTTTTTTGGGGTGTGTGTTTGGTTTTTTTTTCATGCAGTCCCTATGGCCTTTGGCCCAATCTATCTCACCTTCATTCCACTTTGATCATAGAAATGGATTTTATTTTTTCTTGGAAATCTATGAGAGATGTGTTTGCAAATGTGAACAGGAGAGAGCCAAAATGTGAAGATAAATTATCTGCGTTTTTTTTCTTCATATTTCTAAACTTCCATTTGTATTACGTGTGATGTTGCATCTTCAGGCACATCTTAATTGATAAAGTTGCATTTTGGTTTTGTTTCTAAGTGTGTAACAGTAGGAAATTGTAAGGAGGGAAAAGTCTGAGGCCTCGTTTGCCAGATGACATTTGTTTTGCTCTCTGGTACTTCCAAATGTTGAGAAGTGGTAATAGGAGATCACAGGTGTGCGCACACAGATTACAGTCGACTTGATAGCCGAGAGATAGCAGACTGATTCCATAACTGGATATCAGTAGCTTAGAAAAATAAACAATTTCAGCTCTCATAACCCCATAGTATATTTACGTGGATAAATAATGAAAAATATAAAATTTTAGATGGTAGATTTAGGGAAAATTTACTTAATTTTTTGTTTTATTGAAGGTGAAGAATGGCCCTACATACAACTGTACAGAATGTAGCTGTGTCTTCAAAAGCTTGGGTAGTTTAAATACACATATCAGCAAGATGCACATGGGTGGTCCACAGAATTCTGCAAGCACTTCAACAGATGTATCTCATGTTACAGTGGTAAGCTTTGTTTTGTATATTGTGAAAATGCCTTTAAGAGTTTAATTAGATCTATATCTTAATTCCAGTAATTCTTCAGGCAGGTTAGAACTAAAAGACCCATAGCTGTTTTTGTCTTTTTAAAGTCTTGTGTAATTTTTGGAATTGACTTGTATTACTAAATATTGGCAGAATGTAAGTTGGCCAAGTATATGCTAAAAAGGATTTTTCAATTTGAGAATTTAGATGAAAATACAACACTTTATTCTACAACCAAGGAAAATATAATTCTGGTGCTTACAGATTGTGTGTGGAGGAAAAGTTTCCTCCCTTAAAAATAATTGCAAAGTTTTGCTGAACAATGAAATCTGGAACTGTTCAAGTTGTATTTTAGTTTTAACTGATTTTCAGAAATTATTTATAATTCTAGTCCATATAAAGCCGTAGTGGATTCTTCTTCTGAGTATTTCTGATAACTTGTTTTAAATGTTAGCTTCTTATTTGACAGATCATAAAGTAAAAATCTTGGTTTTATTGGAAGCACTGAATGTTGGCTTTTTTTCTTTACCAAGATAATGCTTCTGGTTTCATAAGACTGTTTTGAGCCAGTGCATATTTAATGTATCATGGTACTGTTTTTTTTTTCCTCTTTCTTTGAATAGAACTACATTTTCTACCTTTATTCCACTCTGTTTCACATTGTTTCCAACTTCTATGCTTCAAAGGTCAATGGATGACAAGGGATAGCAGACTTTGAAGAGGAGAGTTAAAATTTACAGTCTCAATTTCATTATGCAGCTGTATCTTGTTGAAAACAAGGGTCTAGTAGTGTTATTTGGAGAACTATTTTTCTTTTTTAGATTTCATAAAGTTTTTCTTTGTATGGCAGATGCTATTTGTCTCTTTAGGTTAACTAAAAGGAAAAAAAAAGATTAATGTGTCCTATTTGCTTGCAAGTACATATAATCTATGTCTTTTTGTACATCTCTACATTCACAAGTCTAATCTTAAATGCAGAATGGAAAAGGATTCCTTCATAGTACCTCACGTTTGCTTTCCCTGTCCAGTTGTGTTTTTCTTGTTTCGGTTTGCTTTAGTATTTTGCATTTGTATTGCCTATTGATAGTACAGAATTGTGGTGGTGTTATCTTTGCTGCATATATACTTCTCTGCTTGCATGAAGGAGGGAAAAAATAAAGAATACCTCCATACAGTAGTACAAGCAAACTGGGAGGAGAAATTTTCTTTCTAAAAACAGGTGCCAAGAAGTTTAACAGGGAAGAACAAAGATAATAACTGACGTGTCAGTTGCATATTAAAAGTATTACACTTTTTATTTTTAATTTTATATCTGAAATGGCAGAGATTTAATGATTGATCAATTGGTTTTTTATTGCTATAGAAGGATGGTGCATTCTTAGATTAGCACCAGTATTTTTATATTTAAACTGACTTCATTCTGCTTAAAACTTGCAGAGCTTCTTTAGCAAGAAATCTCTAGTATAATAATTATGTTCTGAAGTTTGCGATCAGTCTCTGTCATCCCTTGTTGTTATATGAACAGATTATATCCTTAATACAGCAAATTCCAGAAGTTGAAGTCTCCTGAAGTGCTGTGTTACTGAAAAATGCATTCTTATGTGGTACATGAATGCATCTTGTAAAATGTCCTTACTGTAAGGTTGTTACTTGTCTTTTGCTGCATCAGTGCTTATAGCTAAGGTATTGTTTTCTGTAACTTGTGTTTGTTTAATGTATATGAACTATGAAGGAACACTAGTGATTCTAGGTACTGTTGTGTCTCTCCCATAGTCTCATTTTTTCTGTCCCTAGTCTCTGTACCATGGGAAAATGAATTGCACTACTTTTATGTGTTATATTAACTGTATCTTTCTTCTTTTTGTACAAAGGCTTAAAATACTTTATTTTCATTTCTTTGTAGGACTCTGTCACCCAGCCTTTAACAACATCCCCTGCTAATCTTTTGCAACCTGTTGATAACAAATGGAAGAATGTAAGTGTACGGTTTTTGTCATATTTTTGTGTCAAGAGTAAAAGTGGGAGAAATTTTACAGAATTTTGTAAGCTTTCATTTAAGTGGCGGAAAAGGATATGCAATGGTCCTCTGTGATAAGTTGATCAGCTAGTATGTGAAGGCAAACTTCTTGGTGAATGCAGCTGGTTATTTAGGAATGGAAAATGGAACAGGTCTTGAAAGGATTATATTCCCTCATTCACAATACGGTCGTGATTTTGCGCATAATTCTGTTCGTTAGGCCTTCAAAATGGAGGCAAATATTCTTCTGTGTAAAAAGCCTAGAGGAGAGTAAGGACTCAAATACGTACCGGATTATCCCACCTCTCTGACTTTACTTCACAGGAATCCCATGGTTTGGGTGGAGAGGGAAAGAGCTGTGTTGGTGCTGGTGAGTTGGTTGGAGTTGAGGCAGCAGGGAAACCGTGGGGCTCAGGAGGAGCCCGTAGAGCTGGGGAAGGATGATGCAGGGCTGGCTTTCTGGAACTCCGTAGCAAGCAGGCTTGATGTACAGGCAGGCAGCTCTTGATGCGCCAGTCACAGTGAGAGCATTGGCATGTTTTGTTGCAGCTATGTAGCATGCTGTTTGTCAACTATAGGTTGCAGCATGATATCTTAGTGACAGACTAATTTGATTTGCGTTACCTCCTTCCCAACTTCAGCTGTTGATTATCTTCTTGTCTACTAGAATCCACAAAACCAAGGGCTAGGAAATGTGGCAGTATTGCTTTAAAGTCACCATAACCTGTCTATCTACTTTCTTTTTATCTTTTATTGTGAATTCAGTGTTCCAGGACCAGTTAACTTAGAGCTCAACAGAACTGATGTGAACCAATTAATGACTAATATTTGCTGTATTAAATAGTTATGTTTCTTATAGGACTTTTAAAAGTATTAAAAATGACTGTTCTTCAAAAGCAATTTATTTTACTTAAATCTTTTTTTTTTTTTTAACCAACTGAAGTTATTTTCCTTGGTGAGGAATGGTATGAGAAGTGATGCCTAGTTTTTAGTGGGGGGGCTGTGTCTGCAAGCGCAAGTCTAAAAAGAAGATAACCGTGAATCGTGCCATATTGTGTGGCTCCCTGTACTTGATGCGGAGTGCCAGGTATTTCCCTAGTGAGAGCTGCCAGTTGGGAGCAACAGACCCCATTGCCCCCTCCTCTCAGAATTGCCTGGTGCTTTTGGCTACCAAGTGGGAGAACTGGTCCAGTTCCATCCTTAGTCTTGGCATCTCCAAACCTGTTTCTTCTCCAGAGAATGAGTTAGTAATTGCGGAGCCACTGAGCATTTTAAATGCGGACCTTTACAGAGTCAACTTCAGCTTGTGTGTGGTGGATCGAGGGAACCAAGCAACCACTCAAGGAGAAGCCTGTTAGTCTAGCAGTTAGAGCAGAAAGCTGAATTCTCCTTCCCCTTGTTAGGATACCTTCTATTTTTACAGTAGTAACTGTATACTGCAACATGTATGGGAATCTTGTAGAAAAGGAGCGCATGGCATCACCTCAAAACTGATGCAGGCAGACCTCAGTGCTAAGGGGAATAAGCAACAATTTTGTTACGTGTTTTCAGATGTTGCGCCTTTGATGTACTATCTGCTTGTTTCTGTGCCTTTAGATGCACAACCTGCTTGTTTATGTGCAGTAGCTGTTCATTTGTTGAACTAGGATGTATGCGCAGATTCATCCAGGGGACTGCACCATGTTTCACACATGGTTTTAAGAAAATGTGTAGGTACTTTCATTTAATGTTAGCTTTTTGGTAAATAGAGCTAATTGCATCCTTAATGTTTCTTCCTTTTTCTTCCTGTAATGGAGGTGATAAAAAGCAGGGATATGTTTTGTATTTTCAAATAGAATGACGTACTAAGACTAATGTGAGGCACCGTGAGTGATTTTTTAAAACTTTCTGGGAGAGCTTGTAGAGGAGGTATGCAGGGAATCACTATTGTTACTGTGTTTTTGATGGAGTCCCTTGAAAATTAATTCTTGACCCTACACTACTGAGTATTTTATCAATGACCTGGAAGAAAATATAAAATCATCACTGATCAAGATGGCGCAAACATTGAGGTAATTTATGAAGAGGACAGATCACTGATACAGAGTGATCTGGATTTCTTGGTGAACTGGGTGCACCAACCAGTATATGTTCTGGTATGGCCAAGAATAAAATCACATATAGAAGAACAGGAAAAGTAGGCAATATTCACGGGATAAGAGTTTTCAAAGATTGTAAATTCCCCTTATGAGTAGGGATGGAAGAGGTAATAATTGATACATCAGCTAAAAGTTAGGTTTTCCTTGCCTGGAAAAATTAGTTTTGGTCTTTTTATTTAGAGTAGAAAACTTGCATAGAAATGAAAAGCTTGTATGTCCTCTGTATTTCATTCTGGGAATTTTTGCTTTTGTTGGTTGTCTGTTTATAGTGATCGCTGTTCACGAACTGTGTTCAAAGATACAGGAGGAATCGGAGCTATCAGAATTCTTAAAGTATGATATGATGTATTTTATTATTGAAGAGATTCAAGGTGCATTATCTATTTTGCCATCAGATAAAATATTTAAGGATGACTTGATCTTGTGTTTTGTAGAAAATTCTCTAACCTCTTAAATACAGGAGAAAAAAAAGTTTTGAGGGTTGAAGCAAGATGAATTCACACTTTGAAATGAAGTATGGAATTTTAGTATGGATACTTTACTGTTGGAGCAACTTGTTGAAGTTGGATACCAGCAGAAAAAGTTACCACAATAAATTACTTGATTTAAAGAACTGCTATAGTTTCTGTACTTTACTTGAAGTGTATAAAAGTATGTAACTGCTGTAATTTCTACTTGGAGTAATTCACTGAGAGCAATCACGAGGTCTGTGTTACACAGCAGATCAGACAGACTAAGGGCGATCACAAGGTCCGCTATTCTAATTGAACAAATGTGGAATTATGAAGTAGTAATAAAACACTTCATTCTCTATGCTATTTTTAAAATCAGGTATTGAAGTAAGACCTACAAAGAAACCTCAAATTTTTATAATGAACAGGGTATCTTAATAGTAATGGTAACAAACTTAATATATACATAATGCATGCATATAATTTTTGAAAAAATATGACCTCCGTGAGACTGGATATAAACTGCTGAACACACTGGTTAAATACATGTACTACTGTAATTTTCAGGTCAAAGATGATGTTGAGCAGTTCCTTCATTGACAGTTTTTTTTTACTTTTGCTAAAGCCTGAGAGAATTTAACAGACTTTATAGTGTAGGCTTCCCACTCTGCTAAAGAGCTTCCCTGCATTCTGTTGCAAGAAAATGAACGGTCTCCATAAAGAGCTGTTACAGTCTTTAGCAAAACGCTTTGCTTCAGTTCCTGTTTATTGCAATGAAAATGGCATATAGTGTGTTTTATTTTGTAAAATACGCATTGAAGTGTTTATAGAGCTTTTGCTAAATTGGAATTTGAGGAGATTGAGTCTTTCCATCTGTCCCATTGGTGAGGTGAAAAAAGACAAACTAATCATTAAATCAGCAGAATAGCAAGTGCTATTCTTGCATGCATGCGAGGGAAATGAGATGAGGGTTTGCTTTGTATCATCTCGTGAGAAGGTATTAAGAATACTTCATCAAATTCGCAGGATATAACTTAAGTCAAGCTAATTTTTCTTAATATATTTCTTTGTAAAATCCTCAAATAAGGTGACAGCGTCATTTTAACTGTCCAGTGTAATGTGTCAGTATAAAGATGATCTCCAGGGAGTTTTCAGATTGGAAGAAATATTATATTGTGTGAAGCCCAAGATTATTCTTTGTTAAAAATGATCTGAAAGAAGATAGCGTTTTATATATATATTGTGTGTGTGTGTGCGCGTACCTGGAAGTGATTATTTTTAGACAACAGAAGTGAATATTAGACACAAATATCTAGTGTGTTACAGAAACAGAATTATGGGGCTAGCCGTTACATAAATAAATACTTCTCTTTTCTGCAGGAAAATAAATGGTTGAAAGCCGTTCTTTCAGTAATGCTATGCTTATGGAGTCTATTTGTTACAAGAAAGGGAAGTTTATAAATGAAGGAGAACAGAAGCAGTCTTTACTTCTGATTTAAAAAAAAAACACCAAGGCTTTTTATCACTCTTTCTTCATATTTGTTACTAAGGTAGCCTAAGATACAATTATCAAATACAAGATTAAGAAATTTAATTTTTAGACTTCAAATGGCGTTTAGTATTTTGACAGCTCCATACGTATTTAAATTTTTAGAGTGTAAAGAGGTTGTTCTAAAGCTAAGTGATTTAGAAGATTGAAAGTTGAAGGGAAAAAAGTGGGTTTATTGTTCTGAAAGGTTTTGCTGTAACAACACAAGTAATTTCATACAAAAAACCTCAAGTAATAGAAGGTTATTTTTCCAAAGGACTTCTTTTTATCTGAACTTTAAAAAGAACCATGTTAGTGCCATTTATTTGTTTTGGAATTACTTTTCATGTGACCTCTACATGTGGAATTCAGTAATTGATTCCCATGTTTTGTAAACTGGTTCAAGGTTCAGTAGTTACAATAAACAATTCAAACTGTAAGCTTACAGTTATGCAGCTTGGGAAGAACTTCAGAAAAGAGATATACAGAAGCAATTCTTCAGTGGAGCGAGCAGACCTTGAATGACGGCTCTGTGTAATCCTGATGTCTTACACAAGTGGACATCCTCGTAGTGGACAGTTAACAGACATTTCAGATAAGGGAGCTGAACAGATCAGTTCATATATACTTTTCATCTTCCTTTTCAAATGTACTGCTGTCTATTTCAGGCCACACATTTTCGGTCTCCGCTTCTTCAGCAGACAGAAAACCAAGTGTCTTCAGCTGCTGTTCATCAGAGTCAGCAGGCTGTAACTGATGTCATCCAGCAGCTCCTGGAGTTATCAGAACCAGGTCCTGTAGAAAATAACCAGCCCCAACAACCTGGTCAACAACTCAACATTGCAGTGGGAATCAATAGAGATATTTTGCAGGTAAGAGCTGTGTGTGAGAACAGCTTTACATTTCAGTGGTTTCTTTCTCATTTTGTTGCAGTGAAATTTGTTCTCAGTATTTTCAATGATAGCATTTCTTCTGCATTTTTAAATGCTGTATCAGTCAAGAAAGAGTTGTAAAGATCTACTAAACGCATATGGAATGCGGCTAGATACCTTTTTGTATAATTTTACAAAAGCAAGATTATAAATATTGATTACATGACCTAAAAAAATGCTTTAAGTGTACACACCCATACATGGACATTTTATTGATCCCTTTGACTCTTTGTTTATTTTTTTCTATCGCCTAGGAGCAGCTTGTGGCATGTCCTTAAGTTGTGCTGTACTTAAAACATGATGACATTTAAAAGGGGAAAAATGTTTTTATCTGGTTAAAAAATGAGAAAGTATACAGGGCCTTTGCCCAGTTTTAATTAATAAGGGACTATTTCCTATTGGTGCAAAGAAAATTCCTTCCTGGGTCAGACCAACATCTTGTCTAACCCATTATTCTGTCCTTGATACTGGCAGTAGGAGATGCTGTGTAACAGAAGAGATGCAGACAGTAATTCAGCTGTTTGTTTTTTTCTGCAGCCTCTACCGCATAATGAAACAGGGCAGAGAATATTATTCTTTAATATTGGTGGTAGCCTGTTTAACCTTTAAGCTATTTTTTCATGTCTAGTCTTTTAAGTACCATTTAAATTTCTTTTTGGAAGACCCAAATGTTACATGTAGCTATGTGCTGGTTCACCATGTTACCTGTGCTGAGTTCTCTAATATCAGGAATGTGATGTGTAGTTGCACCAAATTATAACACAAAATATAACTACTGTTGTGATAGCTAGTAAAAAAAACCCATAGAAAAATCGGTCTTTGAGGTTGGCTCTTTGAGTTATTATATGAACATCACTAGCCATATTATTGTACAAAATAAAAATAAAACAGTTTTCTTCTAAATGATCAAATATCTGCACACTCCTACTTAAATGTGTGTTTGAAATCTTTGATCCAGAGCCTTTTCAGACACAACAGTATCCATAAAGGTGCCTACACTCCAGTCCCTTCCAGGTGTATGTGAAAATGAGTGCATAACTCTTTTTGCCTCGGTCTGATGGTTATCAGTGATTTCTTAAGAGGCTTTTGAGCTTTTCTGAGCCTTTCTTTGGTTTAGTATTCCTTTTTTTTTTTTTTTTAAATATCATCTATGGCTTCTCCAGAAGTTGATGGGCTTCAAATTTGATCTTTTATGCGGAACTATTTTCTCATGTAGTAGACATAAGAGATAGCTATATATTCCTCGCAAATGCTTGATTCTGTAGAAAAAGTTGGCGCTTTTCTGAAAGGCAATTGTTGGCACATGTATTGGTGCAGGAAATCCAATATAAATCTCTCAGACAATCATAAGTCAGTGTTGTGTGAGAATGTTTTTACAAGTTTGAAATCCAGCTGAAATTCTGGGAGGATAAGACTTTTAATTCTTTTCGTTATATTTGCATTATATCTTCTAAATAGTTGTTTGAGAAAAGTTGGAGCAACTGTGGAATGTTTCTTTCTTAATCTAGAAGGTTTTTGTTCTCTTTTTAGCAAGCTTTAGAGAACAGTGGGTTGTCTTCAATTCCCGTCTCTGCACATTCTACTGAATGCAGCCAGGCTAAGACTCCTGGGTCCCAGGATCAGAACCCAGACATCCAGACTCTCTCAAATCATCAGGCTGACTCTAATAATGCAGAACAAGATAAGGAGCAAGAGAGTACAGATAAACTGGATAAAAAGGAAAAAAAGGTTATTAAGAAAAAATCACCGTTTTTACCTGGTAATGTTGCCATTGCTTGCTACTTTTTCTGCTGTAAGGGCTACAGTATCGGTGGGTGTGTTGATGGCTTTATAAAGGGATTTCCCAAAACGTATTGTGGATAAGTTATGAACTTCATGAAATTTTATCTAGAACACAATGTGTGTATAAGTTATGTTAGTAGCATTTATAACTGTCATTATACGGATACTAAAATGTGTCAGGATGGCATTAAGTGAAATTATACTGTTAAAGCTTCTGGATTTAGTTTTTGGAGGAGGACAAAAAAGAAAGAATATGAATCTTTTTCCTTCTTTTTCCCATCATCCTTGTCTGAGGAGGGTTGGGTTTTCGTGATGTGTCCCGGAGCAGAGTGTTCCTGCAAGCTCTACTCTTACTCTTTAGAAGTGAGGTCTCACAGAGGCAGAAGTGTTGTGCTGCTGCCTCGTGCAGATCTTCACTGACCCGGGCCATGTAGGGGAGGATGAAGGTTGATATTGTGGATAATACTTCAAGTCACCTGTGTTTGGAATTGCAGTACTGAATTGAGATTGTCACCATAAATGCATGTTAATATTGTACCTCCTTACTGTATTGTGTGTATGCAAGTCTGGATTTTGTCTCTGTTAAATGCAACTTTAGTGTTAGGGTTGCTAGAAGTGTTTTGTTCCAAGTATAGCCCTCATACTTTAATGGCTGGCCTGGTGGAGACAGCTCTATAATAAGCAGTCATTGAGCTCTGCCCATAGTAACCTCATAGGTAAACTGAGGTTGCTTTTTTCTTTGTGAGGGACGCAGAAATTGAACCAAAGTTGAAAGCTCATCTTGTCCAGCATAACCGTGCTAAAAATCAACATTAACTTTTTCCTCTGGTAATAATGACTATTTTGTCGTGGTGTGCAACAGTAACAACTCTGTAACTCTGACTGCAAATAAAAATAAAAGGTCACTGCTGTACAGTCAAACACAACCACCTTTATTTTTTGATAAAATAACATAACCTCGGTGCATTCACATGGTTTATGGAAAAAAACACTATGTGAACTGATTTAAATGAGCGAATACCTGATATTGAACAGCATATACGAATAAAAAAAACATGATAGGATTTAGAAGCTTCTTTTGTCATTTTTGTTGAGAAAAGGTATGATGTTGGTTTAGGACAGAGCTTAGGGTTCTTGTATCATAAAACAACTTGTGTGGAAAAGGAGCCTTAAATTGTAAATGTTTCAGAAGGGCTTTTAATGGAATTTTTGCTCCTTTAAAAACTAATAAATTGTAATTTAAGTCTGAATTTGTAGAAGAGAGGGCCATATAAAGTAGCTCATCCAATTAATTAAATAAGTGTTTAGTACTTAACCATAGCCACATAAAATTATTTTTGAGGGGTTATATTCATTGATGGATAATTTTGTGTTGCATATGGATTTAAGTTAACCGGTGTATTATATTGCATTACACTTACATTCCATATTTCTAAGTGGCATACAAATTGGATTCTTTCTATTTTGTAAAGTCAGACATTTCGTAGCTTTTTTTCTTCCCCACCCCCCCTTTTTCCTTTTCAGTAGCACAGAAATGTTTCCATTTCAACAGGATTCTCTTGGGTTTTGTTTTTGTCATACCAGCCCATCACTATTTTTGTGAAACCGAATGTACCTGATAGGTTAATGGCATCTATTTGGCAAAATGTTTTTGTGTTTTGATTGCTTTGTATAATGGTGTCAGTGCAGTGGAATTTTTGAAGAACTGCTAATTTTTCAAACGTGTTCATTCTGATGTTCCTTATTTTAGGTTCTATACGTGAAGAAAATGGAATAAGGTGGCATGTTTGTCCATATTGCTCTAAAGAATTTAAAAAACCGAGTGATCTAGTGCGCCACATCCGCATTCATACCCATGAGAAGCCGTTCAAGTGTCCCCAGTGTTTCCGCGCCTTTGCTGTTAAAAGTACTCTCACAGCACACATAAAAACACATACTGGCATTAAAGCTTTCAAGTGCCAATTTTGTATGAAATGCTTTTCCACCTCAGGGAGTTTAAAAGTTCACATTCGTCTACATACAGGTAAGGCCTCAAAATTGCTTTTTTATTTTCTATCATGTGGGTGAGACCTTGAATGGCAAAAAAAAGACAATGTGAAGCGCTTAAATTGTAGAGCTGTCTGTCATGTCATTAATATCTATCAGAGAATGAACTGGTTTTAGTGTCTTATATGATGAACTTAAATTTTTGTCACAACTTTCTAGTGTTTCATGGCTTTGAAACTTTGGGTGCTTACAGAAAGCCATGGACATTTAGTTTTCTGATGATAACTCAGCTTTGCTCCTTTTTAATATTAGTATTGTGAGTGTATTTAGTGCTTTCTAAAGAGTCATACTCTTAGAATTTGAGTTCTGCTTTTACTTATCAGCAGTCATCTTTCATATTTACTCTGCATCTTTTCTTCCCTCCACTTCCCCATACTTTTTGATTATTTCACTGTATCACTTAGGACTATTTGGTTACTTACCATTTTATCTTCAACAATAAGGTGTTGCTTGGTGTTTTCACCAACTTATCTGTTTTCAGTATCTTACACTGCATACCCCAAAACTCCTCTGTCCATGTTCACCTAATACATGGTGTCTACAATACCTGTTTTTCTGTGGCTGAACTTCCATCCTCTGCATAGAGAAAAATGAATTTTCCACTCGTGGTGGACTACCTGGTTGTTTTCCACTTTTCTTTCTTTGTTCTTGCAGGTATATAAGCTTTCAGCAAGATAAGATCATGAATGTGCTGCTCTTTCCTTTCACTCCTGTTTATGTATTTACATTCTGCAAAAGTATCATTCATTGGCTATGTGCATTTAGCGTTCAATATATTTTATAGTGAGGTGCCTTTCATCCATGGAACACCACCGTTGGATTCATCTGCAGAAAGTTTTTCACTTTGTTTTTTGTAAACTTGTGAACCAGTATTTTGTCTGTTACTTTAAAGTCAGCCTCACTTTATTTTACGAGTCAGACTCATTCAAAGTAGCAAAAGCACCAGGTGACTTGAGAAATAGGTAGTCCAGTGGTTACGGAACTCCAGCATGCAGTTAGCCGTCATTCAGCACGCTTGTTTTTCCTGACATGTTTGCTTCTCCCTCTGTCTAGCAGGTTAGGCTTACTGGGTCGGGTTAGAGGTTTGTTGAGCCCTGTCTGCCGTCTCTGATGGCAGCGTGGGGAAAAGGGGAAGCCTACAGTAATGCTTCTTAGCAACGTACAGCTAGCTTCTGCTAATCTTTGGGTTGAGGGCTTTATGAAGCAGGCTGTACCTCTGCACTAAGCAGCACTTTGTAGATTTTTGTTCCAAAGAACTTGGCTAACTGATTTTGAACCCACGTGAACTTACTACATGAACAATCTAACGTAATGAATTCAAATGTTGAGCCACATGTTGAGTAAAGTACTTTCTGTTGCTTTAAATATTCTGCTCAGTAGTTTTATATGACGTTTTAATTATTACTGTATTGTGAAGAACGGTTCATTCTTATTTCTTGTGATTTTATAGAGCTTTCTTCATAATACCATTGTGTTTCCTACCCTTTGAAGTCCAAGATTTCCCCTTGAATAAAAGCTGAAAGTTCGGCAACTTTGCCTGTCTCTGGAACTTACCAAGTTCTCCAGTGTCCTTTCTAAGGAGAGATTTCGACTCGATTTTGCATTGTCTTTCTTTAATAATTCCTATTGGCATACTGTTTTGTCTGCCATCAAAGAGTGTTGACATTTTCACATACTCATCTAGAGTTTCTTTAAACTTTGTCACATCACTGTTACTCTGTTTTATGCTATTATATATAATTTGTCTATGGATTTGACGATTCTGTCTTGTCATGGTTTTTTAACGGTTTGTTTTGGAAGGACGTTTGACTTGCTATCTGCAGTTCTTGGGATAGCTTCTGGAACCCTTTGAAAATTGCTGTCACTTTTGCATCATCCAGTTTCCTAATAACAAGCTTGCTTAGTGATGTGTTACAACCAGTTAGTAGTTCAGCAATTTCGTATTTACTTTTGATTGGATTTTGTGAATATGTTTTGAAAACCTGTTTAACAAGAAACACCCTGATAGGAAACAAAAAAGAAAATACTGAAGAGAGACTCTATTCCAAAGCTATGTTTCTAGGGTGGTGGAAATAAAACCACAAGCTAATATTATTTTTAATCTTTTGCAGGTGTTAGGCCTTTTGCTTGTCCTCACTGTGACAAAAAGTTTAGAACATCGGGCCACCGGAAAACTCATATTGCTTCACATTTTAAGCATACTGAACTAAGAAAGCTGCGACATCAACGTAAACCTGCAAAAGTTCGAGTAGGAAAGACGAGTGTTCCAGTACCAGACATTCCTTTGCAAGAGCCCATACTCATCACTGATTTAGGTAAAGAGCAAGTAAATCTGCGCTCTCTTGAAATTTGGATTTCACAGGAAAATCGAGGTCACTGTTTAATCAAGCAAACACATTCCAAGCTTACTCAGAAAGAGGCGCTTTGAAATAAGTTATTGGAAATAATCAGGCTTCAGAAAAGTGCCATATTCTATAGTTTGCTTGTACTAGAATTAGTAAGAAGAGTCTTTTTTATTCACAGAGAAATTGTATAATCCTTACCAGAAAAAAAGTACATATCTTTTTACATTAGAGAGGAGTTTAGTTTAACTATTGTTAGGCTGTTGGTATAGACAAGATAACAGACAGTTTATGATCTAGATTCTTCTTGAGATGATCATGTTTATTCAAATCGCAAGTATTAATGAGTTGGTGTGTTATATGATTTTAGTGTATTTGGTGACCTCAACTGAATTAGTGGTAATATTTCAAAACAGGGCAGAATAATTCTGGAACGTGGTATAGTGAATTCATACAGTTATTTTAACTCTGTTTTAGAGTAATTGTTACAACATTACATAAAAACAGTTTTTGGAGGAAGGTAAGTTGTTTTACAGCTCATTCAAGACAATATATATTGTTGTCCAGTAGAGGTTCCTGTAGTGGGCGAGGCGTTTACCCTTCACTGTTTGACTCGCCAGTGTGCTAACCCCAGCCTTGTCTGTTGTGTAGTCATCTTTATATAGTAGAATATTATATTGGTAATATCTTTAGCCTAAAATCTTCATCACTTTAAAAACCCTTTTGCTTTCACTGCTTCCAAGAATTACTGTATGCAAAGGTAGTGGTTATTTTGGTATCAGGCATAAGAAACTTAAATTTTCAGAGTAGCAACAAAACATAGCTGTCAGCTTCAGATATTCAGATCACACAGTATTACTTTCTTGAGTAAACCCTGGAAACAGGCACAGTCCTATTTCTTGATTTTAAAGAGAAAAAGCACTTCAATACAATTAAGATCTGTGCAGTGAAATTCTGTTGTTTTTTTTGAAAATTTAACAAAAAACAAATAATATAAAAGTTGTTTCCTATAGGTACTGATAACACCTGAACTCTGCTGATATTGGAGTGCTCAATGTAAAACTAAGAAGTTCCACTGTTTGTCTAGAAGACTTTCTGTAGAACTCAGAACTATTTTATTGACTTGCTATATCCCATGTAGAGCCACCTTTAACTCTTATAACAGTTTGGAGAAATGTTTAGTTTATCCAAGTTGAACAGGTTAAGTAAATAGTTTGGAAGTGTTTTATTAGGAATTTCTCTTATTTCTGTCCTCTAACGTATGTTACTAGGAAATTCTGCAGTGAGTTAGTTGGGGAAAGTGAAGGAAGTTTTGGCATATATATATTTATAAATATATATATGGATAACATACGTATATATACACACATAAACTTTCTGAAGTCTGAGACAGATAAATGTTCTCTTTGCATTGTTGCCATCTGTTGTCAAAATTGAGAGAAATTCCCTCTCCTTCCCTCCCGCTCTTTTCAATTACATTTGGAAGTCAGCAGAAACCCTTTGGGCTTTCCTTTCTGAATATGAAACTTCGCATGCTAGGTGAAGCAGTCTGAGGAAAGTGGAAAGACAGCATAAAAGACTTTTGTGGTGAATATTTAGGACCATAAAGGGGTCTTTGGCATATTTGTTGTAACTTTACATCACTCCCTCAACCTTTTATATTAGCATTTATACTAGTGTGGGGGTTTTGGGTTTTTTTGGGGGTAGGTTTTTTTTTGTTTGTTGTTTTTTTACTTGAAGTCAGCTACTATTCCCATTCTGTCATGGTGTTTGGGATGATACCCTTCTGTTGGCTGCTTCTGAGACAGCATACTCTTGTGTAAGCGGTTGGACATTTAGTAGCAGGAACTTTTAACTGATTTTTCCAAAACTACACTTGACTGACTTCAGGGACCAGTGTATAAAGAGCATTTGTTTAATTGAATTTTTTTCCCAATAAACTTTTGGAGGTACCCAGCGAATTAGCAAGACTGATTAGCCAAAGTAGATGATGTACAAATACAACAATTTTAATGGACCTTTTCTATCCTTTAAGTAAAGGCAGATAGATGCATCATGGTGGTTTGGGCTTTTCACAAAATGCGTATTAAATATTTGTCAAGTTATAATGTATATCTGGGGTATGTTGATTAAACGTCATTTGGTTAAGGTGAAGGTTGGAAGAGCAAAATATCTGATTAGCAGTGAATTCATAACTGTCAGCTTTTTTAAAAGTTAATGCTTGTTTTGGACATACGTGAGGCTTAATGTAATGAGGTGGACCTATGGATAGAAGAAGAGCTATCACTAAAATAGATAGCATGTGCAATATAATACATGTAATGCTAAATAGCTGCATGCATAATTTTAAGTGCAGAAAACATGCTCATTTTCTTTATATCTTGCATGCTAAAAGTTTAGTAACTATTTTTTTTCAAATACTAGCTCTTCAGACTACAGCAACTTTGGAATAACTTTGTCAATTCATTTTTCCTTTTTGTGTGTGTGTTTATGTATGCAGGTCTTATCCAGCCAATCCCAAGGAATAGCCAGTTCTTCCAAAATTATTTTAACAATAATTTTGTGAATGATGCAGACAGACCATACAAATGTTTTTATTGCCATCGAGCCTATAAAAAATCTTGTCATCTTAAGCAACACATCAGGTAAAATAAATACAAAGAAGAAAGGAAATGTATGTAATAACAAATTTATGGAAGAGGATTAAATTCATACAGTGTTCACTGAAAAGACTGCATTTTTTTACTGTCTCTTAAGTAGCGAACCAGTGATAATTGATTTTTTTCTGGTAAAGTTGGAGAAGGCTTTGGACTAATTCATAGCTCTGTGAAGTCTTAGCAGTATTTGGTTGTGTTTAGTGTGCAGTTTAGCTTACTAACACTTGGACTCTTTTTTCCTAAACTACGTATAGAAAAATAGCAAGCATTGCATGTGAATTTTTGTTGTAATCTTGTATTTGCATACTCCAGATCATGTGCTTTGTATGTAACTCCTATTTTTTGAGAAGGAAATAACTTTTTTGTTGCGTGCTGTTTTCTGTGTACTAAACCTAAAAGAATTTAGACTTACATTGTGATCAAGTAAACATTCTTGAGGATCTTTTTATTGCCTGAAGTTCAGTTCAAGTTCCATAGAGTGAGCGTTTGTTACAACCACAAGGTCATGGAGTCACAGAAAAATGTAGGTTGGAGGGGAATCAGCGGAGGTAACTAATCCAACCTTGTTTTCGAAAGAAAGGGTAGCTTCAAAGTTAGATTGGGTTGAGGTTTTACAGGCAGTAGTCTTGGCCATTTAGTGGAATTATCAAATATTGCTCCCTGCTTTACAAACTATGAATAACTGGAGGAGAAAATATGAAAAAAACACCAAAGATGATTACTAGGATCTAAGGAAAGATTCCATGCAAGCAGGTGGTAATCTGCTTGTTTCTGCAATTTAAGCTCTGTACCAGTTTCTCACTTTCTGTAATTCAAATCATGGTGAGTTCCTTATTTTCTGCTTTGAGAACCTACCAATACAGAACTTGATTTCTAACAGGCTTGAAAGAGTTCTATATACTGTCTAACAGGAAGGGGGGAAGCCTTGCAATATCACATCTCTTTTTTTTTTTTTTTTTTTGTAATGTCCTACTTAGATTTCTCATTGCCTTTCATAAACACAATCAAGCTGGATTGATCCAAATCAAAATAATTTTAAATTAGTAAGTGTTGCTGGTTTGAATCATTACCACCTTCATTGTCCTTCATAAGAAATAGCTGATTTTAATTGTGTTTCACACTTGTGTCTCTATTTTCTTGAAGCGAGTGTAACTGTCAATGGTTAGTTGCCATTAAAAAGTTGGTTGCCACTAAAGAAGGACTTATCTGTCTAAAGGTGGCCATATTTAGCCTAAATATGAGCTGAATTTGTGCATATTTTACTGAAGCATTTATGTAGTTTGCAGGTTTATTTAGATTCATATTTTTTCATCTTTCATTTGTGTTGGAGAAATGTAGTTGACTGATTTACCTAGTTCATTTTTCTTTTTCAGTTTTGTCAGGTTTCTCTGAATGGAAATTGAAAGTGTTCTAAGTACAAAGAACATGAACAGCTTATTACTTAAACAATTGGTTCTCATGCACTGAATACTCACAATTTTTTTTTCTTGTCAGAATACATTTTATATTTGAAAATTCTGTTCTTCACATGCCTGTGCTTCAATTCATTCTGCTGCTGAGTATACATCTACTCCAGCTCAGGATAAACTGTCTTTAAAAGCCTCATTAATTATGTGCATCTTTGTTTTTCTTCTCCCATACTGCAAACGCAAAAATGTGGTGGGGCTACCAATCACCTGCCACTGTGCTTCTTTCGGATTGATCTTTGCAAGAGAGGACTGAGTGAAGTTTATCTTAGCTTGGCTTTGCTAGGGTTTTTTTTTGAGAAATTAAAAATTCTCCTCTTTTCCGTGTCTGTTCTTCGTAAGTTGCCATTGCTATACCTAAACTGTTAGACTTGACACTTGCGCGGTCAGTCTGTTTTCATGGAATGGTGCTGATCATTGCTTAGAAAGCTTGTTTCCCTCTCTGAAACAGAGGGAGATTTGTAGTAGGAATACTTTCAATCAAGCAGTGACTGAAGAGCGTGTCAGGTTCTCCCACAGGCACACTGAGGAGGGGTTGGGATACCAATATACATCTATGGAAATCTGCGATAGGGTAGCAAAACAGTAATCTTGGTATCTGTTTCACTTCTTTGTTGTGGCATCTGTTGTGGTGGTCATAGACTTCTAAGGCTACTGTGATTATAAGCCTTCCCTAACTTTTCCCAAATTTATTAAATCCTGCTTCCCTTATCTTCCATTTCCTAGCATGCACACTGCCTTCCTCCTAGCTCTCACTCCTGGGATGCTACGGTCGTAACCCTTAAAATTCTCCCAAATGTTTTCATTGAGGCCAAGTATGATCAGAAAAGGAGATTGGACTGTAGAACATAATTAAAACAGTCAGGCAGTGTTGCGTCTAGCCCTGCCAGTGATGACATGCAGGTTGTTTATAATTTATTAAAGCTTTAACTTCTGGATTTTCTTAACTGAAGCTTCTTCCATCCATACAGCAGTTGCCTTAGTTTGTTTTATTTTGCTCATTTTAAAATTTAGTCTTTTAATAATTTCATAAATCAAACTTAAATCTACTTTAACTTCTGCTTTCTCTTCAAAAGGTCACATACTGGTGAAAAGCCATTTAAGTGCTCTCAGTGTGGAAGAGGTTTTGTGTCAGCTGGAGTTCTGAAAGCACATATTAGAACACACACTGGATTGAAAGCTTTTAAGTGTCTTATATGCAACGGGGCCTTCACTACTGGTGGTAGCCTCAGGCGACATATGGGGATCCATAATGACCTTCGACCATATATGTGTCCATATTGTCAAAAAACATTCAAAACATCACTAAACTGTAAAAAACACATGAAGACTCATAGGTATGTTTACAATTTTTATATGAATCCTTCAATGTATTTCCTTAAAAATGCTTGGAAAGGCACCTTTGCATTGTAGCAAATGCTGATAATTGAATAAGGATATTTATTTACAGGTAGCAAACACTTAGATAGTTCTGAAGGTATAGTAAATTTTGGTGTATGATAAAAATAAAAATTTGTTCACCTAAATAGTTAGGATAACTGTCTAACTGAAGCCGTAAAAGACCTTCTTACCTTGCTTTGCAGATACGAACTTGCACAGCAACTTCAGCAGCATCAGCAGTCTGCTTCAATAGACGATTCTACAGTAGATCAGCAGAGCATTCATGTTTCTACACAGATGCAAGTGGAGATTGAAAGTGATGAGCTACAACAGTCAGAAGCTGTTGCAACAGATCAGCAGGCTATTTTAGAGTTAGACCAGCAGCCAGTAGTAGGCACAGAAGAAACAGCACTAGAGCAACAATTGGCTGATCAGCCTTTAGAGCAAGATGAGGGTGAGTATTTGAAATATGATAAGGTTTATAATGAGGTGAGTTTACAAGATCTCAAATAACTTTTTCATCAAGACAATGAAAGTAGACAACTAGAAAAATACATGGAGTAAAAGCTGACTACTTAAAGTATATTGCACAATTTCTTTCATTCATTGGTGTTCAGGTTTACTGTTAAAAATACAAAAAGATTGATTCAGGTTTGCACCATGTGGTTGTAGCAAACAAAACTACTAAACAGATACACAGAAAAATAATACTATGTGCACAAAGCTTTACCATATCATCTCTATTATTAATAAAAAGCACTGCTTTATAGTCTACTTAGGAAGTAATACCTGTGTTTTGGGGTGGGAGAATACAAAATATTTCATGTACTTACTCTGTTAGTAGTAGTGGAACAAAGTATTTTGGTTTTGCTTATTTGCTCTTTTTCATGGTGTAATGAGTTAGTAAGAGCTACAGAGGAATATAAATAAAGCCTGTAATAAGCAAAGATTTAAATATCTGTTCAGCTAGTAATTTTTTATTTACTTTTAATGCAGTAAAAATTCAGATGACTATAAAATGTAGGGTTTGGGGATCAACTGAATTATTCAGTTAATTACATCTTTTAATTATTTTTTTTTCCTTTTCTTTCTTTTTTTTTTTCCCCCCCTTCATCTTCCTTTCTCCATTTCAGATCGATTTGTGACATCCCAGCATGCTTTACAGGAAAACATCACTCAGTTTGAACAACAAGCTATAGCACAGCAGCCATTTGATCAACAGGGCTTATCACAAGGTTAGTAATAAATAATCCCTTTAAAATGGTTTTTATAAATCTGGCTTTACGGCATAGCTATCATAAAGCATTTCGAAAGCAGGTATCCACAAAGTAACTGCAATGCAGAGAACTTGCAAAACCTTTTTCTTAAATTATTATTTTGAAACTATATTTGGTAGAATAATTTGAATGCTTAAACATAAATAGATTTTGCTTTTATGAGCTGATGTTTAGTCATTACAGTATGGTGTTTATAGTCAGGCGTTTCGTATTCTTTCCTTGATTGTGTTTTGAAATTGCTGCAGCATTAGGCAGTTTACACAACTTTCTCCCTAAATATACGTGCTCATAACATGAGGTGGTCAAAAGCACGGTCTAAGATTTGACTGAGTAGCTGTTGGAATTCATTATGGAAAAAGAGCAAAATCTGAGCTCGTAAAAATCACTTTCACCTAACCACAGCAGTTTCCTTTTGTATTTTATAAAGCTACATAAGTAACAAATTCAGAGATTGTAAACATTTGGAAACTTTTTTTATTTTACGTACAAAATACTGAGAAATATGCGTAAGGCTTATGTAGCCTGCAGAGACTGAAGAAATGACTGCGTTCCTTTGCTTGTCACTACTGGATTTCTTGAGTTGTTGCTTAATATGAAGCTGCTGGTTTTGTTTGGGGTTTTTTGGGGGGGGGCAGGGAAGGGGAGTATGTTCAAGGGGTTTTCCTTTGTTTTGTTTGCAAAGCATACATCATGGGCTGACCAGTTGATCTTTTCTTTCTTGTTTCTGACTCCAGCAAATAACTTCATGTGCATGTAACTGGTGACCAGTAATTGGTATTCCATCTGCTTAAACGTCTCTCTTCTTAATTTTTTTCCCTGTTTAATTGCATAGCGCCTTTTGTAAAAACTTGACTGACTGTGCTAAGTTGCATGACAGTGTGAAGAAATAGTATAATTTGTTGCCGATTTTAATTCCCTAGGTTGTGATGCTTTGTATGTAACTGAGAAAAAAACCTTAAAGTCTCGCCCTTGTTAAACAAGACTGAACCAGGTCCCATTAAAAGCCTGTGGATTATTTTCATTGGTTACCTTTTATAGTTTTCCAAATGAATGAAAAGAGACTACAGAAAAAAAGTGCAAACTTTCACTCTGTCTTACTGTCAAGAGCAGTGGTGGGTTTTGTTTGGATTTTTACAGCTCCTTTGAATTTGAAAATCCAAAATGTAGACCTCGTTTTGTTATTATATTTAGACTCCAGTTTCTATGTATGTGTATGTTCTCCATTAAATAAATATTGAATACTGAGTGATTTCTTGGGGAGGAGGGACGCTCTTCTAGATATCACCAAAAATTCTTTCATCATCAGAAATCTAGGCTGATCATCAGTACATTATAAAATTGGTACAGAGAATCAGAACATTTGTGGTGTGTTTTTTTTTTTTAAAGTCTCATTTGTATAAGATGTCTCCTATTCTACTTGGAATCTCATCCACAGATTCCCAACTCTTTGAAGTTTCCTTGAAGATCCTGGAGCCCTTCAAAATTTTTGAATTTCAGGTAGGTAAGCATTTGCGCGGATGCATGCGTTAAATTGGTCGACCCTCTCCCTATGTCTGCATCTGTGCTTCATGCTCCTAATTTCTTTTTCCTATCAGCTAGGCAGAACATTCAGGCTTAAAATACTGTCTTTTTTAGCCTTGATATTTATAGGCTGTATTCTTGTTAAAATGTTTTGGCTCAGTGTTTATTAATAAAACAACGTAGGAGTTTTAAAAAATCTTCAGTAGGTTTTTTGATTTTCTTTTTCCTTTTTTTAAGAAAAAAAAAAAGAAAAATTTGCATTTCAGACAGATGAGGCTGATCTCTAGGTCTCCACAGACCTGTCGGAACTTTGTTTATTCTTTCAGGTTTGTTTGTAATACTTTTACACAATTCCTGGTTTGTTCAGTTAGATTTTTCTTCTTTAAGTGTTCAGACTTCTAAAGAAGCGCAGATCTTACGAGGGTGGTGCTGTATCATAATCTATTATTCATTTGAGCTAGATTTGAAGACTGAGAAAAAGGACTTCAGTGTTCTTTGTAGCTTTACATATTCAGGTGTCTTCATTTGAAGACTTCTAGTGAGGTTAGAACAACCAAATGGATCTTTTATCAGAAAATGTCTTTGGGTTATTGAATATCATCTGTCACCAAATGTGTTTTCATATAGATTACGTCACCTTTTCTTCCTTTAAAGTCTCCTTGTAAGCATGGTTGAATGTTAATAATTCAATTAGTGGTGAAAGGAGAGTGATCTTGAAAAACTACAAAAAGTCCAAATATTGTTATTCTGTAGCCCGTACAAATATACCCTTGCCACCACACTGCTGTTTTGCCTTCCTAAGAAGTTGATCTGCAATCTCAGGACTTGGAACTCTGATTCTTTCAGTAACTATTTACACATTGATTCCAGTCAATACTGTTCAGCTGGTTCCAAAAGCTGCAAAGGGAGCAAACCTGCAGAACATTTAATTGCTAGTCACTGCCCCCCACTGAGGTGCACGTAGATATGTTTGTAATGTTAGAATTCAAATGATCTGTCAGTAATGACTTCAAGTTTTGTCTAAACTGAAATACTGTGTTTGCTGTGAACTATCATACTGTTATTTCTTCATTCTCATGTGCAAGACTTATCTTTCCACTAGTAAACTGATTTCCGGAGTATTCTATTTTTTTCAGTGTGTTTTGTTAATGTAGAAGAGAATAGGTTGGGTGGTGTCCTAAAGCCAAGAGAAAACAAGCAATGCAAGTGATTACTTATACTGAAATAACACAAAATCCTATTCCAAGTTTAGATGACTGTAGTAAGAAACTCCCCTTATTACACAGAGCTTAAGATGCTTTCTGTTCTTTGAAGGTTAAGCAAAAGCTTCTGGGAAACTATATATAATGATGGAAATAGGAGCAGAAATATAAGGTTCTGAAATTTATTTCTGTCTCTCTAACTGAACATCTGTGTTTTGGTATTTAGTTTGGGTTTTTTTTTTTAATGCTGTTCTGTAGAAATAGTGTGGTGGAAAATAGTGAGGTGAAACAGGTCATAGTATAGAAATTTATTTTTTCCTTCTTCACTAGTAAAAATTACCGATTTGAAAATAAGTTTCAATTTTTTTAGATAGCTGTTTCTTTGTACGTTTAATAGTTACATCCTTTTTTTTTATGTAGGGCATGGAAGTGGCATCACTTTTGCTTCAGTTTCTTGAGGTTTGTTTTTTTTGTGTTTTCATCAAGTGTAGTGGGAATATCATTTTTCCATAAAGGTGCTTTTAAAATGTATTTGAAAATAGAAATTAGCAGCCCTCTTATCACTGTAAAGCTTTTGCATCACTATTCTTCAGGCTACTTTTTTATTTTGCCATTTCAGTAAGAGTAATTGACGTGCAAGGTTCATTCTGCATGTTGAATCATTTTTTTCTTGTAATCTTGGTAGTTCTAGGAGAGAAAATAATATACAAGTTGCAGCGTTAGATTTGGTAATAACCTGACTAATAATGCTTTCAAGATTTATTTACATACATTAGTTTTCATTCTATGGTATAAGCAATAGCACACAAGTAGGGTTTTTTCCTATATTGATAATAGTATTCTTCTGCTGTGAAAAGTGTCTTTTGGGAAGAATTCTGCTTAAACTTAACACATCCCAGGTTTTGATATACTGTGATTCAAAACATTCTTTAAGCATTGCTTTTTGGCCTTTGATGCTGTGATCATCTGATGTGGGTTTGTTTCTACCCTGTTTTCATAATCTTCATCCTTTTTGTCCACTAAAGGCAAACTGCACAGAAATAGTAAAATTGCTGCCCTTACCTTAATTACTGATAGTTGTGGTTTCATTTTTTTCCCACATAACATTGATTATTTTTTTTTTAATATTAGAAGTATTAGGGCTAGAGGGGTTGATAAAAGGGCATCTCTAATAGCATTAAAAAACCCTGCAATCTGAGCTATACTTCCCTGGCTCTGAATCATTGATACAATCATTCCATTCATTCATTTAGAAAAGGAGGTGATTAAGATCTGATATTTCAGAAGGGAAAAAAAATAGAATAAAAATTTCAGGTCTCTATACCAGAAATGTGAATAAAAATATGTTTATTTTTTACTTTGCAGTTTGCCTTTGAGAGGCTCTACTTTACTATTATCTAAAGAGTGGGAATATGTGGAGGAGATCCAAAGTAGGAGAAAATGGGGTTACTTTATCAGAAACTGGAGTTCTCCTATTGGGTCATCTCCTCCACTCACCCGCCATCCTCCCCACTGAGCTTTGCATCCTTGTGATCGGCTTCCAGTGTAGTTAAGGGAGCGTGGTACCAACGTGGATAAAGGGAGATGGGTCAACCTGTTTGACACATGCATGCTTACATACAAGAAATTCAAAATTTCAATGGCTCTAAGGTAATTGTGGCACCCCGAAGAAACTTCAAACAGTGTTTTTCTGTGGAGGAGATTTTCCAATAGAATTCCAGCTAATGGTAAGTAACCCTATTATGCATATTACGTAGATGCCAGAAACATTTGTGCGTTTTGCCACTCAACAGTGAAGAATATAAAATGAGTATTACTATATAGTAATACTACTTAATATCTTCTGGAGGTAGTCTTCAAAAAAGTGTGGTGTAATTCAAAGTCCCATTCAGTGTATTTTCTGGGTTTGACTGTTTAATTTCTGGCAGGTTTTACAGTGAATGACAGCTACAATCAACAAACTCAATTTCCAGCTGTACAGCAGCTGCAGGATTCAAGCACGCTTGAATCTCAGGCTCTTTCAACGAGTTACCATCCACCAGCCCTTCTTCCGGTTCCAAATACAGACACTATTAACGTAGTAAGTACTGCTAGAAGGCAGAATCCATTGCTTGTGTTCAGTGATGAGTTTCTGTGAGCAGTTTCATTGGCGATTAGGGAAACTGAGAAGTCAGAAAAGTTTCATGATTTCTTTTCTAGATCGTTTATGTTTAACAAGTGGAAAATAAAAGGGTGGGGGGAGGATAAGTGACGTGGCTACACAATTCTAAAAAAGAATGGTAACTTTTGATGCTCTAGGTTTAAAAAAAGAAATAATGCTATAAAGTTGGATTATAAGTCTAAAACTAAGGAAAGGACCTAATGTTATGAAATAACTTTACATTACTGCACTATGTTCTGTTCTAATTCTTTCATTTCTGTGGATACTGATGTGATCAAGCAGTAAAGATAACATTAGAAACGTGTAATGGTCCTTCACGGAGCTTGCATATTGCAGTGTATGATGTTCTTTTTTGGTTCTCATCTGGCTGAATTTGTAAAAGAGCTTAATTGCTAAAAGTATGGTTTACAGTTTACTGATGGTAGCAGTACCTAGCATGAAGAGCATCTGTAGTAATGTGTTTACCATGATGATCTGCGTGAATTATTGTCCCTTCATGTTGTTTGCAAAGGGCAAATATCAGTCAGAACTGAGGTGGGGTTTAGGATCTGGAAGAGTTTGAGTAATTTCAGCATACAGGCTTTGGAGTTTTCTCTTCAAATCTTGCAACGTGCTGCCATTCTTGGGGATTATTTTGTGGTGGTTTTTGCTTAGAGGAAAAACCTGTTCAACAACTAGAGAAGTTTGTCAGCACCACTGTGTGTTTTGCCACTCGGTGTGGGGCTCATACTGTTTAAAATGGCTGGTTTGGTGTTAAATTTAATCCCTCAAACACCAAAAAATATACAAGACTCGTGACACGTTTTTGTCTAGATTTGCAGGGAGGTGTAAGGACACCACGTTATCTGTTTATTCCAATTCAGTAGGTGCACATTTTGCTGTTTTCCTATGAAAGGGTGAGGTATCATATTGCACACTCAATTTCTTGCCAAAAATTTATGAAAGTGTCACTTTGATTACTTGTGTTGACTGTAAATGCTTTAATTTTTTGTTGCATATTTGTATGACTTCATTTCAGTATTGTGTTATTGAAATTTACTTGAGGCTTTGATTTGTAGACTACTCGTTTGATACAAGATCAGTCATCGCAAGAAGAACTTGAATTGCACGCCCAACGGCCTCATTTTCTTGAGGACAATGAAGATCAAAGCAGGCGTTCATACAGGTTTGTTGCACTTTTAGGTTCTGTCATAGAATTTCCTGAATATTTTATGGCTAATAACTATATGCAACTAATGAAAACAATTTTCTTCTAATAGATGTGAATATTGCAACAAGGGTTTTAAGAAATCCAGCCATTTGAAACAACACGTACGATCGCATACTGGTGAGAAACCTTACAAATGCCAACTCTGTGGCCGTGGCTTTGTTTCCTCAGGAGTTCTTAAGTCACATGAGAAGACTCATACAGGTAACGGAGTATACCAGCTCTATATTAGCTTAGCTCACATTTGGGTTTTGTAAATGTCCTGTATGAGTAAACTTAAACAAATGGCATGCTACTTATATGTTTCTGTTACTTTAAGGAGTTAAAGCATTCAGCTGTAGCATTTGCAATACCTCCTTCACAACTAATGGCAGCCTTACCAGGCACATGGCAACTCACATGAGCATGAAGCCTTACAAGTGCCCATTCTGTGATGAAAGCTTTCGAACAACTGTTCACTGCAAAAAACATATGAAAAAACATCAGGCAGTCTCCTCAGCTGTAGCAGCAGCTACAGAAACGGGAGGGGGAGGTAAATTATTTTGTTTTTACTCTTACAGTCCTTACTACATAACAAGCACAAATGTTTCAGTGGATTAAATGAATGCTGTAACAGTAATGTTATAAATTAGCCTTCCAGCATGAATAATGTCTAATGTCCAGAGCCACTGAAATTGCTCTTATCTAAATTGTTTAAAGAAATCAGTTTGCCAGGAGTCTGTCCAGTGTATTCAAGGTATTGTATGTTACACAGTTATTTTAGTATGTCACTAAAGTAGAATATTTTTTGTCCTAAATTACTTACACCTGTATTTAATTATTGTGAAAAGAATTATAAATCCAGCTTTATTTAAAAGAAATACAGACATGAGTAGTTAGACCTCTGAAAGAGATTTAAGTCTAAGCACGTAATGTGGTGGCCGTGTGTTTAATAATAAACTCTTTTATTTTTATAATTTCAGCTGATAGATTAAACAGATGTGTATTTTTTTTTAATAGTTGCATGTGTTGAAGATGATGATGAAAACTCTGAAAGAACTTCCAGAAAATCTCGTCCTGGTGTCATAACTTTTACAGAAGAAGAAACAGCAGAACTGGCAAAGATTAGGCCTCGAGAAAGTGCCACTGTCTCAGAAAAAGTTCTTGTCCAGTCCGCTGCGGAGAAAGACAGAATTAGTGAGATCAAAGATAAGCAAGCAGAACTGGAAGCAGAGCCCAAATATGCCAACTGTTGTAGTTATTGCCCCAAAAGCTTTAAAAAACCTAGTGATTTAGTCAGGTAAGAAATGGAAAAACTTTGCATCTTTTCAGTTTTCTAAATTGTTCACCAGAAACTTAGCAGTAACAGTTTCATATAACTTCTATGCCTAAGCTAAAGTTTGACTCATATTTATACACCTTTTTTTTTTCAGAACGGTTTAAAAATATGTGCCAAAATGTTATATGTTGTGAATATGACTAAACCAGCCTTTCTGTATTTCTTTTCCTGCAGTATTAGAATGAAGTTTTAGAATAATTTTTTTTCTTGCTATAGGACTTGCATACAAAACCATATAAAAATCAGTTTGAAAAATGGCAAATGCTTGAATCATTTTCTTTACTAGTTCTGCTTAATGTAATGTTAATATAAGTATGCAATTAATTCTAAAATTAGTAAGATACAAAATTTCTACAAACTGACATAAAAGTAGAAATTCATATATACGTGTATTCTGGAATTACTAGGCATGTTCGTATCCATACTGGAGAGAAGCCATATAAGTGTGAAGAATGTGGAAAGAGTTTCACTGTAAAGTCCACTCTAGATTGTCATGTTAAAACACACACAGGTCAGTAAGATTTTGAATGTCTTTGTTTAGAAACAGGTTACTTTCTTGACATGCTGTTTTAATTACAGATTTTGCAAGGAATGGTATGTTTCACTATGATCTGGGAAGTGGCACTATTAATGGCAGCGCTAGGTGAAATTTGGTACTACTGCATCATCAAATAAATCTTATTATGATATTTTGAGTAAACCGTATTATTACAGCCTTCTGTATTAGTAGGCTTATAAAGTGATCATAGTCTTAGCTCATGGAAAAACCATGTGTGTATCTATAAGATTTTAATTTTAATGCTAAATTACTTTCCTGAGCAAGAGGGTGGATTTTTCCGTCACAGCTGTAGAGAAGTCTTGATTTTATTCTTTGGTAAGGTAGCTGTACAAAATACATTGATTTCTTTCCCTTGTTTAGCTAGGAGGCAATATTGTGCTGGAAAGCCTGGGAATTTCACGAGTTATAGTGGGTTTTCAGCTGCAGTGGCATGTTTTCTGCCAGATACTTCCATTATGTTTTTTGTAAATTGTACAGTTGTGCATATGGTTAATGAAATGAACTCCATAGTTAACTGTTATTTGTAGTACATTAAAAATTCCATTTGAGACAAAGGATTTTTTAATATTACACAATCTGAAAGGAGAGCAGAGAAAGAGGACTGTACGTGTATAGACTAGATTCCTGTACTTCTAGATTACTTTGAGTTGGTTGCTATGTTGTTTTAAATATTATCTCACTTACAAATTTTATTTGTTCCTACTTGTAATCCATTAGTACTAGTCAGTACTGAGATAAAGGCTGAAACAGAAGAATAAAGCTGCTGGAATTAAGAAGGACATGAGTGGCTAAGTAAGGAGAAGCCAAATGCTGAAGAGGTCGAGATGAAACTTTTAATTCTTCAGTTTTATGAGCTGTGTAGTTGAAACGACTTGATTATTCAGGAGGGTGAGATGATGAGGAGGACAGAGGCATCAAGGGGACCAAATAAGGTTCTGCATGAAAGTTTTAACAGCATATTGAGTTTTAGAAATAGAAAAAAATTAAGATACCCTTCATTAAGATCCTAAATTCATTTGAAAAGCAGCTAGAAAAAGGCTAGTTATTTCAAATTTCTTCTGTTCAAATTAATTTAGAATCTGTATTTTTTTAAATTGTTGGTTCAGTGCTACTGACTTTCAAAGGTTTTATCACTTATCTCTTTGCTTTTGAAACTTTTCCAGGCCAGAAGCTCTTCAGTTGTCATGTGTGCAGTAATTCTTTTTCTACAAAAGGGAGTCTGAAAGTCCACATGCGTCTGCATACAGGAGCAAAGCCCTTTAAATGTCCACACTGTGATTTACGGTTTCGTACTTCAGGGCGCAGAAAAACCCACATACAGTGTCATTATAAACCAGAGACAAAGAAAGCTAGGAAGCCTGTCGCCCGTACTTCAGCTGAGGGACTACAGCCAGTCAGTCTTCTTAATTCATCCTCAACAGACCCTAATGTTTTCATCATGAATAACTCCGTTTTGACGAGTCAGTTTGATCAAAATTTACTTCAGCAAGGACTTGTGGGCCAGGCTATCCTGCCTGCTTCAGTATCAGGTAAAAATGGATGACTTTCTGGTGGTGGTGTTGAGATCAAGTAGTGAACTTTGCTTTCTGTTAGAGTTCAGAAAATTATGCCAAACACTACTTCCAAACAGGTAAGAGTTGTACTGAATTCATGATTTGATGTACAGTAGTGACATAAATAGAAATTTATTTATTTAAGAATGAAGGGGGAAATGTATGCAGTTCACCTAAAAAGATCTCTTCAGTTCTGCTATGGTGTTACAAGTTTTTTCTTCTGTCTGCAGTGTATTCCTTTTAGTAATACTCTGTTGGCTTTTCTTAAAAAGGAGAGAAAGAAAAGTTATTCTGTAAGCTTTCCATTCCATGAATGGAAATTGTTTGTGTAAGTGCTAGCTGGCCTCAGGCAAAGTTGGGACAGGGACAGTTCTAAGAGCAGAGTGTAGCGTTCAGGTGTCTGGAAACGTTCCCTGGTACTGTTAAATTTACTACTTAAATCGTGGGTCTTGGACTGTCTGTCTGTCACTTCTGAAAGTGAGACTTTGATTTCCCGTGCTTCTTTGACACTTTTTTCAGTACATGTCTATGATTTTGAAGGTGTGCCTACATATTCACAGTAATGTATCAGTCTCATATTTAACTGGAGCCATTCCAGTTTATCTGATTTGACCTGAACTGTTGTACAAAACCAACTAAGTGTTGGTTATTTGGAAGATACTGGTAAATGGTATTTGACAGGCACATTTAGTGGTAAATTTGTGATTAAAAACTGTCTGATGTTTGCTTGGATTTTTGAGTGAACACAATAAGCAGGAGTCTTTAGCATGTTCACACGTCCTAGAAAGAGGCAGGAACCTTCTTAAATCAAAACTAGTGATGTGGGGTTTGATCAGAGTAGGTATTTCTTGGGTGCTTTGTAAATTAGATTTATTATACTAAGGAATTTTGGAGAGGGAAAGATAGATAGATGGTTTTGAAGCATCAGCAAAAGGAAACTGGTTGATCATAGTGAAGGTGTTTGGAGAAGAAGGTATGTTAAACCCAAGGTGACTTTTTCCTTCTCTCAAGACCTTTTGTAGAGAAGGTCTATTCAACTTTTGAAATTTGCTTTCATAGTTGTAAAGATTTCCAATTTTAAATGCTAACGTGCCTTTATTGCATCCACATGTGTACATAGGATGAACTTTGATACCTTCTTGGACAATGTTTGTGCTGTGCAAAATTGTGGCAGTAGCTTTCACGCGTATGTTCAGAGTCAGAATGTACGTATCGTGTGAGTGCTGCTTTTATTTAGGTGCAGCACACTCTCCAAGGAAATTTATACCAAATTTCTCCAGATTTCCAAAGCTACTCTGGGGTGGTTCTTGTTTTGTAAGATGCTAGCTAGTGCTTAAATAATAATCCCTAAATTACATAGAATTATTGAAGCTTTTAAAGTAGGCAATCATCTACTTCAAATTATTTTTCTTGGCATAAATAAATGTGTGTGTGCATAACTTTTGTATTGATTTAATTTCTAAAAATAAACAAGCTAAAGAGGCAGTCAGTAATGATAAAGAAAAACATTATAATATAACTGTTTTCTTTGGTAGCTGGAGGTGACTTAACTGTGTCCTTGACAGATGGTAGCTTGGCCACTCTTGAAGGAATACAGTTACAACTTGCTGCTAATTTGGTTGGACAAAATGTTCAAATTTCTGGAATAGATGCCACCAGTATTAACAACATAACATTACAGGTAGGTTGCTCACAGTTTCTTGCTTTTAATTTTATAAAGTCACTTTGAGCACTGAAGGAGTTTAATGCGCGTACATACTTCTGGAGGAGTTCCCTTGAGATGAATAAGGCACACGGCAATACTATGCTGTATCAGTTGTACCATGTTAGCAGACTTAGACAATAGCTGCACAGTGGTGTTTTCTTTCTGTTCTGTTTCTTTCAGGCTTTTTTTACACCTCAGGGATTTTGGCAGATTGCTTTAAAATCTGTATTTTTTTCTCCTTTAATTGCATTTTGTCTTTTCACTCTGAAAGCATTTTAGGTTCCTTACCTCCTCCCCCAAAAGGAACCCCCCACAGAAACAAACTAACCCAAGTTATTGCACAGAATGTTCTTTTCCTTAACATAAGACACTGGTATTATTTGGCAAGTTTTTAATATTTGAATTCACAATTTAAATTCCCATGGAGCTTATAAAATGAACAACAGAAAAAGGTGAGATGATTTAAAATATAAATTTTTAAATGTAATTATGTGAAAGAATGGTTTTGATGAACTCGGTTGTGTTTGATCAGTTTCACAGAATCATTGAGGTTGAAGGAGACCTCTGGAGGTCACCAGGTCCAATCCCAAGGTCAGGGAAAGCTCCTCTTCAGAGTTGCAGTGGGTTGCTCTGAGTCCGTCTACTCAAGAAGTTTTTAGCATAAAATGAAGATGACTCTATTTTAGTTTTGTTATGTTTCCCCCAATCGCCAAACACTCATTCCTAAAGAGTAAAATATCTGGTTTTAACTATGAAGAACAGATGTTTGACTGTGAACTGGGACCTTAATGAGCCCTAGGAGCTGAAAAAATAGATAATTTCTGATATCAGTCTTCTCTCTGCTCCATGCCTTTTAATTTTCAAAGACCTGAAGACAGTGATAAGCGTTGCATGCAACAGTAAGACAGTACAGAATGGCAGCATTGTGGGTGCCTGGTGCCCAGCATACTCATAAGTAATTATGATCTTGATTTCCCAAACATTTTGCTGAGGGAAGAATCTACAGCTGAAGCTGAACAGACTGTTTTGGTTGTGACTTCGGAGACTGGCTATATACAGACACGGTTTAAAATGTTTAATTGTTAAAGTTTATATATATACACTCTATAAAATATTTAATATTATTTAATGTTATATATACTGTATATGCAACCCTTTGAGTTCTGGATAAGTTAAGACTTAACCCATATTTGCTCACTTCAGATTGATCACACTGAAAACTTGCTTTTCAGATTGACCCAAGTATTCTACAGCAAACGTTACAGCAGAGTAATTTACTTGCTCAGCAGCTAACTGGAGATCCCAGTATGGCTCCCCAGAATCCCTCCCTACAGGCAACAGAAAACGCAGTGCCAGCTAATGTGGTTATTCAGCCTATATCAGGCCTGTCTTTGCAGCCCACAGTAACATCTTCTGCTAACATGACAATAGGATCCCTATCTGAGCAAGAGCCTGTGCTGACAACCAACTCCAGTGGTAAGCAGTGTCAGTAGTTTTATTGTGCTTTGAATTTATTAATTACGGTATTGTCCACCAGTGAGAGAATCCACCCCCATGCACCAAATACATCATTTAATAACATAAGCATGCAGTTCTTGGATGAGCATCTTCAGTAAATTTTACAACTCTGTGTTGCCACTTTTGAATAGAATTTTTTCAGAAGGTGGACTATACAATGAAAATATTGAAGAACACGTATAGTCTTTAGAAACATATAAAATCTTTGTTCTGATGATCTTAACCTGCAGAGGAATAAACTGGATATAAAAACAATTTCTTCTTTAGAGTACAAGTTCTGGCATTTTACCTTGGCTACATGCTTTATAGTAGTTTAGGAAATAATATATTAATTACTTCAAAAAGTTGTATCTACTACAAAGAAAGGATCTCCATGGAATTTTTTTTGTTCTACCCACTTACATACAGGTGCACAGGACATCTCTCAAGTCATGACTTCGCAGGGGATGGTATCATCTTCAAATGGACAACATGAGATAACTTTGACCATAAATAATTCCAGTTTGAGTCAAGTTCTAGCTCATGCGTCAGGTTCTTCTACTACAAGCTCATCAGGAAGTCCTCAAGAAATCACTCTTACAATATCTGGTTGGTATTTTTAATGTCCTCAATAGTACCAGATCTCCGTTTTATAAGGTAGCAACACAGTAAGATTTGAGAATATCTTCACTGCCCACAGCTTTCCCGTGGTATATTTTTTATATTCATCAGTGTTAAAAGATATTCCCCAAATCTGCTTTTGAAAACTAAATACGACAAAGTTGCGTGTTAGATTGGTTCCCTATTTTATTCATAGCCTCGAGTCAACAGATGTTTGTCTCAGTGGCAAAGTCCGTATAACCCGTTCTCATTCCTTGCTGTGCCGCACTTCGGGTAGCGCAACTCCTGGGTAGTACTGAGAATGGAACAGGCAGGGCAAGCATTGGGGATGAGCTTCTTTAATCTAGTTTTATTTAAATGCTAGTGAAACCATGTCCTAATAGATGTTCTGATCATTCTTTGAGGTGTACTATTCAGTCTTTAGAATACGTAGTTAATACTTCAGGTATCTCTGAATAAATTTAGACCGACTTTCTTACTGCCTGTAAGAGACTGATCCTATATACACTATAAAGATCTTTGTTTCTCCCCAAAGACAGTTTGTGTTTTGTATCATAACATTTCTTTAATAGATCCAGTATAATACTTAGTGCTTTTCTCCTTTTCCTTTCTTTTTTCTTTTTAATCTTTCTTTTCCTTTTTTCTTTTTCTCTTTTCTCTTTGTTTTCTGTAACGTGTTTAGTGTTTTTAAGTGTCGTGACAATATTGTCCACGTTAAGGTGTCACAGTTAAGTTGTCACCTGTGTTTTTCTGCTTGTTAATAGATGTTCGCTCATCTAAGGAAAATGGAGTATTAGGTGTCCAACAACTGATAGAATCTGCTTCCAGTTTCTGTATGTTCTATGCTTGCTGACCGTTCCACAAAATTAACATCATGTGAAGCATTTTTACAAAAGAGGATGTGTTCAATGTAATTCACTATCCATATAGTAGATTGTAAAAATCTCATTTTAACTATTAGCCTTAGTTTGCCAGATTATATAGTTTACCTAGATAAGTAAGATCATTATTTGTTTAAATATTTGTAATCTCAGGTATTTCTCTACAAGTGAATATCTAGACATGCATAATGACATCTGTATTAAAAACTTGTTGAACCTCTGCGTAAAAATCTCTGCATGTAGAAATGAATTTTGTATTTTTAACTTTTATTATTTTGTGATCACTTGTTTATAGTTCTAAGCACAGTAGCTGAATAATGTGGAGACTTTTCCAGTTATAATAGGACTGATTTCTATTCAGGCCAAGATCTTATTCAGCATAATTCTGGAAGCAGTGATCTGAATAGTGGCTTAAGGCTGACAGCACCAACCATCAACAGTCAGACTACAGGTGCTACACTAACTATAAGCAACGACCAGCTTCTTTCTCAGGGCAGTTCACTAAATGCTCCAGGTATGCAGACAGTGATTTTTCTAATTAAAAATAATAACATTATGTTTAAAAATAAGTATTAGACCAGGTAACTAAATCCAAAGTGCTATAATCTTGCACATTATGATTCAGGAACTAGATGGCTTTGTGTGCTTTCTCACTAGATGTAAATTGTTATGCCAATTTAAATGCTCCTTACACCACATAATAAGAAGAAAATGAAAAAAGGAAGACATATCTAAAATTAGTGCTTTGAGGCAGTTACAGGGATATTGAAGGACTATTTCTACAAATTGGAGGATGAAGAAATCTGATACATTTGTTGCAGACAGATAATAAAATATCCTTTATATCAAGTTTGCTCTACTGTTCAAATTTCGAGATTAAATTATGTATATAAATTTCTACCTATAGCTGTTTGTGTGGACACAAACACGTGTCCATCAAGCTACATTTAGATGTAGTTCTTCTAATTTTATCATCTGACACGCTAATAATTTTTGACATGTGATTAGCTGTTTAACTGATTTATTTGCTTCCAAAATAGAAGGGCCTCGCAAATAAGAAATAGAAATTAAGTTCACTTACATAAGCTCTTAGCTACAAACTTATTTTATGTAACAGCTTTTTTTTTATTTACTATTTTGCATATATATTCCAGAACTTAATACAACGGGTGGAACAAACCTTCCTTCAACACCCCCCATATCTCAGTCTACAGTTTCTGCCCAGAATTTGGTAATGTCTTCATCAGGAGTTGGAGGAGATGGTAGTGTCACCTTGACTCTTGCCGACACTCAGGGAATGTTGTCAGGTGGTCTTGATGCAGTTACACTTAATATCACTTCGCAGGTAAGGAATGCTTTACTGAACTGATGGATAAGCTAATGTTACTGTCTTATAGGGCAGGAATTGGAGATTTTGCTTAGAAAATAATTTTGTCCTGTAAACACATAGTATTTGAAAATTCAGTTAACTTTCCTTCGTTCTGCCAATAGTGTGTGCACACTGACATCTAGAAGCATAAACTAGTTAAACAGAAATACAGATAAATTTTGCAGGGTGGCTTTTTTTTTTTTTCCTTCAGTGAACACATAGGTTCTACTGTTTCAAACATTGATTGAGGTCAATTTTTAGGGATAAACTAAACTGTGTACTTCATCACTATTCAATAATATAGCTTATTATTCCTAACCATTTTATTGTCTAATCTGGTAAATTTTTCCTTTCCTCCTTGTGAACAGTTGCTTTCACAGCAAATAACAGGATAGAATCTAAATTAAATTGACTGTCTTTAATAACAGGTAGCGTTACAAAAAACTTTATAAGAGTAGTGCTGTATGGACTATCATCTCCCCAGTAGCTTTAGCATTGGTTTCATTTTTATCGTAATTTAAGATGTATGTGGTGTCATCAAGAGCCAGAAACATGTTGGCAAATAGAATGCACAGAGTGGGGAGAAAAAAAACCACTCAATAAATAATATTAAAAGACTAGAAAGTGAAAATTTAGGGTCATTGTGTGGTTAGCATTTCAGTGTAGATTTGACATCTGAAATTTTGGGCTGTTTCTTGGCTTAACTAAGTTTAGATTGATTTTTACTTTTGATCCAGATTAAAATGTTTTAATGTATGTTCAGTGAAAGACACTGTCTAGCATATGGTGTGATTAGACCTGGTGAAGCAAAGTCTGTGAGGATGATTATATGCTTTCGTCTCTGAAGTTTTGCTTCCGGGAGGGGAAGAAAAGACTTCTTAAATAGTTCTTATGACATTTGTGATTTCTGGCATCACAGAGTAACAAAGCAACATGTGGTTTCATTTCTGACTTTGCCAAATGTAATTGCTTATATTATTACAATGTTGATGTTTATTAGCAAGACACTATGCCTCTAATGTTAAGGCAGGCATAAATAAAACTGAAACTTTTTTTAGGCACTATGCAAACAGTCTGTGTTGTGGAATCTTGATGAATAGACAGGTACTGTGTTTCCTGGTGAAATTCAAAATTCTCTAAAAGTAACGTAGAAATAGAAGTAGTAGTATGATATTAGTAATTGTGTATCTTAATTCGTAATTTTGTACCTTGATTTCATGTGGTTTGGAAGTAAGGTTAATTAAGAGATATAGAAAAAGGAAAATAACGTGGAAAGACCATGCAGCAAAGCAGAATATAGGGGTTAAAGAAAGTATCAGCTGAAGAGACAAAGCCAAGGGAAGGATGAAACATACAGCAATTGGTGCAAGATTGGGAAAAATTAATCGGAACTGAATCTCTACTCTTACAGACTTCCAGCTGTTGTTACCCTTAAGTTGTTAGACTTAAAATGGAAGAAGAAAAGGATAGAAAACAGTAGCATTTGTTCAAGTAGGATTCTGGAATGGTCTTTTTCAAGGGAAAAAAATAGTTTTTGAGGTGTAAAAATAATTTACATTACTACACTTAGCTGTAAATATAGTTATTCTAACTTTTTTTTTCCTCTTTCTCCCCTCTTTGACAGGGTCAGCAGTTCCCTGCTATACTCACAGATTCCAGTCTCGCTAGCCAAAGTGGGTCAGGCTCACAGCAAGTCATACTGGTGAGCCATACACCCCATTCAGCATCTGCAAACTCTGATGAAATAACATATCAGGTAGATACAATATATTTCTGTATCTTCTGTGGGTAAAGGACATTATTAAATCAAAATACTGGAAGAATTCTTGTATATCCTGAAGCAGGAAGGCTGGTGTCATTCCCAAATAAGAGTATGGGAAAAGGTTTGTTGTGACTTCCTAGTCACCCGGATTCTGTTTTAAGTTTTGAGTTAAACACACTTTTTCGTATACATAAAAGAAATGCAATTAATAATGTGTTTGTTTCTACAAATTATATAATCATGCTCTCAACACAGACGGCTCCAAAAATTTCCAAATAAGTTAGTAATTAGATAATATAAATAGACAAAGTTGAGAGCGGTGGGGAAAAAAATAGCAACTATTGAAACACTGTTTCCTTTCTCTTTTTGTAACCAAATTTTTTTAATAGTGGAGTAACATAGTCTTTTCAACTTCTTATGTATTTGAATTTCAATAGAAACTTTTATATGTGTAATATAATATTAATACTAGAAAAAGTAGTTCAGACTTCTTACTGAAGGCAAAATGAATGTTTTCAGCCAACCTTGTAATGCAAGCTCTAAAATAGGAAAAATGGGAGAGACCGATGGTTTCCCACAATCAAGTGAAAAAGTGGTGGACTGGACTGGCAATCAAAGGGCAAGATGTGAGCAAATTGTGACTGATACAGGCAAGAGAAACCTCAAAAATAACAAGAACGGAAGGGAGGGGGGCCTCCCCTCAAGCGTATGTGTATGAATAAAGGTGCTGAGGCAACAATGTAATAGAGGAAACTTCAATGCTCTTGGAAATGTTGTCACAACTGGGTGTCTCTGAAGTACCCGTACACTGATGCATGCAGCATGGGGAACAAACAGGAGGAATTGGAGGTCTGCGTGCAGTTGCAGGGCTGCGATCTCGTCGGAATCAGAGGGAGACAGCTCACACAACTGAAGCGCTGCCGTGGCTGGATTCAGGATCTTTAGGAAGGACAAACTGTCAAGACAGCAGCGGGAATGCATGGAGTTGTGCCTGGATGGTGAGTCAACTGAGACCTTCTGGGTAAGGATTGGCAAGCAGACCAACGCGGGTGACGCTTTTGTGAATACTAGCAGTCTGCTACAGATCGTCTGATCAGGAAGAAATAGAAGATGAGGCTTTCATCTTGGTCTTGGGCAACCTGCACTAGCTGGCCCTTCTTGAGTAGAGGAGTTGGACTAGATGATCTCAAGAGGTCCTTTCCAATCTAAACGAATCTGTGATTTGCAGTCCCTGGTCCACATGGGTTACTTCAACATGCCTAAGATCTGCTGGAAGGGCAACAAGCAGAGCACGAGGGATCTAGGAGATTTCTGGAGTGCATTGCTAACTTGCTGGTACAGATGACTGAGAAGCTAGCAAGTGGAAGTGTTCTTCATGGCCTGATAATTGGAAAGAAGGAAGAACTGGTTGGGAATGGGAAGGTCAGGCAGTGACCATGAGACTGTGAAGCTCAGGGTCCCGAGGGAAGGAAATAAGATCAAGAGTGGGATCACAATCTTGGTCTGTTCAGGAGTCTGCTTAGGATAATTGTATGGTAAGCAGACCTGGAGAGAAGGAGGACCAGGAGAGCTGGTTGTTTTTAAATGTTATCCTCCAAGCTCAAGAGTGGTCAGTCCTGATGTGTAGGAAGTCAAAGGTGACAAGAGGCCAGCCTGGAGGAACAGGGAGCTCCTGACAAAACTCAAACGTAAAAAAAGAAGCATATGCAAGTGGAAGCAGGATCAGATGACCTTGAAGGGGTACAGAGACACCATTCAAGGAGGCAGGGGTGAAGTTAGGAAATCCAAAGCCCACCTGGAGTTGAATCTGGCAAAGGATAACAAGAAGGGCTTTTACAGGTATATCAGCAGCAAAAGGAAGATGAATTGGCCTGCTTCTGAATGGGGCAGAGGACCTGTGGTGACAGAAGATTTGGAAAAGGCTGAGTGTCCCTTTTGCTTCAGTTTTACTGGTAAGATTTGTCTTCTGCAATCCCGAATCACCGAGATCAGTGGGAAAGGGTGGAGCAATGAATACTTACGCTCAGCAGAGGAGGATCATACACAAATTCACCAGTGATGGGATACACTCAAGAGTGCTAAGGGAGCTGGCTAATGTCATCATGAGACCACTGTCTATTATCTTTGAAAGGTCTTGGTGATCAGGAGAGGTTCCTGAGGACTGGGAGAAAGCAAAAGGTACTCCTGCCTTCAAGAAGGGCAGGTTGGAGTATCTGGGGAAGTACGGGTCAGTCACCCTCACCTCAGTCCCTGCTGGAAAGGTGGTAGAGCAAATAATCCTGGACAGCGTTTCCAAACACAAGGGACAAGAAGGTTATTAGGAGTAGTCAGCAGGGACTTATTCAGGGGAAAACATGCCTAACTGAGGGCCTTCCACAATGAGATCACTGGCTGGGTGGATGAGAGGAGCAGTGGATGTGATTTGTCTTGACTTCAGTAAGGTTTTTGATGTCTCCCATAACCTCCTCATAGGCAAGCTGATGAAGTATGGACTAGCTAAATGGAACAGTGAGGTGGATTGAGAACTGGCTGAACTGCTGGTCTCAAAAGGGTTGTGATCTGTGGAACAAAGTCCATCTCAAGGCCAGTCATTAGTGGTGCTGCCCCAAGTTCAAATACTGGGGCCAATACTGTTCACTAATATTCTTCATTAGTGATGTGTATGGTAGGATAGAGTACACATTTGGCAGGTTTACGGGTGATAGAAAACTGGAAGGAGTGGTTGACGGACCAAATGGGTGTGCTGTCATTCAGAGGGACCTCAGCAGGCTGGAGAACGGGGCCAACATGAACCTCACAAAGTTCAACAAAGGGAAGTGAAAAAAGTCCTTTCCTTGATGGATAATAACCTGTTGCACTAGTACACGCTGAGGGCAGCAGGAAAGCAGCTTTACAGAGAAGGACCCGGCGTTCTGGTAGGCAAGTAGCTGACCACGAACCAGCAATGTTTTCTTGTGGCAAAGGTGGCCAGCAGCATCCTGAGATGCATTAAGAGAAGTGTTGCCAGCAGGTCAAAAGGGTTGATCTTTCCTTTCTTCTCAGTACCAGTGAGAATGCATCATCTGGAGTGCTGTGTCCAGTCCTGGGTACCCCAGTACAAGAGAGACACAGAGATATGGGAATAAACGCAGTGAAGGACTGCAAAGGTGATTAAGGGATTGGAGCATCTGACTTAAGAGGAGAGGCTGAGAGAGCTGAGATTGACTGTCCTAAAAAAGAGCGGGCTCTGGGTGAGGGTTTCTTATCAATGTGCCTAAATGCCTGATGGGAAGGAGTAAAGCAGGCAGAGCCAGGGTCTTGTCATTGATGCACAGTGAAAGGACGAGAGGTAATGGGTGCAAATTAAAAATAATTCATCTGAGCACAAAGAAATCCTGTTTCACTATGTGAGGGTCGTTGAACCCTGCAAGAGGTTTTCCAGGGAGGCTGTGGAGTCTCCATCCCTAACGATACTCAAAAGCTGTCTGGATGCTCTAGGGACATGGGACTAGGCAATCTCAAGGCATACCTTCCAACTTGAATTATTCTGTGATTCTATTAACTTGTGCGTATGATTTTTACATTTTTCATGATTGTGAGGTCTGAACAATTTTAGTGTTCAAATAATCTGTAAAGATTGATGTTTTAAAATCCAACATGAATGTATTTTCTTACTTTTCGGAATTTAAAACTAGGTTTTGTGTCTTTTCAATCTATATATGCTTTCATAAATCAGGGTGCCATTTCATAAGGCTTATAATAATGTAATCTGTAAAGGGTGACAGTGTCGGAGTAGCACTACTGTAGCAAATGTAACCCTAATGTAAACTAGTTTTCTATTATTCTGTGTAATGTTGTGGGTTTAATCATGATGACTACATTGATTGACATTTCAACGTTTCAGCCTTCTCCCAAGAGGTTCCAACTAGTCAGAAACACACACAACACAATTTTTTTATCATTCCTTTTAATAAGTTTTATAGTGTATCTTTGCTTTCTAGTACATATAATATTTTACTATGTTCTATATCTTTTCAAATCCTGAATAATTCACTTAGTTCTACTTCCTTTTGTTCATCTTCATTGATTTCTTTGTATAAGCTATGGTATTTAAGATTCTTTTGTGTCTTTAAACTTGAAGGAGTTTTGTGTTACTCTAGTTGAAGAAAGCAAAATTTTTCCAAACATCCTCATTGATTAAAAAAAATACTAAAATGAACAAGCAGCAAAACTCCATCCAAATCCTGTCAACTTTTTCTTGTGTTTCAGTATTTACGAAGCTTTGTGTTGGTAACTCAGAGCTTTACTTCCTTATGAAAATAGAGTCCCTGATGAAGGAATTAAACAAATGGAAAGTATTCTTCTCTGTAAAACAGAGATGCTTTCTTGCTTGTCTGGAATGTTTTTGATTTTGAATTTTGTTTAGTGAGAAAAGTGAGAATCATGTGAGATGCTCAGGAAGACAAAACTGAGTATAGGAAAATATTTCTACAAACACATTCTATTTATAGTGCATAAATAAATTTGATCATGGTTATTATAATCTTTCTGTTTTCTTAAAATACATATATGTGTCATTCTTAAAAGCAATGAAATACAAGCTCATATTTACAGACAACTTACTTCCTTTGTGTTGGTAAGTTGCTTGCAAGTACTCTCCAAAAATGGGTCACGTTGAGCTAGATTTTGAAAAATAAATCGCCATTGTGGATGTGCCTATGAAATTATTTGACGGTGTTTTTGTAAATTGTTATAGGTGACGGAGGTTTCTCCCAATGTAACTAAAAGCAGTCAAGGAGAAAAAGAAGGTCGCGTGCACCAGTGTTTTGAGTGCAGTCAGACCTTTTCTTCAGCCACCATGTTGATGCACCACAGTAAAGAGGTTCACGGCAAAGAAAGAATACACGTTTGCCATGTCTGCAATAAAGCCTTTAAGCGGGCAACACATCTCAAGGTATTTGGTAATAACAGTTGATTGTTCTGTTAACTCATTCTTTTGTTTTGGACTTTTTATGATATTAATAAAAGGTACCTATTATTCCTTTACCTTTCCTTTTACAGTGTGAGAGGTGTGCATCTGAGAGAGGGAGTCTAAATGATAATGTATACAGAGATAGAGAACTCTTTCCTGGAGCATGGAGAGGATTTTAAGGCATATATTGACTACAGAATAAAAAATGTGAATGCCTGTCATGCAAATGATGGTGCCAGAAAAAGATTTCACTTGGCTTTATTTGCTTTTGTATGTCATCGGTGCTAATCCTGATTTCCAGATACGCTTTTGGAATCATAGGAAGCTTTCTGCTTTGCACTCTGCCATTCGATTTTTAGATGCTCTGTCTTGTGAGTACAAGTGGTATCTTCAGAGGAAGCATTTGTTCTAAATATTTTTACATTATTGCTGTTCTCTAGTGATATTTTCTGTGTAGTTTTCTCCAGATTATGAGCAACCTGATGGCGTTTTTAAGTTTTTCATTAGATTATAGAATGTTCATGTTAGGAATATTGGGCTGTAGTAGACAAGCGATCTGTCCAGGCTAGTATCCTCTATCTGAGAGATACTAAAAGGCAATGGTTTGAAGAAGTGCTTTAAGAAAAGAACAAATATATAATATAGTTGTCCAGAATTTTGCCAGCTTCCCAGAACTTATAGCAGGAAAGTTCTGGAGAAAAAGGCAATGTCTTAATATTAAGTAGCTCTTAGGAGAGCTTTTCAATAGATTTTGTTTCGCTCTAGTATCATATGTTAAGGAAATATGCCATGTTTTTGAGGTTCACTCCATTGGAGTGACCATGTGGGTCAGCCAGAGTATTGGTCCTTGGGGAGCTGTCACAAAATGAGGCGGTGTGAAACTGCTAACTTCTGGTTTAGGACATATTTTCCAGAAAAAAAAATATTAAAATACAGTATTGATAGTTGCTTTTGGTAAATAATGATAGCGAAAACCCCAGATACAGTCTCTCTCCCATTTATTTTCTTAGAACTGGCTGATGTTACAATGTTTTTGTAATAAAACCTTGGAGAGTGAACCTCACCAGGTGATGAGGAAGTTTCAGCAGTTTCTTTTCCCATATAGACATACACAAACCAGAGCGACCAGCTAAGTTTTGGAACGCTTCATCAAAAATGAAATTTGCAGTTTGATACAGCTGACCCTGTGGAAGGACGGTTACTCTCTTTCGACCAACATAATGATTTGATCTTAATCAGTTCAACTGGTGGCTATGAAAGCTGACAAGTCTTATTTCAGGAAGGCTTTCTGTATATCCTGTATAAACACAATCCAGGATTTCTGATGATGAAAGTAAAAATGAATCTCCAAATCATCATTTTTCACTTCGGGTGAGAAGGAGGAGAGGATGTTTTAGACAAAACTATTTCATTTACTGCCTGGTCATTGTGTCCTAAAATAAATTCCACCTCTTCATCAAACTCCTTTCTTCATTAAGGTGTACCAGAATATCAGCTCTGAGCATCCTTTAACAGGAAGTTCAACAAAAATAAATGAAACCGTGGCTTTGGGCTTAAAGTTTTGGGAAGGGTTCAGTGTTCAATGATCTCTTACTCGGGGCCTTCATTTTGTACTGGTGGTATTCTGAAGATCGCCAAAAATAGTAAGAGAACTGCTGAACTTTGGGCTTTCCAGAAAAAAACAGTAGGAGATCGGATTACCAATGTTTAGATGCTAGTCCTTAGCTGTATTTGGTTTTCCAAAGGCATCCATACCAGCAGTTTCACAGTTCTCCACAAGAAAAGGTTTTTTTAGAAGTTATGTACATACACAAACACAACTGCAGTGTCAAAAATTTGCAGTCCGTTGTCTTCAGTTCCCCTTATGATTTTGGTGACTGTCCTGATTTTACAGCTTCAGAGAGGAGAATCTCAAGGAATGGGCAATTACTAAACTGTCCAATTCCCAGTCATTAGATAGTGGAAATACCTGCAAGGTGACTGTAAATAGTAAATAAAGCACGGACATCATTCTAAGATGAAAAGAGATTGAGGTTGTTATTTTATTAAAACAATGGAATGAAAAATTTTTTGCCATACTTCAGAGGTGGTTACAATTAACGTTTAAAGATAGATGGGGCAGAAGAGTTGCATACCAATGCATGGGAGGGAGTGAGGGGTGGGGTGTTAAAAGGCCCTTTCAAAGAAGGTTTCCTATTCTTATTTTCTAATTATATAATGCTTGTTTGGGATCTCAAGCTACTTTCTATCTGAAAAATATGGGAATTACACTAATAAATTTGTAAAACATCATATGAACAATTAAAGAAATACTAAGTATGTCAATAAAGAAGTGCTTGTACTTCAGAGCACTGTACTCCCATGAACCATTTTCAAAAGCATATATTTTACAGGAAAAGTGTAAGGGATTGGCAGATCAATGGAACAGAATTGCATCACAAACTGTTTCTTCAGAGAAAAGTGGCAGAGAAAGTTTTATGGCAGCTATCTGGATGCTCTCCTGTTCGCTTTCAAGTAGAAAACAGGGCAGGGGGGTTGCTGGGTTTTGGGGTGGGTTTTTTCTGTTGTTTTGGATTGGGGTTTTTTTGGTGGTAGACAGACAGAAGCAGCCAGTTTCAGATAATTTTCCTGGGGTAGGTCATAGCCTGCTTCTACCCTTTCAGTGCTTCAGGAGGTAATGAACAAGATAAAAGCAATATATTTTCTTCACCTCTAACTAAGCAGTGGTTTATGAATCTCCTGTGATTTTCTGAGAAGACCTTTTATTATTTCCCTATAATACTATATTATTATAATTACTATGATAATATTCTTCCCTGTAACTGTCTTGCTGATTTTCCCATGAAAACAAATTCTGCAGACACAATTTGCTTCAGTTCATGGAGTGAGGAATAGGACTTCATAGACATCAAGAAAGCTTATTGTTTAGGTGTAGTAAAAACTAATTGATAGTCTTTAGTCTGTAATGAATAGACTAGAAAAGAATATCCACACACATTTTAGAAAGTGGACAAATAGTACTGTTTCACATACAGTTCTTGGTAGATTTTTAAATTAAATGTTTGTATTTGCTTTCTTTTGTAATCTCAATAGTATCTTGGTATTAATAAAGAGATTGAACTAAGGAAGTTAATAGATAACACAAGATACTCTTTTAAATCTGCAAAACTTCTGGGCCAGCATCAGCAAATTCAAACCACTGAAGTTGGAACTGTTACTAATGTTTCTTCATACAGATAAAATGTGTCATACCCTCACACCTGTAAGGACCTTAGTGACTTTCTTTAAAAATTAATTTGGTGTTCATTGTGAAGTTATTCTGTTTGTACATTGACATGGTGCAGCTCTGTGTGTGTTGTGATAGTCCCCTCTTTGAGGCATCTACAGTTTTACGATGATACTTATTCAGGTGCCAAGTAGGAATACCTATGTATCAGGCAAGGGGGAGGGAAAAAAAATCCATTATTAACTTACAGTGCACAGTTGTCCAAAATCCACGTTAGTAAGGGAACAAAACATTTCAAAAGCTTTGGTTTTGTTTGTTTTTTTTTATTTTGCTTCAGATAATTAGGGAAGGGACTAACTGATGCATCAGCCTTACAAAGAGTTGATATACAAAAACAATCTCTCATTTAAAAGAAAAAAGAAAATGCAGACATCCATCTTCTTCTGGCTTGTCTGCTGATGTCTAAGATCCTCTGCTTTTGTCTTCAAAGTATTTGTACGTTAAATACGGAATTTTTTTTTAAATGGTCTGAAATACTTTTTCTGTACTGATTTAGGAGCACATGCAAACCCATCAGGCTGGACCTTCACTGAGTTCCCAGAAGCCTAGAGTGTTTAAGTGTGATACTTGTGAAAAAGCTTTCGCTAAGCCAAGTCAGCTGGAGAGACATAGTCGCATTCACACAGGTAACACCAGAAATTATTTTTATCTCACACGATTTTCTCATGAATACACACAGGTGTTATATTTGGAGTCCTTGCTCATGGTTTCAGGTAGCTGCATTTAAATATCAACTTAAACTTAAAAAAACCCAAGTAAATTTCAACTCAAAGAGTTTAGAAATTAAAATGAGAAATGGCACTTAATCTCAGAAACTGATGTTTTGTTTAAAGCCAGAACATCGTGCTTAGTGGTGTGACTAAGATTCTCTGTATTTTGGGTCTGGCGATACTGCAATGGTAATGTGAATGCGTGAGCTTGTATCTAAAAGTTTGTCAGTCTTTGAAACAGATTAATAAAAGCATATTTTAAAGCATTGTTTAAAGTGGTGTAAAGACACTGGATGTGATCTTCTTCAAGAATATAGGAGAAAGTGCGAATAAGGGAGTGTGCTCAGTGAAGTTAAATAAGGGACAGTCTTGACTGCTGATACTAACTGCTGTATCCAATGCTTCCTCGTCATTGAACTACTTACTCAGTTCATCTGTTTCTAATGCCGGTGCTTTTAATTTGTTGTGTTCTTTTCTGCTTAATTATTTTCTTCAACTGTTACTCCATAAAAAGACTGACTTCTCCTAGGGACCACATATTTTCTGTGATAAAAGTGCTCTTCAGGTTACAGCTTCTGCCCTGCTACAAGTTGAAAGTTGTACATAGGATAGCCAAGCTGTCTTCCCCTTCACCTTCTGTATCTTAAGAACAGTGTTCTTAAGAACATGATTTCTAAATACAGGAGTCAGTTCTCCAAAAGAACTTCTTTCTTTTCCATACTACTGCTACCAATAAAGAGCTGTCGTGGCTGCTAAAGTTAAAAAGGAAAGTTATCTATATTGCTGCTAAGCTGGAGGGGACCAAGGAATTTGACTGGATGTGCCATAGCATAAGACGACTCCCAAAAAGGGATAGCTGTCTTTCAGTGGAGTCAGCCAGAGCTTTCTCTTTTCCGCAATATCAGCTTGTTTTGCTACTCTAACTGTAAACTGATTTGTTTGCCTAAAGGTATGATCCTTGTCTGTGAGAAAGTGTTCTATGATTTTTATCTTGATTAGACATTTTTAACAATTTCTAATGGGCAATACCTCTGAATTAGTGGCCAGAAGGAAAGCACATTATTTCTCTGAAGAGCTCTAAATATCTTGTACATTCAGATTTATCAGTGAAAAGCACTTTGGAGAAATGTTGCCGAAATTAAAGGGAAGCAGATGCTTCCAGTTCTACCAAAAAGCCATGTGGTAATCCATTATACAATATTAAAAAGGCTGTTCATCTTAACAGAATAGAAAACCTGGGGTCAAAAGTATCCGAGGAAACCTAGATTTCACTTCAAACTAGTGAAATAATTGTTAACAAAAATAGAAAGAACACTTCTGTGCTTTAAGGGACCTTTTATTGATTGTCTGAGAAGTTGGATTTAGCATGGAAGCTATGGTGGGTCTAGCACGGAAGCTACAATGCATGTGGGGACACTGACGTACAGGTAATGACGGAAGAGAGAAACTGGTCCTTTAAGGAAAATTGTGGAAAAGTATTTATACTTCCGCTTGTGCTTTATTGTGCTAACTAATAGCAATGTATATTTGCAAGTTCAGAAAGTGCTTTTCAAAGTCCCTCATGACGTACAGCAACGTGCTTGTGTTGATGTTGGAGGCTGTAGTGTTGAGTGTTGAAGCAAAGGCCTGGTTTTGCAAAGTAGGTATTTTAAAATTTTTAAATATTTTTGTAATGAATGTTCTTGGGTTTATATTTAGAAATTAGTAGTATCCTGGCAGATATACCTGCTTTGGTAAGATATGGGAAGCACTAGTAGCCATTGGCATAGGAGGCCATGGGTCCTATGGAGAATTACCAGAACACTTTTTTTTTTAACACATTTGACTTCTTGGTTTCTTACAGACATCAGCTTTGTTAATTCTAGAATATTGCTTTATCTACATTATTTGTAAATGTAAAAAGGTGGTGGTTCTCTTGAATACTGAAAAGTCAAACTGGTAAAATGTTTTTTTTACACATCTATTAAGTAATTTACTTAGATTAAAAATTGGCTAGGAAAGATAACAATATCAGTGGTTTAGGACCTATGTAAATATTCTGACATTTAATTTGGGATATTGTGCTGATGATATGGAACCATAGCACTGTTTTGAGAGAGTCTCAAGGAAAAAGATTGTCTACTTAATTTCTAGGTCATCTTCATGATTTTTACTGAATTCTGAACTGTATTTTTATGTTGAAATGAGAAACTATTAAATATGTTGTTTGTCTTTTATAAGGGGAACGGCCATTTCAGTGTACACTATGTGAAAAGGCTTTTAACCAGAAGAGTGCTCTTCAAGTCCATATGAAAAAGCACACAGGAGAGAGGCCTTATAAATGTGATTATTGTGCAATGGGATTTACACAGAAAAGCAATATGAAACTGCATATGAAACGGGCTCATGGTTACGCTGGTATGTAGCATAATGACAGTAATGGTGAGTGCAGAAACCCATCTGCTTTACTAGGAAAGCACAAAACACTTCCCCAAAGTTACTGAGGACTTTAATAGCCAAAGACCAGAGTTGATGAGCTAGTAGCTGCACATGCAACCCAAAAAGCTGGTTGAAACAGAGGTTGGTTACTGCTTATGGTTCCTTGGTTTTTTTGTGGAGCTCTGTAGTACAGAAATACAAAGCTCAAAAACTATTACAGGAAAACACTTGATTAGACTTTTAGATTATTATTTGATTAGACTATTAGATTTTTTAAAAATTTTTCAAAGAGCGTCTAATGAATTTACAGAATATAATGTAGTTGTGTAATATCTTTCCCAGAATGATTCCTTTAGTCACAAGTGCTATATTTGCATTTTTCTTACACTGTACAACAAATCATACTCACTCGTCTTTTTCTCTTGTACTTTGGTAGGTCCTGTGCAAGAGCCTGCTAGTCATCAAGAGCAAGAAGGGGAAGATATTAGTCGTGCTTTGAATTTAGAAGAAGTGGTACAAGAATCTTCAAATGAATGGCAAAGTATAGGCAATGTTTTTCGATGACACCTTAAAATGTGGAAGCTAAAAATGTTTCTAGGACTCAAATTTCTCTAAACAAGTTTTCAGAAAAGTAAAGATGGATTTTACAATTAAAGCTTCAAGCATTGAAAATATTAACAATAGAATAATATATTATAGGGGTTTTTTAATTATTTACAAAAATTACCTAAAAGAATCATTCTTTTTTTAAGCTTGTGGAAGAATATTGGGAAAACATCAGTTAATCTGTGCTAAGTTGTCTGTGAATCTATGAACTCAGGTAATACTGTATACAGTTTCATCTTCTAATTCACAGCCAGTATATATGTTTGAAAAATAAACTGGAACTTTATATCAGAATAGAATGATTCCCCTTTTTAAAGGATGTGAAGAATAACTTTGTGGGAAAAACCATGAAACTGTCAGTCAGCTTTCTTTTTTACATGTTTAAAGAAATAATTGAGGTTGGAAACAAAATGTTACAGAGTAGATGCATGCAGTATAAAATAGTTTTGGTTTGGCTTTTTTTTTTTACAAGGCACAGGAATGCTGTATTTCTGTTTCAAGCTTTTTTTAGTACATTTTGATAATTTGTTGAAAAAAAATAAAATGCCATGAACTTATGGCTTTTCTTGAGTTAAACTCTTGAGAAGGGAGCATGTTCATTTCCATTCCAACCGCAGAGGCAGTTAGTTGTTAGTTTTTACATTGAAAGTCTGAGTTTTTAAACTCAGAAATAATTATTTAAAGGAATCCAAACTGGAAGAGGTTCCAATGAAAGCCTCTTCTTTTATGTTTGCTGTATTGGATCAGCAGGTACATATCTCAGTATCTGTGGAAAACACAGCCATATACTAAATCTGGGAAGAAAACATACAATTTTGTGTTAGTAGTGAGAAAGTTAGATGCACACTAGGTCACCTATATTATACAGTATTCCCCAGTGCTGTAAACAGTTATTATTTCAAATCTGTAAATTCCTCGTTATTTTCTTTGTGAATTTTGGAAATATGTTACTTTTATTTGTTGATTAAGTCATTGTTTCAGCAAAACTACCTAGTTGACTAAGTAATGCTTTGACAGGTGCCACTTGTTAAGTATATTCATAAGAAAGAAACACTGGAGTAAAAACATAGTCATCTTTTAGACATTCCAAAGACAGAAGCTCTTTTCTTATTTCTACCTTGTTCTTTTGAATTTTATTTATATGTTACATATATATAGATATATATATGTGTGCTTGTATGTATATATATATATTTAAAGTTATATGAGCCTCTGTGTGGCTGATCAGTATATTTTGTAAATACTAATCCCAGTTGCAGGAAGTTCATCTTTTTGGTTTGCCGCAAGTACTTCTAGATCAGTGGTGGATTTGTTGTACTATAATACAGAGCTGGATTTTCATTTACCTTCTGAAAGATAAGTGCTCTCAGATCCAAAAAGCCCTTTTCTGTAAATATTGTCTATACTTTGTCTATGATACAAATTAGTTATTTCAGATTGCTGAAGCAAGAAATCACTGTTCGTTTTGATAGGGCATCTTTTAATTCTTTTGTTAACTCTTTTTGGCATATGTATATAAGTAATATAGTTGGTGACATGAAAATAACACTTTTGTTATGTGGAATATTTAATTCAAAAACATGTTAAATAATATTACTTTTTTCCAAATTCTGTTTCGTGTATTTTTTAAGCATTTGATTCTGGATTCTAGGAAATTCTAAAAACTCCCATTTACCAGAAGTGCGTGTCTCAATATTGTATGTAAAGAATGTATGTGAAGTTCTTCCAGCAGTGCCTTTCCTTCCAGCAGTGCCTTTCCTTCCAGACCGCCTATTAGTGTTTCAGCTGCTTAAGAAAGACATTATATTTTACAGTTGTCTGAAGACATACTGGCCCCATGGCATAGTGTCCTGTTTATCTGTAATAGTATATTAAAATATGCTGTGTTGCACGTGCCATGTATAAAACCCTTTCCCATTTCTTTCAGAGAATACTGTATAAATGCACAGCAAAGTTTGTTGGAGTTGATTTGCTGTGTAGGGGATGATGCTTTCCAGAGGTTGCCAAATACAGTTTGACAGAAGATGATTTGTAGCTGGTAAAATCCAGACGCAAATCCGTCCTTCATAATGGGGGTATGATTCCTGACTGCTTGAGAGCATTCGGCCTGCTCTAGCTGTGATTGCTTTGCCAGCAAGTAGAAACTGATAGTGGTTGACACTTGGTGAGCATGTGCTAAAAGCAGATCTCACGAGTAAAAAGATGTCATTTTTAAATGGTCACTTCTCAAAGTGTTATATTTTGATTAGAGGCAATGAGTGTGTGTTGTAAGTCTTGGAATTGTTAAATAAGCAGCGTGATTTATGGAGTCACCTGACGTTTTTCCTGAATTCAGTTTGCTACTCCTCCAGCACTTGGAGACCTGTCAGTTACAGTAAATAGACTTTTGAAAAACTTTTTTGTATAATGGTTATTTGATTTACTTCTCGGCATCTTCGTCCCCTGTGAACTTGAATTCACTGAGTATCCTGACATAGAGGTTTTCATAGCCCAGGTTCCTTGGTAAGATTGAGTCGGAGGTTTACAAAGCAGTGTATCTGTTGTTCAGGACAAATATAGACACTGTAACCATTGTGGTGATATTTTCAAAAGCAATGCTGAAGTAGAAGCGTTTTTTTAAGAAGCAGAAAGAACTCTTGTTCTAAGGTTTGTTTGAAGAGTCACATTGCGTAGTCAGTAAGTGAATAGTGCGTAGGAATGCCTCTGTTCTTTCTGGTTCGATGCAGTAGTAGGCTTACGCTAGCCTCAGGCCTTTTGGCTTGTGTCTGCTCAAGAACTTCTTCTGGTTTATGTCAATTCCTTCAGTACAATAAATGTCACACTCCTACTGCTGATTCTGCGTTCTCATTGAAGGAAAAATCCTTTGCTTACGAGTCATGTGGCCATTTAAACTGCTGTTTTTCAGCAAAACTACTAGTGAGTAATTAAAAGAATAAATTTCAGTCTAAGTTTTAATCTCTTTTGAGAGACTTGTATTGGTAAAATACTGCCTTGAAGTACTATAACTTTTCTTCCTATAGGTAGAAAATGCAAAAAAGCTACTTCCAGCCTCTGGAAAAGACGACTTAGGGAAAAGCAGAGTGATAAGGGCAAGGAAGAAGCTTTTGATAAGTTCTGTAGTTCTACAGTGCAGTATTTTGAAAAATGTATTTCTCTATTTTATTTTTAACCTTAAATATTCTTTCCCTGTTTTGAAGGCTGCTTTAAAAAACAACTTGATTTTCACATACCCTGCTCAAAGAAGTTACTTTGTGCTGTACTTGTTTATGAAGGGTGGGATTCGTCGATTTTTTTTTTTTTTTTTTTTTTTTCTGTAAAGACATTGGCCTCCCATAGATCCTGTGTCACGTGTCAGCCCCCTGGGCCATGCTGAGTTACCAGCAGTGTCACTGGAAGCCTGTGTGCAGGCAACTGGGTCTTGGGTCCCAAAGTGTCATTTTCTAGTATCCGAACATTAGTCATAAATTGTGGAAAAAAAACAAAAAACAAAAAAACACAGAACTTCATATATATGATCTCTGTTGTAAAAGACAAAACTGGTCCAAGTTTCAAGTTGATTACTTTATTTCAATAATGAATATTTTTAAAAGCTGTGTTCCTATAAGAACAATACGTATTCAAATTAAATCAACTATTATGTTGCAGAGTATACATCTGAATGAAGCTACAATAGAAAAATACACATAGCAACCAGTGTAGGTAATAGAAGATGTAATACGTGTGTGTATGTTTTATAATGTTGGTGGTTTTGTTTTCTTTAGTCTCTATGTATTTTCTATCCTCTCATCTTTCATTGCTTCATATTAATGGACACTGATTTAAATCTACAATAGATCTAGATGTGAAATGCAATTAAGAGACATATTTATAGGTAACTTTTACTGGGCACTTATTAGGAATGCAGTTTCAACCTGGGAAGCGTTAACTGTAGTCTACAATGCATAGGCTAAAACTAAAAAATAAAATAATTAATCAGACACTTAGATGACAGCTTGAAGAAATGGTAAGTTTAAGTAATAAAACAGTGCAATTCAGAAGAGCCTTTTCCCTAAGTGTGGTTGCGAATACCATTGCCACACATTCATTTTAGTCATTTGTGAACAATTAATATCTAAATCTAACTCTATAATTTATTTCTATAAGGCAACTACAGTACAACAGTTAAATGTTCACAGTAGTTTACTATCAGTTTGCTTTGGTGCACTGCCCTTAACAGGCATCCGGATGTTACTCGGGCAAAAGATGAGCCGATCAAATATAACACTGCTGCAATACCAAGAGAAAGATTTGAAATTCTAACGCAAGATGTGCAGGACTATCTGAGATACCAATACTGAAGGGCTCTCTTTCAGAAATTAGACTTATTTGTTTATATATTTATTTACTTACTTATTGTACTGCAAAGTTAATGCTGTTGCAGCAGAGTTTGTGTGAAGCACCAGTGATGTCCAGTGGTCACTTGTGCAATCTTAGATGTTTCTTCTCCGGGAATATCCCTTGTTTCTTAACATTAGTCTAACTCAAATTTGAAATCCTCTTTCTCTCCCTCATCTGCTCTTAATTCTAATGGTTTGGATGCGGTGAGCAATTCATGGTATGGAAAGAATTTCCTTATTACTATTGCTCAGCACCGTATTGATTCTACATCTGCCCCCTCCCACACTTCACATACCTTGAACTCCCAATGTTTGGTAAACCTTTCCGTGACTGCCTAATCCTGTTACGAAAATAAATTATTCTGTGAGTGAGAGAAGGAAGATTAAAACCAAAAAAAATAAAATAAAATCAAAAGTATTTGGATAAACAGTCCTTACAACTTCTGCACATGGTGGATTTTTTTTTTAACAGCAGTGTCTCAGAAATTCATTAACAGCAGTGCTCAGTATCCAAGATATTAGCTCTTTATTTGTAATTCTGATGTTCACTAAAACGAAACCAGAAGACTTGAGCTCAGATTAGGTGCTTGGGGGAAATAATGAAGTCCAGCATACAGTTAGGGCGTCCTGAAGAAGAATGAGTAAAGTCAGAGATCTTGTTACTTCACATAAAATAAGGAAAACATCTAGTAAAGCTACTTTTTGTGTTCCTTTCATTCAACTGTTGGTCAGGGATTGCCAATAGAAGTTTGTATAATCTACTGCATGCAGAACCTAATTGGCATTATGTAATGGATTGCATCTATCTAGGTAATCGTTGCAGTTGTTAATTTTAAGGCAGTTACATTATGAAGCAGAGTACATGATCCTTGGATGGCATCTTAGAGCTTCAGCGCCTAGCAACTGGTGAACCAGACCGCGATCCAGGTCGGGACCCAGAGCCTCCCTGTGGAGGGAAGAATGGAGTTAAGTTAATTAAAAGGTACTGTATATTTGGGGCTATAAATTGAAAAACATTAATCTGTAGTACAACAAAATGTAAAATATTATCTAATGCAACTGGCTTGTAGTGGCCTGTAGTACATTGCTGAATATTATTGGAGTTTTCCCTTCAAAGAGTTGATTGCTTTCCATATGTTTTCACATAGGATTAACTTATTCTCGTTACATCTCTCATACAGGGCTAGACAGTCTCTCATGAATTATTTATGTGTGCATGTTCTTACTGAAGCCTTCCTAATGAATGCAATGTATTTACTTGGACATCTTGGAAATTTTCATTTTTATGGCTATTTCTGAACTGTATACTTAAACAAACAAGCAAAAAAAAACCCAAACCCAAAAACCAGACACCAACCCCCCCCCAAAACCCCACCAAAACAAAAAATTCCAAACCTTGCATACAAGTTGTGATAGTCTCATATCTGAAAGAACTGAAATGTAATCATTTTATTCTGTAGCATTTATTAGGGTAAATCGTTAGTGTGATTGTATCAACATCAGTCTTGTATGGAAACCTCAGATGCAAATATAGGAAAAAGCTAAGAAAAGATAAAGGGCTGAAACCTGGCCTATTTTTACAAATAATAAGAAAATGTCAAATTAGGGGAAAAAAACCCACCTTGTGACAATTCATAAATCTGCAGTTGAGAAAAGCCCTACAGTAGTTTTACAGCAAAGATGAGCCAAGCTGACATTTTGGTTGCATTTTTGGAATTTAAAATTAGGCTAACTCTGGTATCTTTTCCTGGGGCTTTAGCAACTTTCTGAGCAAATCTTGAATGATACACTTAATGACCTCAGGTGTGAGAGACAGTGTGGTAATTGTTACTGTAATCAGTTGATGACTGAACTGTTTACATCAAAAAAATTAAGTGTATGTGTACTTTGGGATTTTGTTTATTTGTATTCTCATCTTCCAGTGTTCCCTCCTTAGTTTTACTGAACTGTTTCAAAGGAAAACTTAGTGTAATTCATTGGGTAATTGTCTCTTTTTTCTTTGAAAGTTATTTTAACGAATGGATAACTTTTTTATTGTAAAAGACTGCAAAGCTATATAAAGAAATAGTTATTAATGCATCCTGCTATAAATAATAGGTCTAAATCAAAGGGGCCTGAATAAAAAACTGATACCAGTTCCAAAAGTTATAATGGCTTGGACAAGGCTACCTAAAAAGTAGAACTGGCTTATGTATTTCATCAGATATATATATATATAAATCCAAACTAAAATGGTTGTGATGGTTATGTAAAAAAAGAATGTTAAATTTTGGGAGAGATTATTATGTGATATTTTCAGATGTTGAAAGAAATTTTACAAAAATTGTCGGTGTATAGCCACGGCATTGTTGACGTGGCTGAACTCCACTAAAAAGCTGGAAGTGCACAGCATGAAAATTAGACGTGAAAGGTAAATGTTTGGTTTTTACCTGGGCCTCTGAAGAGCTCATTCCGTTTCTTAAATTGCAACATAAGAATTCTTACTATCTCCTTGAAGTTTGCAAGCTGTCGCTTGGTGCTGCATAGGTTTGAAAAGCAGCTCTACAATGAAAGAAGTGTACCCTAAACCATGTAAGAGGTAAAAATGTATTTTTGCTGCAGGTGAAGGTGCTGTTACATCTCCTGGTGGAGAGCGAGAGTAGTGAGGGCCTGAGATGAGCAGCTCTGCTAATGAGATCTCACACCTTCTGTCCTGAAGTTCAGATTCAGACTACTGCTGATTGCATTCTTCATGTGCAAATAGTGTACTAGACGATTCGTTACTTGTGAATGCTTCACTACCTTTGAGGAGAAGTAACAGTCTTAGTTAAAGTAGCCGCCAGTGGGTATGATATGCTTTTCATGCCTCTTTTTCCTGACATAGAATGTGAAAAATCCTCACGACTGACTCTTTCCTGTTCTGTTTTCATTTTTTTAGCTGTGTTGGTGGAGCTGTGCAGTGACTCGAAATGGTGAACTGAACCAGATGAAAGATAATCTGACCAAAGGTTTATTTTTAGTTGTCTGATTTGCTCAACTGTGTGGTGTCCCACCAGCGGTGGGAACAAGCAGGGGCTGTTCAAGTTCTTATTGCAGTTCAACCAAGTATTTGTCCAGCGCTGCCCTCTACCACCGTTCTGCAGCTTATCAGTGCGCTTTCATTTTCATTATTCTAAATAATTTAGCAGCAAGCTGTGTCACCTCATTCATCGTCTGTGTTCTAAGTCATTTGTGAGTACAGTAACGGCACGGATCCTGGTGCGGGTCTTTGTGGGACTTGGTGGACTTACCTTCGTTCCTGATGGCAACTGAGTGTGTATTTTTACCTCTGTTTCCTATTGTGTAGGCAGTTACTAGGCCATGAGATAACCTTCTGGTTTATCCATGCAAATCTAGATCCTTCAGAAGCCTTAAGGAAATGTGGCTGTTTCAAACATGGCAGGTTCTGGAGAGGTTTGGCTTCTCTCTTTCCTGGACTCAATTTTTTTTTGTATTTATAGTAAGTTCAATTGTACTTTACCAGTTTAAAGATTCTGGAAAGAGTGCCCTGGCCCTCATGATAGGATCCCTTATGTCCCTTATGAGCAGATTTATGCTCATAGAATTTTCCGCTTCCTCCATATCCTGGCTTGTGTCCTTCACCACCCTGCAAAGAAAGAGTTTCATATATATTGCAAATAATCACATTCAAAATATCATATGCACATTGTAATCTGTGTTTGTGATCACTGGAATGTAGTACTCAAATTAGAAATTTAGAGGTGTTGGAATAAAATAATCTTTTATGAAATAAACAAGGATGAAGGACAATGTTAGGAAATTGTCTGAATTTACTCAAATCTGAGGGAAGCACCAATCTGTAAAAAAAGGAATTAATAATCAAAAAATGGATACTCGGAAGGTTAACCTGCATGACAAAACTTAAAATGTTTCAATTTCATGAGTTCTAATTCAATTAGTCAAACACGTCAACTAATTTGTCGTCTTCTGATGGTGAAAGAAATGCTTAATGGCTTGAAAGCTTTAATATTTTGTCTTAAAATGCAAGTAATTTACATGTCCGTCTCATGTAAAATCAAACCTGTGGTAAAGAAGTAGAATTGAATTAGTTGTCAGATAACTGTGGGAAGAACTTGTCTAACTGTTTAGGCAGATCACTTCTTACTGAAAGGGGTTACAAGGAAAGGTGGGACAAAACCCTTGAATTAGCGACAGGGTTAGTTTTGCAGGCTTTACTGTGTAAGAGCAATTGGGGCTGTGGAATAAGCGCCCGTCTCGTCCCAGCCCTCCCATTTTTGTCCTTCCCGGGAAAAGAAAAATGCAGCAGCAGAGTCTTCCAGGAGTCTTTAAGGGAAGAGAACTTTGCCGTGCAGTGGGTTTTGCTCCCTTCGCGCTAAAGCCAAAGAAATTATCGCTGCAAGGCTGTCAGGTGGCTGGATAAGAGCAAGCAACAAAATTACCGCCTTAAAGTGCTGTGGGAGGAGGGAGGAAAGTGCAACGGGAAGAAGCGAAATAGCAAAATTGAGACAAAACCAAAATTATCACGTTGCTGCAGCAGCTTGAGGCAATGGAGCAAGATATGCTTTGGCCTGGTAAATAAAATGGCTGTTACTGGAAGCACATTCATCACCTACCCAGCTAAATCTGGTGAGGGATAATCCTCTTCCCTGTACATGCAAGAAACAGAAACAACGACATGATGATCACTGTGGATATAACATCCGGGCGTACCAAACACAGAAGATGATGAAGAGGCAGTAAAAGCAACGGGGTAATGAGGCAGGAGTTGAAAGCAACAATCTGCGTGCAGTCATTCCACAAAACAAAAAAGGCAAAATTCTTTATTCTGGTTACAAGAACTGACTTCATTAGCTGTGGTATGTCAGTATTGTGTACTTTCACTGAGTAAATGTAAGGACAGTTCCTGGTGGCTGAGGCCTGTTTGAAAGCATCACCTATTGGTAGTTTATTACGTAAAGCAATCACAACATCAACTGCATATAAAAATCCCCGCGAGTGGCTTTAATTTGTTACGTGTCACGCAGCAAGGCGGGAAGTGCACGAGGAAGAGAACCGTGGCTTTTCTGTCTTAGTCCCTTGCTTTAAATATTCCCGGTGACAACTCCAGGTTTTCACTTAGTGCCGTTAAGGGAAAGGAATCAGGCTAGCAGCTTAAGTTGGGATAAATCAGCCCACAAAAGATCTCGGGCATTGCTTGAGCCCCCGAAAACGCTTACCTTTGCTTGCATCGGGGGAGGCGTACGGGGTGAGACCTAAAAACCAACACAAAAAGGTGGTGAAACCAAGGCAACGATAAACGTAGCGAATCATCAAGCCTTTCGCGCGTTATCTGTGAGTTAGTAGGACTGCGTGCTATCTAAGTAATTGCACTGAGAAGCTGCTCTGCTGTCTTAGGCTTTGCCTGGAACACGCTGGATTTTGGTCTATTTTTAAAGGGGAAAACGTGCCTAAATACAGCCAAGTGCTGATGAGACAAGGCCAAAGCCTGTAAATGGTGAGGCTGGATCATTGTAATGGTGGTGGTTGAAATTTGACTATGGTAATGGAGGGGTTCACCCACTTCTTTTTTGTAGCATTCCGGTATTATTTGTGTGTCCAGGTAAACAATATCCTTGTATTTGAATGGCACGATGAGCTGAAAGGCACAGTACAATTCCCGAGGCTCAAAATAACGGCTGATGACTGGGGAGCGTTTGGTTACTGATGGATCCTAAAGAAACTACTTCATTTTAGCGCAGAACAAGAAGAGAGGAGACTTACAATGTTCTTGAAGAAGTGGACTACGGGGTTGTCGTCACCAGGCCGGCCGTGCTGAGATCTCTGGGGGATGGACCCTACGTGGTGGCTGGCCCTGGCTGCGTGTATATCCTGAAAAGCAGAACAGGCAAAGCGCCACGTCAGCTGCCAGGGAAAGGTCGTCGGCGACCGTAGGAAGAGAAAGAGTCATTTCCGCCAGGAATGAAAAGAGAAAAACGCCTTGGAAGTCTACAGAGATTGCAACCTGAAGTCGTCAGTGCTGGGAAGGAGTAACTTTTTTTTTCCATGCAATGGCAAATACAGAGTATGTATATGGACATGTGTTGTGCACAGATATATCTATATATATAGAGAGAGATATATATATGGGTGTACATGTTTTTAACTTTTCAACCCAGTGGGGAATTCAATCCTGCTGTTGGAAAGTTCTGATAACAGAACCTGTGTTGTTTTCCTTCTTTCATAAGTAGGATCGTAGAATGTAATTTTAGAAATGAAACCTGAAATGGAGAAAAACTTAAAGTGATGTTGGGTTGTTCTCTGTGCGAGAGCAGGGATGGATCGTGTATCATTTCTCGGTTTCCAAAGGCTACATAACACTGATGAACTGCAAGAGCAATGTTTTGGGATTGTTGTGTTGTTTTTTTTTTTTTTTTTTAGAATGAAGAAATCAAATGAGACTGATGATACTTTCTATTTTCAGTAGGGCTTCCTGAGCAGTACAGAGTGTCCAGTAAGCGAAGGTAAAAATGAATAAAAATAACACATTGTGAAGAGTGAATACCTTGACTGGTGCTGCGAGCGTGATGCATCTGTTGCAGTGAAAATAGCATCAAAAATTCTGTGTAGTTCCTGCTATCTGCGTGGAGTATGACAAAGCTTAAAAAAACAACTGTTAGATACGACTGGCCCAATTACAGACGTCTGCCCACCACTGCAGGCGCAGAGGCACAAGGCTTCGTGTTCGGTGCCGTGGATCTGAACTGTGTGCAGTGGGGAGCAGAGAAGGTAGGAGAGAATGAACATAACAGTGCCACAATGGTTCTCCTACTGTAATGGGTTCCCTGAAAATACAATGACGTTATAAGCATCGTGTGGATACTGAAAACTTTCATTGGCTTCTAAAGATGAAACAGAAATCCATAGTGGGACAGCAGCTCACATAAGCACTTTCCTAGGCTAACAAACTCCATGAAGGTTTGACTGTGGAAGGGTATGAATAGTTATTTAAAATACGCTTTGCTTTCATCACATAGAGAAGAACATCAATCAACGTGCCAGGGAAGAAGCTTAGCCTCATTGTTGGAGCAGAGCTCCTGACTCATGAGCGGTTTGGTGATTTTTGACAAATTATATCTATAGAACAGACTTCCAAAAGAGTCTTTTTGCACTTTGAGTGAGATCCCGTGACATCAGTAGCTTTAGAATGACCCAGACTGCCTCAAGCTATTAGTAGTGAAAATGGCTGCGCAGGGATTTAAATCTTCTAAGACTCTTGAGCAAAAGGTCCCATGAAACCATGTAGTGTTACTGCTCAAAGCTGCTATGCACAAGTTTTATTTTTTAAGTGAATGGCGTCAGATCTTGTGATCTGTGAATGAAATAGATTTATATTATATCGGATCATGCAAAATGAGATGAAATACCCATCTTCATGAGTGGCCTTTTAAGTTAAGTAATTCTGAGGAGAAATTAAATTCAGATGTTGTTTAGAAGATTAATTTCCTTTGAATAAAAAAAAAAAATATGAGCCAATGTGGAGAAGTTCAGCTGATGTTTATCAGCATCATTTTTTGCATGCTGATGCTATGTCGAGATTTACTGTTGAAAAAACAGGAACTTGTGAATTTTATTTGATCTGCAAGATTTCTATAGTGTCAGGCAGTCAGTCCTGCTTGTACTTCTGCAGCAGGTTCTGCTTTGTGACTAGTTCTGGTGTTGCCAAAATACCCTCTGCTGTCGTGATGAGGAAGAGGGAGCCAGTAGGGCATCCGCACGTGTTCAGGACAAGTTACTTCAGCCCTGTGTTTGTCTTTTTAATCCATGTTCAAATGAAGCAGTGCTTGGCCTCTGGAACCAGCTGACTGCCTCGTCTTTGGGATGAATACCGTGATAAATACCGTGGTGTTGCAGTATGTGAAGATGAAGACTTCCAAATCGGATTTGATTGCGTGTAGCCCGCAACTGCGCAGTGGGCTGTGGCTTGCCGCCAGGCTCTTATCCCAGGAAGGGCGGGATAATAGGTTTTTACAGTTCAGGTGAGGATGAGTTGCCCAAGTTTAGCGTTCTGATCGATTATGAGGTGCCAATAATTTGGCTCATTGAAAATGTTATCGTGCAGCGCGCACAAACCTTCTGTCTGTGGTGCCGAATGTCAGCGTAGTCTTTCACTGGGTCCCCTTCTAAAGCTCATGGGGTCGTAGCGAGCCTGAAGCCATTTTTAATGGTGGTTCTGTATGAGTTGTTTAATACCACGGGTTTCCCAGTGTTACAAATAAAGCGCTTTCCTTTCACTTTATCATCAGTAAGCTTCGTCTGCGGTCAGAATCTTCCGTGTTATTCTCAATTGGGGGCAGTTAGTTACATGTTTCCCTTCAGTTTCTTGTTAGAATTACTCTTCCACCTGTAGTTTGTTCTTTCGGTTTTTGGACTCCTCGGGGGGCGGGGGTGAAGTGCAGTGTGTTTTTCTGAGATTACTCACATTCGAGATTTATAAAAATCATTTCCCTCAGAAGAATAACAGCTGATGTCTACAGGTGTAAAAAGTTAAATTTGAATGGATTCAGGCAATGCTTTGCTGAATGAAAGAGAGATCTAGTTTGTCCTGCTAGGACGGGCTACTGAGGTGGTATTTTATAATTGGACTGGCTTTTGAATGAGCTCATCTGGGCACTGCACGTTTCACTGACACATTCAGGAGGTCACCATTTATCTTTAAATATGCTTTAAGGACTTGGGGGCAGGGCGGGGGGAAGTATAAACCTTAAAACCTAATAGGAATACAGAAGAGGAGCCACGTTTTAGGAAGGGGTGGCATTTACTTCTTGTTGTGTCTTTGCGTGATGGGTCTCTGTCGCCCGGCAGCGGCAGCGAGCGCTCCTGGCTCCTCTCGCAACATTGTCCTGAATTTCAGTCTTGGGAGCGTTACCAACAAAAAAGCAAGTTTGGCTTCCGTATCTCTGTGTTATGAAAGGTACCCAGTATAATCTTGAATTCAGAGCCCTCAGGTATTGTTTGTGAATTTGAAAACAGAGGTGCCTCTGTTTGTGCTCTTAGGGGGGAAAAAAAATGAAAAAGCAAGAAAAAATGTTACAACTTCTAGAGTAACTGGATAGTTTGTAGTCATGAACAGTCTTTCAACAACAACAAAAAAAAATTGGTCAGATGAGAACAGTCAGGTTTTCACTGCTCCCAGTTAACTTTTTGTTATAATAAAGGATCCCTACTAAGTCAAGTCTGCTGTACATTCAAAAAAAAAAAAGCCGAAAAGGAAAGATCCCTTCCCTTAAACTGAATAATCTTAATTATTAGAAAATGGTTGCCAGTACTGGAAGTTTAAGCAGTATCTGGGAGACCTGATGACGCAGACACGATTTGCAACTTCACTGTGAAATTAATAGCTTTCAGGATTAATAAATAAGAACGCTCTTTAAAATGCATGTAAAATACCCACAGATACTCTGTAACGGAGAGGGATGCAATGTTGGAATCCTTCGCAGCTCTTTCTGGCGATGCACAGGGAAGCTGCATTATTTCCCTGTGCCACCTACATTATGTATTTTGGCCACAGCCAAAAGAAGAAAGGAGAAGACGTTTCAATGCAGTGCAAAGAAAACAGGCAGGTATTCTCAGTCTTAGCAGTAGCTCTACATTGGCATTGCATTCCCTGTGTTAGCCACGTACTTTCGCATCAAACTAATTCAGTGTACAGGCACAACCCATGTTAATGTTTTGAAAGAGCCGTTGGGAGAAAAAAAAATTGCCATTTCTCTAACACAGTAACAAGAATCTGTACGTAATTCAGTATGTGCTCCATTTTGTGGTTGGTGCGAGATGATTGCGTTTCCAGTTGAGGTGACGATCCCGGAGTATTTGCTCTTCGGTGTTCGGAGGGCGCGGGCTGAACCAAGGCCCGTGGGATTGTCTGCGGCGCTTGGTGAGGGTTACGGGGTGTGACTGTGGGTACTGGGGCTCTGCGGGAGGCTGGAGCAGAGGGGCTTGTGGTTGTCAATAAATGGAGAGGGCCCTTCTGGCTCACACAGTTGGACACCGGGTTTGATAGTCCAGGTTTGTGATCGTACGGGCATCTGACTTGAGATGTGGTAGGATCTGGAGGATTAAATTCATTTTCGTATAAGCAGAATTGCAGGTCTGTATTCCTACTTGATTTTGTTTTCAGATTTGACGCAAAAGTGTAAAAAATGTGGTTAAGCAGCAGCAGCAGAGATTTATTTTTTTTTTAGTGATATTGTGATATCCCGTGAAATACGTATCTGACTTTGCGTGGTATAAACATGATACGTTACATCTTGCAGCTCCTCCTCAGAGAGGGACTTCTAAATGCATATTATAAGCTCTCGCCGAGAGCTGTCATCCTCCACAAGAGGATTGCTTGTAACTAAAGATTGCTTATACACGTAAATATATAAACTTAAAGCTCTAATTCCCAATCAGTAGATGATAGGAATTAGCGACAATAATAGTATTAAGATATTTTGGAGTACTGAGTTTATAGTTTTTCCAATTCCTTTCAGTATCATTATCACATAGTTTTGTTGCCTACTTTAGGATGTGAAATGAAAATCTAAAGAACATCGCATGTCACTTCTCTAATGGCAAAATCCAAATGCATATGAAACATGGAAAGAACCGATTTAAAATGTATTCAAACCAAGCAAGCACTTTGGACAGCAGTAAGAATGAAAAACCGTGGGTGTTTTCATGGATTCAATTTTGTGGCTTTCAGTGGGTTGTCTTCACAAAAGGTACCTAATGAATTTAAAAGAAACCGCACAAAATCTACAAATTTCAAATTCATAGAGAAATGAAAAGTGCATTTCGATGGCCTTCGAAAACCAAACCCTTCCACAGCCTACAGGATGTAATGCTTGACCCCCACTAAGAAATTTGCAGCTGCACTGGTAGATTAAAATTAGCCTTGAAGCACGAAGCGATGAATACTGTTCCCGCTGGTTTGTGGGAAGAGAGAGGGGAAAGAGCACCAGGCGATTTGTGAGCCGCTCACTCAGCTGATTTTCTGTAGCCCTTGGAATGGGCTCCGAATCCAAACTCTAAGGAAATTCCTACTCAGGTTGGAGTTTCTGTAGTTAGTACCGTTTCAAAACAGTATTTCAAACAGGAATTGAGATGTATTCTTTCAGTGAGGATATACACTGCTTTTTTGAGCAAGAAGCAATACAGTTTGCCTAGAGCAATGATGGGAAATGGGACATACAGAAACTGCTTCATTTCGGGACTGGGAGGTGCTCTGTGCGCGGGGCTTTGTGTTCCTGGGGAGGGCTGACACTGCGTCAGAGCCTCCCAGCGCTGTTACCAAGGGTCTCCTGAGGCAGCGACAGAACACACAGCACACGTGTAACGTGAGGATCTATTCCCCCATGCTTATTCTAGCCGTAACGTACCTACTGTAACACGCGCTGCGAAGCCAGCGCTGTGCTGTACTGCTGCCGGTGCTTCCATTGTCCTTCCCCTACAGCCCGAGTACGGATCCACTCGTTGCGATGGTGTGTGTTTGTTCTGGGCTGTTCACAACTTGACTGAGCTGTTACAAGAAGCGGTGGGAATGCTGACAGCTTCCCCACATGCTGGTCTGACAGTGACATAAATAATTAGCTAATTAAGCAGGCTTTTTCTAATCACTTTAGAATCACAGAATCCCCTAGACTGGAAAAGACCTGTAAGCTCATCTAGTCCAATCATTAACCTAACGCTGACAAGCCCACCACTAAACCACGTCCCTAAGCACTATATCTACACGACCCTTAAATACCTCCAGGGACGGGGACTCCACCACTGCCCTGCGTAGCGCATTCCAATGCCTGATGACCCTTTCAGTAAAGAAATTCTTCCTAATATCCAACCTAAACTTCCCTTGGCGCAACTTGAAGCCATTTCCTCTTGTTCGAAAGGATGAACCACACATCCTTGTAATGGTACTGTTAATTCTTACTAATGTGGGAATGAAAGCAGAAATGAAAAGACTTCCTGAAAGCTACAGAGCAGAAACAGTAGGAAGAGAGATGCAGAGTCCAGGAGATTCTGCTTTCCAGTGTTGTGCTGAGATCATGAATGTAATCTCTGTCTAGAAACAGGTGATGAACTGAAAGAGGAAGAATTCTTAGAAGAAAGATGGGAATAAAAAACATGGGAGGAAAGAACAGAAATGACTGAAAAGTAAGAAAGAAACCCAGGGAAGATGAGAAGACAGATGGCGTGAAGAAGGAAACAATGGAGAACACTGACCATCCAGAGAGGTAAGTGATCATCGATAATCCAGAACCATGTTTCTCTGTAATCCTCTTACTCCTTAGTGCCTTGATGATTAGGGGTCACAAATTAGGAGGTGAGAAGAAAGAATTACTGAGGAAAAAAAGAAGAATCAGGACAGTTGTTCAGGACAGTAGTTCTGTTTTATGATGGGTCCCAGGTGCGACATTGGTGCCATTGTATCTTCTGGGTTTTCCTCCATGCCCAATTTATTCCGTTGTTGTGACACTTGATAAATGGTTTCAGGGGAAAACCTGATGCTTTAATTTACCTTTGCTTTTCTGCAGCATTTTTTCTGCCTAGCATTAATCATTTTATTCAAATATTCTTCATAATAGAGGTCCTTTACCTGCTTGGACAGTCTCTGGTGCATATTCAGTATTGTTCTCTGTGCCATTTTATCAAGCTGGGATCAGTCAATGGCACAGATTAAGCCCTGTTGAAATTCCCTGCTGTAGAAACCCAGCGCAAAGCCTTAGTTTTGGGTTTGTTTGGTTTTTTTGAGAATAATCACTCCAGCAGAAAAGAGATTTTGGCTAGTAGGTCTTCTCAGGGTAGTGTCCAGGGTAGCTTCTGCTACCAACAAACTTCACAGCCTTAAGGCCTTAACTGTACACGGCCAAGGCATGGAAGGCACCATAGATCAGTGTTCGCAATGACAAATTCCTACTTGTCAGACTGCACAGTCGGTGGAGATGCATCTGTTGTTGGTGCTGCTGCGGCAAAAGATCATAACATTGTGGTTATGGCTATCGGTAATATAGCAGAAATTTGAACAAAAAAAAAAATAAAAAGGGCCATTGCCTAATATTTTCATATAGTCAAGCAGCTCATACAATAAAAATGATGATGACTATTTGGAACAGAAAACTATAAATACCAGGTGTACACTATCACTTTACAGCTGCTGATGAGAAATAAAGAGAAAAACATTACTACAACCTTAATTTCTTGAAATAGACGTCATCTCTCAGATTGCACACACCCACCCACCCACCCCCCAACTATTTTATCAGTTTTCATCTTTGAAGGGACTGGCCCAATTTTATTTCTTTTCTGCCCTTAATTGGTAAGGAAATGACAAGCTAAACTCCTGTACAGGTTGTTAAAAGTATTACTGCCTACATCAGCATAACTTATGGGGACAGCATAGTAGTAAGGAGAGTTTAAGATTAGGAAATAATTAGACATGGTGTGGTTAATAGTGTAATTTATTGAAACAAATACTGTTAATCAAAGGTAAAATTTCCAGTGATGTAGCCAGTATAGGTTGGAGGGGGAGGGGAATGACAGACACCCACCCAAATCCTGAAGCTTGTCGTTCCCAAGGCATATTCATTGTATGATGTATCAGGAATGAAAATGTAGATGCATCATGAATGACAGGCAGAACAGAGCTAAGGACCATCCCCAGTCTGCAGCAGTAATTCAGAATCTTTCATGAACACTTTTTAAATTGCTTTGTATGAAGTTTGATAAAAGAACCTGAAAATGGCGGTGGAGGATCTTGTGTAGCTCAGAAATGAAATCCAGTAACTTCAGAGTGAAATGAGTAACTGAACGTGTCTGACTATCTGGAGACCATTTCAGGAGCTAGGCCAGAGGTGTTGCACCGGTACACAAAACGAAAGCCAGCAATTGTCACCAACGGTATGTGACGATGGCGGTACAAAACAAGACCAGGGAAAAAAAAAGCTAACAGCTTTTGCCTCGGTTTTCTGTTGGGCAGTGTTTCCCATTCTGCAATCTCAGAACAGCTGAAGAACAAAGTCATTAATTTTGGCATTCTAGGATGGAATAGGATAACGCAGTTCTTCATTTGCAAGGAATTAATACATAGGTGATAAGAAAAAAAAAAACCACCCAGTATAATGGATTTTAAAGTAAAGCAATTGCTTATCTGTAAATTTGGTTCATCTGCAGAGAAGTAAACATAGCAAGAAAAAAATTGACGCTAGGTAGAGAAAAGCCTTATGCTAAATTTTGAATACATCCATTTCACCTTATGCATGTGAGTTTTTGGGGTTCCTGCTGCCCCTCCCGCTTGTTTAAACAGACACCCACCCCACGCCGGGTGTATCACAGTACAATTAAACGCGGCCCTTATTCTCGAGCGGGCAGCGGCACTGTGCAGACGAAGCACAGAGGGATCGCTGCAGAACCGCCCCGGCCGGTTCTCACCAGAAGACCCCGAAGGTGCCATCCCCGCCTCTCCGGTGGCCGTGGCTCTGCCCCGCTGTTACGCTGCGGGCCAGGAAAAGCCCCTCGGCAAGGCGGCAACTTCGCCAGGCACCCGGGAGAATCCTTGGAGCTCCCCTTCAGAGCGCCCGATTAGCTCCCTCTTAAAAAGATTCTTATTACTGTATCATCATCGTACTGATGGGCAGAAGCAGCTAGAAATAGTCTAGCAAAGACTGAACCGGAAGGTACTGTTAGAAGTTTAATGAAAAGGGGAAATCTTTTGCTGTAGACTGATTAGAAACAGTGATCTTCTTTAAAATGCTTCAGCTGATTAATTGTATTTTAGCCTGAACACTTTACTAAATCCATTTCTGAATTTAAGAGGCAAAAAAAAAAAAAAAAAAAGACGATGGAAATTATAGTAAAAGCAGCAAAGCGCATAGGCTTTTCTTGTCCACCTCGTCCTGATTTTTCTCTTCAACTTCTCATGCAGGTCTGTGAGCCCCAACTGCTGTGTCCGGCCCTGGCCCGGCAGCCACCGCCAGCCCGGGCACGCAGCAGCGCCAGCGCCTCACCCGCAGCCAGCGCTTGCTCTTCCCGGCAGCCCTCACCTGGCACTTAACCTCGTCCGACTTCCAAATTCCTCTTACGGTTTGTAGTGATTGCTTCAAGCGGCAATTTGTTTGCAAATGGAAAAGATCATTAGTTCCAGCGCATTAAATAACGCGTTAATTATTAAGCATGTGTAACATGTATGCGGTTACGCGTGTGTTAAATGAACGTGTCCGAATCAATCCTACGCCACGTTGGCTCCTGAGCCTTTCACTTGTCACCTGCGGTGCGGTACTCACCTGCCGACGCTTGTTTTTGTACACGGTACTATTTTTTAAAACAGACAAATCTAAAGCGCTCCGAGGCCTAGCGTACAAGCGAAACGAGCTTTAATCAAACCCGTAATTCTGATATGGGAATTCATTTTTAGATCATTCACCATTCACTGCTATGAAAAAGAGAGGCCAGATTCAGCTCCCGTTATCGTAAAGCGAGAACGCTGGATGAGTAGATTCAGTTATTTAAAACCTTTCCTTCCAGAAGGCAAACCTTATTCCTTTCTGTCCAATACACTGTTTTAACTGGATTTCGTAGAAATATGTACAGCCTCTTCTAATGAGCTGAAACCCCAGTCACATACTATGAAGTAGTTTCTTGCAACTGCTGTTAATGGATTAAAGTTTTTAAAACAAATTAAATCATTAGTACACCAGTTTTGTCATGTAATGTTTTAATGAATACATAAAGCACATATAAAGCAAAAGATTAGAACAAAATTATTGTTACAACCACCATAAACTATATAAAAAAAATTTTTTTCCAAGCATATTGCTTGCACAGCAGGTTTTACAAAACAGTGTATCATCACGAGCAATACCACTCCCTGGAAACTAAAGACTTGGAAATAAAAATCACAGTATTTGCTTAAATCACCTCACATACTAGTCAGACTAGCATTGATTTAACTACTTCTCAAAGTCTAGATGGTGCTGTAGTATACATTAAAGCTCGCATGAGAAATGTGAATAAAGTTCAAGTGCAAAAAAGAAAAAAAAAAAAGGCCTGGATAATCTGACAATTGTATCGGTCTGTGTCGTTATTTAAAACTGTGGTTCCTAAACTTTTTGCCTGTGCATGTTTATGGCAACCCTTTTCGTAGATCCCCGTCACAGCAGCTGCTTAACTCGGGGGTGGGTTTGGAACGGCCATTTCAGAAATGCTGATCCTAAACCCCGGTTCCGCTCAACTCGAGGAGAACCTCAGCCCAGCACTCCTCAAGCCTTGTGTCTGCCTGTGGGAAGGGGAAGGACCCTGTCCACCCCCCATATTCCTTGCACCCAAACACATATATATATATAGGGAAAGAAATACAGGAGCAAGGCTTCATACAGGCAACAGGTGAAGGATACAAGATTGCATACCGAACTGAAGCAAAACGTAAGAGAAAAATTGATTTAATCTTTCACTGTCTGGCCTTAGACTATTATTTACTGTCACTCACAATACTTTGGTCTGTTGCAAGTGTGTCACATCATACTTTAAAGTTTAGTACGTTAATCCATAATGTTAAACCAGGACAGAAGAGTTCCTATTTCACAATTCAAACTTTAGTACAGGGGAAAAAAAAAAATCATAACCAAAAGAATTACAAAAGCGTGAACAACTGCATGAAAGAAACAAAATGGCACTCAGTACGTCCTGAAGTTGAATACAGGCTACTATCTAGGAGGCGCAAGAAAGACTTGATCATTTCAACAAACCTGCTTATGCACTTTACAGATGTTTAGATAAATATTCTATAAAGATTAGAAAGGAAATAATTTATAGTTACACTGCTGTCTTGCATGCTTTTTAAAATGTCTGCACCGCAGTTTCTTTCTGTCACCATTTTACAATCTTCCTTAATACAATACAATTTAGGCTGTGCACAACAGGAGTTTTGTTTGGAATATTCTACCTGAACAAAAATTCTTAAAAGTACAAAATTCAAGCTGTTTTCAATTGAGTTTAAGTTAGTTATCGAAGATCTTGATGGGGCAGAGGGAACAATGGCAAATGCATTTGCTGCCCCTTAGAGGAGAAGGAGTATTTCTGTACATTCCAGTATTTCTATTTTTATTTACTCCCATGGAACTCCCACGCACTCTTAATTTAACTTCAGAATTCCAGGGTAAGGGAGAACCCGCTCCACGGGAGGAAGGGAAGCCAGGGAACAGTCCCCGCTTTGTTCCTACCCCACCTTTCCGTACACAATAGTGAATATTATTCATTAATGTACTTTTCAGCTATGGCCGCAAGATGAAAATGCCTCCACAAAGAATTTATAATGTGTTTTGCTTGAATGTCAGCCCTAAATCTGTACAAAGAGCGAGTGTTGTCTTTGCATTCCAGCGCTTGGCGGTGTGGGTAGCTGAGAGAGATACCCGCTCCCACTGGGGCACGGGCTGCCTGCAAAGGGAAGATTGCAAGGAAGGCAGCTGCAGAACTGCTATGAAACACTTCAAAAATGAATCAGAAACAAGTGCAAGGAAATAAAACACTGCAGCTCTAGGAACTTTTCCATTTCAAGCCTTTGAAATTCATCCCTTAAGGTGCTTTTCACGGTATCTTATTTACCAAAGGCCTGTTTACTTAGTGCAGCCTGGAAAGCGGCCAAGGGACTTTATTTCAGCTCATCCATGAACACCTTCATCCTCTATCAGTCCTCTGACGCTCTACAAAATTCAGCCAGTGACAACTATTTAGGTCTGAAGCACAAATAAGACTCTCAGCCATCTGCATTTCCTCTGTATACACATGTATGAATAAAAGTGACACCACAAGCCTTCCTCGATACAAGAAACCAAAAGGCTAAATAAATTCAAAGGCTAAATAAATAATAGTTGAAAACAACTGTATTTCTGTGGCACTTGCTCAATGTTTTCCGCACTGAAACCCTCCTATACGACAGAGCTTCCCGGGACATGTTTTCATGCATCAATATTATCACTGTGTGAAACGGAGCTAGAGATGCTTTGGCACTGGACCTCCTCATGCGACTGACTTTTGCCAAGATAATAAAACAACAACTCTGTGCTTCCAGCTGAGATCTGCAAGTCAGGACTCTGTAACATTATACGTAGTTGTTCTTTAAAAAAAAAAAAAAGTGATTACTTCTGCTAGGTAAAAAATGTTAGAATTGTCCATAATTCTGTACTGTTTTGCAGACATTTAAGTGCTTCAAAATAGCAGTTTACTGAACAGCAACAGAGATAAGACCAATGATATCCTGTCCTCTCATCCGTAATTACATTGAGATCTGTAGAGAACCATAGCAATCGTGTTCACACCAAAGGATAACATACAGAATTCTGTACAACTTGTGGCCGTTTTTTTAGTCATTGCTACTAAAAAGTGAGTTGGTTGGTTTGTTTTATTGCTAAGCAAGAAAGTACATACCTCTGTATATTCTGTATGCAGAATCTAAGTTTTTTTGGTATTGTTTCCCTGGTGTACAAAGAGCATTTAATATACTTTTTTTTTTTTTTAATCAAGTAACACAGCATATGAATAGAACAGCAAGAGTTGAGCTAGCCAAGCAGGTTCCAGAAAATAACAGTGTTAGGAACAGTCTCTGATATTTGCAGTAAGAAAAGTGGTTTTCTTCATCCTCACAGCAACTGCTTGTTGCGTGTATGAGTATTACATACCTACAGAAACAACTGCCTAATTGCTAAGTCTTTGTCGTAAGCATTACAGTCCCCAGTTTGTAAATGTGAGAAACGAAAAGACCAAAACGCACAGCTTGTTTAGTACTGGCTACCCAGCGTGAGAAGCTTCTGGTTTTAAGATTCTGGAGTATTTTTCATCCAGTGGTCTCTACGGGAAGGGCTATTCCACACTGTGCTTCCAAGCGCGGAGCTGTGAAGTACCCGGACAGCCTGCAGCTGTCGTAGGATCACAGATGAGTTTTAAGCCCCAGGGGAACGCGTATCACAGCGCAACACTACGAGACGGCCGGCTTGGGAAAGCCGCACGTGCTAACCCCATCCCGGCAAGCGTCACGCGTTAGAACTGTTGAACAGACAGCAAAGGTTGTCAAAGGCTATTGAAAAATTTGGGCTCAGCCAGCAACTATGAGCATCGGTTTCTGCAACGCACAACTTGAGCAGTGACATCAAACAATACGTTACGTTCAGCAAAACCAAAGGCTTTTACAGCCCTACAGCAGTTCCATTGAAATGCTTATGTAGTGTGTGAACACACAAACACAAGATTCCACTTATCGTGGCAAAGTGTGCAGTGAAAATATCTTAGACTTTGCCACTCAAACAATAGTGAACTAACATGCCATCTGCCTAACTTATCAGAGGAGGTGGGTCAATCCTGGAAAAGGAAAGAATTCAAGGACTATCCTTTCCCCAATACCTCGTTTTTCAGTTCACGATGAAGAAATGGTTTGTTACACAATTTCTCATATGAAATGCTTGGAATATGAATCTTCACTTCTTGCCAGAATAAAGCAGCTGGACTATTTTGTACACCTGGGATTCAGGACAGTATCTGTCCAGCCATCTCCCCAGCAATGCTATCAACTGACCTTAAAACACGCTCTTGCGCAAGCAGGCGGAGAATCCGGCTGCAGTTCTTTTTCTAACATCTATTTCCAAGTCTGTCCCTCAGTTAGTGCCAAACTATCCAGAGCTTGTCTTGCATTTAGTGCTCTCATCCAGCTCCATTTTGCAAATATTTAAGAACAACACGCAAAAGCAGACTGAAGTTTCTCTAAATGGCACAGCATACAAATGCATACAATGCACCACATACATACATAAAATGTTCATACAAATTCCTCTCGGTAATGTTTCTAGAGCCACCTGGATTTCTAATACTCCTCGTTACTACCCAGAATAGCTCCTCTTGTTCCCCAGATCTACGCTTTTTTGTTGTTGTTGTTTTCAGTTTAAAGCCAAGCGTTAAATTACACGTCTGCAAGTACCGTCTTGCTGGCTAAGTCAACTCTTGCATTATAGAAGTTACACCTTCCTTTTAGTCCCACCCTTCCTGTTTAATTGTACTTTATTTTGCTGTAGCTGCGCAGTTCTCTATTCCTCAGAGCTCACCTTGCCCGAGCCCCGCCGGGGAACGTGTCTTTCACCTCCAAAGAATCTGCCCAGCGAGTCAAGTAGACCCGAGTCTCTGTGCCTTGGAGATCCATGTCTAGCATGGTCTGTAGTGCTCGCAGATGCCATTTTTGATCCGTGCCGGAAAGAGGAGCGTTTTTGCGAAGCCATCAAATCCGAATTTTCTGAAGCTGCTGCACTGTCCTCTTGGATGGTTTGTAGCTCGTCTGACTCGGAGGGCCGATCTTTGAAGGTGTTGTCCTCTCTTCCTGGGGCATCTCGGGAAAAGAGGCGGATCAAGTGGGGGCGACCGGTCGTGTCAGCTGGGTTGGCCTCGGGCCAGGCATTCTTCGGGTCTGCTGTGCCTTTGGGGTCTGTCACCGCTGGGCTCTTCGTGGAGGTCCCATTGTTCTGGTTCACATCTGCCTCTCCTGCAAACAACAAGGATGAGATATGAATACAGGCCTGTGGAAAACAGCCCCGGAACAATGCCGCTTTCTTTCCCTCGCCTTGAGATGCTCATTTCATACAAAACCCGTAATATGTGCAGTTGTAATGAAACTATGTTCTCTACCAGCCTTTAAGAACATTAAGCTAGCTTGGAACCGAAACCAGGATGTTCTCACACAAAATTTGCAGTAGTTCTAGGTGGTTTTTCTAATTAGAAGTATTTGTAAATAGCTCAATAGGTTGTTAGAAGCACAACTGAATCTAATTTTATTCACATGGAAAGCTCACTGATGAGGAGGCTATAAGTTACAATGTCTGAATAATCAGAATTCCTGTACTTTCCCTGGAGGACTGCAACTCCAAAACAGGAAAAAAAAAAAAAAATTAAAGTGACATTGCAGGATGGTGCCCTCCTTAAGGGCACATTCCCTGTCCACAGTGTCAGAGCTTTTGTACCTGAAGGTTTTGTCCCCATTTGGAATCCCTCACTGTAACTTCAATATCGATCAAACAAGTGTAATGAGGGAAGGGTTTTTTTCCCACTATTTAAATTGTCCTCACTTCAGAAAGGCAGAGAACACTAAACTGCAATTTCTGCTTGGCCTCCCACGACAGTTTTTCCCTTCACGTACGATCCCGGCAGTTGGCGTACCATGTCCTAGCGCTGATGCTGGAGGCCTAGAGCAGAACTGTCTGATTTGTGCTTGTGAGAAGTGACAAAAAGGATTATCAGAAACTGATGAGCTTTTAGCCAAGAAAAGTGCCGAGACAGACCTCCGAGGTGTAAGTCTGCTGCCTCCTCTGCAGTTGCGTTTTGATGCAAGCAGTAAAATATCTGAAAAGAATCAGCTGCAGCACACTTAACCTTTAACTTGTAGTTAACTTGTAGCTCCTTCTACCAGTGACAAAAAGATTTATGGAGGTTTTTATAGTCTATACCATTATTCCTACTGTTCTAAAGGAAACTGCACCCACTGAGGAATATGTCTTGCCTCCAAGGAACACCAAAAGAATATTAGTAGGTGACTGCTTGAGATGCAGCCTTCAGAGCAGACACCTCCCACACGCTCTCCTTGTGCCAAAACGTGTTGTGGAGGCAACGGGGCTCAAAATTTCAGAAGTAAGTTACAGTTAGTCATATGTTACCTTTAGGGTCTTCTGATCACCTCATTAAATCCCCACTGGATTTGGTCCTTGTTGCCATGGGAGGGATAGGATCTGGCAAATACTGTTATGTTTTCAAAGTACTCCGGGCTCAAGTACTTTGCTGATTCACCAGAGCAATTTTAAACTTGACACAGTCATTTCGTATCATTTCGCCCACCCACAGGGCACTAAAGAAACCTTTTCTCAGGCTGAGAATTATTCTGAAATAATTTTATGGATAACGACACGAGAGAGCAATGCTGCCTTCTGCAAATATATACCGGTACTTGGGTTACAATTTGTTGAAATCAGCCTGCAACAGTTTTTCCATATAAAAACATAACGTGCAGTTTTAGTGTGCAACTTTTTTTTTTTTTTCTTCTTCTGTGAAAACTACCTAGAAAATGTTGGAGAACTTAAAGAAAATTATCTTTGGTTAAAATATCTAAAAGTATTTCTCAGGAATACAATCATTTAACCAATGTTAATTGTCACTGAAGACCTCATCAGTGGGAAAAGGAAAATATTTGCTGTCAACTTTGGGATTTGTTTTTTCCTGAAAAGATACTTTCAAACTTATTAGAGACTATTAAAGCCCCCAAATAATTTTCTTAATCGAACGAAAGAGAGACTAACGTGGATATATGACACATTCTAAAACTGCAAAACATTTTAAACAGCAACTCTAAGCCTAGATTCTATACCATAATACAAATCCATTCAAGGACAGAAAAAGAAAACCAAAACAAAAGAGCTATTGTATTTAATTAAATGCATTAACAAAACACCAGAGCATCTGCATACTAATATTTTTTACAACAGTTCTTCTTTGTGTCACTGAATACGGGTATTGGTAAGCAACAAAGAAGGGTATTTGTGGCACAAAAGTAGCTTCTCCCAATGCATACGCAGTGAGCTATAAGTATAAATCTTTCTGTATGCTTTATTTCAGTAATGAAAGCACACATTTACATTTTCCTCTACATTTTCTGCATGCTTAAGTCTTTTCTAATATTTAAAAATAGATAGCAGAGAGATACTGTTAATAGTTGAGCTAACTAATCAAAGTCTTCAAGTGAATTTGAGAGACAGATCACTTTAATAATGTCTTAAGGATATCCAGAACTAATAGAGCATGTAAACATAGACTTATTTGTTCATTTAGAAACAAATATTTAGACTTCTTCTATTAAAACCCATTATGAGTGCTGTGCATGTGACACTGATATTCTTTTTTTTGTTTCTCCCTGCCAGATGAAGCTCTCTTATTAAAATAGAGTACCCTTCCTGTACCATATCGCTTCTAAAAGAGAAAGCTGCCCAGGGAGGAAGAGGTCTTCAGGCATTTATTTGTTTTTAAACCCTTGTAAAATGGGTTAAAGAGTAATTACAGCAGAGTGCATTGCCAGAAGGCTATTAAAGTGTCGTCTATTTACATTTTAAGTGAATAAAGTCATTGAAAGCGTGCAAGTGAGAGCATGAGAAAACCACATCCTCGCATTAGCCCAAAAGCAACAGGAGGGAGCCAGATGCCGAGCAGGGATTTGGCACTCCAGGCGCGGCCGAGGACCACTCCCAAAGGCAACGCCATCTTTCCACTTCCCCTCGCTCCGTGCGGCTCTGGAGCCTGCTCTGCTGCTGGCACAACCTTCCCTGTGCATGTTGGTCAGCGTGAACAAAGCCATTTGTTCTCTGTATACACACTGACTCCCCAAAATGAAGGAATACAGAGGGATCAAAAATTCTGAGCAGTCCGTTAATGAAGCAAAATACAATTTCCAATGGTGTTTTCAATGGAATAATATTAAATTCAACCCCCCACTGCCTTTAATAGGAGTTAGGACACATGTAAGTATTTTCAAAACCACTGTGCCTTAATGCTTAATTTGACATTAAGAGTTTATCCCATTTCTTGGGATAAACTTTTATGTAAGCCTCTAATTAGCTGGGGCCTCTCAGTCTTGTGGTTCAAACAACAGCTACTGTCAAGACCATGGAAATCTGCTTTATAGAAAGTACAATCTCTGATGGAGAGTCCTTGGACATAAATATCCTTCTCATGGGTCGCTTAGTAGAGCCGCTCTATGATAATAATCCCTCCTTGTGTATACAGAAGTCTGTAGTCTTCTTCCCTACAGAAGACAACCTAGAAAGAGGTTGTTAAACTAAAGAGTTTTAATGTATTAAGTTTAAAAAAAAAAAAGAGAAAGGATTACAAGTTTTTCATCTCCTCCCACCCCTTTCCAGTCTTGCTTTCTTGCAGATACTTGTAATTCCTCTCACATTCTTATTGCTGCTCCCCCTACAAATGCTGTAAAATAAATGAGAAAAATGAAGCTGATAAAAGCTGAAGCATATGCCCCTACTTTGGCTTCTCAAGAGAGGCTTAGCGCAACAGTCACAGCATATTGCAAATATTGATTGTAATAATACATGACAGCAGCTTAAATATTTGTACAAATTCTTAGGAATTAAGTATTATTTACTCGTTACAAACACCAGAAAGTACGTTAATCAGATTTATAACACCGAATATTTAATATGTTTTATAGTAGCTACAGATTGCTGTGACTGATTACTAATTGCCTGTTTCTTGGCCTTCATTTCTCAGTGTATGAATATGAAAATTATTTGACTTAACTTTAGGGACCTTTTGAATCAACCTTTTCATTTTAGCCTAAGCGATGTATATTTATAAAGCAGTGCTCTTCAGTATATGAAATATAACACGCATTTGTCCTTTTCTACTTTTTTGCTCCTATCTCTTCTGTAAGACAACAACTGGCTAGTTAAATATAATGCAGTACAGTTCTCAGTTCCGAGTCGACTGTATTTTATTATGTTTACTGAAGTGCTGATAATAAATACTAAATAAAACATCTGGAATTTTGCACTGACTTACCTGTTTTTAGTCACTTGAACAAGAAAAGGTTGCACCTAAAAACCACTCAGCTTTGTAACACTTAAGAATTCAAGATCTTCAGTAAGCTGTGGTAGCAAGGCATGTGTGCAATGTATTAGTAATAGTTTGCCTTGCATTATTTAAGAGGCTGAAAACCGCTATTCTGGAACACGTGACTTTTAGTAACATTCGTGGTAATATCAGAACATTTGAAAGAATGAAAAGGACAGAAAAAGCATGTCCATTGTCACTCAGCTACATATAAGCTGCAGTTGAGGATCTCTGGGTTCCAACTCTGCGTCAAGATGACTGTTTCCCAACATTTTGCCTTTGCTTTTCATGCAGTTAAGTTCTCTAGAGAAAGGACCTTCAGGAATTGTTTCGCAGGAAGCATAGCACAAGGCACCGCTGGGAGCCCTAATTCAACTCTGGCTTTGGATGGTGTCATGAAGTCACACATTTCCATTTTTCCTGCACTATCGCACACCTCTCTAACTCTACCGTTCTTGAGTAGACAGGACAATGGAGCTTTGGGTACACGTGCAAATGAGGAGTCTGAACATGCAGCAGTAATTACACACTGTGATCTACTACAAAAGCCCGGATCAAATAAAAATCAGGCCGATTTAACACTTAATTTCCTTGGAAAAATGATCCAGCCATTTGGCGCTCAGCTGTATCAAGTTATCAAAGGCAAGTGCAGCAAAAACTGTTCACCCTGCAGCCCGCTGTAGGTCATCTGCCAGAAACAGCAAGGCCAGTCCCGGCTTCCAGCCAGAGCTCTGCCGCTGGAGATGGCACCGAGGAGCGCTGCACGGCTCAGCATGCAGTGGGAGCGCCCGGTGATCAGACTAAAACGAGAAAAGGAGGCAAGAGAAGGGGTGCAAACTGGTAAACTGGTGCGGAGAAAGGTTCAGGAAACAAGGCTATGGATCTCCTGGTCATTTGCTGAGTCGCTTCAGAAAATACAGGAGCAATCCCATGAAAATGCCCGAGGTGGTTCCACTCTCTCCCTTGGGCACCAGTGAGAGGTAGAACCCAGCTCCTGGTTTGGACTTTTACTGCAGCACAGCTCACAGCACAACGGAGTGTCTACAGCCATTAGGCTTCACTTCACCTACCTACTTGGGCAGAGGGAGGAAAGAATTCTGTCTGCGTTGTTAAATCTGAACTGCAAAGCTTGATTTATCCTCATTATGCTAAGACACTGCAGGCAAAAAAAATGGCTCTCAGCCTAACTTCACTAATATGGTTAGAAGGCAATATGCCACCAGACATTTCACTTCACAGATCTAATTACTGGGTTTGTCTGATGCTTGTCAAACTGTTGGAAACCAATTTTTAACAAATATTTCTGTTTGGAATAGACGGCACGCAGCATAATCGTGAAACAAACAGTTGGTCATAGCTCTGAACACAACTAGACTTGATCTGCTGGTGCATTGAGCCTTTACACAAACAGTTCTCCCGTTTGCTAGCAAAATGAATGCAGAGGGAAATGCCAATGTGTCTCATAATACAGATTCACATGAGTTTTAACACTCCTACTGCAGTTAGCCAACACTGCTTCCATCACAGCTTGCTCTCCCTGCCTCCCTCCTTGCCAAAGCTTATCATTTTTACAGAAAAAAAAATCCACCCAAAGGCAGATTTTCTTTATAGCTTCAGAAGACGAGCATTTTTCTACACAAGAAACTCAGCTTTTCCTATGGGCTAATCAAGCTGTAGGCCAAAGCTCCACAAAAATGAGAAGCCATCTGCTGAGCATAACATGCACTCCTTTGACTTTCCTCCCTTGCTGCATACATTAGACATTACAGAGCATACGAGGCTCTTGCCAGAAAAGAACGGAAGGTTGGGAGTCTGTTTCTGTCCTGGTTTAAGGTAAAACAGGACCAATTTTGTCCAGTAACTTCACTTTTTAGCGAGGCCTCTTCTAACCACTGAAGTTAACAGCATATTCTGTAGACACTGTTTGCTCTCAGTGATAAGAGCTATGTTTATAGCTGATGCCCAGGCATGGTATAAGCAAGAGCCTCTCTGCATACTTATTGCTATAACACCCAAGGCCAACCAGCTGTGATACGTGCCCCGTTGGAGGGTCAGAAGCGGAAAAGCGTAGAGGGCTCCCACCTGCGGGGAGGAGCGGACAGGACAGGGGACCCAAAACTGACCAACAGGGTATGCCATCCCATCTGCCTCATGCCCAGTATAAAAGCTGACGGATCAAAGGGTCAGCTCTCTCTTTCTTCAGTGGTTGACATCTGAGGAGGACTCTGTCTGTTCATCTATCTTTGATCCCAATCCTGAATCTAGATCTGGACTCCCGTCCATCACTGAGTCCAGCCTGGGACGTCCCCAGTGCCAGTCAGTGATGTGACTGTCATCCAGGGAGCTTGATACGGTTTTGTACATATTTCATTATTTCCTTTTTTAATGAAATATTAATAATAAAATAAAGTAGTTTAGTTCCTTCTAAACTTATAAGTCTCTCTCTCTCCTTCTTATCTTTGGAGAGATAGGGGAGAACATCCGTCGTTCCACCTGAGTGGCCAATCCAGCCCAAACCACGACAGTTTCCATTCCATCGATGAGCTGAGTGCACTTCTACTCTGACCTGCTGAAGCAGTGAATAAGGGGTTTGTTGTGGCACTATTTTCTTTACAACAAACCTTAGTACTCAAAATACAGTAAAAAGTGGAAAACCCCACCCGGTCCAGTATAGACTCATAAATACCTGTTACTACAGAGTTGTATTTACTTCTGTCGAACTAAGTTGAATAAAAGACCAAGTTTAGTTCTGTACTACATCTTGGGTCAATAAGGATCCCTGGCTAAGCCTGCTGAAAAGGATCGCACTGCTGTTGGTAAAGGCACAACCCATTTTTAGAGCCGACATTTAGACTGCCATTGCTGTGGCCAGATGATGGAACTTCCACTTAAAGTTTTAGAAGGAGAGCCTGACAAATGCTGCTTTCCCTGAATCCTCGATGCCTTGTGGAATACCAGTTCTTAGCTGTTCTCTGCAGGCAGCGTCACAGCCCCTGAGAGCTACTGCCGGATTGAAAACCAATAGGTCAAATAGGATCTCTTCCTTCTAGACCTTTGCTAATACCTAAGTCTTGGCACGGTTGCTTTCAGACTCATGGAAGATCTCATCTCTCCAAGCCCTCCCTGGCCCCCTCCCGCTGAAGAACAGCCCTCAGGGAAGCAGAGCTCAGCCTTGCAGCACAGCTTGCGTGAGAACACAAAAAGGTTCTGATGGAGAGAAGGGAGGCGCCAGTTCGCATCCTATTATGGAAATACCTGTCTTTGCAGGTTTAGCAGGGGAAAGGAGCGACAGTATGTCTATATCATTTATGCCCATATTTTGAAGGAAATAATAAATACTGCATTCACTCAGGTAGAATAGGGGTATGTACTTTTTAGCATAACATTATGCTGTAGGAAAAAAATGAAAATTGCATAGGAGAATGACAATTCTTTTCAGATACTAATTACTACAGTATGAAAAAAGTAAGTGCAATTCCTCTCACTTCATTTCTGGTACTAACCTAAAAGTTATTCCAGATCTGCTGAAAAGAACCAAACATTTGCCATACATTGGCATCAATTCACAAGTAGCTGTTTCACTAGGTAAGAGACCCAGTAAAATCTCTCTTGAAATGACTAGCAACCTTCCTTCCAAGGGGCCAGGCAATGAAAAACTTGCTGGCTGCCAAAGGTGTCCGTAACACCAGTGTTGTTCTTTTGACACTGGGATAAACAAACCTTCCAAGCTGACTTGACAGTTTCTTCTCAGTTCCCTCAGCACACAAGAAAGTAGGTCTTGTTGTCATCCTGAGATGTAGCTGAGGGAAATCCTGAAAACGGTACATGAAAGATAATTCTCAGAGCTCAGGAAATAGAGCCGGAAAAATCTACCCGTGAAGTAGTTTATCCTGAAGATTGCCAATACAAGAGAGGTGATCTGCCAGAAATGTCCTCTACTACATACAGTCGCTGTTGATCTGCTTAAGGATAATCAAAATCATCAACCCCCTGCTTGGGGGACAAGAAAGGACTTTTAGATTTTAAGCACTAGGGCTAGTGCATGCATTGTTTGTACAAGCAGTACCAGTTTGCATGGGTCCTGCAGAATCTGGTTAAAATACACTTCTTTCAATACGGCAGCAACTGTCATATTTATATTGAGGCAAACTATAAAATTATATACAACATGACCAGTAAATTATGTCCTTTAACAGCAAATATTACAAGTCTTATCTGCTTTCCTAAGGGACCCAATGCTTAAACACTAGATGATGAACACAATATAAAAGTCAATAGACATTTATTTAATCCATAAAAGTAGTGCTGGATTATGGAGTGATAAACCATAAGTAGTATTAATTTTACAAGTTTATTAGGGTAATCAACAGCTTGATTTTTTTTTTCTTTCCCCTAAATTCTGCTAGACTTCATTAGCGCCGACAAAGCGTTTAATATGTAACCTAGCCCAAAGTCTGGATATTAGTGGGCAGCATGTCTGGTTACTGTGGGTTGAAATGCGTTAATGTCCCGTTACCCACAGTGAGGGGCTGCTCTCTGGGCGCCAGGTTTTACACTTAATGGAGGAAAACCAGCATCATACCTTCCCCAAACTCATACATCCTATATTATTTATGCCTTTAAGCATCCTCTTTCCTCTCTTACTGAAGAAACTTAGCCCTTCACACAGATGCTCAATTAAAGTAGCAAAATGAGTAGTGGCAGCAGCTGAAATAGCCATGTTCATCCTGGCCATGTTAAAGGAAAGAGATGAAAACAAGCCAGTCAGCAATGCATTTCAAACCATAGGAACTGTAGCAGTAATTGCATACCAACTCTATGGGTTCCCCCATTACAGATGATGCTGAAGCTTAAAACCAGAGGTACAACAGACCTCTTTTTCTTAAACCTACTCTAAAAGTCACACCAGATTCAACATGCAAGAACTTCGCCGGGGGGCCTAAGTCACACACTGACTGTCACTGCACTGGGCTTAATTTCCTCCTCTTCCCCTGTTCTAATGGGGTTTTATAGTACAGGCTGTATATGTAGTTCTGCAATTCAGTGATGCATCTGTGTAAGGAATTACCAGTTACTCTTAACTTTTGAGGTCTTGCAGAAAAGTTTTCTACTGAGCCATCTGCTGCCTTTACCTTACACGTAGCCGGTCACTGCATTTAAGAAAGCCACCTATTTGGAAATACATGGCACAAACTACAGCAACAAGAAAACAGCTCTGGATTTTGTTATTTGCCTCATGGGTGCATTAAGCTCTTGTATGCTTACAAGCATATTTAAGTAAAGAAATACGCAAGTAAAAAGAGGCATTCAAAAAAGTTAAAAATATCCCCTGTAGTAAAACAATTTTTTTATCTTAAGATTGTGATTAAATCCAATCCACTTGGCTGCACAAATTGCCTTGCACTATGTTTTCACAGAGTTGGTCACTTGGTCATCTCTGCCACTGATTTACAATGAAGAGCTGAAATGAAGCCCACACGGTGGCCTACCATTGCGGAGGAATGCAGCAGTGTAGGCCTGGCTCACAGCCTCTCTCCCTTGTTTTCCCAAACTTCTGGCATTGCCTCCGTTTGCTGAGGGTTACAAAGAAGAGTACAGAAAACAAAAAAGCCTGTGGTTGAAACCAGTGGGACTTGCTATGGCAGAAATTTGGAATCTATGAGAAGCATGTGGCAATTCTCCACACAGCCCGCAGAGAGCTTTTTTTAAAAACTTAACCAAAGAATTTTATCCACCCACCAGTTTCAAAGAAAAACGTTCTTTTGTGTTACTAGAACATATAGGTTTGTTTTAATCTTGAGTATCTCACAAAGGATCCTCCCACAGGAAAGTGAGCTGGGGCATCATTTGTAACGAACAATTTCATGTACTTAGAGGAAAAATTAAATCACCTCTTTGATCCCTCAGCATTTGTCGTCTTTAAAATTTGTACAACTGACTAGTATTAAATAAAGTTTGCTTGATTATTCATCTTTTCTGCTACAGTCACACTGAGCCGGAATAATTGTCAGGTTGCAAAACCTGTACGTATCCCACCCCCACCCCAAAGTTACAGCACAACGAAATGACCAGCATCTACTTCAGATTATGCAACAACTTCAACTATCTTTTGTTTTTTCCGCATCAGTTATGTTTTTCTGAAAAACAACCTATTCCCAGCAGCGCAACTGAATACGCAATACTACAGTTAGATTTCTTTCAAGACACCATAAAGAAACAGGGCCTTAAAATCAGAAGAAAAGGAATGTTGGTGAAATGAGCGAGGTGGACAGTGACTGAACCGGCTGGTTCAAAGGAAGTTGCTCAGAGCATGATAAGCAGCACAAAAAAACCCAGCTGTAGAATATTTTCTGTTAAAACCCATCATGCTGCCTCTCCAAAAGAGGGCTTGATTACATTGCTGGTTTTTTTTGACTAGGGGTTAAGTGTCTGCGTGGTAGACTATTATTTAGGAAGTATAAACTGCAGAATAAAATACAGTTATAATAAGTTAACCAAATATGCTAACTTTAAGAAACATGCTTTGATTGTGACCACAGGGAAACTACTTACAGCATAAGGCTACAAACCCTTATTTATCTGAGCTGCATTGTAGCTTACAGAATAACACTGTTCATGCGTGTTAAGTTTTCCCAAGACCAACTGCCTAAACCTAACCCCAACAAAAACACTTCATCGTAGTGAATATAGCCTAAAGCACTGTAAATGAGTTCTTCATATGTTAAAAAAAAAGATAATATAAATTCTTGTAGCGCCCCCCAAAATAAGGCACTGATTTGCTGTTTTGGAGACATAACTTCAAAGTTTGATTTCCAAGATAGCTTTCTATAGAGCAGGTGCAGGGAAAAAGCAAGTTACAGGAATCGGGGAGTCCTAGAGAGAAAGCGCACAATGCAAGCTGGGTATTCGGTAGCTGTGAATTACCTGCAAGATGCTGTAATCAATATACTTGAAATTTTCATGCATCCTTCAGGTGCGCATTGCTGTATCTTTGGATTTCTCTATTTTTCCCTGTTAATGTATTCTGAACTGAAGCTTTAAATAGCCCACTTGATCTCAGGGAGTCGTCATCATTACAGAATTCGCAGTGAGGGGAGTTACTTTGGTAGCTTCTAGAAGAAAACAAGAATTTTTTTTCCAGAAAATTCCAAGATACACTACAGTCCTATAAATGACACATTCAGAGTTTGAAGTACAGATTTGTTAACATTTCTAAAAATACCTGAAATACGCAGGCACAAATAAGACTGTAGACCATCTTCCATTGTGTTGCACTCTTGCACATGTAAAACAAAATCGAAGATCTGGCTCAACAGAAGTTGATGAAAAATACTCAGGAAAAATCCAAAAAGGGGCTGTAGGGATGTTCAAGGCTGTCTAAACTGCAGTTCTCTACAGTCAGGAGTCCACAACTGTCAGACACTCTATCAGTCTGACATTCTCTTCATTTTGGAATTAATTTTCACCTTACATCTGTGGTGAAAGGTCAGAGGAGCAAAAGAGAGCAGGAGTTTCTTCCAGTTGCACAGTTTGCTCAGAGAGCTTGTCTCATCTCAGAAACCGATGGATTACTCCAGAAAGACGTAAGCACCTGCGTTGCCCTGTGGGAGTCAGAAGCCCAGGTGACCCACACCTCCCACTCACTGCCCACAAAGCCAACAGCGAGAGCAGCTCCCCGCCCCGTGAGGATGCGGAGGCCCATGCTGTGACCCACATCTCCAGCTGTGTCCAGGAGGTAGAAGATGTGAGTACCTCTGGGTCCTGGGCCAATGCAAAGACCATGTTGTGACTCACACCTCCACTTCAACATTAGCAGTGGAAGAAGCTCTCAGCTCTGTGGGGACAAGAGCCACACCACCAGCTGCATCCATGAGGTGGAAGACATGAGCACCTGTGTGCCCCTTGGTGAAGCAGAGGACCAACTCATGAGCTTTACCTCCAGTTCAAGATGCTGGCAATGAGAGAAGATCCCTGTCTCTTAGGGACACTGTGTGTAGCAGTCATCTGCAGCTCCAGCTCTGCCTTTGGTATGGGCAGTGAGAAAGTAATTCTGCCTACACGATCAGCAGCTAACTGCTAATTTTTAAAACCCAGTAAACGCTTCGCACATCAGGGACGTTCAGCATTTCAGATTTTACTTTTTGTCTGCCTGACAATGCTTACTCTAAACAGATTTTTAAGTGTATTCATATGATAATACGGGATTCTAGAAGGTGAGAGTCAAAATGACCACTCCAGCCTCTGCAGATAAACCCAAAAGCCCAGTTACTCAGAGGACAAATTCCACATGCCATATCCAAAGCCACGTACAGAAACCACCCACACCTGAGCACATTTATGACAAGGATGCTGCTGGAGCACAGACTCCCGAGGCTGCGTTTGGCCGGTCTCGTGGTTTAAAGTCCCTCTGCAGGCCCTGGCACAAGGAACACAGCACCCAAGGACGATGCATCCTGCTGACTACTGTGAAGGGAGGGAACAGGATTTTTGCCCCCATGCTCTGTCCTGCTTGTCAAAACAGCTTGGTCTGGAAGCTGCATAATAGAGTACATCAGCACAGACTTAGGAGCAGAGCCATCTGATTGCTGTGGCAGAATGAGAAAAGGGTATAAAAATATCGTAATACATGCAAGAAACAGTGGGTAGTTTGTTAAACTATCAGCAAAAATTTCAAGGCTTTTTTATTTTTATAATCTATACAATTAAAAACCCAAGAGTTTTAGAGGTAGTTTGGATCATACAGCAATGACAAACTATTCAGAGCCTTCTCAGTGAAGTGACTTCCTCAGCGAAGAAATTTTATACGCGAAGAAACATTTTTCAGAAGGAAACGCTAATAAATGCCTTGACAATTGATGTAAGATTTTTTTAAAATGTCTGCCTGCCTGGCAAAGAAAGACACTTTAGAAGGGAACCTTAACTCCAGAACTTATCATAGGGTTTACAGGAGGCAGTATCTTCTTCACAATAGCCTCAAGTGCAGTCCTAAAACCAGAATAAAGAATACTTGAAACCATGCTGGAAAGTCCAGCAAATACAACAATGAATACAAAGGACTAAAGCAGTCTGCACGGAGTCTGCCCTGACCCAGTGGCACAGGGTCTTACAGCAAGAAAAAATATAAAATATTGGCAGAGAGATGAGAAAATGATATTTGGAAGAAAGACACCAGAAAGAACGAGGTAAGTGTTTCTTTTGATGATGAAGAGGTTAACCAGAAATGTGAACTCAGACATTTAGAGGTGGATACAAATCACCTCATCTCTCTAGCCCGCAAGCAATGGCCAACATTTAGCAGGGAATAAAGAAACATGTTACAAGAAGTCACGTGGAAAGACGGTACACTCTATGGTGAGCCACAAAATTCCCAGCCTTAAATGGCTGGACGTAATTCTTCCAACCCTGAAGGAAAGGACAGTATTTGCACTTCCAATTTGTCACACCATCCTTCTGCTCTCCCATGTCAACCAAGCACCCTCTCTCTCTGCCCACCCCAACCAGTTGCCAGTCCTTCCTCCCGCCTCCTTTTCACTAGGCTCCTGGACCAACGCTGCTGTCCGAACCACTCTGCCACGCCACCTACCCCACTCCCACAAGCTCCACCTCCACAGACAGTCCCTCTCCATACTGCTGCAGGCTTTAGCAGGCTGCTTCTGGACCAAATTCCAGATTATCTCTGCAAAGCAACTCACCTCTGAAATCTCTCCTGATCATAAAGTCTGCCTGCCCAATACCAGTCAGAGCTGTCAGAAGCTCGTACAAGCAGACAACACATACTCACTTCTAAGTCAATGAGAAGAGTCACAAGAATAAAGCACTACCTCTCCTAATTTACACTGTCAAATGCTTAACACCCGTGTACATTTTACGATACTGCGAGTTAACACAAAATGTCTAAATTCAAAGGGTTCCCACTTGGAAAATAAACACTGCATGGGTTCTTGCACTTTCTCAAATCCTTCTGGTGCTCTGGATTACTGACATTTGTCTACATTAAATAAGAGCCTTCAATGTCATTTGACAATACATTCCGCAAATGCCTTTCCAGCAGTACTGCATCAACCCTCTACAGCTCTGCTAATGGAGCACTGCTGGATCAGTGTCTGCCCACAGTTCTCTTACCCTGCCTTGAGCGTTGCTTGGTTGGTGCCACAGATTGATCCAGTTTCAGCAGTTTGTCCTTTCTCCTCTGAGAGAAGAAATACTTCATACCCCATCCTTCCCAGGGGAACTGAAATGGCTGTGCTAACACAAAGATCATACAGTGATGCCTCCTCCACATCCTGCCTACGAATAGGCTTCTCCTCATTTCATTTTACAAGCTCATCTATACAGGTAGTGCACGAAAGGAAAACAAATATTTCTGTATCAGCTGAAGGAGGAGGCAAAATTACAAGATTTCCCAAGTAGCCTGGGCCATTGGTACCATCTGCACAGCATGAAATCTCACATTTCTAAAAGATGTACTTACATGGTGTTTGCTAGGCTGAGAGCAAACGTGCTCTGCCCACGCACCGATTCAAAGTCATCTCGTTTGCCATGCACCTGAGGCCAACTGAAAGTTGTAGAGCCTCTCTAAAGCACGAGGCATAAGCAGTTCAATCGAAAGAGATCCTGACAACTAGCATGGCGCTGAAGCGGCTTCCCTTTGGCAGCAAAATACAAAGTAGTCAAGCTCCACGTCTCACAACATGCCTAAACTGGACTAAAGTGTGGTGCATTGTTGCAGGTTCTTTCAACAGATTAATTGCCAGCACACAGCATGGACAATCACTAACTCCTCAATGTTCTTCTGCGAGAAGATCAAAGGAAAAAGAGATTAACTTAGCACAAAGGTGGTCATCTTTCACATCTTTAAGTGCAGCTCAGCTACTGCTATAAATGATTTGTAAATCTAGTGCATAACTGAATTTTACACTGTGAAGTCTATCAAATAAGAACAACATACTTCTATAACATACTATTTATATGCAAATTTTATATATTTTTTATATACTAATTGAAAGCGGAAAAATTAAAATTCCCTCCCCCTCTCACATTCACATGCTCATTTCTGCTTATTTCAAGGTTTGGATGGTAGATACTTTCAAAAGAAGTCTTCCATTCTCAACTCTGCTTGCAGAAATGGTACCTACTTTTCACCTTACCATGGTACTTTATCCTGATATCAAACCTCCTTCCATACATACAGGGACAAGTTTCAATCTCTTCTCCCTTGTGCCAGTATACTCCAGACAACACGGTTGAACATAAAAGCCACAGGCTATCGTAGACCAATATTTCTACTAAGCATTCAGTGATCTTCCATATAACAGTTGATTTAATTTATCTCACTTCTTTTGCCTTATCTGATTATAGTTTTGCCTAAAACATGTAAAATAAAATCCTCAAAATAGTCTATGTTTCCCTTTGCTGAATTCCCAGGTATGAACGCACACGAGGAAAATTTCCTTTAACAAATTCAATTGAATTGATGATTTTGTCATGCAAACTGACAATTGCTGTCAATCCATAATATTTTTTTTTTTAAGATAAAAACTAATTTGAAAATTCATATGAATGCTTTGCTCCCTCTCTGCAAAATTAAACCTCTCCAACCTCCAGCAAGGGCTAAAAGTTTCCAACTGTCAATTTTTCAGGTTGTTTCAGTGTTTGACTATTTGAAAGAAACATTTCTTAGAGTCTTACTCCTATCTTTCCCCACCCCAGAATGCACGTTACAGCAATGAATGTGCAGACACCAGTTTATATATACACATTACAACAGATTGAGCTTAGCATAGAGAAAAGCATTTATTGTGCTTACCACCATATTGACCGTGGTAAGTGGCAATGATGGTAGCGTCAATTAGCATCCCCACCAATGCAGCCAGAAAAGGTCTGCCAAATGAAAACAAAATTCCTGGTGGAATCACTAAAGCACATTCATAGGGAAACAGTCTGTTTAAATCAATGCTAATTTAGAAGAAATAAATCCAATCTCAGGAAAATCTGAATCCTGTAGTAGACTTAGGATTCTTAGTTGGCAAAAGCACAAGATAATGGGTCCTAGCAACATGTCCAGGAAGCACAGCAAACTCTGTGGCACTGCAGGAATATTCTCTATAAAAAACTACCAAAATTTATGCAATTCCTCTCTTTAATTAAAGACACATATATATAGTATTTTGGTTGGATTTTACCTGAGATACAGTATGCTTTTAGTCAGAAAAACATTCAGGAAATTACTAGGAAATCCCAAAGCTATTAAAGTACATCTAGACATACAACAAAAGTCCATTTCTGCCTCTGAGCTAACCATCTGTCAGAACAGCCTTTTAGATTTCTGCTGTAATATTTTAGTATCTAACCTCAGCTATTCTAGGTCTTTAGAAACTCCATCCCACTCTCCATCATTACAAACCACTTTATACACTTCTAAATATATTAATAAGCCTGTTCTCATCTAGACTAGGCCACATTAGACATATTTTCTATACAGTAACTAATCATTGATATTAGATTATAAATAATAAGGGTTTTTTTAAAGTAAAAAAAAACACCCACCACTTCCCCCCTCCCGCTGAACACTTGTGAGCTGTACCATAGTTCTAAATGTGACTCAATGCTATACGAAGAACAATGGTGACAAACTGTATAAAACCGCGGCAGTGATCGATGGTACTTTACACAATATCTGCTTTTCAGTAGCAGCATTCTAAGAGTGAAAAACTGCTTGCACAGTACCAAGCCTTGTACCAGTTCGTGGGAGTTACTGTTATTAAGAAAAGAAGAAAGAAAAAAAAAAAGAAAAAAGAATTCACAAACTTTATTTTGCTATTTGAGTGTGTATAAAGTCACTTTTTATGTGATGAAGAAAACACACTCAGCAAAAAGAACTATTAGTTCTGAAGACTAAAATGATAGTACGATCGAGCTACACATGAAGTGAAATATTTTAACAGGCAAGAAATGCTATAAACACATTTTTCCAAGTGTAATTTGGGTAAGTTCCACTCAATCTACCCAGCAAGTATGAAAATGAGTAGAACTTCTAGAATAATTTATGAAAAGCCTGAGAGCGATTCCATAGGTCACACCAGAAGGAATATCACAGGGCAGCACTGGTACACAAAAGACGCACATGCCACACATTCCTGGTTACCCTAAGTGAAGATGCAAGCCGAGGAAGCCAGGCGACACCGTGCCTGCCTTTTGCAGGTGGAGATTGCTCCTCTCACACCCCAGGCCAGCAGAAGTCATGTCGCAGCACTCAGCACCATGCTCATCCCAGCCAACAAACCTGGCTGACGCCTGGAGTGGGTTTGGTGCTGCACTAACCTGGGATTCGCAGCCTCCGGCTGGCAGTTCCTCAGCCGCAGCAGACCTATGCCCGCCTGCAAAGAGCTGAACAATTAATAGTTCTGAGCGATGCTCCATTTGTGCTCACAAGACAAGAAACGTGTGTGTGTGTGCCCGTGTGTGCAGGGGCACCATGTGCAAGGCGCCACGCATTTCTGAAATAAACAGAGACAACAACTCTGCCTTGATTTTCTCAGCAGGAAGTTTTCGTTTTTCTGCCTCCTAGGAAGCTGTGCAGGCAACTCATGAAAGGTAAAGAGTGCTCTGTAGACAGAAAATAGCTGTGTTAGTCTTATCTCTGAAAATAAAAAAAAGGTCATTCCTGTAGCCACAAATTGGGACTGTTTGGCAAAATAAGAAGTCTTTCCTATTCACAGTCTGTGCTATTCTAGAAAGTTATTTAGCATCCTTTGGAAATATGTAAATAATGCAATTTATTTATAAAGCCCTTGCAATTTTGTTCAGTTCACAATTTAGGATGGAGTCCGTCATAGTGAATCATGGGCTTTGGTTATGCTGAGAAACCAGGGTAGCCAGTGCAGCCTGCCAAGGGGGTGCCACAGACTGTAGAAGCCCAATGTGCTGCAGGAGGTAGCGGGAAAATTGCCCATGTACCCCCAAATTTGTGTTCACGGGTTAACGAGTCTCAGATTTTTCCCCACTGAAAGCCTGAATTACTGGAATCAAGCGAGAATGGTATAGTAAGAGGCAATTAAAAAAAAAAAAAAAAAGGAAAAAGGAAAACGGCTAACTCCATCTTCAGTAACTGTGAGGAATGGCTTGAAAAACCGTGGCTCGAGGTTGCCAGAGCCCCGAGTGCACCAGCAGGCTCTGCAGCCTCTTCCCCCCGCCACGGCCAGGAGTCCACCTGCCTGTGTTCAAGATCAGCTCTGCTACTGGGCGCCTGTAACCGGGCTCGGACTGCCTGGAAACAGCTCCGTTGTGAGAAAGAGCTGCAAGAAGCCTCCCAAGTGTCTGGCCTGCAGTCGCAGTTCAGCTCCGGCCCGCGTGACATTGCCCCTCATGTCTTGCCGAGGTGGGACCTGCCCCATCACTGCCAACTTGCCTGGTGGTCACCAGGCGGCACCTGACCCCAATGGCTGTCGCCAGCCCTACTCTGCTCTGCTTGTTTGGGTACCTGAGGCGCTTGCCCTGCCTGCCTTGCTGTCACCCTGGGTCCCAGCTCACCTCCACGTTGGACAAGCCACTCCTGCTGCTTCCTCCCAGCCTGAAAGCATCAAAATGCAAAAAGCAAATGCATTTATTTTTGAGTCCTTGTTTATTACCTTCAAAAGGTAGTATCAATCTGATGAGCGTAAGAAAGACAGAGGGTTCCACCTCGCTTCCATCTGCAGTTTCAATTTACAGAATTGCCTCCAGTATACACTGAATTATCCTAACTACCTAAATAAAATGAGACACTTGGAGGGGTTGAACGTCAAGGATAACCCTTCCACAGCAGCAGAAAAGCCCACTGGGGATAGTGTTGCCTGAGAAATGAAAGTGAAATGAAAGCAATCACATACTGATTAAAAAGCCAAGATACATTTTCTAAAAAAAAAAAAAAAAAAAAAAAAAAGAAAATAAGTAGTTCATAATTATGACAAAAACTTGAACTTGCAAAAGCTTCCAGCTCTGATGGCTTGCCTTTCAGAAAGTGTCACAAAAAGGCATTTACTGAAACAAATCCCCTCCTCCCTACCCACACCTCCTCCTGACAATTCTCTCTGTGACATTAAATAAGACAGGTCTATCAAGCAACAAAGAAACTAGGAAAGACCTAATATTTGGAATAGAAGAACATCCACCCCATTTCTGAATCCCCAATTTTCTATTCTGAAAAGGACAATATTTTCCATATACCTGAAAGGAAAAAATTAGGGCCCATATTCTTTGCAGGTGGCTGACAAACTTGGTTGAAATCAGCAATTGTCAAATTATCTACACTTCTACTGATGGTACAAGCAGTACGTTGCACTCCATATAGTAAATGAGAAAAAGATACAGGATAACTTGATTTGGAGCTGCACCATCCCATTATCCGGGCATTTATTCTTTTTCATTCAAATCTAATTTATGATTTGCTGCAGTTTGACTAGATGATTGCAAGTTGAAGTCATGCCAGTGACATCTTTTTTCATTGCCAGATCTGCCACATGTAATAAAACGCTCCAAGCTTCCTGAATACAGTAAAAGTAAACAGAAAGAGAAGTTCACATTTCATAGAATGGTTTAGGTTGGAAGGGACCTGTAAAGGGCTCCTAGTCCAACCTCCCCTGCAACGAGCAGGGACATCTTCAACTAGATCAGGTTGCTCAAAGCCCCGTCCAATCTGACCTCGAATGTTTCCAGGGATGGGGCATCTACCGCCTCTCTGGGCAACCTGGTACAGTGTTTCACCACCCTCACGGTAAAAAATTTCTTCCTTCTATCTAGTCTAAATCTTCCCTCTTTTAGTTTAAAGCCATTACCCCTTGTCCTACCACAACAGGTCCTGCTAAAAAGTTTGTCCCCATCTTTTCTGCAGGACCCCTTTAAGTACTGAAAGGCCACAATAAGGTCGCCCCAGAGCCTTCTCTTCTCCAGGCTGTGCACATTTAACTAGTGCACACTTTGTGCGGTGCTTAGAAGTTGTATGGGGCCAGTTAAGTGCTAACTATCATCATCATGACAACTAACTGGCAAAAAAATTGCATAATCTTCAGCCACTCTTCTGCTGGCACTGCAGTATAGATCTGCTAACTTTCTTTAAAATCATTTTGGCTGGTATTCAAGTCATTACTTTAAGTCAGCATAGACTCACAGACAACTGAGACCTATTTTACGTGACAAAACTACCAAGTTTTGAAAGCAGGAGCCTTTTTTCAGCACTATCCTGCATATACACATACACAAATTTGATGTAATTAGTAAATGCCTGCCTATCTGCGGCCTGAATAAAGGCAATACCCTTAATAAACATAAACCCTAAGCAACTGGATAAATGTCAGCAAAAGGCAATGGTGGATGCACTCCAACACAAAGGCACCACGTCTGAGTGCGCCAGGTTACCTTCTGCTAGTGAAGCTTCTCAGTGACCACACACAGCTTCTCTAGGAGCATCTAAACGAATGCAAGTATTAATAACTCAGGAGTACCAGCAGCACTAAACCCCCAGAAGGGTTAGCTAAAACTAGTTCAAATATGCCTTGAATGGTAGCCAGAAAATGAATCAAAATTAAAAAAAGAAATACATTTAAAGCGGTTAGTGATTGTAAGAAGGAAATTTATTCAAAGTGACCGTCTTTTCATGTTTTGTAACACCACCTGAAATAGAGCAAGAGGCTCTGCTTCTGAAAAACGTAACACTCAATGAATACCATTGCACTTGAATGCTGACTGGAGAGATGCCAGTGATGCCAACGATACCAGAGAAACAGCTACAGCAATGTCTTTTCCTCCTCTACAGAAAGACTGTTTGCCCTACACAATCTGTAAAAATTCTTAAAAAAATGACTGAGTGAAACTTTTTTACCTCTGACCAAACATACATATCAGGGACTACATGCTTCATCTCTCTTACAGCAATTACACAGTATCATGATTCAGAACTAAGCTGCTGCATGCTCGGGAAACATCCATCGTATTGTCCAAGCATTCCTTCGTCTTTCCTGCATCTATTTTCCACAAACTGAAAACTGATCGAGGCTAGCAATCACCGCAAATCTCTAAAGAATTAGGAGGCAGCCTTAGCTGTACTCCCAATGACCTGACTGCAGAAAAACAGCCTGCCCCTTTTGTTTGTTCATACTGGATGCATTCAGGTTATACAGCTGTGCCTGCGCTACGTGGCAGGAAGTGAGATCTGACGCCCTCTGTCACCCAGCCTGCACGTTAAGGGTTCTTTAACATGGGAACGTGGACATAGGTATGCAAAGGGGGAGCAAAGGGACTGCGTGCACACAAATACAGGGAAAAGGCAGGACCCAGTCCCAGGAGAGAGCTGGACATGTTCCTGGGGCCCTGCAATTTAGTGGGATCCTTTGTATCTCATTGTTCCTCAACTTTAAAAAAAGGGAGAAGCACTTCTTTGTTTTTCATGGTGCACATATAAAACACATCATTCACTAAAAAGAATTTCAAAGTACAGAAATAAATCTTTAGATTCCAGGATCAGTTATGTGCTTGATCAGCCAACTTTTCTATCCCACTTAGGATGTGAACACTCCGGTATTGGATCTGTCCGAAACAGAGCAATGAGTCAACTACTCAAAGCTTTCCACCCATGATCATGGCCAGAGTGAGACACATGCCACGAATTTCAGACCAAGATCCAGCTGCAAAAGAAGGAAACATCCTGTTCCCCTGCCAGCAGAAATGTACTCTCCATACCTGTACAATTCTTTTGCTTCCCTTCTCTTCCCACCCCATGCAGGCACAACAAATAAAATCAACTGCTATAACTCTTCTTTCAGCATACAATGGAATATATCCACCCAGAGCAATTTAAAAATGAGCAGTCTCCAGAAATGAAATTAAGTATTTTTGTTGCGTGATTACTGCCTTAAAACACCTCTGTCTTTGGAGAGGGCTTTCACATGACTATCTATCAAATTGCTTTTTAAGGCAAACATCGATACTTGTTAGCAAGCCAACTTTCAGCCTTGCCACTGGTATGGCCAGGTTGTTTTGGCAGTAAGGTCTAATGGAAATTAAAAGCAAACAAGCCAAACGTGTAACCACTGTACCCTGAAAACAGGCTTTGTTTGCAATGGGTTGTATGGAGGAGCTGGCAATAAAGCAGCGGCTGTCGAGTTCTGCTTTTGGATTATTATTGCCAGCTTAACCAGCCTTTCCAAACAGACTACAGTGTGCTCAAACCCCCGCCCCCGACAAAAAAAAAGTAGTAGCAGCAAAAGATCAAATTAGCGCTTAGCCAAGTGAAACTGGATGTTACAGACAGCTTAAGAGTATGCACCCATTTAGCCATCTCGCCTGGCTGTCCCCGGAACCGTTCTTACGAAACACACACAGCACTACTATCAGCAAAACTGGGAAAGTTTAGTGGTGTCAGTATTTTACCTGTCAGGTTAGAGCTCATACGCAGTCTGGCATCAGTTGTTTTGACCTTCAACTCTTGCAAAAAAAAAAAACCAAACAACCAAAAAAAACCCAAAAAACCCAACCCTGTACAAACTCCCAAATGTCAACAGTTATTTTACATCTCCGTTCCCAGCACATGATATTGACATAGTGTTCGTTACTAACGCTTGCATAGTCCAGATTTTTCTAGTCCTTCCCTTCCATTTACAATTTCCTTCCTCTAGACTGAGCAGTGAGTGTGAAAATACTTAAGCATATTCTGCAGAGCTCACCTCTGTGCTTAGTGTTCTTTGTTATTTACAACACACACAGGTTATAATATTTCTGATAATTTTTCCCAGAGAGTTTAAAAATTCCCCTCGGGTATTTCAGAAAATCCACCTACAACATGGAAATTGCTTGCTCAACAATTTTACAACTGCTTTTTATTTTGTACCAGTTTCATATTCTAACAGACAGGGTAAGAGGCGTTCAATTTATCATGCGTTTTCATCTGTTTGCTTTTTTTTAAAATTATAAATCTGAAGCTAGATACTAGCCCACAGGACTCAAAATAATTAAGAAAAAAGAAAAAAGGTCAGCAGTAGAATCAGACATTAAAACTAATTGTCTGTGTACTAAAATAAAATGTTACAGCAGGACACTAAGAAAACTGGCCGTGCTAAATACCCTCCCTGCAAGATAAAACAAAATCAGAACTTTCCCACCTACCCATTCTTCCTTGGGACCATAGTTATGTAGCATTTTGTTGCTACCTAAATAACCACTTGATTTTGGACTCATTATCAGATACGTTCTGCTCCATCAGAAGAAAATAAGATTGAGAAGGGAGAAATGCATGCACATTTTACTCAGTGGGGATCATAAAGCACAGTTTGTGGTAGGCTCTTTGATATACGATTAGTAAACCCAGTAACAGTGGTGCAAAACTTACTTTACTGTCGCTAAAATTCCTTCAAGTGAAAACCTGAAAATTCAGTGTCCAAGGCACCTACATATAGGTCTATAAGTAAAATAAAGTTGATGGAAAGAAAAGAAAGTAAGACAATGTATAAAGAATATAAAATCATATACCAAATTTATATGCCCCCATTTCCAGCCTCTGCTGACACTCCAACAATGTGAAAAACTGTGTGTTTCCTGATTATAAGCAGCTGAAAGCCAAGTATCATAGTCTCTTCTACTGGGAGAGCTAGAAGAAGGGGAATGTTAGCAGACTGTCCTACAGCATCAATGGTATCGTCTGTGTGAAAGGTCCCTTGCTAGAGATGCCTTTCTTACTGATCTACTTTCAAGTAAAGCAGAGTTTTACCTCAAAACTTTAAAGTTGGGCAGAGTAATCCAGCCCAAATAGAGCACAGTAAAATCTTGAATTCTGCAAGATGGTGCCACAACTGAAAATACAGAGCACAGGGATGAAGATATTTATTTGCATGGCAGCAGAAAGGGAAAAACCAAGCTTAAAAATATCTTGAGCTCAAAGCCACTTCTCCCTACTTGACATCATGTGCTTCTAATACAAAAACAGGTTTAGCCTTCATCTTTACCCACAAGAAACTACTAAACTTCCAGTGCTAGACTCTGCTGCTTTAATAAAACCTAGACTTCAATTTTAATTTCAAGCAAAATAAAACAACACAGGAAACTCACAGCAATTACTTTTCTATGAAGAAAAGTTTAACTTTTATGCAGTTAAATCAACTGGCTCATTAGAGCGCAGGCTACAAACGTCTCCATCTACACAGAGCTCAATTTCAGACAAAGGAAGCTGCAAGCACACGTCAGCCTGATTTGGCTGGATTTAACAGCACTGAGGGATTCTGAAGCAGTGCAGGACATAATACAGATTACATGCACACAACAGCTGGTATTGCATTTTTCCAAACTAGTAAGAGCAAAAGGATCAGTGACAAACAAGATGCTTTAAAACTACTATCAGAGAAAAAAATCTCTCTCAAAGTAGTAGCAGCAGTAGGAAGAGCTAGTGAGGACAGATTCCAGACACAATAATAAGTCCTAATTTTCAGATAGGACCAAGAGTGAAATTCATTCCCTCTCCTAAAAAGTACAGACAAACCTGAAGTATAGATAAATAGTATAAATACAAAAGTAAAACTATGTTTCATGGTCCAAAGATGGTAAACTGGCAGCATCAACCTAATTAGCAGGGAGAGAAGGCGGGGGGAAGCCAGTAAAACTCCAACAGAAGCAGTATCAATATTAAGTTGAGGTCCATTTCAGTGGCTGAGCGCTAGCCATTTTGTTTAAGATTATACCCTTTTTTTTTTTTTTTTTGAGATTTTAGTGGGGTATGGGCACTGCACCAACAAAAAATGTAAGCATCCGATCTTAATTTTAAATGAACACAATTAACAATCTTCTACTTCTTCCTTATCTAGAATGAAAAGATTAGGCAATACGAACATCTGAAAGAACACAGAATATATATATGTGTGTGTGTTTGTATTTATTCTACCGCTGTCTTAACTGTGCAACACGTGTGTCATACATGTTTGTATACACACATACACAACATAAGAAAATCTGGGCACAGCTATCAGTTTTCAGATTCAAAGAAAGGAATTACAAAACTAAACTAATTTACTTAACATTTTTAAAAGTTGTCAGGTTAGCTAATTCCTTTGCCTTTCAAATACATACATTCAGCCACTGTACATTGGCCAAATGGTCTATTACATGCTTAGGAGATTGATGGTAAGCCAGTGCTGCTTTCTTAAAGCTTCAGCTTTATAGGGATGCCATGTGTTTGCTAAAACCATTTAATAAAATTTCTGTTAATAACCATAAAGCCAAAATAACTTAGTTCATTTTATGAGTAGTGACTGCAGTGGCCCAATCATAGTAAGTTAAGATCTGTGCATTGCAGTGTACAAGGGATTTGTGGTTTATGAAATGTACTTCAGGTTGCAAATACTTCAGTGGTATTTTTATAGCAGAAGTATCTTTCTTCCCCACTGGCATAATTTCACTTAAAAATTGCTGCTAACTAAGCAGCTACAAATACCACCCCTCCCACCCCCCGCCCCCTCCCCGTCTAGTAAGCAGATTACAGACAGTAGGTCAGATTCCAATTTCAACTGTGATTTAGATTTCTATTATTTGTAAAATAAACGAACCATTCAATAACTATAGTGTTTTAAGTTCTGGAAAGTGTGACCAACTTGTAACAGAATTCACCTACAGTTGTAGTTATAATTTATTTTGCTATTTGGAAAGCTAGGGCACTACACTTCTATTGATTCTACGGCCCAAAATCTGGTTAAAGACCCACTGACTAAAGGCCTTTTATCAGAAAAGAGTACAATTTGTTAGAATAAACTTTTCAGAGAAACTTTCTTTTTCAAGGACGTCCTGTTGTAGAAGATGTCTCAAGTCTTGACTAGAATTTGTTATTACAGCAGAATGGCCACAACAGCCCTGAGCAGTGCTATTAACCCAGGTCGTCTCACCAGTATTCATCTGTGCAAGCCTAGAATATTCACTGGTACATGGCTTGCAGCATCTCACATACAGCTTATATCCTGGTCAGCTTATTAAAAATAAGGAAGGGCATTTGTATTTTTAAAAATCAAAAAAGAAAAATCTAAATAACCTTAAAACTGACCCTTAACATATGGAGTTCTCCCCTCCTTTTCTTTTTCTGACGTTCACAGATGCAAGAAGAGAGATGGACTGGCTAATACTGCGTAGTATGGTTGCAGTAACATCCAGGTTAATAATCAAAAAGGTCACCAAATGGAGACCTTAGGGTGTCTGTGGGTAGAGTAGCTGCTAGAAAGCAGCTGAGGTACATTTGACCCCTGGGGGAAGAGAGCAATGAAGAAAAGGAAGAAATCAGCCAGGTGGAAGGATGTAAACGCAGCTAAAGAAGATCTGGCAGAAAGAAATGGATCAGTAGGTGAGAAGAAAATAGGGGGTGAAAAGCACAGGGAAAAGACTAGTGGCAAGCAAAAGCGGAGCTTATTCACACATTGGGAATAAGTTGCAGTAAATAAGAACAGGAACAGTAGATTGGAGAAATGACCCAGAGCATAAGAACAGCACAGTTGGCGGTACAGGTTCTGTTTACAGCAGGAGGATTTTTAAACTGATTAATGCAAAGCAGGCAGGCCAGAAAAGGCACTGGAAAAAAAACAAGCACCAGGTAGGTGACATCTTTGCAAAAAATCTATGGGTTAACAGGCAAAAAATCTCTAACACACATTTATGCAACAGCTTATTCCACTAATATCAGGGATTTGGCAACATATTAGGTTCCACTCCTAGACCACCAAAGTGGTTTAATTTGAGATCATAACAACTAGGTAACATACAAACTCTGACTTTTCTCCTACGAAAGAAATCATGGCAAGCAGCGATCCTATTGTGCTTTGTTGCTGCATAATTGTTAAAGAAATGCTTTCCGATGCCCTGTGAGAGGGGGTACTATCTCGAAATCTCAAAGGGATTGTTCATTTGATCACTAAGCACAGTGTTATTCTAACCACTCATGAACGCAGAGAATGCCTCTATTCTTATGTTCCCCTGAGAGTTGAGATCATCTGAGATATGTCGCCTATCACATATAAAAGCTGAGGTAGAACTGCTGGCAGGACATTTTAAGGGAAGGATTTTCACAGACCTGGAATTCCTCTTCTGCATTTTCGGATAACCTTTGAATTTGCTGACGACCGGGCTAATTTAGAAGGTACAAGCAAACCTTTACTTAAGGATTTCAAGCTTGAGAGCTTGTGCGTTGAATGGTGAAGCAGTTTTAAGAACAACAAAACAGATACAGATGCGTTTCTAATCTCGCATCCATCTCTCTCCCCAAAGCACAGGCAGAAACCTGTAAACGCATTTGATCCAAGGCTCTTAGTACAAGCAGATACTAAAACGCGAGAAAAAAACAAACCCAAACCACTCAAACACAAGGAAAACCCCTACACTCAAACCCTACATACTAAAAAGCTGCACACAAAGATAATGCCATTAGCAAAGAACACTGTAACTCTATGCTGGCCTCTCCTACCGTCTCTTAAGAATATGTATGTTTGTATTTGACCTCTTAAAATTTGTTTTACAATATTCCATTCAAGTCACTAAGATAATCTTGTGATGCACTTTAGTGATTCTTGAATTGTTTTGTTGAAAACATTAAGTTGTTTACCAGTAATCTCAAAAATGAAATGCTGAGCATCTTACCCATACTTGTATTAATTAAAAAAAACCCAAACCACCACACCTCTGATTCATGCCACTTTAGCACAAGTAGCACATAGGCAAGAACTGAACTTGGTACTACATGCTAAAATCAACAGAAGACTGATGCACTTTTCAACTTACGCTTGAGAGAGTCAAGGAAATTTCCTATGCACCTCCACTGTGTGCACATTACTGTTCTCTGAATTAACACAAAAACCAGCCTAGACCCCACTAGGAATCAAATGCATGCATCTACAGCGCACGAAAAGACATAAATATGCCTTATCAAATTCCTCTCCCTAATCTCAGTTGTACTTTTTTTTCCCACCCTCTGTGGAAAACCCGGCTTAGTAGCATGATCTCTTATTTTTGTGTATAAATAATATCCTTAAAATAAATGCGCTATTGTAACCACAACATTTTAAGGAGGTCTGAGGGATTCTAAAAACCTACACTTGATGCAAATAAACTGCAATTTTCAGAAAGATGCGACCTCATTAGAAGCTCTACAACCAAGAAATGTTAGGATATTTCACTCAGATGAAAATGTCATTATTTTGCACAGATTTTTTTTTTTTTTTTTTAACACTTTAGGTCAAAAATATTTACACCTTTCCAACATTCTGAGAACCTCCACATCAAACCCCTTTTTATTCTCTAATTAAAAAAGCAAATAAAACACCTAAATAAAACCATCATAAGGATCAAGTATTTCTATATTTCCTCAATGAAAAGAAATCTGTTAAATTAAAGGGGCTGTATTTTTTACTTAAATCAGAATATTTGAATTATGAATCTGGCCCTTAAAATATAAGTCTTTATGTTGCGGTGCTGTATCACAGCTATGTCACCAGAAGCAGACTAATATAGATAGTGGAGAAAATGCTCTAATTTTAAATAGTTCCCTATGTTCAACTAGCTTATATTCAGCCTTTTCACATACTTCATTCCTGATAAAGAACACAATTATGATACCCTGAAAAACACAGGAAGCTGACTAGAAAAGTCATATATTTGTGCACGTCAGTAGCGATTTATTACAAAGAGGTTGGGAGTCACAACAACTAGCCAAAGCACTGTGCGATTTTGAGTAACATGCTGATTTCAAGACATTCACTTCTGCTTTCTTGAGGGGGCAGCTCTGCATGCTTTCTTTCTCTTATTTTCTTTTTACTAGAATCTTGAAAATAACTTGCAAGAACATTCAGACTCAGAAATCTCATAATAGGTATCTTAACTTTAGGCAGTGCTAAAAAGGGTCCCTTTACAAGGGAACTAAGAAAACACATGAGAAAAGGCCTCGTATTTTCACTGCAGGAGACATTTGTAATCAGCACATACGTTAAACAAAAGAAAGTGGGCAGGGAAAAATGTAAAGCAAACTATAAAGACATTTTTTCACCCTTTATAATTATTTAGAATTGAAAGAAAAATTACCAGTCAATATAAAAAAAGACTGTTGATAAGAAGGGCTGGAGAGAGAAGTAAATTAAATGTTTGACTTCATGGAGAAGTCACTAACATAACTACATCGGTGCAACAGGTATGCCATTGTAGCTGTAACTCCATCCAGAGCAAAAACAGAACGTAGAGAGGATTCTAATGGAGCACACATTGGAATAGAGTAATTGTGCTGTTGTGATTCCGCTACTGAATTTTCCGAGGTAGAATAGGCTTTATCCTGAAACTGCAGTTCTTCTGCAAAAACTAGAGCAATTTGATTCTTGCGCTACAGTTAGAGAACAACAAACTCTTTGGATCCAAAAGTAGTTTACCTGGCAGAGGAAGTACTTACTCAGAAACAGGAATCAGCTGTAACAGGTGCAGAGCAACTTTCTTATGGTCTTCCCATTACATTTATAGATCAATAGGCTCAGTGAGGTCCAAGTCCTCAATCAGGTGCTTCTGCAGTATGAATAACAACTGAAATCATGCTAAAAATGAGTCTGCACTTGGATTACGGTATTTTAGTAATAGAGGAAAAAAATTACGTGCACCATGAAAATAATTAAAGCAGTTAAAAAGGAAAAAGAAAAATCCCAAGCATGTATGTATTTAAAAGTCTCACCTCCTGGGCTTCTCACTTTCAGAAAATCCTGTTAATTAGGTGCAATTCTACTGATAGCTCCAATCCATATCCTGAAAACAGGCCACTAAATACAAATTACTACAATCAGGTGAGCACTGATTTTGAAACAGAAGCTAGATTTATTGTTGCTGGCATATGGAAACATAGGAAACACCTCTCTGCTGGAGCCCAGGGGGATTTGTCACAGAGGAAAAAGGGGAAAACAGTTATTTTGCCCAATCTTCTGATTCTCACTTTAAGCCCAGATCCACCAAAATATCTGTCAAAATCTGGATAGTATTCCAAAGTGTTAAAGTGTATTCCTAATTCTGCTGAAATCTGGGGAAGTTCCTCTGTTTAGTTTCATTTATCATTGTCCCTTTGTAGGCTGTACAGTTCACGATGATGTTGGCCAGCCACTGATCCCTCACAGCAAGGGCGGAGTAATTTGGTGGAAAAAGAAGAGGGAAGCTTTCATTTTTTCAGGGGTCTTGATAGTTTCAGGGTTTTATTTCAGCGTGAATCTTGAAACAAATTTGCTTTCAGATCTTCATATTAGAATTAGATATATTGAAACAGAGCAGTAAAATTATTTCAAGAAATTTTGGAAAATAAACTGAAATAAGTAAACATTCAGAATGTACATCTAATGCTGAGTAGGGGATTCAGACTAAAATCAGACTTGCTGTATAATTGGTATCCACACATCTTAAGTTTTCCATTTCATCCTATTTTGTAATAGATTTCCTGTGTTGACAAACGCAGAAGGAATGTGATACCATAGCAATAAAATCTGGAGACCAAACAAGAGAGTCTCGTGGTCTTTTTAAGGATGGCCAGTTTATATACGAGACTGAACATGACAAACAAAACAAAGGACAGCCTGAAAGAAATTAATAGGCAACAGAATAATGCTACTAATGTGGCAAAGTCCTGCTCATGCCATACCCTTACCTTACAAAAACTAAATACTGGAACATTTTAGACCTGATGAACAGGTGAAGCAGAAGGAGGCAAAAATGTATCATGTCTGGAACTAATCCCGCCTGAAAAGACTTTGCAAAAAAAATTCAGTCCACTCATAACAAGAAACATCAGAACTGCATTTAAAACCATTCAACAAGCCCTTCAACCACTCGAGAATAAAATTCTTTACTTCTCCCATCTGATTTTGGGTTGCAAGACATCTGCAGACAAGAAAATGGAAATGTCTTTCTGCCTGAAGCTGCCTCAGCGGCGTGTAGGATGCCTGATGCGAAAGACGGCTTCCTCAAGCTTGCTAGCCGAGCTGAGGACTTCAGGTACCGCCGACCTAAGATGAGCATCTTCCTTGGTAGGAACTCGGACGTAACCACCACATAGCTCTGCTGAAATCAGTAGAGTTACTGTGCTGAAAACGCAGGAGGTCCTGCGTAGATAAATCAAGGCAAATAGAGTCACCACATCCCGATAAACATTCAGGGAAGTCCACTTATTTCAAAGGAAGGAGTAGTGTGTCAAATGTTAAGTATCTATTTTGGAAGCATCGATATTTTCATTTTGTCTCCACTGAGTTCAGTGAAACCAAGTCTATTTACGGTAACATGGCATGGTGGCTTAGTTAGGTTTCCAGAACCTACTGCTTTTGTTTCAAGAGCACATTCAATCACTTTTCCACAATCAAAGGTTAAAAAGAAAATCCTGTTACAGAACTTTCAGAACAGAAATGAGAATTCTTGTGAATTTCTTTTATCTGTAGCCAGTTTCTACAGAAATCACTAGAGATAAACAGAGATTTAGAAGTATTTTTGCAACAGCATTCAACATATGTTCGTTTAAACAACTGAGTTTAGTCTTTAAAATAGTGTTTTCTACTGTAATCCTCCTTGTCAGTGCTACCAGGGACATGCTAGTTTTCCACAGTTAACATCACACAGAGCAGGAATTTTAGAATGTTACAGCAAGAAGGCTCAAAAAGGAAGACAAAAAAAAACCACAGCAGGTGACAGCTACTAAAAATCACCCAGACTAATCTAAAAGTTCCTGTTTTGATGGAGATACTTTGTATCCAGTAGAAAAATGGCTCCTTCTAATTAAGTGGGAACATTAAAAAGCCTAGAGAAAGCCAAGCTTTTCATTAGCAACAGGGAAGGGCGGCGTAGGAAAGGCTCTAGAGAGGGAGCCTGCTCTGAACAGCACTGGAAATAAACAGCGGCATTATCATGGCTGTTCTTTGCTCCCCGCAAGGCTTGTAAGCGACTGCAGTCTTGTCGCCACCAGGATGTTTCTGTACAAGTACCAGTGTGTGCACACCAGTAAATACTAGTCCTTTTCACTTCTATTTTCCTCATCAAAAATAGACACCTCAGATGTGAATTTCTGCTCTGTGCCTCCTTGTCAGCACTTAAAGGGACACCGTCACACCCACAAAACTGAACTACTGCACAAGCGCTGCCAAGCTATGTATTTGAAGGAGTTAAGCCAAACCACAGTCAGCCTTCTTGAAAAAATGCTTAACAGAAAGCCATAGCTTCAAGTATGGGTTGGATGTGCTGCCTGACATCATACCGGAGTTTCGCAGAGCGCCAGGGTAGAGAGATGGGAGCGCCAAGGGGAAGCCGACAGATGCCAAGCCCTGCAAATTTTCATTCACTCAATCCAAAGCTCTGCGTTCCTTCTTGCTTTCACTCTCCACTACCATTAGATTAATTTTCAGTCTTGCCGACACAGTTGCAAATGTCATACATTAGGCTGCAGCACAATCTAGATTAACTCAGCATAGAAATAAAAATATTTTGTCAGGGTCACCACCAAAACAGCTTGCATGGGGTGTTTACCATATGCTGTCATTCTCCACTTTCATAATTCTTTCATGGTGGGCTTACTGCTGCTTGGCTCTCCCTTTTAGAAGTACACCCATCACATACCAAGACAGCAGAAGAGCTGTTGCTGGACAAGAGGATGCAGCTACAACGCCTCTCTCGCTGCCCTTCCACATTCTTTGGGCAACAATTTGAACATAAGAAAATTCACAGCTCTTTTCGTACTCCAGCCCACCCTCTTAATGCTGGAAGGACGGGTTGGTGGATTTTTAATTTTTAAGCTTAACTCACTATCTTTATAGTTTTGCTAAAGTCAATAGAGATAATGACTATATTGCCAACGAACGAGGCTTACATGGGGGTGTGAGTGGGAAGTACCACTAAGAAATTCAAGCCAGAATTTCTTAGACCCATCTGATCCTGACACGGAACTGAAATTTCACCTGTCCCACAGCACACTGGATGGGAAGCACCAACTTAATACTGACCTACTGTGTTTATGAGGGCAAGACATTTACCTCTGCACCCCCTTTTTCTCCTGGTTTCTATCTAGTGCATTCAGATAAGAAAAAATCTGGGTTAGGATCTCTGTCTTATGACGTGTGCTATGGGCAGCCAAATGAAGCCCAGTCACACAGTCAGTGGTAATTACGGGGGCTAGGCCATTAGCAAAGTGCCTCTTTTTAACCTGGATAACTGACCACTGAAAGCCTGAGGAAAATCCATTGTTTTTACACAATTCTTGCAAGAGAACGTTATTCTGGCTCAAATCGGGTATTATGGATTTGATCCAGGAATTACCCAATGAAATTCCATAACTCTTATTAGGCTAGAAGCCAAAGTAGGTGGCTTTCATATTTCACTTTTTTTAAGACACAAAAGGATTATCAATCTCAGCTGGTGTTTCTGTATTCTCCTAACAGATCGTACAAAAACTCATTCTGGCTCTCTTCTAGGCATTGCATTAAGAAGTGAGTCACATAGCAATTAAACTTTAATGGCAACATCTGTTTCAGCTAACATGACAGAAGAGCGGTTGGCCCACGGAGAACTATTCTGCTTCTTATTTCACTCAAACCAGAACTGAGCATTTATTCAGCCTCAACAAAACTGGAAATGGGACAACAGCAACATCCCAGCTACTTTCCCCAAAATAAAGATCTTTCAGAAGCACTTTTAATTCATTTACAGATAAAATCCTGCCTTAACCAAACTGGATGGTACATAAGGATCAGTGACGGAGAACACTAAGGACTCTGTTTCTTCTGTGCAAACAGAATACTCCCTTGGGCTGCAGCCTTGCTAGCAGGACAAAGACAACAAAATACACTGGGAAAGAAGTAACTCGTTTTCATGGCTAGCTAATTAGCCAAAGGCCTCATATCACCACCCAGCAACATGTGACATTAGACCACCCTTAGCCATCCTCACTTTTATAATCAGCTACAATGTGTGCTCTGGATAACAATAGGATGGTAAATGCCTATTGTGCTTCCCCCCATCTCGCATACAGATTTACTCTCACTGAATAAACAAGGGGGGAAAAAAAATAAATCAGCAGATACTGTACACTGTATAGCAAGCATTAAAATAATGAATAAGTTGTTTATTATACTGTTATTGTGCTGATTAATTACAGCAGGCACAGCCCACCAGCCCTGCACTGCTAGAAATACAGCAGGCATCACTGGCTCAGGTCCACGTCTATGCTCACAAACCTAGTAACAACTCCAGTCCCTAGGAAAGAAGAAAACCCCAAACCTCTGTTATGCACATAGCTTGCATGGGGTACAGACAAGAAAAAAAGAAGTCATATTAGATCAGACTTCTTAAAATGGCTTTAAGTGCTTATGCACTAATTTTGTGGCAAACACCAGTGCCACACTAAAAGTAATCTTTAAAGATTTATATGCTACCGTAGAGCAGTACATTAATTATAATGGTATATTAACTAGTTAGATGTCCAAGAGCTACTGTTACTGTTTAAAGCGTCAGATGGCTGGCAGGAAAAAAAAAAGTTTGAATGCTATTGTTAAAAAAAGAAAATCCACAAAAATGAGCCATAGCCAAAACATCCACGGAATTAACATAAAAAATGCAAATATCTATACTTTAGAAAAAGTGTCAAACGCTAAAATAATAAAAAATCCCACCAATTGGCCAACTGCTGCCTCTGAAATCCTGTGGATATCTTTCTACCACAGCAGTTTTCTAGTCTTTGGCTTCTCTTGTCCATATGTAAACTACACATAGTTCGCAAAAAGCATTTTATGACACCTAAGATTTTATAAGAACAAAGTTTCAGCCCTTTCCTTGGCGGGGGGGGGGGGGGGGGGGGGGGGGAGCGGGAACTTTAGGTGGGCATGAAAAACACACCGAAAAGACAAAGTTGTGAGCAGTACCTCTGAGATCCAACAACTGCACACAAGATACCAAACATTTTTTTATTAAAATGTAAATCTATTCTTTCCATCTCAGAAAGTTAATGCAGTCTTGCTGTTGTAATTTCAATAAACCAGTGGTCTCTGGATGGAAGGAGTCAGGCCAATTCTTACAAGAAATTGGGAAAAGGCAAGAGATGGTGAAGGAAAGTAGAAATACATGGACAGTTGGAACAACAGAATAATTACTTAGCTTATAATGAAAAACTACAGGAAACTAAATTCCCCCATTTACCTCTCATGCAAGAGGGAATAACTGCACCGTGGTAATAACATCTATTTTAGGACAATTTGCTGTCTCTCCAGATTGCTTTTTTTCATGTAAGCTTGCCATTATTTTGCATTAAAGTCATAGCTTGTGTCCCACAATTGATTGTGTTTACAAAGAGAGAAGCTTCCCAGGAAGAAGGTCACTGAACTACAATAACCCTCAGCTTTTAGGAAGCTCCTGACAGGACCGAATCACCTCCTGATAAAGGCATTGTGCAGCCAGGAGCTGCTCAATGCCTTCCAGCTCCTATTTTTGCATTCTGTCCCCTCCCTTTTTAAAATGAGAATCAAAAAGCAAAAATGGACACAAGAGTGAAACCCATGCAGCTATAACACACAATCATATATATTCCCACCTTGTAAGTGTATCCTGTACAACCACTTGGTAATTTGTAAGAGATAGACACTGCCTATTATTTCGGGAGAATGGGCTTTATATGCCACCATCAAATCCCCAACTGAACAAAAAAAAAAACAACCCACCCAAAACTGGTATCCAATACACAGCATCTGAAAAATTCCTATGTGTGGACACAGTTGGATTGCAGTGACTGCGGAACCCCTGTCCTACCGTGTTAAGGGAGTCCAACAGTGGGTGCGACTACACCTGTCAAACCGTTACAGATGGAAATCTTGTAAAGGCAGAAGTTCTTGAACCTGCGTAGGGTTATACAAATATCCACAGGACATTCTGCGTAGGACACAGGTGCAGGCATCAGCATAAGCAATGAATCAGGGTCAGTCAGGGTCACCATGGAATTGTGCTGAATGTACGGTTTCTAGCTATATCCCTGAGCTCTGCATACAAAAGATACCTCAGGATGTACCCAGCACTGCAATTGGAAATAGGAGAATGACGGACAGTGCTGCGTTCAGTGTCGCTTTCCCACATTTGGTGGTTTGGTTTTTTTTAATATAAAGAACACACACAAAAAACCTCACCAAACCCCAACACCAACAAAAAAAAAAACCCCAACACCAACAAGAAAAAAAAAAAACAACACCCCACAGTAGAACTCCAGCCACACAGCAGGGATCACTGGAAAGCACTAAGCCATGAAGAACCATGACAATTTTAGCACTAATCTACTAGACAGAAATGAAACTTTCCTGTTTGAGAATATCACAACTTCTTGTACCTTGAAAAGTTAGTACACTTCAACATTTTATTGCTCTCAGAAAGGGGAATACGCTGTCAATATATCACAGTTCCCCCATGGAGAATTTTTCCTTACTTGCAATTTTATGCCAATTCAGCCCTGTGGAAAAAAAAAGAGTCAATAAAGATCTGCATTTGTCCTTCTCCAAGTTAACACAGTAAAGGATTTTGCCAAAGGAAGGTCCAGTCCTCCCAGTCAGAATGACAGACACTTTGGCCCCCTGCTTTTGCCTCACAGTTTTAGGGTAGCAATGGATCTAATAAACTTCTGAAAAGCATCTCTGGAAGTAAGGTCAGCAGTCACCTCCTAATCCATTTCTTTAAACACATAGCACTCTACCTGGCAATTTTCTTCTCTCACTTGGACTGAGAGTCATTCACGATCCTTTTCTGACTACATACTGGTTGCAACACAGACCATGTTGGCTACGTGCAAGTTCAACAGAAGTGTGCAGCAAGCAAGACATTCTAGTTCCACATCACAGATGCATATTCAGTCTATAGCAGACAACAGAACTCTGTTGGGTGTCACAAGAAAATCCTTTCAAAGGACAAACAAAACTAACTCTTGTTAATTCAGAATTTCATAGTTACAAATACCATTACTGTACAGACTAGATTTCTTTTCTCTCCCATATCCCTACCCTTCTGCTCCATTTCTCCACCCTATCCTCTTGTATAAAAAGTTCATCGCCTTTGAGAATTAGTTCTTAAACACAGGACATACCTGCCTCGTTTGTTTCGTAAAGCAGCTGGTACAATGCAGCTCCATTGTTGATACTGACATTTCAGCCATACCCCAGTATAAAAATTAATATTAAAAAAAAATGCAAAAAAAAACCCTCCAGGGTGGTAAGTCCCAATTTCAACTCACACAAAGAGGAATAAGAAAACTAAGACATTCATGTTCACTCACAAGTGATCCTCCACAGCAGTGGATCAATCTTTACTCGTAGTTACAAAGAGTGCTATTGGGTCTAGCAGAAAGAGATAGCCACGCTTGATTCTTTATCGCCACCACATTTTCACTCAATACTACTGTGCTTGCCTCCAAAACTGTACCCAGCTGATAGGGACTGCAGAAACCACACTTACTCTGGAAGCAAGTATTTCCAAAAGAAATATTGCTGTGTTCAAACCGCACAGCTCCCTCTGACATCTTCTGTACGACAACCACTAGTAATTCCATCTATTCCATGCTGTCCACAGTACAGAAGGTTCCCTGCTCCTGATAAACCATATCGTCACCTGGTCCAAGACAATACCTAACCCCGGAGAGGGGAGAGACAAGAGGAAAACAAGAGTGTTCTGTCTCCTTTGCTCAAGAGCCTTTGACCTGGCAGTCCAGACACCCTGGTGGCTACCAGGGACTGGCAGTTGCTGCCACCGGGTGGCTCAGCGAAGAGGGACAGCCAGTGCTTTCCGGGGGACCGGATTGCTCCAAGCACCCGCTGCACAGCCACGCACCAAGACAGAAAAGGCTCAGTGGCTGTGTCAGGCAGGAATTGACTTCTCTGCTGCCAGTGCTAACCTCTCTCTAGGGGGTGGCACTGTGCAGAGAAAGCTGGGGAAAGGGATCTTTGTGAAAAATACAGAAATAAGGCACAGAAGACAGCAATCTATGTGAAAAAGGCAGGCTGCATTGTGCCTGCTCAAAGAGACTGAAGGCTATTTTAAAATTCTTCAGAAGAGGAATTCTAGTCAAAGCTGAAGCTATAAATTAACCAACTCCTGGTGCATACTATGCTCGTTATAATTAACATCACTGGGGAGAAAGAAAGAAGAAAGAAATGAGGGACAGCTTGAAATAGATCAAGCCAGAGGGAGAATAACTGAACAGGGTCTGTAACCTAATCATTTAAGTCACACAGGACAACAAATAACTCACCTAGGGAAAACCGTTTCACGGTTATCATTTATACCCCGTGAGACGGATTTGAACATCCTAAGAAATTGCCTAGAACTGCAGGGAAAGGCAGGTATATACAACAGTGTCATTCTCAGAGACATAAAACTTGTATCTGCCAAAATTTTCTCCCTGAGTCTCAGGGAGTCTCACACCAAAGTGGTTTCATTTGCACCTTCAGTCCACTTTGATTTCTTCACTTGACCAGGGTGAAAAAGATTACAGACTCTATTTGCACCATATTTCCTTCTCTTTTTTTTTTTCTCCATTTTGATCTAATCTTAAAACCAGCAAACAAACCAGACTTTCATTTGTAAAGTGGTAAAAGGGTTGATATAAGATGCTATAACCTGACTGGTTTTGGAGTTGGAAAGAAATTTTCCTCCTTGTGGTGCCAAGTTATCAAAGGTTGATCATTGGTTATCTAAGATACGCAGTTCAGTTCACAGACTTGGAACATGGAAATATTTAACAATTTGTTAGTAAATCATTAGCTTTAAAGAATGTGTAGTACACTGCATGGCGACCTTCTTAAATTAGTAAAAGAATCTGTAGTGAGGGTATGGATCACTGGATGGTGAGTTTAAGCCTACCAACAGTGAACTTCATGGTTTTTAATTCCCATTTTGAAGTTCACAGTCCTCATATGGACCACAGGCTTGACTCATTACTGGTTTAGTTCACTGGTACATGGGGCTAGAGATCAGAATAGAGAGAAGGTTTAAAAGCCTGAGATTTTGCAGGTAGGAGGAGGCAGACAGATGTCTCCTTGCTTTGCTGTCTCCATCCTTCTCGCAGAAAGAAAACCAGAGATCTGAATTGAGAAAGGATAGAGTTTGAGATGCACATTGCACAGTGCCATGGGGCTCTATAACCAGTAACACTGGATCTAATGCAAATAACTGGTGGAGCAGATGCAGAGGAAATGAGGTAATAGCCTCACCACTGAATTAATAGAGTTGAAACCTAGTTCTTAAGTTCACTTGTGGATTCTTTAGACGCTGGCATTATATGATCAGTGTTGGAAACATTCATACCAGGAATTGAGGCTCACTTGCTAATCACACCACATTATCTCATTGAGGAAGGCTGATTTTAAACAAAACCAGCCTAAACGGTCACAAGCATTGTTTCCATGTATAGTAAGAAAGATTTAATTATTCATGCTAATGAATAATGCTAACCTAAAGAGGGCCTACAGGAGAGCTGGGGAAGGACTTTTTACTAGGGCATGTAGTGATAGGACAAGGGGGAACGGCTTTAAGCTGGAAGAGGGCAGGTTTAGATTAAACATTAGGAAGAAGTTTTTCGCTTTAAGGGTGGTGAGGCACTGGAACAGGTTGCCCAGAGAGGTTGTTGAAGCCCCATCCCTGGAGGTGTTCAAGGCCAGGCTGGACGTGGCCTTGGGCAACCTGGTCTAGTGAGAGGTGTCCCTGCCTGTGGCAGGGGGGTTGGAACTCGATGATCTTCAAGGTCCCTTCCAACCTAAACCATTCTGTGATTCTATGATTCTATGCTCCATTCCTTTTGTACCTTGAAAGAAAAAAATTCCTTACTGCATTCAAAAATATTCGACTCATCCAAAAGTCTTCAAGTTAGTCAGCCTTAGTAAAATCCACATGACTTCTGCAGATCTTGAGTTTCCACTCCAGAACATAATGAAGCTAAATACTACACCAACTGATAAACTTTAAGGCTCGCGCTCACCTCTCCTGCATTAATGTTAGACCACTGCATTTTTGTTGGAGTTCTGCTAGCATAAAATCAACATAAAGTTAGAACAGTAAGGTTCCCCTGGCTCTTTTCCAAATCTTAATGCAGAAGCAAAGGCCAAATACTGCTTTCAGACCAAATAATAAAACTGCCAGCAAAACCTATAGGGGAAATGGGAGGCGATTCACAGAAAATTATCAAGAGAAGCTCATCTAAAAGCTAGGCCTCCAAGTATCCTCAAGGGTCATCTAGTCTATCCTTCTGCCATAACACGAACTACATTACATCAGTTTAGACAGTTACTTGCCTAACCTGTTTTAAAGGATGAATCTCCACGCTTTCCAGATGATGCATCCAAATGTTTTAGTATTCATTTTTGGATTCCCCTTCCCAACATTTAATCAAATCTTTCTGTCTGCAATTTAAAGAATTCACTGCTTGTCCCATCCATCATGGACAAATAAAAGTTTCTTTTCCCTCTCACCGCATACATCTTTAATCTTGTTGAAGGCTTGGATTCAGTCTTCCTTCTCTGTGGCAACCAACTGCAAATCTTTCTTCAGAGATTATTTATTTCAGACCATTGATCCCTCTTTGCTTTCTTCTTAGTCCTTTCCTCCACCTTTCCAAGTCTCTGTGGAACTGTATGACCTGCACTCAAATGCTATAGACCAACATTAAGTAGATCACAAGGACTTTGTGGGAATTGTCTTTTCTGAAATAAGAGATCAAATAACACTTTTCAGTTTTCTGAGTAACTCACCAAATACTTCGTTATCCTCTGAAGACTGCTGTGTTAGCTGGGCTGCTTTCGGACTCTCTTTAGGTGCTTCCTCCACCTTGGTTTCAGCATTCTGTAAAGCAAACATTTCTTCAGATTAGGTATTTGTTTATAGTTATGAACTAGAAAAAAATTTTCAAACTTCTTCGTTATGCACACATTACATTCTTAATGAATAGCAAATCACTAACACAGAGGGTTTTGCTATCTTTATATATATGTAGTTTTGCAAAATATTGAGGAAAATACTCTCAGAAAATAGATTTTTTTTTTTTGAGTCTGTTTTAATCTGATTTTAATCTGACTAGAGGACATAATATGGAGGGCTAGAGAAGACATCTAAATAAGAGAGGTCTTAGAAACCATGAGAGACTTGTAAATTTCCACTTTTCCTCCTCATATTTCACTTTGTTTCTATTGACATTTTCCATTGTTGACTTAGTGAACCAAAAGATCAGAAGATAGCGCACAAATATTTGTCCTTACACAGCAAAGGTAAGTGAGCTAGAGAGAGCTTAGGAGCAGCCATCTTCAAGACTTGACTGACTCATGTACTTAATCGTTTAAAACACAAGTACTTATCTATTTCTGAAACAAATCTGCCAATTAGCTACCTGGTGTTAGACTGGGCCCAGAGATAAGTCAACAGCTTCAGCACTTAAACTACCAGAAGTCAAAGTATTTAATTCCCTAGCTAGAAAAGACTGAAGAAAACATAACCTGTGAAGAATTGAGTTTTAAATATTTATATTGCTACTAAAGAAAAAATAACTCATGTTTTCAAAATGTTTTACTTTGGTACTCAAGAGAAATGTATATGCAAGCTTGCAGCAATGCAGATAGTAAACTTCATATGCAGTCAGCTGTTGAGTGATGGACATGAAATGACTGATGCAATATTTAATATTACTAGAAAGAGCTGAAGAAGGGAAAAAAGAGAAATGTAGTATGCCTATGCTTTTTAAAGGATGGATATTACTCTATTCATGTACATGCTTGTTCAGAAGACTGCGTGAAATTTTGGAGAAATTACCTTTGTACAATTTACAAATTCTGATTTACGTTTTGAAAATGCTGCTATACAATCCATCCATGAAAAGTACCGGTTCCGCCCTCAGAAAAATAGTGCATTTCCAAACTGTAAGTGGTCTCTTATTTCCCCTTATTAATAACCACAGAGAAGATACAAGATGACAGGTAGATTAAGTCTGTCAACCTCCTTATAGAACACAGGAGTACAAACCTAGGGCATGTAAACTCAAGAGACTTTGAAGCAAGACAGCAAGCTTTGTTAGGAAAAAAATTAAAGAAAGACCTAGGAAGCCTGCTGGTGTCACACAGCAGCAGACAAAAACAGAGAAAGCAGAGAGAACAGGAAAGAAAGGAGAAACCGCACTTCAGAGGAAGAAAAACCTGCAGAAGAGAAAGGATTCTGCACTCCCTCAAGGCACCAACCTGAGCATCCCATGCAGAAAACCAATCAGCTATGTCCCTCCCAAAGCTGAGGAGACAAGTCAGTTTTAGCAGATGCTCACCTCAGTTTGGGTTAACTAGTGTCCCTCAGGAAGATGGAGGGACCCAGTCAGGAACCAGCAGTGGCTATACTGGGAGACAACTTGCTTTGGGTAAACAACTCTGTGACGAGCACAAATACTTAAGCCCTGTCCCCACAGATATCATGTGTAAGCTGTGGAGCCACCCAGCTTGCAATGCGTTAGGTGCTGTCCGCACACACAAGGGACACATGCCGAGGTCCACAGCCTCTGTACTGGTTTACAGAACCGCTTGCACGTAGAGGCCACTGATTCAGTAAGCTGCATATTGAAGTTGGGTTCTCCATCCCACTTTAACTGCTCAAATAGTGAGCAGTAACTCAGCTACACCTTATTTGTAGAAAGAGATGGAGAACAGCCTTTAACTCTGAAAAAAAGCAGACGCAGACATCTGCTACAGCAGAGCAAGCCAATCCCAAAGCAGAGAGTCAGTAAGAATTCTGCCATCACAGATGCGACAAAAGTCATACAATTAGATGATCAAACCAAGTTCTGGGCTTTCCCAGATGAAGAGGACAGCTGAACTCCTGATCAGAGCTATTGCTCTCGGTTTTGTAAAGATAGTGTTTGTTAGCTCCATTTTCAAATGTATTCCACCGTATTGAGTGTATGGTAAAGCTGGTGGTGCAGAAGGAGGGTGATTTCTGTTCCTCGTACTCTTGTTCCTCCTGGGAAACAGCTGAAAGCCTGTAACCCGCTGCAAGGCATCAAGAGCAGTACCAACACAACACTATCCAACAGATACTCAGCAGAGTCTATAAAATGAGTTGTCACTCCAAATTCTTATTAGGGAGATGTTTGCATCCCTTACTTTAAAAACATGGTTTTGGCAGTCTCAGGAAAATTAGAAAGACTGAGCCCTGAGATATTTTGGGTCGAGTTAAATCACTGGGAAGAACTACACAGCAGCTGTGCTGTCTGCTCCCTGGATAAACCACAATGTTGGTGTTGACAGATGTCAGCTCCAAGAGGCTGACAGGAAAGTTGTGTGATATATCAGCCTAAAACATGTCAGCGCATGGTTGGATGTAAATCTATTTGGCATGGCTTCTTACACAAAATGAAAGCTTTAAGAAGATTTCTTTTGCTTTATTATTTGCACTAGAAAATTCACACAAGACATTACTACCGGCATATCTAATATTCATATTACCAAAAACAATACAAGAAAAATCACTGCAAAAGAACAATCGATGATACAGATGCTCTGAGACAAGTTATATTATAAACCAGCATTTTAAAATACAAGATTTAGCCAGTTGCTTAGTTCCTTTTTTCAGTGTCCTAAAAATTCTTAAGTGTCTCTATCCTTCCAATCAATGAACAGAAAAACTGAAAACACGTTCCCTTACACTGCCTGAGTTGTGCCAGGAGGGATTCCTTACCTACAGTTATAAAGTGCTTGTCGTTGGTTATAAAATAAAGGCCCTTTGTACATAACATTGTAAACGTAATTCTATCTAGCTCTTACTTTCAGGTTGATCACTCAATGCAATTTCAGAAGTGACAGGCAAAATAGGTTTATTTTACAGTATCAGTTCCCAAGAACTATAGATTACACCTGATTTTAGCATGAAATAAAGATTATACAGGCCTGAATTCATAAAAACCTCACTCACTCTCCCCACAAAGCATCTCCTCGACCACCACAAAAATTAGCATGAAACTGGAACTCAAGTCAAGTGAGATGAGATGGGCATTCTCAATGTGCTTAGATCCTTCTCTGAACTAAGGCCTCCAACCTGTACTTCAGAAAAAGTGAGGAGAACGTGCCCCATTCTGCGGGTGTTCTGACATCAGGAGAGAAACCACAGGGCACCACGATCACTACCAAAGCACACTGGAGTTGCATTTCTTACATGAGTCTGCCCAATCACTTTCCAAAATACCATAAAACACCTCAGTAGCAACCCAGCACCTCCTGCATTGTAACAGCTAGAAATACTTCTATCATTTCATAAAGCAATCATAAAATAAGACGTGCATACATACTGCAACTGTATATACGTGAATATGTACACATACAGCTGCCCTTAACTCAGCCTTGATAAAAATTAGAAGTTGCATTACAATCTGCCACAGTCTTACAAGACACATTTGGCCCTGCTTCCCATTGTAGCTGCTCCCCAGTGCCTTCGGACTCAGTTCCCCTGGCTTCCCATTATCGACCACATGAACACCACAGTTTCCATATTACACAACATTTTAAAACTTTGATAGGTAAATATACAATAACAGATAGCTATCAAAATATTTGCAACAAACGAATAGCAGTATTAAAAATCATGTTTGGCTATATGCATACCCATTAGTGCAAGAAGCAAGGCTATTTGTATTTTCCTGCTTTCAGTGCCTATTTAGGTGACCCTTACCTAACAGGAAAATATTAAGAAATGCTGAGTTACAATGAGCTGTGTTTTCCCGCGCTTACCAGGCCAAGTTAAAAAGTGCAGTGAAGCATACTACACTTACTGAAGCAGCTATGTCCTCAAGAAAACACAGAACTTGGAAATGGAAAGTTGTACTCTGGCATATTCAAGCCAGCTTTTAAACTACCCTGCCATTTTTGCACACTAGTTAGGAAAGGCTTGTTTCTTTTCCTTTAATCATAAAACTGTTACTGAACGACTTCATTTTGCAAATGACAAAAACACACAGAAAAGTTAAAATTTCTCATCAGAAACTAAACAATTATTCAAGAAGTGTTGTATCTAAAAAAGAATTAAAGAAATCCAATGATTAGCAGAGATTCGTATTGTCTGTGCTCTCATTCCTGCCTTTTACAATCTACTGTGTTTTCTTATTGTGTACTTCGCTAATATGTTTAACTCCATCCCACTGGCACAAATGAAAACAGACCAAAATTTCCGTTATTTTCAGAAAAGTGCCACACTGACATCAAAAGTCTAATTGCAACAAGACAACACAGACCGCGAGTGCATGAACTGCTGCTTTGGCAGCACAGCTATTTCTCCAATTTCTTATCTTATTCTCATTCATTCCTGTCCATAGCACATTACCTTCCCTACACTTAAGTCCACAACACCTAGCAGAGCTAGGGGCATGGTAAAACACTTGGTTCTTCTTCTATGCGACATTTACAAAATTAAGATAAATAACAGACACCACCTCAAAAGACAGAGTTTCCAGTAGATAAAGCCAGATTTGCCTGGCAATAAACCTCCATTTTGGAATAACACAAAAAAGGCACCTTGTTGCAGGCAATAGCAATCTTGATAATCTAACCTATATCCATAGCAGTAGATCGTGCAACTGCAGACTCAGTTGAAGAACTCTGCAAAACATTCCTAAACTTCCACTTTTCCAGTGATATCCACCTAAATTCTATCATGCAAGGCTACCTTTCATTTAATATTCACAAAATGCAAGTATGATGTTCAGGACATTATATACGTTCCCTCTTCTCAAGAGAGCTAACTGATCTTCCACAGAGTTCCAGAGAAAAGAAAAAAAAACAAAAAACAAACCAAAAATCTTTAAATTACGGATATATGCTTCTTCAAAAATGTGACAGTAACATGATAGAGAGCCATGTATCAGTAAGTCTGTCAAATGCACAAATGTTTCTTTAAATACCAAATACTACTGATATCGGCAGGACAGGATATAAGTCATTCTTAACAATGATCCCTTCCTTTGTCACTTTTGTATTCTGCATCCCTGGATTAAGTACTAACAATGTCACTTTCATGAAAGCTGGAGAAGTTCCTTGTTTTCTTCTCAGACACCTCCATCAGTCTCAAAGTCTTTAGCTCCCATCCATTGTGAGGAATTTTACATGCGCAGCTTAACACAAACAGATGAGATGCTGTGGACAACCCTTAGCAGCAGCAAGAATGCATGGAACAGCAGTTTGCTCTCTTCAGGTGGGCAGATATCTCCTGGACCTGCATTAACGACTATGTTCAAACACCTTCTAGAACTCACCCACAGAATCACAGAATGGTCAGGGTTGGAAGGGACCTCTGGAGATCATCCAGTCCACCCCCCCTGCCACAGCAGGGTCACCTACAGCAGTTGCACAGGACAGCGTCCAGGCGGGTTTTGAACGTCTCCAGTGTGGGAGACTCCACAACCTCTCTGGGCAGCCTGTGCCAGTGCTCTGCCACCCTCAGAGTAAAGAAGTTCCTCCTCATGTTAAGATGGAACTTCCTGTGCTCAAGTTTGTGCCCATTACCTCGTGTCCTATCACTGGGCACAACTGAAAAAAGACTGTTCCCATCTACCTGGTAACCTCCCTTTAAGTATTTATAAGTACTGATACTAATTCTTAACTGTGGAGATTTTCCAAACCGCTTTTCATTAATACAGAAACTCATACACATACAAGCAAGCACTGGGCTTCTTGCACAGAACATGAACTTTGAATTTTACAATGCCATACTGGCTAATGGATACCCCCCGAGCAAGACTACTGCCATCGTTCAGAACAGGGTTACGCCAGACTGAAGCTGGGCTTGTATCATCTCTACAGCTTCAAGCTCTTGAAAATGTTCCAGGAATTCCTACATCAGTTCCTTCTTCAGTCCCCACCAGTCATGAAAAGGATTCAAGTTTTCCCCTTAATTTTCAAATAAATAATAACTCTTTAAACAGCAAGCTAATCACAATCATTACCTCCAGTTTTCTCGTACACCTCATGTTCGCAGTTTAATTTTCACCTCTACAGATTATTTACATTGTTTCTAAAATGCAATATTCAAAGTATTCTCTACTTGACAACTTCTATATAGAGTAATTATTCTTATGTTCCTGTGCATGTGTCAAAATGTTATTTAAGGGAAAAGAATTTTAAAAATGACAGAGCGATGGAAAGAGAGAGGGCTAGAGTTTTCCAAGGACAGTTTTCTCTTCCTCTCAGCTTCAACAGCACAGGGCTGCTGCTGCTAATGTCACTGATGGAGAATTTCAAAAGAAGTTTCAAACAAAAGGATCCTATCACTAACGCCCAAGGCAGACAAAGGCCCTTTGATAAAGGTTTGAGATGCCTCAAACACATTATCAAGGTCTTTGAAGAAATGCATTCAATCTATTTTAAAACTTTAAGATACTGAGGGGTTACAACAAAAAACTCTGAATTCCAACTCAAAAATTTGCTACGTTCCCCATCACCAGTTCCACACTATTTTGCTATGTGCTCCCCTTCATTTAAGAAAGGCATTTAAAAACTACTTCTGTTGGTGGAGAAGGTCTTACAAATTGGGTTAATACACAGGATATCTTGTCTTTATAGCAATTCTGTTTCATTTTGAGAATAGTTTCCTCACCACACTGTGGTTCTCATATTTTATAACTGAACTAAAATCTCTTTAGCTCAGAATGTAACAGATAAAAACAACTAATGGCTCCACAGTATGCTACTAGTCAGCTTTTACTAGTCTGTAAGGTATTCCCCCAGTGCTGAGGAGGGAGGTTCAAGCACGCGATGGGGAGAAAACAAGTGATACATTACTGCACCCATACCACTGACAGAGGCTAACTGCGTTTGGGAGCAAGCTGCTAGAATGACAGAGTTCATTTGGGAAACAAAACAAAATAAAAACCAGAAAAGACAACCCTGTGCAAGAATCAAGGTTTTCCCATGAACACTGTGAACTGGAAAAAACCCAACAAACCTAAATTCATATACCCTACACATAGTGGCAGAGGGAGGAAAAGCTATGTGAGTGACCTATTACTCTGTAGGTACTCCAAGACACTGCCAGAATCAGGAATTCTCATAAAACAGCAAAGAATTTGCAAAACAAGTTAAGACAAGACACAAAAATACGCTCCAGGTCAATATTTTCAATTTGAAGCAAGAATCCTGTCACGTGTCTTTCACTCTGTGCACATTAATCCTGAAACCGTACACAGGAAACCTGAATGTGAATCACATAAAATTTCAGACAAGTACGGACAGAGCTATGACTTGCTATTTCCTCCGCCAGTCCCACCCCAGTCCCACAGAGCAGGGCAACCACCACCACATCAGCTGTACGAGCAGCGCAGTGGCACACACAATGCAAAACTGTGAAGATCAATATAAGGATCTGAAACCGCACTCGGCAACACGCTGAGTTTTGACAGTCTTCAGAACACTTGACCTGAAACTAATGTTATCAAAGCACATGTGCTGCCTGCTTTGAACCCAGGTGGTTTTTCTATAGTGCCACTGCAAATAGCATCTGGCAGGCACATTGATGGAGGCAGCTCTTGACCTTATGAATCAAAGAGGAACCATAACAACGCTCGATGAACAAAACCAAAACCAGGCACTTTGGACATCAAGCACAATAGCAAATCTCTTTTACAAAAGGTGTTTAAGCAGATTTCCAGAATAGTCTGAAGAGCAAAAGCTACTAATACTGATGCTTTCACAGTTCACTCATCACCTTCATCCTATCTAGACTGTTCGCTAATTTACTTTCCTTTGAGCACTCATTTTAGCCACATACTGAACAAGTACAAATATTTCACTCTCTATTTTTTTCAAGAAAAGGATGTGGTTTAAGTCATAAACACAACGTTGATGCTGCAGGCTCAACTCTCAGTGCACCTCCTTAAGGGCTTCATAAATACATTGAACAATGGCAGTGCCTAACCCCAGCAGACTAGCAATTTTCAAATGCCACCACCTAAGGTCCTTCTGAAGGGTAATAATAAAAAAGTGTACAAAAGCAACCCTATTTCCTTCTGCTAATGAAAGCACTTCTATATTCTAGCATATTGATAAAATCCGGAAAGAATTCATACAGACATCTGATACACCAGAAAAAGATAAAAAAGGTCATCTAAGCATCTGTGCTGGTTTTGGCTGGGGTAGAGTTAATTTTCTTCACAATAGCTCGTATGGGGCTATGCTTTGGATTTGTGCTGGAAACAGTGTTGATAACACAGGGATGTTTTGGTTATTGCTGAGCAGCGCTTACACAGAGTCAAGTTCTTTTCTGCTCCTCACACCACCCCACCAGTGAGCAGGCTGGGGGTGCTCAAGAAGTTGGGAGGAGACACAGCTTGGGCAGCTGACCCCAACTGACCAGAAGGATATTCCATACCATGTGAGGTCATGCTCAGCATATAAAGCTGGGGGAAGAAGAAGAAAGGGGGGACATCCAGAGTTATGGTGTTTGTCTTCCCAAGTAACAATTTATGCGTGATGGAGCCCTGCTTTCCTGGAGATGGCTGAATGGCTGCCTGCCCATGGGAAGCAGAGAATTAATTCCTTGTTTTGCTTTGCTTGTGTGTGTGGCTTTTGCTTTACCTATTAAACTGTCTTTATCTCAACCCACGAGTCTTTATCGCTTTTACCCTTGCAATCCTCTCCCCCATCCTACCAGGGTGGGGTGAGCAAGTGGCTGTGCGGTGCTCAGCTGCCAGCTGGGGTTAAGCCACAACAGCATTTGAATACTCGATCTATGCTAAAAGCAGAACAGAAATGCAAAAACTAGCAACTAGTTACAGAATGATGCACAATAGTTATGAGGGGAAAAAAGCCAAAACTATGATCATTAAAAAAAAGTGCAAAATAACAATCTACTAGTCAGGGAGAAAGGATTACAAATATTTTGGGCTTTTTTCAGGCAACAATTGCCTTTCAACCTTGTACACAGAACTTCTCCTATAGCAGGTGTGAGTTTGGCAGTTTGTAATGAATCAAAAGCAGAACACTTGCCCGAATTCTTAAGAGATCCTCAGCCTTGAATCCTCCCGAGGGATCTATACAGGACTGTCTGTGGCAGCAAACCTGTTGGTTTGCCCCTTTTAACCACAGGAAGAGGGAGAAGAGAGGTAGAAGAGGCGGCAGCTCTCTATGGGGAGCACGATGCAATGGTACAGCATTGCTCGCAGCAGCACTACAAACTCACCTCCAAGCAACACCGCCAGGATTTCTGCAGGGTGCTGGGCTGCACAGCCGCGTGCGTGCATTCACAAAGCGGCACTGAACAGCAAAGGAAGCAAAGGCACCGAGAGAGCTCTTCAAACACTTCCCTGTGGCCAGCTATTTCTAGGCTGCCCAGAAACGCACACGTTTGGGAGACTTCACCGTTCCAAACCACGGTTCAGCACAGAAGTTACCTGATGTCACGATACTCAGAGGAGAGAGTACAGCCCTTTCGCAGACTCCCACCAACCACTGGCTGTATCATGCTGCATTTGCCTGCTGCTTATGGAGTTTATTTAAAAAAAAAATAAAATAAAAGTAACAAAATCACACCTGAAGCAATGTCCAAATCTGCGTCATCGCACAAAAGGATGCCTGGAGTGGCCCAGGAACAAGATACTCAGAGTGTCTTAAGTGAGTAAAAAAACCAAATATTCAGTTAAATATTATTTTCTTCCCCCCCCATTACCTAGAAGGTATTTTGAGTGAAATCCATTATAAAATGAAAGTGATTACAGAGCATCTCAGAAATATTCACTGTAAAAGCGTCAGGCCTAAGAAGGACACAAAACTATTAGAAACAAACCAGGCTGCCGCCTCCTCAGCAAAAAAAAACCATCTTTTCTTGCCCTGCAGCTGTGAAAACCTTCTGGCTTTTGCATTACTGTAATTGCCGGTGGACAGGTATTTTTGACCAAAAAAAACCCCAAAGCAGTTGATACCCTGACTCTGCAGCTGGCATTACCTTTTTTAAGAGAAAACAGATAAGGTTTCACTTGTCAATATAAATGGTTGACTCTACAGGCCTGCAGAAGCCAAGCGGAACACACGTGACTATGTGGGCTACACAAAGCTGAAGCATAATCGTGCCAGCTAAACACAGAGGGAAGGAACCCGGCACCTGACACCACAGTTTAGCTCTGCCCAGTTCCCCAGCAGCAAATCAAGATTGCACGGAGGCCAGAATTTCACTTCTGGTATTTTATTCTTAATTCCATTATGTGCAAGAACCAGTCCTTCAGTGCGCAAAATAAATACTCCAGCGTATTCGTCTGGGTCATTTCTATATGTCGTTGAAGACTGGCTTTACCGAGCAACAAAAATATCTTTTAAGTGCTTGCTTTGGGTTGAGTGTACCACAAAAAAAAAAAAAAAAAAAAAAAAGGCTAGAAGGGTAAACAACTTTAAAGGACTTTCTTGCTGTTCTACTCACAGCAGTACTTTATACTGATCCAGATCCCCTCTGAGCTTAGTAAGTAGGCAACACGCCCTGAAACAACTGCCACTGCACACCAAAAATGGACTTTCTGCTTCTCAAATTCAATTTCCATTTCCCAAGTCTTAGCTCATGAGGAAAGCAAGCTCACAAAAAAAAGCACTTTAGATTCAAAATTACATCCCTTCAACTCCCTAAAAACTACCACAACATTTTCAGCGTTTAAAAGGCAGATTTTACACTTATTTGCCAAGAATTAAAAGAAGAATTAAATACAACACCAAGCAGTTAATTTTAGAAGGGAGTTTTTCTAATACACTGATTTGAAAGGAAGATAGTTTTCACCGCTTTAGGTCACTCAGCAGCCTCTAGCTTTATGAATTTTATTTCTAGGCCAAAGCTAAGAAAAATTTTACACACAAATTGCCCGATACTAAAATATATTTTATTTACCTACAAGACCTGTAGGTTCAAAGGGAATTTTGACAACAGTACTGACCAATGCGTTTGTTTCTGCACCGTGACAAAATTATCAGATGTTACTTAAATCCTGTACAAAAAGGGTTTGGTTTGTTTTGGGGGGTGGTGGGTTGTTGAGAAAAAAAAACACCTTTGTCTGTCAAAAGTGGCATGGTATTTTAACCCAGAAAACCTGTGTTTCAGCTCCTCATTAGTGTGCACTCGCCCATGGCCCCAGCCTTGTCCCATCCCCTGGGCCTGTGTCCCCCCTCTTCACCATCCCCTCAAGCTGGGCTGCTCCAAACGCTTGTTGGGCCCTCAAGAGCCCAACACGAGGAACGAGGGATGGGAGAGGGGCTAAAAATAATCATTCTTAACAACACGAGGGGAGACAGAGGGAAAGAACTGAACCAGACCGGTTCTTGGATCCAATCCACCACACAGGGTCCCCCACTAGTTTTAATGGGAGAAACAAGGTTTGCTACGCAGTGTAAATTATGGACTTTGCAACTGAATGACACAAGCTTTTCCTCTTCCCTGTATGATTTTAATAGGCCAATATTAAATGCATGATCTTGAAAGAAACTGAACTTCATTACTCTGTGCTCCCAGAAGGAACGCAGGTCCTCTGCGTAGTGTAAATAAACGCACAAACACCACTTAAAAGAAAATATTTTCAAATGTCAAGATTTATGGGGGTGATGTTTACAAAATAATCAAAACATAATTGCCCTTTTCAAAAGGTAAATAAGGATTTATTTTCAAATAACAGTTTTGAAATGCAGTTGGCATGGAAGCGAGGTTTTTTTAGTTAAAGAAAACTCATGAAGACACAAAATAGATTGTATAATTGTAAAATACTGGTGTGACACCTTTTAACTCCCACTTAAATAAATTACAAAAAAAAAAAAAAACAACCAAAAACAAGTAAACAAACAAAAACCTCTATCCACTTCAGAAGTGTATGGTTTTGTAGAAGACAAATTAAAGCTTAAGTCATCGGCACAGAACAGTGATCAGGAAAGGGTAACTACAAAAGCAGGGACATGATTTCCTGCAGTCAGTCTGGCTTCTCTGTTGTATCTGAAAAATAAGTGCATCTAGCAAGCCCCACAGGTGTTGAAAAACCTCCACGTGCAACAGCATGAGCACAAAAAAATAAGAATACTTTTTTGTTTTCACTAGTTCCGACTTAGCGTTACGTTCACTATCGATGCCTGTTAGAATCCAAGGAGCACCTAGATGATGCTTTTAGTCATATGGTTTAGTTTTAGGTAGTCCTGCGAGGAGCAGGGAATTGAACTCGATGATCCTTATGGGTCCCTTCCAACTTAAGCTATTCTATGGTATATGAAGATAAGGCAAGACATTGATCACATCATCAAGGACCACTTTATCAAGATACTAAAGTGTCAAAAATAGTTCCTCACTATAAGACTATATAAAAAAAATATGCTACAAACATTAGATACTAAGTCTTATTAAAACCTGGAGTCTAATGAAGACCCACCAGGAACATTAGACACTAAGCAAAAACTAGTATTTGCTGAAGGATTATTTTCTTCAATCCTCTATTGAATAAACTTCTGCCTTCAGCTCTGTTGTGTTGTTTCCAAGGTTCCTCTAGTCCACATCACCCTGCACTCTTGCTTGCCCACTCGGTCCACCACTTCCTCACTTGCCTGTGAGTCATCAACTCCCTCTCTCATTGTTGCTTGTATAAAGCTCTCCTCACCAGGCTGGCCAGCCTGTTGGCAAAGATGCTGGTGCCCCACTTGGTCAGGCAGATTCAGTCTCTTTGGAGCAGTCCTTGATCCTCAGAGCGTCTCCACGGTTGTAAAAACCAAATGCCTGTTGTCAGCACTAGCTGTGCAACCAGTTGTTGACCTCAAGGATCCATGCAGTTCTTCTCAAGCCCTATACCGCACTGGGAGGATCAAGGAGAAAACCCTTGGCCCTCTGTGCCCTTGTTTCCCAGACCCTGAGCCATACAACCATGCTTGATAGGCATGACATCGCCCCTTCCAGTATCAAGGGTGCCCATGTGGAAGAACAACATGGGGGTAATAGTCCAAGGATTTAACAAGCTCCATCAGTCTCACCACAACACCATATATCCAAATCTCTCTCCTAAATGAGAAAGTCCATGAGAGAGAAAGAGAGCATGAGTAAAAATGCAATTGCATTTTAAGTAATGACCTTGGATTTAACAATACAGGAAGGAGGGACAATTGGTAAGTATCTGTTAATATTTAGAACCACATTAAGGCACCTCAAGGTGCTTTTTTCTCAACACGCTCAAAAACCAGAAGTAACCTCCTTTTCTCACACCTCACCAAAGACAATGCAAGGACACTTTCTTACAGGAATTAGTCCCCTTGGCAAATCTTGAACAAAAACAGATTAAAAAATTTAGAAAATTCGAGCTTTCCCACTTCTATATCAACAAAATACAGTCATTTAGGAACTTGGATTAAAATCCTTTCATCATTAATTATTTTTTAACGGGAGATATGCAGGCAGATTGTACTCCAAAATAACAGTAGGCATAAATAGATTTTTAAAATAACTCAAGTGGCAAATAGGTATCTTCCCTGTGTTTTTCTTTGAAAAAGAAGTAATATCAGAGATTTTGGGTAGTAGTTACATGAGCATAACACTGCAAAAATTGCAAAGGAAAGCCATAACTTAAAATAGGATCATCTTTCCCTGCTCCAGTAAGTCAGAAAGCTGCAACTCAGTAAAAAAAGGGTTTCACCAATAATAGTTCTTGCAAAACATTTTTACACTTTTGTAGCACAAAAGGTTTCTCCCTCCCTCAAAGAAATCCCATAAATACAAATTCAACAATATTCTTCCGGCACTACCACTAAAATACATTTTTAAATACTGTGTTTTAAGAGACAGACTTTGCCCATCGACTCTCAGCAACTTCAATTCTCATGCAAGACAAAAGGAAGCAATAGAAAGCTAAATGCAAAATTTTGATATCAAAATCATAAGTCAGGAACAACTACCTTCTCAGAAAGCCACAGTGCTATCCCAGGGACTTGTTCACCTAACGTCCAACTGTGGGCCCAAATCTGTCAGACCTTCCTTTCAACAGGCCACTGTAATTCTCTTGAACATAAACCAAATGTCAACTAGTAGATAATTGTCAGTAATATTCAAGTAAAATCACTTTCTAAACTTAAAAAAAATCCTAGATATTTCTCCATGTTCTCATAAAAAAATCATCCTAGAGCCGAAGAACAAACACTGAGATGTACACAATACTTTTCTGAATATTTTTAAGAAAGCAATTTCAGAACATCTACTATAATCAATTTATTATTTTGCCTGAGGCATTTAAAGATGAGCAAAACAAGGATACCTGTCCCACTTTCACTAGATACCTTACCAACACAAAATGCAAAATCTATAGAGAAGATTAACTGAGTTCTGAAATATTCTAGCTGTCAGTCATTTTTCAAGAACCGGTCTAAACTGAACCCAAAAGACTGTCATAACATATACAACAAACACCACAAAACAATACACCTAATTAATACTAAAACAATACACAAGTCAGGAGAATCTCAAAAAAAAGCTAACCAAAACTAATCCGCTCCAATAACAAAGAAAAATTACACAATGCCTCCAACACAAATAGAAACTGCTCCCATTCACTGCTTGCGTTTACTTCAGCATCCGTTATCAGGAAGGCTATCAGGAGCTATCAATGTTAATGAATGGCAGAGGCCAATTTCATTAGTTGCCCTACAATTGGTGTATGAAGGTCCTCTAAAGCAAGAAGCAAGCTACAAGAAAATAGAGGATGTGTTGTTTCATTCAGCAGCAATAAGAGAGTTTTTATGCAGTTGTGAGATAAATGCACTTTAACAAGCACATATTTTAAACCCAATCAGAGCACCTGGTCTCATTGGGGCTTCTAGATATTTTAAGGGCTATCACTCACAGCTGGACCTCAGCTAGTTCTGACTACTGGGTCACCAAGTGGTTTCTGCTGCTACCTTCAGATATTGGTGCCCTCCTCTGGAGCATGCTTACACTCTAACGCTGCCCAGACTGTAGCATGCCGATGTCAATACTTACATATGCAGTCTTATTAGTGTTTATCCAAACTCTGGTAAAGTGATGTGGAGAATTTCTAACAGGTCTTGGTGACTTCATATGCAACAAGTACAGGTAAAATGTTACGGTTTCTTCCTAAAGATCAAGAATTTAACACACTCCTAACTTTCAGAAATAGTCACCTGAAGTTAACTATTGCTGCTTACCACCATGAGCCAGTGGGAAGACAAACCCTGAGAGCCTGAGGAAATGACTCAGCTTGCACACTTAGTGCTTCTTCAGTCCCAGGTGACACCTGATTCATCAGCAAATACACACTATTACTCACCTGAAAATAGGGGAGGTTTTCCTGTAGCACTAATTGCTTCCATTTAAACACAGAAAAAAAAAAAAAAAGACTGTGATCAGAAAGCATTTATCATAAGTGTCTTCAGATGTCCAATATGATAAGATACATGCTCCATAATATGAATGTTTCATAAGGCTGTTATCATACCTGTTGAAAAGCATGAACAGATAATCTAATCACTGAATAGCAAAGAAGCCATCTGCACTATACATAATCCTGTTCTTCAGCAGCACTTTTTGTTTTGTTGTTGTTTTTTAAAATGGAACCGTTTACAGGGACAGTATTGTCTTAAACAGTTGTAGCTACCATTTTCCAAACATGTAGTCAAAGAAAGAAACCAAACCTGAGACAGACCAGGCAACAAAAACTTCCAACTGACTCTAAAAGTAAGTGACCATTTTCTCTACTACCAATGTAAAGAAAAGTCAGAGTGATGACAATGAAAAACTCATGTGCATGTACAGACGGGAGAAATGGTAATACCAGAAATACAACCACACCTGTGAGCAGCCACCTTATCACTCAGTGAGCCAAAAAACAAATAGAAACTGACATTTAAAAAGATGATTCACAGTTTGATTCATTAATGTCCTTCTAGTAAAAACCCTGCGCACCTTCAGAAGAAAAGTATCATGGTGGGAGAGGCAGGAACAGAGACACATCTATATCATGTTGAAATTTGAGAGCTATACATTAAAAAAGAAGTTATTTAAATAAGTGCTACTTTTTCACCATTCATAGTCATCACCTGTGCAAACCCCAGGCTCTGTCGGGGAGAATGGAACACAACCAGCGAGCACTTCTATTCACTGTGTAGGTCTGTCTCAAACTCCAGGCAGGAACACTTGTTCCTCTTTTCATCAACTTCCACTTTTCCTTCGGTGCCTAATTTTCAGATCTTCCGTCTTTTTCAGCTATTTAATTAAAAAAACACCCTTAGCTTAGCCAGCATTGCCTTTCTTCTGTGACCACTCAACACTAACTCTGTACTATTAAGAGCTACCATACACCGGCTAGTATCAACTTGTCAAGTCTTTGTGAAGCTGTGGCCAGTGTCCATCTTTTTAGCAACGTTTCAAGCAAGCAAGGATCATCATTGAACTAGAAAGTACACTTCATGCCTCTTCTCTCTTTTATGTGGATTTGTCTTGAAAGAAAAAAGCCTCATCTCCAGTATTTTTTTGTCAATTATCCCGAAGTGCAGTACTTTACTGAAGTATAAAAGACTGTCAAAGGTAGGGTACATTCTGTGCTCAACAGAAACCTTTGTGTCTACAGTGATAGATGCACTAATGCATTGGTAAAGTGAGGCCATACTTAATACGTAGCATTTCAAATGCTTAGCTGTTTTTATCTTTTTATTAAAAGCAGATGGCATGACAGTTTTAGCAGTAATTGTTCTCCATGGATAGAAACGGAGTGGGAACAGCCTGCTTGGATTTACCAAGGGCAAATGGTATCTGACAACCAGATAGCTTCCCGTGATGAAATGACTGGTTCTGTGGAGGAGGGGAAAAACGTAACACCATATCCCCTGACATTAGCGTGGCCTGTGACACAACCTCCCACAGTCTGCCACTCTACCTTTACAGTCAAACAGAGAGAATAAGGTTTGCGTAGGTGGAATACAAGGGGTGGATAACTGGTTGGACCACCAGGCTCAGAGGATTGTGATCAGCAGCATAAAGTCCAACCGGCAGTCAGGCAGCAGCCGCATCCCTCAGGGATCAACACTAAGGCCAATATCATTCAATGTCTCTAATAAAGGCCCAGATAATAACAAACTGGGGGACTGGTCAGTAGACTGAAAGGCAGAGCTGCTATCCAGAGGGCCCTTGACAGGCTACAGAAATTAACTGACAAGAATCTTGTGAAGATCAATAAAGGCAAATGCAAAGCCCGGCATCTCAAACGGGATAACCCGAGTTGCTGGTACAGGCTGGGGGCCAACTGGCCAGAAAGTAGCTTTGCAGAAAAGGTTTTGTTTATTTTTTTGCATCCATTTTAGTTAAATGACTGTAAATGACTGTATTACAGATATTTGGAACTAATGAACAGCTCCTTAAGTACACAGCAAAGGCAGGCACTGAAGGCAGGCACCATTAGCAAAAAGGCTTAACCCAAGTTCTAAACTTGGGCATTTGAGAGAAAACATGCACAGGAGTGCCTACCTAGCAACAGGAAAGGGGTTTGGAAGAACAGCTATGTACTTAGAGTTCTACTGACAAATGTTCTCCCCTTGTCCTGCTTTGCTTCTTTCATAGACTTTAAAGATACCTCACTTGGAGTCAGTACTGTCACCAGAGATGACAGCTTCCTGAGGGAAAAGCTGTGGCTTTTCAGTTTAAAACCACTTGAACATCACAGCTGGTCACATAAAGTTACAGAAAAACAGGAGCCTGACTGAGCAATGAAGAACTTGAGACTGATTTCTCCCCAGAGGGAAAGGTTTCTGGCCTCAAAACAAAAACAGGTGGACTGTATGAAAGACTACATAAAAAGCTCAGATGCTATAGTCTCTCAAGCACGGGCAAAATTGCAGTCAGACGGAACTTTAGAATTATACCCCATCGAAAATGTCAAGAGACTTTACAATGCCAGGAACAAAAAAAAAAAAAAAAAAAAAAAAGAAAAAAAATCAATGTACACAGCTTTTACAGTGATGATGTCAGTAGGTTTGGTTTAGAGGTTTTTATAAATCATCCAAAACAAGAAAAAAAATTTAAAAATCCATTGCCATGAGTGAAGTTAATTTTGCAAGGCTGACAAGTTATCATACTATCCACATGACAGTAGCAATGTTGGCTACTGAAGAGCCCAGGTAAATAACACGATATCAACTCCCAGCTATAACGCATTTCTCCAGGATTAACAAATAACATCCTTAGATTCAGCCAAAACAACGTTTTGGAATCCAGGAAACTTAACGACTAAATATGTCTGATAGACATTTATGTCACTTTTTAAAAAAGGATTGTGGTAGTAGTTACTTATAAAAATTTATTTTTGCACATCTTTTATTAATTATATCATTATGTCAGCGTACATAAAAGAACCTCACTGAAGTTCTACATAGTCCACAATGAGCAAATCATACAGCCTAATAAGTCTGTGTTACCTTCCCACTGCAATAATTATTCATATATGCACCCCCCCATCTTCCAAGTATTTGCAGACAAAAAGTAGCTTTCTAACAGAGAAATGAGTTAAAAGCTGTAGGACTTTATGACAGTTCAACAGCTCATTCTCATCAGCATGTAAAGGTCTCCAGCTCAAAGCCCTAGTGTAAGTTATACTAGGTTTGATTTAAAGGAAAGGTTGATCACTTAAGCAGAATCTTTTTCAATACATAAGCTTCATCTCAAGGCTAGACACATGACCTTTCCAAAGTAACATTCCTTGAAAATAAATCCTTAGAAAAAAATCAAATTCTCTGATAACCTCTGTGCAAAATTAGAGGTAAACACAGTTAATAGAGGAGATGCAGCTCAAGGTAAACTTGTCCTTGTATTATCAATGCCTAATCTATCCCTGAGTCACAACAGGCTTTTTGTTTGTTTGCCACTCAACCTTCCTCCCCCTGAAGAAAGATACACGTGTATTGGGTTTTCGTGGCAAGGTTTTGGGAGCAGGGGAGAAGGGGATGGAGGCTACAGGGATGGCTTCTGTGAGAAGCTGCTGGAAGCTTCCCCTGTGTCCAACAGAGGCAATGCCAGCTGGCTCCAAGATGGACCCACTGCTGGCCAAGGCCGAGCCCATCAGCAACAGAGGTAGCACCTTTGCGGTACCACATTCAAGAAGGAAAAAGAAAAATTGTGCAACACCAGCAGCAGTCAGAAGAGAGGACTGAGAATATGAGAGAGAAACAACTCTGCAGACACCAAGGTCAGTGAAGGAGGAGGGGGAGGAGGTGCTCCAGGTGCCAGAGCAGAGGTTCTCCTGCAGGCCATGATGAAGACCATGGTGAGGCAGGCTGTCCCCCTGCAGCTCATGCAGGTTAATGGCACAGCAGATATCCACCTGCAGCCTGTGGAGGACCCCACATTGGAGCAGGTGGATGCCTGAAGGAAGCTGCAGCCCCGTGGGAAGCCCACACTGGAGCAGGCTCCTGGCAGGACCTGTAGCCCCGTGGAGGGAGGAGCCCACACTGGAGCACGTTTGCTGGCAGGACTTGTGACCCCATGGGGGTCCCATGCTGGAGCAGTCTGTTCCTGCAGGACCGCACCCCATGGGAAGGGCCCATGCTGGAGCAGTTCATGAAGAACTGCACCCTGTGGGAAGGACTTACATTAGAGAAGCCTCCTGTGGGAGTCACCCCATGCTGGAGCAGGGGAAGCGTGAGGAGTCCTCCTCCTGAGGAGGAAGGAGCGGCAGAAACAACATGTGATGAACTGACTGCAGCCCCCATTCCCTGTCCCCCTGTGCCACTGGAAGGGAGGAGGTAAAGAAAATAGGGAGTGAAGTTGAGCCTGGGAAGAAGGGAGGGGTGGAGGTAAGGTGTTTTTAAGACCTGGTTTTATTTCTCATTATCCTACTCTGATTTGACTGGTAATAAATTAAATTAGTTTTCCCCAAGGTAAGTCTGTTTTGCTTATGATGGTAACTGGTGAGTGATCTCTCCCTGTCCTTATCTCCACCCATGAGCCTTTCATTGTATTTTCTCTCCCCGTCCAGCTGAGGAGAGTGATGGAGCAGCTTTGGTGGGCACCTGGCATCCAGCCAGGGTCAACCAACCACAACATGCAAAACATACTGATTACACGTGAAAGCCTTTATATCTATAGATAGCTATAGATACAAATAAGAATACATACAAATATATCGGGGTCCATAATTATGGTGTAGTATGGAGAGGACGAGGTAGAAGGGCAATAGTACCAGGCTGCAGAGAGACTCCAGCTCTTCAAACTACACTGCTGTTGTTTTTCCCAAGGTTTTTCTCACATATAGCCCACAGCAAATCCCATTACATTAATGTGCAAAATCTATGTTAATGTACTACTTGGCTGGCAATTTTAAGTGCACAGACGTCATGCAGTTAAAGACTGCATTTCCCTCAGCAACTGTTACTTAGTAACCCTCTGCACATAAATAGAATTTTACATTACTGCATATGTGTTGTGAAGGCTAAAATCCATGCCTCAATTCTATAGGCAAGCAGGAATTAAAGGAGTCACACAGGGAACTGTAAATCAAACTCGCACTAGCTATGTTTGACTCCTTCTCTAGGCAGAGAATTTAACTGGAGAGAGAAAACCTGTGCATGAACAAAGAGGTATTTCCACTGCCATTCTCTTGCTGTTATTTCATCATAAAAAAGGAGCAGTTACAACTCAAAAGAACTCAGACCTCGGCCAGGCTTTCTGGTATTATTTATACACTGTGCAGTGCAGACTTCAGACCTAAGCACAACAGACTAGGCAAAGCTCTTCACCTTCTCCCCTAGAGGTAGTATAATCTATTGGCTACATAGCTTCTACATAGAATTGGTATTGTCAGCTCTACAGCCAAAATATTACTAAAAAAAGATGTTCAAAACAGATCCAGGTCTGAAGAAAACAGGTGGAGCATGATAGATTAAAAAAAAAAGGCAGACTAGAATTCATCAACTCTAAATACAAAAACTTAAACAGCTGTATTGTATTAACTTACATATTTGATCTTTCCCTTATACAGGCTATTTGTGAATTGACTGGCAGCCTATTCAAGCAGCTTGAATAACTATCAACATGGGACTTCAGAATCACTTTAGACCAGGAGACTGCCTTTTCAGCATTGAACAAAATAGGCGGCCTACTGGAAATACCTAGGCATCTTTTTAATTCAATTCCCTACCATTGGAAAGGACATATTATCATTACTTTGCTTCGTCCCATCCTTTGCCTCTAGCACCCCACAGTTTTATCTCCCAAAAATGATTTATTGTAACAAAAGTGGATTGTCTTCACAGAAAAGCAGCTGATTGAGTTACATATATTGCATTTCACGAATATATTAATATGAAGAGGTTACACAAACTATAGTTGCAGTTATTACACTGAATGACCAAGTATAAGCATATAGATAAGCAAACACATTGAATTTGCAACTCTGTTAGCAAGTTTACAATCCCTCACAGTCTAGCACATCTTCTAAAGTGCAGCATTCAAATAGTATTTCCCATTTCTTCCCAGCAATTAAAAATAATTATCCTTAAAAAAGGATTCTGGAAACTCTAGCAAACCAAAATACTCTCCCCTCAAAATTCCCCCCATGACTCTTGTCCTGTAATACATAACTCAACAGACAAGTTCTCCTTGCAAAATCCCAGAGAATCAATCCTTCAAAATACAGATTCCTACTTAAAGTTTTTTCCTCTGTCACAACGATACCTTAATACTAACAACATTCTAACAAGCAAGATGTCCTAACTCAGACCAAAAAGTCTTTACTCCTGTTAAGCATCAGGCAACTTTTAAAAAAACAAAAAACAGCAAGGAACTATTTCAAGGTTTGAAACTAACCACACTAAATCGTGACTAAGAAGTCCAGATGCTCAGAAATGTCCCTGAAGTTCTCATTTTCTTAAAGCCAAAAGACCCAACTTGGCAGTGCAGCAGCAGAATTGAGAACAGAGCAGGAGACTTGGCCAAGTCTTACTCATTGATTGGGACAATTAGCTGGCCATCTGGCTCTCTGCACGGAAGACAGCAGCTTTGCACCTGCTCCACCAGCCCACGGTTCGTAGCCTAATTGGTTAAAGCAAGCTGATCAGGGCAAAAACCAGAACAACTTGTCAACTGCTGAGACCCGTGCTCAGAAGCTGGGATCGAAGCCAAGCCCTCCCTGCTCCTGGTGGAGCCATCTCCCTCGTGGGCTCCATGTAAGACATGTTCAGAGGGTCTCCTCTCCCTTATACACAGCAGCAGGAGGCTGAATCGGAAGTGATCAGAGACACAGAGTCTAGGTGATACAAAGCCTACCTGTCAAGCCCCATAAGCTTCCAAAATGCCACAGATCCTTCATTCTCCCATAATCAGGTGGCTCAACAGCTGCAATACAGTGTAATTACAGCACTAACTGCATTATGTTATTGCATTATAAACCCTCTCTGCAAAATCCCAGAGTAGAATCTGATGCCTGAAAAATCTCGGCATCCCTTTTCAAAGGCAGACACAGCACTCGTTCCCTTGGCTGTTCTGTACTTCAAGTTGAAGGTCACCGGCCAGGACACCTAGACAATCCGGTGAGAGTGTATTAGAACCCAGGGCTCCCCATCCTGCCTGAATGCATCCACTGACAGGGACCTTTTGGACTCCTTTCCCCCAAGCTCCATAAACTTTCACTTTTAGATGGTTTCCTAGATCGTTATAGGGCCTATATAGCATAGCATAATAGAATAATAATAAAATAATAAACAACAGACAAGATGCCAGAGGAAAGGAAAAGGGTGCAACAGGCAGAAGAGGTACATTGAAGAAATTGCAGAATGGAGTCATGTTCCCTCTCCTCCCAAGGAAATTGCAGGAAAGGAGAACACAAAGCACTGAGGTTAAAACACGAGGAAAAAAGTGTCAAAGCTTAATTTTAAATAGTTATTTCACCTATTTTTTTCTACTTACCAATACCCTTATTTACAAGGCAAGAAATTAGCTGAAGGAAACATTAAGAAAACCCTCTTAAGAATTATACTTTCTTGAATTGTAGAAAAAAAATAATCAACATTAAAAGTAATTTCTCAGGTAAACAAATCTGCAAGAATCCTAAGGCTAAATGTTGCAGGTCCACATTTTCAGCACCTATGAAACATGCTTCATTTAAGTCAATCTGAATGTAATGGATTACAGTGGTTCAGATCCATCACAAATAAAATATATAAAGTAACTTTTCCCTGAACACAGATTTGATTCTGAGAGAAACTGAAGATCAGCAACACACCATAGGACAGCACCTCCTTCTATCAGCATGTATCCTGCAGCATAAGGCAAGTTCTTTCTTTCAGTACCAAAAAAAAAAAAGTTTTAGTCTTCATTATGTACAGCTTTTGACCTAGAATCTCATCTCATGTGATCGAGCTCCAGAAGTTAACATTAATCATCCTAAACACACTGAGTTTTCTGTATAACAGCATTCCAAAGACAAAACAGCTGTTATTTTATGCAGCGGGTCTGTCTCACCTATTGTGAGCTCTGAAGCCTGTCCTAGAACACTAAGACATATTTATCTATATTAGTACTACATAGTTGTTAAACGTAATAAAGATATTTAATTCTTTTAATCAATACATAGTAGTAGTAACTACTGAAATAATATATTTGTATGAGATATAAACATTCCTCAACTGTTACAGGCACCGACTTGAGATTTTGTGTCCCACATTCACCAACCTTTCATCTGCCAAGTCTCAAAAAAAACCAGGATTGCCTGAAATTTCAGACATTGGGTTTAAAAAAAGAAAAAAGAAAAAAAAAAAAACAACCCAACAAAACCCCAAAACAAACAAACAAAAAACCCAACAGTGATTATTCAGGCTTTATCACTGTGCACCATAAGGCAAGTTTAATCTGCAGTAGAGAGCTCTGGCTCAATGTTAAGTAAACATTTAGCCTGTAGTTCACAGGGAAGATTAGAATGGGTAGCCAGACTCCCCAGGGTGGATGTCTACTGGTCTTACCTTTTGAAACTCATACCGTGAGCACATTTGCAGCCACACAGGGATGTAAGCAGAGCATCTATACTTGAATATACCCTGCATTTATATGCATTTTATTGTTTTAAAATATGCACTTGTACGTTTTTATATATGGACATGTATCTACATATATACACATGCACACAAGTGGGATTTAAGGTTTTTTTTCCCACAGTTCCACTTCACGTTGATGAATTTTAGCACGTTTCCCCAAAAGAAGCCAGCAGCAATTCTTCTGGTTTCTGCATAAAACAAATTCTTTAACAGGTATAAGGTACAAATGCAAAAAAGCAATACAACTTTATGGCAAAACAGTATATAAATCATGATTATAGTTGGTCATAAGAATAATAGTAGACAGTTTTGATTTTCAGCTTTCAAATATTTGCAGTGGCCCTACTGGACTGCTTTGTAAAGCAACATAGTGTGATAGGCTGAGCTAGTTGCTGAAAATCACATGTCAACACGAAGAGAGAGCTAGCTGGAAGAGAAAACCATTTTTCAAGTGGATACGTGTTGTCAGAAAGGTGCAAATTTTCTCTCTTTTCTTCTATGGTGTTCCCACCTTCCTGATCAGACTGCCTGTTTCCTGGCAGTCTCTTCCCTGTTTCTGAGCATGCAACTGCACTGTTAGCTATTAAGTACTATTTCTAATACCTCAGAAAAATCAAAACACAGCACTGAATTCAGACTGCATCAGAGATGGAGATGCTGACAGAAAGTAGCGTGCAGAAAGAAACTGGGTTTAAGGAGTAGAAGGAAGATAAAGGGAGGAAGGAAGAGGGGGTGTGTGAAAGGCTGGGAAAATGTGCTAGACATACAAGTCAGTTATGACCACAAAACCAAAAAAAAAATAATCCCTAAATCACTCAGATTTCAACATAACAGTCTCAGACAGTACCTCTTCAACAGAGACATTTCCAGTATATTGGGATTTCCATAACTCATCTGAAAACCTCAGCACTACCAGACAGTGAATCCAATCCTGAAGCTCTTACACAGAACAGGAACAACTGAAGACCCAAAAATGGGGACTACTGTTTTGATAATAAGTGACTTGTTTAAGGATAGCTCTCATCCGTGATAGACTTACTAAGGTATCTGGCTCTTAGGTCTTTTCTGTGGCGCTTGAGCTGCACAGAGTTCATGAGCAAGCTGAGTGCCCTCACACCTCTGTAAATTAATCTTTCAGTTCTAGCTAAGTCCAGTTACACCTACCTGAATGTCATTCTGTGGCACCGTGACAAAAATGCAAGATTTCCATTATTGCCTCTTCTTGATTATAACTGGTGCTCAGAAGTCCCCCTAATTATCCAGGGTAAGTGGTATGTATCTTGCGGCTTTCAGCTCTATGCAAATTTTGATATTTTTATGGCCACATCCACAGGATGCTGCATTGAAAGATCAGATTGTTTTTAAGAGTGAACATTATCTCAGCAATCAAGAATAAAGCCATATTACTCTGCTTAAAAGGTTTTCAGTTTCCTTTTGTAAAAATCTTTTTTTTTTCCTCCAGCAAATGCTACCTAAGTATTTCCAGCAACTTAAACCAGAGGGCATGAGAAAGTAAAAAAGAAAAACATTCCGTGACATTTTAGCTCAAAGTGGAAAAATTACTTTTTGAACTGTAGCTGCCAACAAGTTAAATTTGCTCGGTGTGCAAATAACTACAGTTACATAAGAAATACATCTTCAGCTTCTGAAGTGCAAAAAGAACCTGTTAAAGTGATAGTTTGTATGGGAAAGCCCTGTATCTTTTTGCTTCTGATATCCATTTCACACTTGCTGAATTTACAAATGAGAGCAAGACTCAACACGCCTTAGCAATGTGGAACTTCTCTTTTCTCATGGCAGAAGATTTAGCATCAGACCTGAGCAGAGCTGGGGTTTTGGCTTTGTACCAATGCATAGTGTAAAACCACGTCTCACAACTAGTTACGCTGACCTAGCTGCACAGACAGTTACACCACCACAAATACAAGTGTGTGAAACTGAGAATTAAAATAAAACATGGCTCCAGCACGCTTCTTCCCAGCTACTGCCTAAGAGCACCAAAGACAACAGAATTAGCATTAGGGGAAAACGACGAGGACAAAACTTCAAAATGCACTTTTACTGGCGTTTAATACTTTAATAAGTGCTACAGGACAGATTTACCAGATACTGTCTTAGATACTGGAGATTCTGCTGTGGTTTGGCCCTGGGTACCCATAGGTAAAGCTTGGCAATCTCTCTAATAGGGAGAATGCACTTCACCATAACTGATTTTACAGATATAACTGCATTCTAAGGTAATACATTAAATGCAAAAGTTCTTTTAGGCTCTTCTCAAATATAACTAATGGAAATTCTAGTTTGTTACTTTGACCTCTCTCACCCACTTTCAGAGCAGGTGATACAACATACCATCACATGCTGATCTATGACCACAACAGTAAAAGCACGAGGAGGTTATCTATGCAAGGAAGGAGCTATTGGTCCCTTTCAGGATCTCCATGTCACTTATTGTTTCCTCAAGATTTATGATACACACAGCTTCACCTTCATTTTTCCAGTGTGAAGATGCTAAAGCAGTCAATAATGTTTTCAGGGTGAAGTATGGGCTGACTCTTATTAGAAAAGTCATCTCAGCAACTACAACAGTTCACCGAGAGTTAATAAAGAATGGGCAGCGCATTAAACCCTTGCTCTTCCAACTCCTTGCTAATTTAAGTGGTACTGTCACTAAACTCATTTGACAGGACATTTCTCTAGTTCTATATCCAAGCTAACAAGAAGGGAACTATAGGAAACCACCACAACAGCATGGTGTCTGAAACACAAGATCTTAAAAAGTACAGAGCGTACTTCCCTATTCTTCTTGTCAGTTCTGCAGTCTGAGGGTGGGAGAACAAAGCCCAAGACCGTACCTCCTCCCCAGCCAAAACCACAGCGACTGCGCTTCCTCCTTCTACACCCATGCAAGCCCAACTGGCAAGACCCATACCAAGAAACACTAGTACTTCGCAGTTGCGTGCACAACAGAAAAACACGCTCTCAACTTATTTCATGCAACCTTTACCTACATATTTACTCACGTTTTCACCGAAACACAGATCTAGTGACATTCTGCCAAGATTATACAATTCAGGCAACTCTTTAAAAGCTAGCAGCAGGTGCTGCGGCACTGACCAGAACTTGCTCCTCACTCGCATCTGCCTTGCCTCGCACCTTTAACTCTTCCACCAGTTGCTGTGCACAGGAGCCTCGCTACACCTTCAGTGACCTTCACGTACACGCAACAAAGGGAAACGGGGAAGTGTAAAAATACCAGCTCTTATCCAGGGACAGTTTATCTTCCATACATACTTACGATGAGCTTAGTGTATTTTAGACACTAAAAAGGTTCAATATTATAACTACAATTGACCCTATTAAATTCAGCACCTGAAGAGTTTAATGGTCAGCTATTCAAACATGACTTGGATTTAAATACATAAATTGTTCCCTTTAACTTTATAGCATAGCCACTTGCCTACTTAGACATAACACTTCCAATACCATACTGAATGATGGTCTTCAGGTTAATTTTTGAGGACAGATGTCATAGCTACAGCATACTTGGCATTCTCAGAGGCTTCAGACAGCACAGCATTTCTGTATCACTATGATATCATCTCACTAGCTGAAGCACATTAGTGCCTGAAGGCTCCACTCAAGGTCTCCATGCACTACAACTAATACAGAATGACACTGCATCTGTCCCAACAAACAATCCAGTTGGACAGCATGAAGGTTAAGAAATGAAATAGGAAGATAGAGCGAGCACAAAAGGATTTGCTCAAGGCCAAATCTAGGTTGATGGTAGAATCTGAAGAAAACAGACATCTATCAAATTGAACCGGTCTTGCTTAACCTGACTGCCCAGAAACTTCCCTTCACACCCCTTTTCGCCGCGTTCAGAAGCGGCACTTCCTTGCACCAGGCACTGGCTGGTGGAGAGAATTTCTACAGTATGTAACCTATAAAACTGGCTGGTGAGAATGCTCATCAAATCTCTCACAGCAAATGCTGGCGCTCCGAACACTTTAAAGTTTTTCTCTTTTTCCTTTGCCTTCAGAAAGATACTGGCTTGAGAGTGAGTGTTTAAATCAATATATCAAATTACAAAGAGTACACCACTATAGCCCCTGTGCTCTTTACTGCTGTACAGCAAAAGGTAAAACTCTGAGAAAACACAGAATTATACTAGAGAACAAAAATAGTGCTATCCAACTTTGCTAGGGGAAAAAAAGTGAAAAGGCTGCACTCATTAATTTACATATGGTAATAAGACTATTTATTTAAATGCAATAAAATCAAAAGCCACTTTTGAATTTTATTTTTTTTTTTTTTACAGAAAAGTATATCCCAGACTTCAAACTCCACATAATCTGTATGTCATATATCTCTCAAACTGTAAGTATTAAAGTATATACCTCTATCTTACAAAAATAACACTTCAGAGCAATTCACAAAGCAAATAAAATTACTTCATCTGCTGTTTTTTTCCTTTCCTGACATTTCATGATGCATACCAAGAGGAAGCACCTGGTAAAAACCACACATATAGCTCAGGTCCATAAGCAGTCTCAACCACGAGAGGTAGGGCAGAGGACATCAATGTGAAAAAACTTTTGTATCTATGAGGTGAACAATACAACTACTGTCCTGAGCCAGGCATCTTCAAAATTTCACCTCCCTCTCAGCAGGGAGAGCCAGAAAACTTTCTGCCAACATTATCAGGAGTAAGGCTGCGCAGGGTGCTAATTTCTGAACATTAGCAAGACAACTGGGGAAAAAAAAAAAAAAAAAAAAAAGAGGAGAGAAAACAGAATCTCCTCAGTAGTAGTGTAGAAACTGTTCCATTTATTGATACATGCTCACCGTATCAATTTAGCTTGAACTAATTATATTAAGTTCCCCTTAAACACTGAGAACCAGTTTATTAAAATTATCAAATCAACCACTGCAAAACAAATTATAGAATCTAGGTATATATAGGGCAATTAAAGGCAAGATTTTTTGTAAGTCTACTACACAGCAAGCCTTTGTCACTGTTTACAGATAGCTTTTAGTTCAAACAAAACATTAAATTGTAGACTGAGTGCTTTGTCATCACTACATCTGTTTTCCATTTTGGCCTGTAAGAAAGCAATATACTGTGGCAATTTACACTTCCCAAAGTTTTTCAGAGTTAGATAACGGAGGTAGCAATGGATTTTGGTTCCTTAGCATTTATTTACAGAACACCCCAAGTACGTCAAGGACATTAAATAGGTACATGATCCAGGACTTCCAGTAATCTAACACGTTCCAGGCTTGTGTAAGTTCTTAAGCAATCCCTCGACACGTCAGGGCAGAAGGTTTTCATCTTTTATTATAGGTCACAAGCTTGGTTTCCAGCTCCCCACAGTACTATGTGACCTGAGACTCATGAAAATCAGGCTCCATAGACTTGGTGCACTTTGGTAGTTGCGGTGGAAGAGACAGGACAATGCCAGAAACCTTCTTTCCAACCCCATCTTCCTGAGCAATCAATGAAATTAAGGGGCAGTTTGGCAGGTAGCAAGAAGGTTCAAAAATTTTGAGATGGCAGTATATATGCTGTGCAGAATTCTTGGAGGGAGACGATCAAAACAAAGAGCAGCAGAGAACTGTGTTATTGTAATACTTACAGGCAGCTTTAGTCATTACAAAAGAGCACGTGGCACTTCATAGCTTAATGGTTCCACATTAACACAGATCAACTACAGCTCCAAACACAGACCAATAAAACTTCAGTCGTCTACTCTTCTACATTTAGCTCTGAGAACTTAAAGAAACTCAGGAGGGCATGAAGGTCAGTCCATTCTTTTTGCTATTGCTGTTCTTAGATATATTTATGTAAGTTTAAACCCAAGTATTAGCACTAAGAACAAAGTTAAACAAAATAAATACTTAACACATTTACTAATGCATTAGGCAGACTGCTAAGTGCAATACAATCCAAAGTAAAAAGAAAGAAGATAAACTGCTGGGTTCATTGAACAGTTTTTATGTATCTTACAAAACCATAAAAAAATACAGATCCATTAAATACAAGAGAAAGAAATCTGACAGAAATGAGATCGAGTATGTTATTGCTTTGAGTAAAACATGAGGGTTTTGCAAATATTTTCTGCATTATTTAAGTCAAATAGACCAACTATTTTTCAAAGCATCCAATTAATTTCACAGTATCTCCTAGTGTTTATTAAATAATGGCTGTACCTTGTCATATTTATAAATCAAGAAAAGAAGTATCACAGCATGAGAAGCCATCTTGTCATCTTTTGCAAATTTCCCAATTTGAAAGCACCTTGGTGTCATGTTAAGACATTTGATGAAATAACTGCTTTCCAGATCTCTATTTCTAATTTTGTTATTCAAATACCCAAATTTACTGAAAGTAAAGCAAAGCTAGATGTCAACTCAAAAAAAACCCAAACCCAAAACAACCACAGCAATTACTGTATTATAGGACATTTAATGGACAACCAAGAATTACGATTGCTACAGTTTGGCAACAGTCTCTCTAATGTCACTATACATAAAATAGCCATGTGGAGAACTGGTCTACCAGTTCAGGAGCCAGTATGGCGTTTGTGCAGCAAACTTGACATCACAGGTTCAAAGCAGCTGCCTAAAATGATGCTGTTCTCTGGTACCATATTTTTGGGAAAGGAAATACAGACAACAGCCTGGAGTTAGAAGTAATTAATTTTAGAAAGACTCTTAATGAGATGTTAGCCTCTTTCTAGTTCTATTGCTAAGGGCGCGGAGAGGCAGTTCAGCATTTCCACTGTAGTCTCTGCAAGCCTTCAGCAATTGTCTCCCACACCACACTAGAAGACTGGTGTGAAAACAGTTCTAATATACAGCTATATTGAACAACAACAACAGAAAAAAGCTACTTCAGCTTAAAAAAAAAAAAAAAAAAAAAAAGAGTATGTCATCCATATGTCATGGTTACTACTGCCAATAAGGGCTTTAATGCTGCCTGTAAGAACTGAAATCAAGATTGACTAGTTATGTGCAGTACATACTAGCACCACAACCATGTATTTCCTTATTTTAAATCTGTGGCCTTATAATTTCTTGTGACATGATTACTGTCTTCCGTGCATAAAGGGAGATTTTGATCAAGCATTGCTTACTTTAAAGTTTAGGCGGTTGGTGTTTTGGATTTTGTCACCCTAGGAGTGAGGGATAGAAGATATCGCTACAGAAGTAAGTTCCCCATTCAAAAATATTTTAGGTAAATGAATATTATTTTGATTGCAGAATCAAGTGTTCTCCATGAACTAATTAGGGAAAAGAAGGAATTAAAAAAGTCGCAGCAATCCACTTCCTTATAGACCTGTCTTAAACACTAAGTGCAAGGCTCACGGCCACCTGACTCTTGCTCATCACTGCAAACTTGCCCCTATTGCGTAGGCTGCTAGAGTTTGAAGAACCTTTTCCTTTTTGAGGCCCCATATGCCCACCAACTCACTCACCTGCAACCCAGATGCATCAGACACACATGATCCCACGGTGGGAGAAAAGTTATGATGTGTTTTTCTCACCAAATTTTGTCCTCAAAGACCAAAGCAGGGGATACGTGGTGCACAACAGCCCATCGAGCTCTGCATACGGGCCGTATCACACCTGCAGGATCTCACACCCTTGGTCAGAAAGGGTCAAAATATTTGCCTAAATACATCTGTTTGGTGCATGTAACTTTGCTGGATCTGCTGTGCAGCGTCTTCTAGAGGGAAAATCTACAAGACCGGTCACTACAAGACCACAGCTCGGGACTCATACTATTGCTTGTACTGAAACTGCAACTTTGGGCCACAAAACCATTTCGCAAAATACTGCACAAACAAAACAAAAACATAAGTAGCCAGTTGTCCTCTCTTTCTGCTGTTTTCTCCCTATTCCTTCCAGTGTGTTTATGTATTTTCCTAAAGGAGATGGCAAAGAACTAGTAACTGTATGAATTCTAGTTTATATACCTTTTAGGGATAGACGCTTATCTGCCACAGCCATGCAAAATACTTACAATTCCTCCAGAGAAAGCATAGAACTATCTGTTTACATCATCTGTCCAATGCAAAGGGCAATAGCTTTATACAGTGTGGGCACAGACTGTAAACTGTTATTTTTGGGCGGGGATGGGTGGAGGTACATTAGCAATAGCTAGCAACAAGCATCATCTTTTTTTATATGTATAGAAAGATGTCTCTTTTTTAAGATATGTGTGATTTCTCTTCCGGTACAATGTAGAAAAACAAATAAACAAGATATTATCACAAGGCAAACAGAATACCACATTACGTGCAAAATATATAACAGTGTCAGCAGAAGCTTAAAAAGCAAATCCTGACTTTTAACGAACATTTTGATAGTTGTCTTTTTTTTTTCCTGGGGAGAAGATTTTTAAAGTTGTATCTCCTTAGACTGACAATCTATTTCTTTAGAATTCTCGTATTTTACATGTTTCCATATAGTTTCTTTCTTATGGATAAAGCCAATGAATGCCCAAATGGAAAGCTGTCAACATACAGAACATAATTCAGCTCACTAGCTCTTCAAAAATTTCTGCAATATCATGCTTCTAAGACTCATTTCATTCATTTACACCATGACTGAGAAGCTTTCTGTCAGCTATGGATCTGATGCGGGAGAACATCACATCTCTCATTAAATCCAGCACAGCAAAATCCTCATTTGGCCACATCTCATAGGACCCTCTTCAAAAAAAGAAAAAAAAAAAAAAAAAAAAGGTGGTCATTTTATAGTGACAACTACAAAATAGTAATGATGAAAGTGATCTGGTAAACACAGTAACCTACTAAAAAACTATATTTCATAACATACATATTTCTGAAGTGGCCTTGCCTCTTCAATTTTCTACACTTACCTTGTTTGACTTGTCAGCACTATGTTCTCGTTTTCCCACATGGTTCCCCATGATGGATCACCAGAACTTCAAATTCTGAAAAGATAAAACCGAAACAGCATTTTTGAAACCAATACATTTGTACTGAAATACAAATTAATTTTTCATCTGACATGGAACAAAGAGATAGTTCTCATACAATAAGCATTTTTACAGTGCAAGGTAAGATCTGTGAAAGATCCTAAGGAAAAAAAATGCTTATCTGGTCTATTTTGCAAATCTAAGCAATACCAGAAAGCTTTCCTTCTTCTAAAAAAAAAAAAAGACATAAATAGAGCAGGAAAAATAAAGTGTTTATTGTGAAATCTGCACATAAACCAAAACTATATTAGGAATTAGATAGAGGGCCCTGTCTTTCAACACCAATACAGTGTAATATGCATCAAATGGTCTGTAACTACAAACTTCCATAAAATATCAAGTGAGTTCTTTCGAATTCACATTTGCCACTATATAAACAGCAATTACTGAAAAAAAGCACCACACTAAATGGCTAACAATTTGCTGTGGAGGTGAGAATGGATATGTTCTTTACAGCCCACGCCTTCATGACAAGCACATAAGAAAGGAATGCCAACTCTTTCTTTGTATTTTCTGGCCCATCCTGTTGTACCTCAGCTTTAACAGAGCTGATGGAGGTTAAACCACAACACTCAAATTTCAGCTTTTAGAGTACACTTGTGGTTACACTACATATTTCTTCACATAGAAGCACGTGTTTGTATAGGATCTTATACACAGCTGCTGCCTTCAGCTGATTTGAATGCAGTCCAAGGTAGCATTTAAAGTCATGAAACTTAAAACTACATGCAAAAGAAGTTTCAAGTGGACTTTTTCCTCTCAGAATTATGAACTGAAATTTCAGTAATAAAGTGAAGTTTCTGGTGCTAACAGTAACACTTCATTACTCTGCAATAAGCAGAGGTATATACCATAAAACCTTAGCATCATGGGAAAGCACTCTCACTATCAGAGGGCTAAGTCATTTCATGAAGCATAATCTTATGAAAAGGCTTGGGAGAAAAGGATAAGCAGACCTTTGCTGTGATAGAAAATGCATGAAGTAAAACAATAGGCTATTAACCTGTTACACTCGGTAGACCATATAATACAGTTATAACCCCAGCGGCACACACTGATCTGTGTACGAAAGGATTCTAAAGATAGAGACTTTGATCACTTCTGACTTTCCAGCAGAGAAAAGTGTACTTTATCAAAAGCAACCTTTTCCTGTATCTCTACTGCAACTTTTGGAGAGACTGATAAGTTTATTTCCCCCCCACCCCAATGATAAATTTTCAAGTAAGTGAGGGCCTGCAGTGCTCATTTGACCATTCACTGCATTTCATTCACTCTAAAATCAAAGTGCTACATATCACAGTATCTGATTAAATAATTCCTCACAAATATCCACTTCTAAGGTCTCGCAAAGGAAAAATGAAAAAAACATCCAAACTGAGTAAGTATGCTCAAGGTAGAGTTTATTGGCAAACTGGAAACAGGTAGGTTTTTTTAACAGCGCTGTCTATTGCATAAAAGATTAAAAGAGAAAAACTCTATCCTACCAAATTGTGAAATCAGCACCACCAATTCACATTTTTGTGAGATTATGAAAATTTTCAAGGAAAAATACAAACAAATTCAGAGCTGAACTACCTCAAACTGGTCCTTCCTCTACAAATTCTGAACAGCAGCTCCTCTCACATCACCTACTTTACAACATAAGGAAAACAGAGCAGAATACAAAACTATAGGAAATGTCTACAGTGGACTATAAAGGCATAATGTTCTGAGTGTTACTCTTCCAGTCATTTATCGAAAGATTAAATATCAAACTTGATCTGTAATACACACACGTTTAAGTAACCAGAGTATGGAGCCAACGTTAACACCTGCAAACTAGAACTCGGATCAGTGTCCTCCTGCCTCCCCTTTGTCTCCCTGGTGTCTTTGCAGAAATGCTCCAGGAACAACCACCATGCACCCATGAAACACTGAGCATAGCAGAGTCCCAGTCCTGCAATGCCACTGTAGAAAAAGATACTAGATACAGACGAGCTTTGCTGTGAAACTAAGCCAGATAAATGTGTAAAAAAAAAAAAAAAATCATCTGTTAGCCAGTGAAAAGAAAAGCAATAAAAACTTCGATGCTGCCACTCCACAAATACCTGAGAACGGTAAGGCCAGTTTTCTGCTCAAATGCCTGCACGAAGCAAGCAAACAAAATGAAAACCAAGCAAACAGAAAAGCACATTAAATGGCTCGTCAATGCACTCCTGATTCCCATGTGCATAATTCCTTCAGCAAGACGCTAAAAATTACACATGGAAGGGAATAAAAATGAAAGAGACTTGGAAAAATGGAAATGCACAACGCTATTCAAAGTTTAAGAGTGTTGTTTGAGAGTACACCTACATCTGGGTCGAGTGTTATATTTCTCTAAAGGAACAGACTTAAAAGCTGAAAACTAATGGCATTGATTAAGCCTGTAAATCAGCACTTCTGTTTCCTTTATTGTTTCGAATGTATCAGAGGGATAGCGTGTGGTCAAAATTCACGATTGAACCCTTCTTATTCTCACCTCATATCCAGAAATTAACACTAATACAACTAGATTTTACTTAATCTTTTCCATGCATAAGTCAACGCAGATGTTTAAACTCAAGATAAGTTAGCTGTATGTACCTGCTATAAATTCCTTATGCACAGATAAAGCTATCTTTCAGCCAAAGGGACACAAGGAACCAGCCAGATAGCAAGAATATCTTAAAAGGTACAGAATTCTTCATGCTACCTGTTCAACAGAGAAAACTCTAAGTGATCCTTTGGAATAAAAGGCTTCCAAAAAATCTGACATGAATTAGGAAAGGAAACGCATATTGCCAACTATCCTGTAGATACCTGATTAGGAAGTGAAAACATACACACAAACAAGCCCGTAAACTTTAAAATAATTTACAACAACAAAAAGACCTAATTTTTCACTTTAGCCTCAAGCAGGCAAGGCTGCCTGACTTGATTGAAAACTGAGCACATGGGTCATTTTCACTTCAGGATGCAAGTACCCCCTGAAGTGTTAAGACTTACAATACTGATTTTCGTTCTTACTGTCATGAGGAGACCACGCTGCACAGGTTCTACCAGCGCCAATCTTTATGCAATAAGTTGAGTCACTGACTTCAGTGGAATTACTCATTGTATGATCTCTGTAGGAACTTGCAGCCAACTATTTAAAAAATCTGAGCTGGAAAAAGATTTGTATTTTCTTTTTAGTCACCTTCATAACACACAGGTTGCCAGACTAAGCAGCTCTGTATATAGTGAAGAAGCAGCTTCTTGCACTTACTAATGGCAGTCAACTGATGAACATTCTTGTTTGCAGAGGTGTCCGTACATGCTTTAGCACTGATAAACAGCCACAAGAACAGTCATGAAGCTCTAAAACAATGCAAAAACACAAGTACTGTAGAAATGCAGTAACCTTCCTTGAATCTGATGTGAATCACATCTAACAATAAGCTGCCAAAGTGGGCCTGAGCATGAGATCGAGCTTATGACCGCAACAACAGTATTTGTCAGAAACCTTCCCGGTGAAACCCAGCAAGTTTCGTAAATCCTGTGAGATGAAAGATCTGCACATGAGCTTGAGTCATAAAATGAGAGGTGACACTATGCAGGTCTGCAGGATCAGAATACATCACCAGCTCCCCTATAAGACTTGCCACCAAGACCGTGGGTTCCAGCATACTAAAACTGTCCGAGAGGCTCAAGAAATAACAGGCCATGTGAGCAAACTGATTTAATGGCACTGAAAGTTGAAAACATTTCAGCTGCCTGACAACTCTTCTGGGTGAAGTGAGTGAAGTCCAGCGGGAAGCTGTGAACTGCCACTGCAGACGCCACCAGCAGAGTCACCCAGCCGCCTCAGCACCACGCAACCACCACGTACTGAGCTGAATCAGCTCCGCTGCCGAGACCCGGGCACTTCCCAATTGATGACTGGTACAGAAATAACTCCAGCTATCCAGGCTGCTTCGAGTAATTCCAAAAATAGCCCAGGGATATTGCCTAGGGAAATAAAATAAAGTGTCTCCTCCCATCAGTCAGCTTCTTACGGAGTCAGTTTAACAGGTAACCTGATGGAAGCTGAGACCAAGCTGCTTTCCCGCTTTCTTCGTGACAGAAAGCCATATTCCAACTAGCAACTACAGAGATGCCACTGCCGTACCCATGGAGAGAAACATCTCCTTGCTGTCTGCCAAACACGAAATAAAAATAAAACACAAACAAATACAAAAAGGGATGGAAAAACTCAGTCCTACGTATCACATTCATAAACAATACCTATAAAAATACATGTACATTGGGATCGCGTAACATTTCTCTTCATCTAAACAGTTGATTAAAAATAGGGGTTTAGAAGCATATATTATCACTTTTTTTTTGGCCCATTCTAATCTGCCTGTTGAAATTAAATGGATATTTGTAGTTAAAAAAAGAGGTTCTAATCATCTTCCCATACACACATGCTGTCCTACAAAGAGGTTGACATTATAATTTAGAATTTTCATTGAAAGGCAGAAAAATGCTTCGCTAAACTTTTTGAATATACCAAGAAATGCAATGGTATAACTTTCTGCAAATTACGCTGTTTTAACTGCAAAATAGCATCTTCTTATTCACACATGGGAGCCTGAGAAAAGTTCACCTTTTGTAATGGTCAGACTGTAAAGAGCATCCTTCCCCTTTAGTATCTCACAGAACATTGCAATTTTTGTACATTCTAAATATAAACAATAAACTTTAGCCCAGGAGCTGGTTTACAGTGACAGCTCACCAACTGTAATTCAGGAGTTACAAGAGGCTATAAGCCAATGCACCTGGAGCATCTTTATTGAACATTAATGGTTACTTCATATTAAAATACATAAAGTACCAAATGTAAAATCACAGGATGCTGCAAATGAATTGTTAAATATGATCCTTGAAGAGTAATTTAGTTATGTAAAATACGGGTTCAATCTTACCTCTTCCCACACACTTAATTATGACTCAACAGACCTACACATAATAATAAAGGTATGCAAGTACTTACATATTTACAAGTATCAGAACATAATTATTACCTTGTCTAGGAGTACATATTCACCACAGACTGATGTTGTTGGATAATGGTGCAGAGCTACAACACTAGATATGTTTCCCAAGTGCTCCTGGCCTTACTCATGCATGGGAAGGGTAATCATAGAATATGAAGATATTTGTGGAATTTACTTAAAACTTCCTGCTAAATCGATGACTATTCTTATCCAAGTGAATATTACATTTTACTACTATATCCAGATCTTATTAGACAAAATAAAAAGCATAATTACTTTTAAGAAATAAGCAAGTTCTCTAATTTTCGTAGCCCTCTACAGTAGACTCTTAATTACAAGCTTACCCAGCAAAACAACATGCAAAAGACTTTTTTTTTTTCCCTAGTGTCAGGTCCAGGTTATGTAGCTTCCTGGGAAGCAAGATGACACTGCTGGCAGCACTGCCAGCTAGATGGAAATCTTTGAGTGGGTTTTTTTTAGGGTTGCAATGTGATATACATCTTTGGAAGGAAGCCCTTCACTTCAGCCTTCTTTCAAAACAGATCAAGACACTAGGCGTGCCTCATCTATTTCTTCAGAATTCCCTCATCATGGTAACCTAGTACTCCAATGCACCAAGAAAAAAAAACCTCTGGTGGGCGTAGGTGAGTGACCTGCAGCTAATTCCATCAGCAGCCACGGTCAGATGCTTCAGAGACAGATGCGAGCAACCACATAACAAAAGTAACCTGCCTCACAGGCAAACTCCTTCCTAGGAATCCTGCCCTCTTCATTCAAGTGTTAAAATATTTCATATAATATAGTGCCTTATATGCCTTACAAGTTTCATCATTATTTAATGCAGATTTAATTTTTCATTACCTGTGGAATTGTGTAATCCTTGCTAGATCAAACGTTATTTCACTTTTGACTTCCACAATGATACGTTTCTGAGGAACCCTTCCTGACATAAAAATACATTATTCCAGACACATTTCTGTCGTGAATGATCAAAACCAAGATTTCAGTGGTGATGATAATATTTATATCAGAGAAGTCACCAGAAGTTTAGTACTGATAGGTGTATTTAATCATGCTTGTACAGTGCCTTGCATATCAGAATCCTGGCCTTCCTAGATGTTACAGCAATTTCTATGTTTATAGACAACTGTACATGCCTTAGCAAGGATCCTAGACCTAGAAAACCACCCCTCTGAGAGACAGACCACATTCTTAAATGCTATTTATCTGAGAAAGCACTCCCCAGTGCTAGCACAGTTGCTCAATATTTTACATACACCTCATACATCACTCCAAAGAACATCGAAATTATTTAATTTTCACTACAATATTATGCAAACAGTATGACACAGGAGAAAGGCTACAACACTGAGACAGGATATGTTCAGGAAAGAACAGTGCTGCAAGCTATTTCCTAAAATTGCCATGGGGTAAGCACAGCAGACAGGACCCAAGGCTTTTTTAAAGATCTTTTCTGACTGCTTTGATTACAATTTTCCTCTCTGCATCACCAACAAGGGTATTGCATATCATTTTTTATGAAAGCATGTGATTTTCAGGAATCTCGCCTCAGCACAGTTAAGGATGGTCCAAACTTGATTACAGACAACAGTCTGTAAAAACAATTACAATGAAATTGCTAAACCACATATATTTTTTTTCCCCTCTATCTTAGGCTTCTCTTGCTTTTCTCTTCTTTCTTCCTTCAAACCACTCCACTCTCCTTGCTGGAATACCATCAGCCTCATCCCTCCCATTCAGAAAAAGAAAAGATACAATCTTAAATTTTTCAACAGGACTTTTCTGCTTCCCTTCATGAATAGAAAAATGCTCCCCTAACGTCACTTAGAACACACTCGCTTATATAAACACAAATCATCAATGATTATAATCAAATGGCATTAGCCAAATGCTTACTGTTTGTCTTCAAAACACTAAGCTTAGTGGAACACTGTGAACTCTACGTCAATCCATCTGCATGGTCATAAGGAAATGTCCTTAATCACCTCCACTTTTTAAAAGAGGCCAGTGCATTGGATGGGGGAGCTAGGTACCACCCCAAGGGCCTGGGGCAAGGTACAGATGCCCCCAGGATGTCCCACCACACCATCCCTTCTGCTTTTCTACCACAGCACCTACACCTCAGGGGCTTACAAGATGTGGACTTCCTTGTATGTCTTCCATGCCTTTGCTGAGATACTTGTGCCTCACAGCTATGCCCAGCCTAGGGAACAGAGAGGACCACATATATGTCTAACATACAGATCCCTTGAACCTACACCAAAAGGAAATGTTGCCCTCCTATGAAATTAAGCAGATTTTTCTATTTTTAGCTCAGCCACTAATATCAACACATTCATTTCATAGAATCATAGAATCATAGAATAAGTGAGGTTGGAAGGGACCATTAAGATCATCAAGTCCAACCGTTAACCTACCCTGATTTAAAAACACCCACTTCTAAACCATGTCCCTAAGCATCTCATCTACCCTTTTCTTAAACACCTCCAGGGATGGTGAATCCACCACCTCTCTGGGCAGCCCATTCCAATGTTTAATAACCCTTTGAGTGAAAAAATGCTTCCTAATATCCAATCTAAACCTGCCCTGACATAACTTGAACCCGTTTCCTCTTGTCCTATCACTTGCCACGTGGGAGAAGAGGTCAGCCCCCATCTCTCTAAAACCTCCCTTCAGGTAGTTGTAGAGGGTGATAAGGTCACCCCTCAGCCTCCTCTTCTCCAGGCTAAACAACCCCAGCTCCCTCAGTCGTTCCTCATAAGGCTTGTCCTCCAGACCCCTCACCAGCCTGGTAGCCCTTCTCTGGACACGCTCCAGCACCTCAATGTCCTTCTTGTAGTGAGGGGCCCAAAACTGAACACAGTACTCGAGGTGAGGCCTCACCAGTGCCGAGTACAGGGGGATGATTACTTCCCTACTCCGGCTCACTACACTATTCCTGATGCAGGCCAGGATGTTGTTGGCCCTCTTGGCTGCCTGGGCACACTGCTGGCTCATACTCAGCCGGCTGTCCACCAACACCCCCGGATCCTTCTCTGCCAGGCAGCTTTCGAGCCACTCCGCCCCCAGTCTGTAGCACTGCATGGGGTTGTTGTGACCCAAGTGCAGGACCCGACACTTGGCCTTGTTGAACCTCATACCATTGGCCTCAGCCCATCTGTCCAGCCTGTCCAGATCTCTCTGCAGAGCCAATCTACCCTCAAGCAGATCAACACGCCCCCCCCAGTTTAGTGTCGTCTGCGAACTTACTGAGGGTGCACTCAATCCCCTCATCCAGATCATTAATAAAGATATTAAAGAGAACCGGTCCCAGCACCGATCCCTGGGGGACACCACTTGTCACTGGACACCAACTGGATTTAACTCCATTTATCACCACTCTCTGGGTACGGCCATCCAATCAGTTTTTTACCCAGCGAAGGGTACACCTGTCCAGGCCACGAGCAGCCAGTTTCTCCAGTAGAATGCTATGGGAAACGGTGTCAAAAGCCTTGCAAAAGTCCAGGTAGACAACATCCACAGCTTTTCCTTCATCCACTAAGCGGGTCACCTCATCATAGAAGGAGATCAGGTTTGACAGGCATGACCTGCCTTTCACAAACCCATGCTGACTGGGCCTGATCACCTTGTTCTCCTGCATGTGCCGTGTGATGGCACTGAGGATGATCTGTTCCATGACCTTCCCAGGCACCGATGTCAGACTGACTGGCCTGTAGTTCCCCGGATCCTCCTTCCGGCCCTTCTTATGGATGGGTGTCACATTTGCCAACCTCCAGTCGGCTGGGACCTCCCCGGTTATCCAGGACTGTTCATAAATGATGCAGAGTGGCCTGGTGAGCACTTCCGCCAGCTCCTTCAGTACCCTTGGATGGATCCCATCCGGCCCCATAGATTTGTGCACCTCCAGGTGCTGAAGCAGGTCCCTCACCATTTCCCTTTGGATTACAGGGGCTTCATTCTGCTCCCCATCCCTGTATTCTAGCTCAGGGGTTAGGGAACTCAAGGAACAACTGGTCCTACTGCTGAAGACTGAGGCAAAGACGGCATTAAGTACCTCAGCCTTATCCTCGTCCTTAGTCAATACGTTACCAGCCTGGTCTACTAGAGGACAGAGATTATCCTTAGTCCTCTTTTTATTGCCAATATATTTCTAGAAACTTTTTTTGTTGTCCTTGACAACAGAAGCCAGGTTTAGTTCTAGCTGGGCTTTGGCCTTCCTAATTTTTTCCCTACATAGCTTCACTACCTCTTTGTAGTCCTTTAATTTGCTACATACTATCTTTTACACACAACACCACAACAAAACAGGCTGATATTTTTTTCATATTGGAGGACTGTTCAGGTCTGCATGGCACACAAAACCTAGGGGTAAGGACCAATTTTTCCCAACCCTCCAGAAAGGATCAGACACATAATCATTGGTGATTTTTTTCCAGCATCTGTGTGCTCCAGAGACAAAACAATTTGACATTGCAGTAAAATATATTCTCTAAAGGAAAAAAAAAAACAACCAAAAAAAAGGACAGAGAAAGATACAGAGAGAATGGCTAAGAACAGAGACACATCATAGCTTCATTCTATGTATTGCAAAGATACGCAGTAGACTCCCGAGACCATCAGTTTTCACTATTGTTGCTTCTAAAGTACCATATTTCCTTTAGCAGTACACCTCTGCAGCTGTGGACTTCACCTCTTGGACTCAACATGTCAACAACTAAATGGTACACACTTGACCTAAACGCTAAAATACTTTTTAAAAAGATAAACCAGCACACAAGAATATATACCATAAGTGCAGTATTAACCAGGAAAAAGAAAAAAGAATGAAATTCAAATCCAAATCATAGAGGATTTCAGGCCAAAGTAATAATCTTACCAGTACCAGAGGGGAAAAAGCACAGAGCGATCAAGAAACCGTACAGACAAGTATTATTCGCTACTTGGAGACTTTCAGTTTTTGAGATTAAGGTACTCTGAAATCAGACAAGACCTCACATCTGTTTTGACATAAAAATGAAAAGATATTGTGAGAATGAAAACAAGATATATTTGAAGACTCACATTTTTTTCCTGTTCTCTGCTTAGAAAAACAAGTCCTCTCCAAACGGTGAATGGTATATTCTCCCTTTTACAGTGAGGTAGATCACCTAAGCTTCCCAGTGAACACAGCCACTTTGATGATCAGCGTTTCGTTAACACACTGTAGAGACTGATGACAAAATGCACACCTGCAGTGTGTCTAAATGCACATGAATCAAAGACACCGTATGCTGGCTCTTATCTTCTCATATTCAAGAGACTGACAGATGGGACAAGAAGATGATTCACCCTCTCCAGACACCGTTAAGTTTGCTGTGAGAAAACACTGAACCACTATATCCTTCTCAATTAAATAACTCAACTAAAAAAGAAAAAAAAAAAAAGAAAAAGCCTCTGTCTCTGCCCAACCTTTCTCTCCTCTGTTCTGACTTCATATATAATCTATCTATACTGTAAACATATCAACCAAGAGATGGGTTTCCTGTAAATGCTCCTCTGTTACATTTGGCATAAATATTGATATTACGAAAGGGTCTGACTTTCACCATACTCCAAGTTGACTCCCTCTTGGCTCAATCTACAGCTGCAGAGTCATGTCCCTCCCTTTCCATAAACACACTGCCAAAGAGGCACAAAACCCAACCTTTCTTTTCTGACCTGAAAAAAATGCATCCTTAACTATTTACTTAAATTTCTCACTTTTTTGTGCATTGTTTCTTCCTTATTGCCTTATCTTTTACTAGCTTGATTTCCTGAGGGTTCGTGCATGAGATTATGCTCTGAAAGTAATTTTTAAGTGATTTGATGGAGACTTAGTCCTCAATATTGTCATTTATGAGTGTGCTTAAAACTTAAAAAGGTTGAAGGTTGACGTGACAGCCTCCTAACAAGTTACCATTATCCACAGTTCACTAGCACAAATAAGGCAGTTCTCCAGCTTGAAATGGTTTGCTATGCAAATTACAAGTGACACCTCATGAAGCTTAAGTAAGGATTTGTAAATTCCTCTGCTCCTAAATCAATACATTTATTTAAGAACAAAGTGGCTTACAAAGCTGTAGAGAAGCAATTTTTCTGTACTTATGAATGCCTATGTGGAAACAGAAACTATGACACCAGTTTGGGATTTTCTCTGGAAATTATGCAACAGTTTGCTCCCCCTTCTGAACAAAGAAAGCAAAATTATTTTTTGCTAAGGATAATTGCATATCTGAGAAATAAATGAATCTATCTATTTTTCAAATGGAATTTTAGTCCAGGTATTTTGGGCTTCAGTTGTTTAGGTCAGAGGCTCAGCAGGTTACAGTCACTAAGCTGTGAGTTGTTGCACGTGGAATTTTAAATAATTGATGAGTAACAGCAGCAACCCTGGCACTGAAATCTGCGTGAGAAACCACTTAAGTCTTTACATCACCCCAGTACAATTATTGCACTGTCGTGGTTTGGGCCGGACTGGCCACTGAGGTGAGTGACAGATGGTCTTCACTTGTGTGCTTCTTCAAATATGCTTTCAAGTACTCACGTCTCATACTCAAACATTGCCTCATTTTATCTAAATCATAAATTTCATGCACTAACGTTGCTTTCCCAACCTTTACCCAGGCTATGTACAAAGACGGCATAGAAATATTCATTACTGAATTACTATTGAAGAGAACAATTACAAACCCACGGAAAAATTTCTGTTTGAACATGAGAATGTACAAAATGTACACAAGAATTATTTCCCCTTCTACCATTAAAAAGCAAATGAGACTTTTTATTTCATGTTAAAAGGAAAACCAAAGAATGTGACGGGCCAAACACTCATTTCTTCAGCATAGTTTTCCAATGCAGTTCACCATTTAAATCAAATCCAATGTACAAAAAAAAAAAATAAAAAACGTCAAAATAATGCAGCAAGAAAACATGTGTTTCAATAAGGAGACTAGCAGTGTATTCACTTTCAAAGATGATTATACAAAATATACCTCAAATCCACTATATGATTAAAAGTTAAGTAAGCTTATATCTAATATTCACAGCACCCATCACAAGAATATCTTGCGCTTGAACAAGTTGCACTTGTAAAGTATGGGGACAAACTATTTTACTTTTGTTGTTAACTGAATGTTTTTAAAAGAAAATGTTTCAAATACCATCATTAAAATCGTCGTGGGGTCCACAGCCTTCAACTAAGAGGGGGGTGTCATTCCAGACAGTATGCAAAGACAGTGAGGAAGTTCCTTCCCTAAAGGTCTTGCAAAACACATAAGTAGGAAGTAAATCCTTCTCCTGTATTACATATATAGAACAAAGGCGGAGATAAGTTAAGGGCAATACATGAAAAATTACTTACGGCCCACTTGAGAAGCTTAGGCAGACATTAGAGACTTAAATCCAGAGTTGTAATTCTGAAAAGTCATCCTCAGCTACTACATAATGCTGGGGTTTGTAATCACAACAGACACCTCCTTTCTTATTTTACAAGTGCTTCCTGGACTCCCAAGTTCTGCCATCAGTCATACAAAACAACAGTCGAGCCATGATGATGCGGCCAAGCAGCTTCACATGATTTTACACCAGAACACCATCAATACACAATGAGGTATTTCTCTGCCATCCTAGGTCTTAAAGCAGCAGACTTTCTCAGACACAGAAAATGCTAACCATCAGGCTCAGCCTTATCACAAGACACAGTGGAAACCACTGTAATACCCTTCCTCTCTGCCCTTTTTTAAACAGCTGTAGCAGGAGATCACCCATACCATTAGATAATAAGCTTGTGATTAGCATACTCACACAGGATGTGGGAAACCAGGGATCGTTTTAGAAGATACTGAGGGGAAAGATCAGTCTGACTTGATCACAGGATAGCTGTGAGTCACCAACGTGATCTAGCAGGGGAAAATAAAAAAAAAAACAAATAGACAAACAGACCTACGTTGTATCATGAGGGGATATTTCCAGTAAAGATAGGGAAGAATTAATGCCATCATACAAGCCACTAGCATAACCTCAGCTGAATACAAAGTACAATTCTAGTCAGCCATATTTAACAGCATGAATTTTTTACTAGAACAGATGCAAGGATGATGAGAGCAATAAGAGCCTGTTACACAAGGATAAGACTAAAAGCCCATGACATGTCAAGCCTAAGTAAAGCAAAGCTAAGTGACAGTGTTAGAAGAGGAGAAAATACATGCTGCCCACATATAAAGCTAAGCAGCAAGTCAGAATGTTTATAAACATCAGAAAAGCAGGCTCTGGAAGAATCAGAGGAGAGTAGAAAACCTAGCTATGTTCAAAACAGAAAGCAAGAGTCTGACCACTGTATTTCAGAGACTGCGTGAATGGCGTGGTTCTTGCCATGGCAGAACAGCCCCAAATGGCACAGGGGACTCCTTTTGCCTGAGGATATTCTAATCCACACTTCCAGATGGCATACCTGGAACATAGCAGGGTAGGGGGGGGAGTGTAGAAGGACTACCTTTTCCTGAACGTGTTAATATACTGACAACTGACTTTAAAAAAAAAAAAAGATAAAACAATCAAACCCCCAAACAAAATAAAAGTCACAAAACCAGTGATTCCCTGGAAAGGGAGAGCAACATTGAAATGTGCTAGCTTTTAGCCAGCTGGGTTTCACTGGGGTGTAGGATACTGGAGAAAGAGACTTTATTTCCCACTCTGAGTTCATTGATGAATTCCTGCTTGTCCATTTTATCCTGTAAGCGATCAGTATAAAGTACAGGAAAACTGTAATTCTGTCCACACAAAGACCCATGTCTACTGAAGAAAGGGACCAGCACTCCTGCCCAACAGCCTCTACTTTTGAAGCCTGCTCCTTGGAGTGGGAAATGCAGGTCTGAATCCTTTGGGGAAGAGACGGAGCTCATCTCCATGCTAAACATGGCACGGTAGGGTCTAGGCTAGTCAGCCCTTCTACAAGTTTGTCAGCACATGCCCTCAAGGAAAGGGTTGTGAGACACACACAAAGCCCACTCCCTGCCTACCACAGCGGCGGGAACAGGAACAGCAGCACAACACAACACGCTGTTTGGAGAGATACTGACTTTAAGGGGCCTTCTGCTCGGCTTGTTGGCTACGTTGGGTAATAAATAACCTGAGGCATCTAATTATCAGCGTGAGATAGACTAGGTGCTTTATACGTGGCTCTTGAAGTCACTTTAACTCCTATTTCCCAAATAATTTACAAACTGACTGCTCTTTTCATAACATTTCTCCAAGACTATATTCCAAAATAATCCCTAAAATCCGCTCCCCTCCTCGAGCACTCTGCAGTAAACACACCACCGCGGGAGAGCAATAACGAATGGTATTTCTACAGTCTTTGACACTTCATAATCATATACATACAACAAACCCTTCACCAACAGCCATTTCAGACCTGTATGCATCGTATCGTTGACTCAATCATTAAAGGTGCCTCTCATCCCACTCCTTAGCAGAGTTAAAACCTTTCAGAAAACAGATACTGAACTGCTGATTTGGCTGAATTCCTTACCTCAATCAATACCTCTACCTAACCTGTTACTACCAACTCTTATTTTACCTATAGCACTCTCAAGCACCAAACAGTTCATAGCACTACAAGTGCAGTCAATACTGCAAGTTACTTTTGGAAGTACCAATTACATGATACCTGAATCAAAAGCTGTCATTTAATAGTTATCTACGAGTGAAAACAACGGGTCTTTTACTCAATGTAGCATCTTGCTTAAACAAGTTTTTATTGACATTATAAGGGATCAACCAGTTTGCAAGCAATGAAATTATCCTGATAGCTTAACTGGTTTTGGTTTTTTGGGGTTTTTTGTTTGTTTTTTTTTTTTTTTTTTTTTAACTGGAAATTCAGCTCTTCTAAGTTAGTAGTTATATTTAGTTTGAAGAGACGTTACAGTTGGAGCCTTTCACTCCCAAGTACATTGGTGATGACCCGTGTCCAGAACCAGTCCCTTCTTTATGCCAACATTGCCCAGCTGTGGTCCCTAACATTTAGTCTGTGGTATTTTAAAACCTTACAATAATTCTGGATGACCAAACTTGCCCTTATTAAACTAACACTACCATTTAAATCACTATCTTCTTTTAGTACATCCAGCAAGTCTAATGCATTACCATTTATAAGTAAGTTTCTATGAGTAAACCCATTCCCAGTTTGGTATTTTGCCAATGCCCAAAATAAAAATATAGTGATGCTAGGAAAAAAAATGTTTTGCCCATTTATTATCTCAAAGCACGCAAAATTCACTCAGAAAAAAACACCCTGATCAAAAACACAGCTCCACCACCAAACCACAGGCTTCATAGTATCTGGCGAGGATGTTTAAAAACAAAAGCTAAAAGCACTGCAGACTTTGTATGTTTAAAGTTAAGCAAAGTGGAAAGCAATTACCACCACAACTGTTTTTTGGGGTTTGTTTTGGGGTTTTCTTGTTTGTTTGTTTGTTTTTGGATAGCCGCATATAAACATTTCATCAGTTTGGATACATCTGAGTTCACTTGCATTCACTCAAATTAAATTAGTAACTCATATAAAATTCCCCTTATTTTGCTATTCATATTGCCATATGAATAGCCAGTCCTAAAGCACTTAAAATTACACTATACATTGGTTGTCTGCTAGAATGGAGAAGATTTGCAGATCACATCACGCACACTCTAAGGCCACATGGGGAAAAGGTATAAGCAGATGATAACGGCATCAGACGCACCATAATGCCAGGCCCAGTGGGACTGGGACATGCACGGGTTGATACAAGAATGGTATCACAACACAGCAGAAACAACGGCGCCTAGTAATTTTGGTATTGATTAATATTTTGCTCATTTAAAGTCATAACACTCCTGGCAATACCAGCATCTTGCTCATCACTTGCTTACTCTTTGCATACTGCAGCCTGCCCATACCCAAACACAATCCAGAATATATAATTTTTCACAAAGGAGACAGGGTTTTTTTATGTTCCCCTCCCGCTACGTGCCTGAGCTTGTATTATAAATATGTTATTGTTGGCCAGAAACATGCTACGTATGTCTCATAGCAATGCTACTCAGCATTCTGTTCAGTCTGAACTCTAATTTCTTGCCTCAGTTTCCCCTGAACATCATTTTTATTTTCTCTTGTTTCATGTAAACTGGTACTACTTTTGTGAGGCTGAAAAGTCACTTGCCTACTTCAGGCTCTTTGTTACGAATTTCTGTTGGGGCAGCAATCACAAGGATCTCTCTAAAGAGGAGCTAGTCTTGTTCTTTATGACAGAGGTTAAAGTGAAATCATTTAAGCGTATCTTTTAGTTTCATCTACTGATAGCTTTATTTTCAGGAACTTGAGTGGTATCAGACCGCAAAAATTGATACTCTGTGTAAAGTCAGACCATGAGATCATAAACCGTCATTGAAAAATACAGTAAGTCTCTTAAGAGTGGCAATTTTAGTCAAAATAAATATTAAAATTTGTTCAGTAACTTCAAAGCACAGGGTTCCCAACCAAATGCAAATAAGAATAATTTCAAACATTTCTGAATTGCAGCAACCTTTAAATAGAGAATACTTAAAATGCTTAGAACAGTAAATGACAGGCAACTTATTCAACTGACACTACAGGAGGAATTTTTATACAAACAAAATGTAATTATAAGCTGGAACTGAGTCAACGTACTCAAAGTCAATGCCTCTCTCAATCAATTAAAAAAAAATCATCACACGATGATTCAATACCACAAAAAGACATATGCAGAATAACCTTTTTATCTATTTATTATCTATTTAAAATTAGTGTGACAACAAACGTTAACATCTTAAAAATCTTCTTGCATTCATTTGATTTTACTTAATTGGGTGGTCTTTTATTACACAAGCAAACTCACTGAAGACAATCATACTGTTCTGCATCAGGAAGACACTGCAAAACCAGCTTTCATGCTTGTGTGTGCCAGTATTATTGCTATAATGCATCAGTGATTATGAAATTATTTAATTGCCCTCTTTCCACAGCCCTAGTTATTTCTCTCAGGTTAAAGTACAGAGCTGGCTGATTGTGAAATACCTTTAATCATTTGGCCATCTTGAAATGTAATATTCTACCAATGCCATATTTTCATGTTAATCTTCTATTTGCAGTGATTAATTTACTAAACTGAACTAAAGGAAAACGTGATTTTACACTTCACAAATAATTAGAGCATAAAACCAGACTCCTAAAATATAAAAGACATAGACGTTAGAGAGAACAGTAAGAACTTATGTATCTAAAGCTTACCATGGAGGTACTATTTACCTTTTAGCATCTGACTTTTTCCCCTGCATGCATTTTTCAGTCTCAATTTAGAAATCTTCAATATGATTTTGGTGTACATGCAAGATTGAGTTAAAATACCTACAATGATTTCCACTCAGTTCTGATTTTTTTTCCTAAAGTATTAAAGCCTTACTGCAATTAAACACTATTGGAAACATTAAAATCATGAGTTAATTACACATGCCATTCAAAACGTATTATGAAAGCTGTATTTTTGATTAATTCACTGCTGACAGGATTGTTACTAGAACACTTCTAAACTGTAAAATGTAACTCTAACATCCAGTTCAGCTACTAGTCCTGGAGAAATGTTTCATTAAACATGTTTACAACATTAGTCCCAAGAGGTTTTTGAGATTCTAAATAATAACCCAGTGAATAAAACTGAATACCTAAAACATAACATATAGTTCTGTACAGCATGAAACTAAGGACAACTATCATCACATGACAAAATTATTTTGAAACATGATGAACTACACTGTTTATCAGTAACAGGAAAAAGTTGGAAAATTAAACGTCTAAACCAGTAAGTCATATGGTGCCAATGATAAGATCTGAGAAATACCAAATTCCCCAATAAGTCATTGTGAACTTAGTGCTCAGCACCATACAATCAGGTTAAATTTCCTTTCTTCTTGCTACACGCAATCAAACCAGTCTCAGTTTTACTGCAGGTCTTACTGCATTTGAGGGTCAGTGGTGTTTTCCAAAGACCACCTAAAAAATTACAGGTGGTAAGGGAGTATCAAAATGGTGATTAGAAGAAAAAAAAGTCACCCCATGACTGGAGAAGTTTTAAATGCATATTAGCAACAACAACCACCACCAAACAACCAACTACCAAAAAAAAAAGAAGCTTTAAATGCCTATTAGAATGCAAATAAATATTTTTCATATGCCCTCTCACTGACACCTGCATATGTATTTCTTGTTATTATCACACTAATGGCAAGATTACTGACCTAAATAAATACAAAAGAAAATCCAAGACAAAGCCCACTGGCTATAAGCAGATCACCAGTACAATGATCAAACCCATATAACTATTAAACTTACTGTCACTTTTGCTGCCACCTTCCTTTCTTGCAAATTCCTCAAACACACACAGGGAGCAAGAATCCCTCTAGCAATATCCTGTTCCTAACAAGCTTGTTCCCCCAGGTCACATGAAGTCCCAACTCATTCATTACCACATTCCCAAGATGCAGGTGCTCCATCCTGTGACCAGCATGCACTCAATCACCTACAGATGGACAACAACTGGGCATCCAGAAAAGAAGAGCAGGAAAAGGATTATGCACAGGTTACCAAGTCTGACGGATTGCTGGGAAAGAACGCATCATGGTCCAGCCTACTTTCATTGTTTGTTAGTCTGCTCCCATGGTATGTTCATACATATGCCCACCTGGATGTCATTTCTGGGCACATGAAGGTGGTGACTGGAAATCAACAGCATGGACTTACCAAGGTTAAACAATGCCAGACCAATGTGATTGCTCTCTGTCATAAATTGACGGGATTGGTAGATGAGAGGACATCAGTGGTGTCATCTACCTTGATTTTAACAAGACTTTCAACACTGTCTCCCACAGCACCTTTGCACCTAACCTGATCTAAGTTACAGTCTAGATAGGTAGACTACTAGATGATAAAAAAACCCGTCTCTATCATTAGGCTCAAAGAGTAGCTGTTCATGGTTCACAATCTACCCATAATCTGGTTACAAGCAGATAGGTTAAGGGCCCTATCCTGTTTAATATCTTTAAGAGTAACCTGGCAGAGCATAAAAAAACATACCCTCAGCAAGTCTGCAGACAACACCAGATTTAGGGGTGCAGCTGATGTACTGGAGGGCAAGGTTGCCATTCAGAATGACTTACACAGGCTTGAGGAATGGGCCAGCAGAAACTTTATGAGACCACAGCCTGAAGACTAAGGTAGTGGCAAGCAGCTCTGCTGAAAAGGACCTGGGAGGACAGTAGGTGAGACACGAATCAGCAGCCCACCTGGCAGCAATGAGAGCTAAAAACATTCTGAGATCTGGGAACAGAATTACAGTCAGTGGACCAAGGGAAGCAATTGTTCTGCTTCATGTACCATCCATTACTCTGGTATTTGGACTACCGGGTCTACTTTTGGATCCCAACTATGAAGCATCAGTCAACTGAAGCAAGTTCAGTGAAAGGCCACAAAGACAACTGGTAACTGGAGCACGTGCCCTGTGAAGGAGAAGCTGAAGACACTGGGATATTACAGCCTGAAGAGATTTTGGAGCTTCTAATAGTGTCTTTACAATATCTAAGATTAGATTACTGAAAAGGTGAAGCCAGGCTTTTTACCACGGTGCATGGCGGTGGGAGAATGATGTCAACTGAAACCAGGGAATTTATAGGTATTTATTAGATATAAAGGGGATTATGAACATAATCAAGCACTGGAACAGATGCCCCAAAATATAGTAGAGTATCTGTCCTTGGAGCCTTCCAAGATCCAACCAAACAAAGCCCTAAGTAACCTGGTCTGATCTTGTACATGAACCGTTTTGGGCAGAAGGATGGACTGGAGACCCCTCAAAGTCTCTTCTAACCTGAATGAGTCTACAAATCTATGTTGGAATTGTGTACATATGTTAAGCAGAGCATGCACATTTAGGCACAATGCATCCAGGAAGACAGGAGAAACTTCAGGCATACTCAAAACACGTACAAATGATCCATGTGCGTGCAGTAAATTAAATGCCTTCACTATTCTCCAAATTGTATGCACTTACGCAGATCAAAAGAACTGCGTATGCATATATTTAGTCATGTGACTGGTGAGGGCCCCACAGAACATGTCCTTCAAAAGCCTCTACAAAGCTACTTGACTCACTGAGCCAGGAAGACTGAACAACCTTAACCACAATTAATCCTAATTCCCTTAGTAGCACTGCAGCTATGAGGGAGAAGCCACCAAAACCAAAAGCTAATTATAAACGGGAAGAGACTACAGGTACAGCATACACTTCATGGATGATAGAACAGTCCCTAATGGTAGAGTATAAACTGCAGCTAAGAATTCCGAGTATGATGCTACTCAGCATTGTACCAGATAACTGCATTCAGTCAAGGAGCATACTTTTGTTGTTGCTATATGCTGTTTGTGGTAGGTATATTTTACCCTTCTTGCTAAGGCCTAATAGTTGGACAAAATATTACTCACCGAGATGAAATGTACAAACCGTTTGCAATAAAAGGCTAATTAGAAATATTTTGCAACACTTCCTCTCACTTTGCAGGGGCACACAGAATTATGACTTGTGGCTACAATTCCAGTCTTTAGTTGGAACCAAATTTCTTCATATACTAGTTTAATGGATAGAGAAGGTTGTGGCATTCAGGAGTTAGAACTAAAAAAAATAATAATAAAAAACCAAAACCCAATAACCACACCACATACAAAGCTTTTTACCGCAGGAGGAGGAGAAAAGAACATTTTGCAACCCACTCTACAAGTCAGCTAAAATTTAAGATGAACTTTTCAACATCAAGAGTCCTGCACTTGGTTGAAGAGCACCTACTAAAATTGCCATTAAAACAACAACAACAACTTTTCCCTGGGATCCTATTACAGATTCTTTCAATTTGACAAGAGTATCTTTCTGAAAAACAAAATCAAAGCCAAATTATTGCTTACCCTCCAGGTGAACAGTGCTGAGTCAGACTATGCTGATGAAAGCTACACAGAAGCTTATACTTATCTCTTTTCCACAAACAAGTCAGGACAAAGTAATAGTACAGATAAAAGATTGCGAAAAACCAAGCCAGGGAGTTTCTATTTGTAGAAGCTACGCACTTTGTTTAGTAAGAAGTCCCTTGATACAGTAACTTCTACCATTTGGGGAAAACAGTCTAAGAGTAAAAGGCCCAACAAGAGCCAAAGTAAAAGATAATTGCAAGTGTTTTCCTCTAAGTCCCAATTACTTGAGCACATATATTAAGGTAAAAAACCCCACATGAATAAAACATCACTGTTTTGTCTTCTTCCTACTTTCACAAAAATAAAGGGAGAGTTGACATCAAGGCTGACTTAAGAAATATGAAAAGGTTCTGCCCATCTTTGCTATCACCGATTTTGCTGATACATGAAGCACTCCAGGCAACCATTTCCACAACAGTCTTTTGGTCAGCCTTTCAAGCATTGTGGTTTTTTTCCTTTGAATTAAGCAATCTAGAGATGAAAATGCCTCGAATAAAATTGCTGAGTACTTTTCAGTGACCTTTTCACTAAAGAGCCAAACTAAAATGGGATCACCGTGTAACCCGACCGTGGATTTTAGTATTTTAGGAGATTCTGGGTTTTGCACCTATTTTAGCTCTCTAGAATGGTGTGAGCTGTCAAAACACTACAAATGCAACACAATAAGGGTCAGAAAGTTTCCTATTATAACGATTATATCATTCTTTATGGACAAAGCTTCGAGGAACACACCAATCTTCAAAGTTACTGCTTCATGTTGTTTCATCAGTATTTTATACCATGCCACCGATGTGCTGAAAACATCAGCCAGTTATTTTCCTTGATTTGGCTTCAGTCTTTGCTGCCATAGTTTTCACTTTAATGGGTCCTTTCTGGACACAAAGTTGTAGAGCTGTCCTTCACACAAAAAGATAGTGGATGCACAAACCCATCACAATTGCTTCTGTACCTTCTTAACGCTCAAAGGGACAAGTATATGATTTTATTTTAATCCCTGCAAGCTCTGCCTATGCTAGCTTTTCAGATGATATTCCAACACTACTTTTCATCCAGAGAATCAACGAGTTTTGACAAGAGAGTTTAACTAAGGACTAATTTTTTTAGAATCAGAAGAGAAGAGGGATGCTGACATCTGGGAAATAACAATGATGGAGAAAGATAAGTGAAAAGCATTACGATAGATTAGACAACACCATAAAGTAATGTTTTCCTATTAACCATGAGATGTTGAGGACTTAACTGTGATCCCAGAAGCTGATGAGTCTCTTCTGAGACGAGCTGAGAATCCAGGTTACTCAAGGAATTTGTCAGGGACTCCAGGAACGCTTCCTGGGAGTGGGTGTTACGGGAAACCAGTAGAAGTTCTAAATACGTATTTAATATATTAGTCAGAAGAAAATGGCTGTGAGCTAGGGGTATGTTGATGGCACTCAGGTTTACACAGAGATTTTAAAGCCAGAGGACAGTAACAGCTGTCACTGGGATCTGCAGAACTGCTGCATTAAAAACAATAGTCTAGGCTATATCTTCATCAAGACACTAACCCAGCCTATACAAAGGCTGAGGAATGAGTGAGATTTGGTCAGATGCAGTAGACAAGGCAAAAGTGATACTGTTAAGTTGGTGAGGACGAAAATTTGAGGAGACAGCAAAGACCATCTCTACCACTGAATGAGCTCAACCTGAAGCCACTCTACCTTACCTCACTACATGTATCCGAAATCTATCAAGGAAAACTATGAATGTGAGCAGTAAGTAGAAGGTACAGAAAAACTGTCCTTAGGGCTCTAAGGCTATCATTACATTGGAAACTGATTTTACTGTGACAGTTTCACCAGTAAAACACCTTATGTCCCAAGATGAACCTACCTCAAGTTGGCTTCTTACCACCATACCACACTTTGGCAATACCATGCCCAGAAAAGGCTGACAGGAGATCCCTAGATGCAACACAAGAAGTAGCTATACACTGTCCTCTGAAATGCCCTTGGATACCCAGAATATGCTACTGCCTTCCAACCTGGAAACCATCACAGCCCAATTTATAACCCAAAAAAAAAAAAAACCCCGGCAGGGCACTGACAACTACAGAACAGCTGTATTTCAAGGCTTTTTGAATCTTTGGAAGACACATATATTACCATCGAGACAACAGGCTGCTGTTGCACTACACGCATCCTCGATCAAACCTAATCCATCACAAATAACCATTATTTTTCGTTGTTTTGCATGTGGTTATCAAGACTGCAATCAAGGGAACTAACTCAAAAATGCAGCCAGGTGTGATGAACATACCAGTATCTTTGATTACCATGTTCCTTCTCCTGTATTCTTGAAAAAATCTCTTTCATAAAGTCAAGGATTAACAGCAAACAGGACTAGGTCCAAGGGTTGTAAACAATACATAAACTTTCTCCAGAACAGCTTTATATGTGTCTGTTAGCACTGATGTGTGTCTGTTAGCAAGCTGCCAAGCCTCTTTTTTCAAGTGTCTGAATTCCAAAGATAGCTATAACTTGTCCAACTGCATTGTTTTACCTGAATTTTGTGACTTCTAAATGAGAAGTAGGCCAAGAATAAACTTATTTCCACTTGTGATCCAGAGATTTCAATTCTTTAGCAGAAGCCAAAGATAAAGCACCAGGCAAACATATAAAAATACACTACATGCCTGAATTAATTTCAGGAATATATATTAGTGTGTATTTGCTTTGATTTTCCTTTCCCTCTCACTTTAAAATCATAATAGTTAGATGCTAGATTCCAGTTCTTAATTTTACCAATCTGGAAGGGCTTGAATTTAAACATTCCCAAGTGTTTAAGCTTTATCAAAAGTTTAAGAAACTAAATATTAACAATTGCAATTATACACTATGAAATTTTGCAAGTGTTGGAATAAAATCCCCAAAAAAGGTAAGATTTAAAAACCATCTTTCCTTCCAATGTGCAAAACAAACCTGGTACAGCTGATACACTGATGAAAAACTGTTGAAATTTTTTAAAAATCAATATAAAAATCACTACTATACCTTCAGTCACTGTGTATTTAAAAAAAAAGATAACCTCTGAATTGATCAGTCTTTTCAGATCTATTACTTTGCTTGTTTCTCACCTTTGAAAGGCCTTACAAAAGCTTCAGAAAATAAAAATAATTTAAAAAAAAAAAAGCATAGCTAAGTAAAGATTTACAAAACTAACTTCCCTACTGAGTTATTTCAAAATAACTTCAGGACAGAAGAAAAAAAAACTGGCTGAAAATTTCCATGTTATTTCTTGTTTTTCTCTCACTTGCCCTTTGCGTGGGTTTTCTTGGGATATGTCCAAGATTTACAGCTATTCCAAGCAACAGAGCTGGGACTTCACAGTTACTGCAACTGATGCAAGAAGCCTCATAGGAACGATCTCACTTTATATTAACCACAGAGTTCTCCAATTATTTTTAACTGAGCATTTTAAGAAGCATAAAGCTTTTTTTTTCAAATATGAAAACCCCAGAACTTTAAAATCTGAATACTGTTGTCAGGAAGTGTTTAAGTATCTGCTATTTAGAAACTCCTTAACCATGAAAAATTGTTCATTATATATTTTGAACCCTTTAAAGAAAATATAGGAAGTTGTATGTCAGTCTCTACAGAAAAGTTAAACCCAGGATGATCAACCTTTTACAGAACGGTCAGTCTCTGCAAACCTCTCAACTCAGAAAATGAGGTGCAGAAAATTGAGATTAGAGTGACTTATATCTCCTGGACATCAAGAAAATTTCTTTTTAAAAAAAACAAAGGCCAAACTCTGAAAACAGCTGGCAAAGCAAGAAAACATGAGTACAACTTGTTTTTCAGAAAAGTTAATGAAATTGCTAATCATCTACATAACTAACATAAAAATGACTTACTACTATACCCAAAAGCCCACGTGACACAAGGATTCAACCAGGACTACATTTGATATTTGTATGGTGATTAGACAGTAGGAGACAGAAATTTCTTCATGTGCTACTAATGCATGAAAATAACCAGAGAAACAAATGTAGAAAATCCATAGTGATTTGAACGAGATGATTAAATAAAGAAAATCTAAAGCTGAGTGTGACATAGCCTTTATGTAATGTCACTGAATATGTAAGAGTAGACACTGCCATTGTCTCACCGGGGGAGAGCCGCCAATGAGGTTTCGTGCAACTCTTTCCAACTAATTCTGTAGTACTTAGCATAACTAAGAACATTTTGTCTAAATTCTCAAATGGGCAAAACCCTTAGAGAACTAGATTTTGATTGTCTTATTTTCATTTATGACCTAGTCAGTATCACTATATTGTTCTCCTTAGCTCCAACGCGACGTTCACATATTGTCTCATTGGGGTGAGAACAACCTGCCTGCAGAAAGATTAGTACAGCGAGACCCAGAACTACGACTGAAGGCTGCAGTAATGTAGCTCTAATGTAATCTCCACTGAAGTCAGCCACTGCCTTTGGCAACTGGATCAGTCTCTCAGAGACCAACTTGTTCATTTTATACCGATTATCTAATTACGTCCAAATTAAGCAGTTTGTGCAGAAACCTGGGTGCCCCAGAAAATTGGTATTAACACAAGTAATATGCAAATAAAGTACTGGAGCATAGTGTTATCCATCTGAAACTCCAGTTGTACAAGTTATTTGTGCAGCTGAGCTCTAAAGCATATATCCTTTTTCTGATTCTTCTTCCATTGGTTGCTAACTTTTTTTTTTTAAAAAAAATGTATAAATTCAGACTGCTTCAGAAATGACAGTATCCTGCTGATTTCTTCTTGGAAGCACCTAACAATTCTGGACAACCATAGTGGCTTTTTCCCTTTCCATCTACAATATTTTAAAGAAACCAGACAAATGCCTGTCTTACAAAAGACCATCAACTGGCTGTATTCAAAACTGCATCTAGAAGTTCCTGACCTACCACTGTTCATCATTGGTGTCCTTTATTTAAGTAAGAGCCTCACCACAGAAAACACGTATCACAGCTTCAACGTGACATCTTGCCTGAGAGAAAAATTATTCAGTTAATTAAGCACCACAGGACTGGGCACCTCACCAATGCCAATGATCCAGAAGACTCTGCCATCCTTTAATCCATGACAGAGTTTACACTTTAAACCTGTATGCAAGACCAGAGCCTTAGACTGCAAACTTTCCAGCCTTCTCCCCCATTAAACACTGGTTGTGCTTTCAGTGTTTTAGCCAAGGAATACTAGATTTCATCCACATCAGTCCATATATTGTGTTGACTGTCAAAAATTGTTATGTTCTCATGCAAATTAAATCAATTTAGTTCTGGCCAGTAAAAATTTGAACTGAACTGCCCAGGTTCTAATAGATGAGCCCTCAGCTGTTTTCACAGCCCATCCTTTTGGCAGGTAAGAAATTAACAGAAAATGGGTAGGATATCATTTTGAACACTTAACAACTTTTGCTACTCATGCTGCAAGTATGAGACATGAGTTTCAGTTTAGTCTGCTTTCTCTCAACAGTTTATAATGAAAGTGTTTCTTTAGGCATAACAATCACATAGCAGAGTAATTAGAGCCTAAACTATAATGATATGTTCTATTTGATGGAATAAATAACTGAAGTGGCTATTTCAACCATATGGGGAATTCATATCAAGTACCGAATAAAAACATCACAAAAAGAATAAACAGGAAATTTGTGCATATGCAGTGGTACTGAGACTCAAGCGTCTATTTTCCAAATTCCCTGTTTCTCCAGGCAACACCAGAAGAGAACACTGGCATTCCCCTACGATGGGTTGCTTTCTTGCCTAATCCTACCATTACCATTCCACGTACCTTCAGTTGTAATCCAACACATGGCTAACACGCATCTTCTCAAACTCTCAGAACTGGAAAGAACTGGAAGCATGTCCCAATTATGCTATCGATTCACAGGGTGACCAATGTCAAGTCTTGGCTGTTGCCATGCTTTGAAAACAGATATAATCCTTCTCTGCATGTGCAGGATATTTTGAGTCCATGATTTTTATAATTCTGACAAGCTTGTCTTTAAAAATGATGCAAGGCCTTTGCTGACCAGAAATCCAAGTCTCATAGGGGAGCTGACTTTACAAGGAATAAAGCCCAATGCAAGAAAAATTTTGTCATGAAAATTTTCATGAATGCACAAAATTAAGCAACTAAAAATACGAAGCTATTTTTAAGTTAACATGCTGCAATTTCTATCATAAATTAAAGGGTCTGTGGTGGGCCAAAATTTATCACTACAATGAAGACCGTAATATTCACTACCTTTTTCCATAGTAATTATCATTATAGAACAGGGGCTTTGAAAGTTTGTGTACGTTTTTTAGTTATGCAGCATGTCATAAACTCGCGATTTCTATTCTTAATTCTCTAATTATTATAAATCCAGTGAAGCTGACAAAACATTACATTTTATTCATTACTTTATCCCAGCTCAGTGAAAATGAATTTGAATCTACTTTGTCAGGATACATTAGAAAAGCCTAACACTTTCTGCTTTTTTTTTTTTCATTATAAATATCAAGCTTTATTTCAGGTGGATTCTCTCAGAGCCTAATGCATGAACATTGCTTGGAAAATTAATATCCATTAATACAACTTCTATGCACGGGCCTTTGCAAACTAGAAATTGTCCTTTGACCATCTTATTAGTGATCAATGATGTCTGTAAAATGCTCCATCTGGTTACCTATTTCCTCAGATACCTTTCTATTATCTTACTAGAAGTCTGTATGGCTTCAAAAACTACTATAGAAGATCAAAGAAAAAAAAAAAAACAACAGCAAAGTGTGTCTGTCAAGCACAAAGCTAACACTTCTACCCAAGGGAATCCTTGAGCCACAGCTGCCTGGACAGAGCATTCTGGGGAAGCATCACTGCAACCTTTCCCTGTCGTGGTCCTCTCTAGGCACCTACTCTTGGCCATGGCCAGTAGGAACTTTGGTATATGCTGGTATGGCATTTTTAATGTTCTCACAAGTGCTCTTTAGAATAATTCAGAATGCATGCAGGCAGAGCTCATGTAAAACACGAAAAGTGTAATAATCCATGATGCTTGAGAGCTTTTGACAGACTCATACCAGTTACCACTTACTGCCCTAAGACTATTTAAAGACTTCAGAGAACCGTCTCCTACTCAACTGCCGACAGTAATCAAATCATTAACGTAAACCAAGACTGTCTCTTTACTCTGTTATTATTTACCTTGACTGACAGGGAGCCCTTCATCACCCTTCCAGCCAGGTATTTCAAGCCTCTATACACAATCGCCCCACAATCTACAGGTTAATTGTTCGTGTCTCTGAACTAGCAGTACTCCACACACACAAAGTCACATTTATTAATCTCAGCATTTTAAGAATAATTAGCGGATAGAACAGAAATAAAGCAGTGCAATATAGACGCTGTCACTCCTCATCACCCGAGACTCAATTCTCCTCTCACTGAAACGGGGGAAAACTTCCGTTTCTCCACAATAAAGCCGTTATTCTCCGTTTCTTCTTTTTATTTTTAATCAACACTCCTCCCAACGTAGCACCTAACGCACTGAAGGACAAACGTGGTGCCCACAGGAAACACTATCACGACTGACCTACTTAAGGTTACAAAAATACATGTTTCCATCCTCCGCGAGACAAACCGCCCGGCGCTGTTCAGCGACGCCGCCGTTCCCCCCACCCCGCCCGGAGCGCAGGGAGAACCTCGAACCGCCGCCCCGCAGCCCACCGCGCACCCCGTTATTTCAAACGCCGCCGAACCCTCCACAGCCAACGCACAGCCCGGCCGCCGCCGCTGACACGCACCGAAAGGGACGGCAGCTTCGAGCCAAGCCGGTGAGAGAGGGAAGAGGAGGAGGAGGAAGAAGAGGAGGAGGTGGTGGCGGCGGCGGCGGCGCGGGCCCCGGGTGAGGCGGGGGCGCTGACAGGAGCCGGGTCGGGAAGCGGCGCAGCGGCACCCCGCAGCAGCCCGGCCGCAGCCCGCTCCCCGCCACCGGGCGCACTTCGCGCTTTCCTCACAGCAACTTCAAAGGGAACCGTGCCTGGCAAGCGCCGGTGAGTGCCCCGGCGGGGAGGGGGGAACGGGGGTGGGGGGGTAAAAGAGCCGGTGGGATGGCGGCGGGGGCAGCACCTGCCCCGCTCCTCAGTTGCCCGCCAGCGCCTGTGGCGCGGCTCTGTCCCCCGAGGTTAAAAAAAAAAAAAAAAAATGAAAAAGGGAAAAAACATTAAAAAAAAAAAAAAAGAGAAGTTGGCCATTTCTGTTTAAAACTGCGGGCACGGCCACGATGTGAAACCGGAAGCCCACGGTACCGACTCCGGGCCTCCCGCTGCCGGCCGGGGCGCCGCGGGCTGTGCCAGTGCCCCCCGCCCGCTTATGTAACGCCCCGGCCCCGGCCCCCGCCGGACGGGGAACCCCGCGGCGGCGGTGAGGGGACACCCGCGCGGCTCTGCCCCGAGCACTGCTCGCCCTGTCGGCAGGTACCTGTCCCGGAGGCGGAATCAAAGGGAGGAGGGAGCCCAGGGGCCACCTACCGCTGCTCGTCCGTGTCGGCGCCAACCTGCTCCAGGTGTCCCCCGCGGCGCCGCCCGCCCTCCGCCGAGCCCCCTGCGGCCGCCCCGCCGAGGGGGAGGGACGCGGGGCACACCCGGCGACGAGGAAGAGAAGGGAGTCGAAACGCTAACACACACACACACACACATATACACCCCCGCCCGGGGTGAACCGCTCGCTCTACCGCCTCCTTCCCCAGAGCACAACAACAACAACCCCGGCGGAGCCCGGCGTGCGGGGTGGGCACGGCCCCGGCCCCGGAGCCGCCAGCCGCCCCCCGGCCCCCTCCCCACACGGCTCCCCTCCGCGAAGCCGCCCGGAGAGGAAGAAAGGAAAAAAAAAAAAAAAATCCCCACAAAATAACATATATCAGAAGAGAAAGGAGTAAATCACAACGCACCCCGGCGCGTCCTCCTGGGCTGCGGCGCTCCAGCGGGGGCAGCCGAGGTGCGAGGGGGCGGCAGCACCCCCTACCCCACCCGTCCCGGTCCCCGCCACCCACCGGGAGAGGCGGCGGGGATGTAGCCGGGCGATGGAGTGGGGGGGGGGGGAATCTCAGGAGCGCTCCCGGGTCCCTCCCGCCGCCGAGCGAGGAGCTCCCCCCGCTCCGTGCCGGCGCGTTGCGGTTTGTTGGCTTGTTTTTTCCTGCCCCCCCCCCTTGCAAAGCGCGGCGGCGGCGGCCCCCCCGGTACCTGTACGGGAGGTGCGGTCCCGGCGGCGGCCGCGCCGCCCGCAACCAGGAAGAAGCAGCGGGCGAGGGCACCCGCCGTGCCCCGCACCCCGCCGGCGGCGGGCGGGACAGGGACACCCTCCCCGCCATCCCGGGGAGAAGGAGGGAAGGGGCCGTCAGCCTGCGTGGGGTGGGCAGCGCTCTCCTGCCGGGTAAGGGAGGCGGGTGGGCTTGGACCACCGGGAGCTGGGTTTGGCTGCGGCGAGGCAGGGGGTGGCAGCCTGCCTGGCTGCTCGCTGCCCTGTCGGGCCTGCCAGCCGTGGGCCGGTAACTCGTCCCCCTGACTTGGCCTAGTGGGTTTTTAATAAACCTGGCTCCTGGGAGGGGGGGAACAAAAAGCTACCTGCAATTTGAGGCTCAAAGTCGTGTGCCCGCAACAGATACCTGGGTAACTCCATCCTTCGCCTGGTCTGAGCCCCAGTCCCAGGGCATAACGCACCGCTTCACTGGGAGCCGCACGCTATCGGATGGGCTTCCCGCAGCCCCGTGACTCGGTGTCACCTTAGCATGAGGCACGGGCAAAGTTCGGCCACCTTCGTGGGAAGAAGTTTCACAGCGTGAGCCACGAGGGTGGGACTGTTCGGGGCTTACAGGGAAAAGAAACTGTCTTTTGAATTTCATCTGGCTTCGTAGGGGGAGCACTTCACTTCTATGAATACTTTGGGCAAATAATATTTCTTACCATCCCGTGCAAAAATGTAAAAACAGGAAGTAAATATATAGATAGTCACTTTTTTTTAAGAAGTCACTTTATTTGGAAGGTTCATTGGTGATTACTGTATTTATCTGTTGCACCTGTCAAGTGCATCATGTTTAAACCTCAACAGATGGAGAGTTATTAAGTCAGCTACCCACTAATTCCTCAATACGTAAATCTTTTTTTTGGCTTACCATTCATCTTTGAAGATAGAGGAGGTTTTAGAAAAAATATTTTAGGCCAGATTATAAACTGTGTGTTCTTATGGATAAACAGTTATTTGGATAAGTATTTCCATTGTATGAAAGTAACATCCTACCAGTAATTCCTTACAGTGAAAAGCGAGAAATTTGCAATGGTAGTTTTTTTTATAAGTATGAAGACTACCATACAACATGCTAAAACCCGAAGATAAAACGCGGGAGCAAGGGTTAAAAAAGATCACAGAAGGAAGGAAGGATTGCAGAGGAAAGAAGAGACGGAATATCACCATTATGAGCAATTCAAAGTCTGGAAATTTTATATTAAGAATACAGAAAATACTGCTTTGAATCATTCTCTTTCTTCATACTCCTTGACTGGCAAAAAGATAACACTTTCTCATTATCAAATGCTAGTTTGATAGTTAAGCTTTATGTGTATTTATACTTTTAAATGGTAACTTTGTTCAAAAGCACAACAAAAACAAAACAATATTTCTCAACTTTAAAAGACAACACTCAATTTCAGTTTTCAGGTGGTCATCTCTGCCTTTTTCACATGAAATCTCAGGGAAAAATTAGATCCAAAATCTAATCTGACTGCGCTCTCAGAAGGCAGATGAATAAATCAAGGTAAAGAGACTAGAACCCCAATCTTGCATATTTTTCATATTACATGTGGCTTTGAGCTAGAATAATTATCCTGCAGGCAGTGGGTCATGCATTTACACATGTGAACATATCTTTGCATACAGATGTGCATGCACAAATTATACATGTTTATAAATATATATATAAAAATACCTCTCTGTGTGTCTACATGCAATTATGCGCAGTTAATCTGTTGAGGCCTAAAGGTGTACAAAGGTGGGAGGAGAGTCACAATTGCAGAATGTGGATTGTCATACAGTATGTGGAAAAAAATTTGAGACACTAATGGCCTTGTACAGCTGTGTTATGTGGTGTAGCTGCATCAGCTCTCTCTGAGTGTGTTGAATATCTCCCTACTTTCCAGTTTGTAGCTTCCCTTATTGTTCCAGAATTTTTGTATGTAGGTAGGTGTCAGTATGCCCATTTACATATACTTGTAAAAATTAAACTTCTGTAAAGCCACTAGAATAACTGGACAGCATTGGTAGCTAGAAATTTATACATTCTGATTTGTCCCTTATAATTCTGCTGTTAATGAATGCCAGCTCCTGGAAAGTCTTCACGAAGAAAGCAAGTGTGTATGTTCAGCAGCAATACTTATGTGTCCAGGTCTGCAAAGCCAGTATCGTTTCTTCTTCTGATTGCTTCCTGTTGCATGGAGAAAAGAAAAATGTCATCTTCTTTTTTAATTATTCCCCACACACTGTTTCACCCCTGCTCTTTGGGGCACTATGAAGAGCTCTACCTGAATAAATGACAGTAAGGAATCAAATGACACAGGGAAATTAATCTTGATTTTTTTTTTTCATTAACTGTCCAGTAAAAATTACTTAAGTATAAAGTGCTCCTTTATGCAAATCAGAGAAATGGAATGGAAGGAAAGCAGAATTAGCAAAATATTTCTAATGTACTTTTGTACTAGAACTGGCCATTTATTATTCCTAATGAGAAACAATTGACCTGGTTGGCCAACGATTTAGACTTATTAGGGAAACTATAGTTTGGGTATGAAAGCCTCATAATGGGTAACCAGACCAATTTCATATAAGCTCAAAGAATGATTTAATTAAAATTCACAGGATGCTATTGAATTAAGATGAAAGAACAGCTATTCACTTTCAAGAACTGAAAATGGCAAATGGCAAAATGCCGTAATGAGGAACCATCATTGAGAGTGGTGATTGCCGATGCAGGATTAATGATATCAAGCCCTACATGCAGAGGAAACATAATCTAGACCCAATTATGAACTCATTTGAAATTTTTCATGAATGGACCTTCAGTGAACTCCAGATGATAACACTTTCATTTAAGTCTTAAAATCAAGTCTTAATTATAAAGACTTCTGAGGTTGCTGTATTTCATAAAACCTTTTATTATGTATGAGTCCTTGAAAATAACAACACAATGCTTACAGTACTATTATAAGCAGAATCAGAACAAGTTCTTGATACTTTTTTTGCAAGAAGACTCCGATACAAGAGCATCATCTCGGCAAGTGCTTGTTTGGGTAATCTCAGACTCTGTATGCAGGCAAACAGAACACGATTATCTACAGATACTGGGATCTATCACAGCCTGGGAGCTATGCGTTAGTAATTGATAAATCCTGAAGTTAGACTTGGTTGTTGAGAATTTTCTGTATAGTCATGGTGGCTAAACTTTAGAAGATCTCTGCCAAATATTTAGAAAAATGGTTCTAAATACGTCCTTCAGCAAATATCTGTGAAAGGGGCAGTAAAAAAGCCACTGTTTCTGAAGCCTTTGAGTCTTAAAAAAATTGCATTTTTATTTTCTAAATGACCGTTGGGAATCGAGGAGGTGTTCTGCAGCCACAAGGGGACAGAGCCTCTTCAGAAATCTTGTCCAAAGTCGTAGTTTCTTACTAGCCATGGGTATCAAGGCATATGACCTCATTGTAAATATGCATTTGAAAGGAAATCTTTCTGCTGGTAAATTATGACTCCCTACTGGATGAAGACAGCAGTGGATGACAATGTAGCAGATATTGACAGTCCTTGCAAATAATATGTTATATCCTTGCCTGAATGAGAAAGAAAATTAATCATTTACAGAAATACTGGCATTTAAAGATTGGATTGATATAACATTTTAGAGTAGAAATAACCTAACGATGATCAAACAAGAATTTTTGTTCAGAATCATTTGCCTAAATATTTTATCTTCAAATTCGAAAGCATTTTTCAAGATGAGCATTGTTTTTATGACACCACCAATATCCTGTTTGACAAAAAAGATCAAAAAGCTCAGTAACGGGTGGTTGTAGTAACACAGGACTGTGAAGATGAACATAGCTGACTTTCAAACTTGTTTTTTCCATTTTGTAGGTTTTTTTGTCTCTGTCTAATCATTGCCTTTGACAGCTCAGTTTTCTGTAAAACTGATCATCTCACAGGATATTTCAAACAGATCTTGTGTACTGCTGCAATATTGCTCAAAAAAGTCCTATGATAAAAGGAATTTTCACTTTTCCGTTTCTTCTAACATGAACATTGCAACTAATGGAAAAGTTAGTTGAAAATATTTGATGTGTTTAAGTGCTATTAAGCACATTACCATGTTTGTGTTTCTCACTAGCACTTAATCAGTAGAGAAAACATGCCTGATGTGTGCAGTTAATTTACAAATGAATGAATGGAAAACAAGCCTGTGTATAAATACCTCTTCACTTATACAAATTAAAGTGTCTGTATTCTCACTAATTACTGACAGATGCATGCACACGCACATATGCATACATATGATACATGTATATCCCTTTTTTCTTAAGCCACGATATAATGTGGTAAAGGCTTCTGTGGGCAGATGGAAAGCTAACTTGAAGAGGGATAGAAATGGATATATCCAGGACTCTATCTACTTTGAACCTCTGTTCTTTTCATTTTCCCCTTTCCACTTGTAACACCTTGGCTCTTATTCTGCATTCTTCAGGGCTGGGACTTCTCCTTGGGATGACCAGCACAACACTTCCTCTATTTCAATATAAATGTTTTCAAAATAGCAGTCCTCGCTCAGCTCAGTGTGAGGAGGAAGTAATGTCTGTCTGTGTCTTCACTTGCAAAATCCATTTTCTCCATCCAACACCTGCAGCGAGTTGAAGTACCAGTTTATGCGATCCAGTTGGAGGAATCAGCTTTATTCCAGAAATATGAAAGCTCTTACTGCCTATCGCATTGAACTTGGAAACAAATGTTACATGTGGGGCTGTCCAGTTGCAAGTACTTTTACTTTTCCTAATGAAAAAAAGTGGAAACATGCTTTTGCTGAGTTTTAAAAAAGATGTACAATGCCCCAAGTGAAAGTTTCCAAACAAGGTAATTAGAAAAAAAACAGGTTTAGAACATAAGAATGGATTTAGTGTATTTACCAATAAGAATGATTGCCTGGCACCCACAATGAAATAACTTGTTTATTATTGTTTACATAATCATAAGATTCTGACATTTTAAATTACAAACTGATTTTTATAAGGGAAATAAAAGATGTATTAAAATCTGTGATATAAGATAATGACAATATGATTTTGTTTCTTACAGTGTCCATTCTTAAAAGGAAAATCTGCAAAGGCGAAGGTTTGTATTGCATGCAATTTATCATCACCCAGCTCTTGAATTCACTGCATTCTGAAACTAAATCACAGAATGCAGATGAAATATGATTATGTCTTTACAGGAGAATCTGACGTGTGCTCAGATCACTTTTACACTAGGTAAAACATATTCTTTAAATTTGAAACATGATAGCCATTATTACATTTTCTCCCATTGCTAAAGAAAGAAGCTGTAGTCACTGTGTGGGCAGGCATCTACAAAGCTCCGCTTTATTGCTATTCAATGTGTTTCCAACGAGAGGAAGTCAAGCAGTCTCACACATAAAATATACTCCAGAATGCCTGAATACGGCTGTGACCGTATCACCATAGAAAAACCAGTAAACATTTCTAATAACTGGTCTGGGGCCTTCCTCTCCTCACCATCTCCACTGCTACTATAAAAAAAATCCCATTTTGCAGCTGGGCTTCAGCTTCGTAAGATAGGAAATCATGCCATTTTTCTGGTTTGATATTGCATAGTCTAGAGGGATTTGAAAACAACAAGCAGTTTTCAGTATAAATCTATGCAAAGTGCACGATTATAGGGCATGTTCTTGCTTGCGCTGCCTTCTCTTTTTCCCCACTGGGAAATACTTTTTCATACACAGCAGTGTGCTAACCACTCTCTTATCTTTTCTTTCAGTCGGAGCAGATTAAATAGCTAGTGCAATGTAAATAAGAAGGAATTCTATCAACTATGCTTACAATGTTTGTTAATGAAGGGCACATAACTTTGTTCTGCTACTGACTTTACCTAGCATTGTCAATGTGTAACATTCCCTTCCCCCAAAGACTACATTTGCAAAGTGTTAAGGTTAGCAGATTGAAGGTGACCAGCAAAAGGAAATTATTTGCACCTGTAAAATTTCTTTTTAAAGAGTAGGATACAGTACCCTTGCAGGGTGTTGCATCACTGCAATGAGGCAGGTCCAGAAAGCATGGGTGTCTGTAGCACTCTTAAAGATTAGCATGATAATACCCCAATTTGTGCTGGAGAATGTCTGTTCTTGGTGATTGCATCTGACAGACAGGTATGTATTGACTTATGCTATGGGGTAAGTAAGTAGGAAGAGAGGCTTTCAGTTATAGTTCATTCCTTTACAGGGTGCACTGTACTGCATTGCTTAATGCTATAGTTTACCCCCAATTCAGAGATGGTGGATAGGTGGATGATTCAAACCTCAATCAGAAGGTGCTTCAGGTTTATATGCCTAATAAATTTAACTATAATAAAATACTGCTATTTGGGATTTGCTATGAAAAAGACTGTAAAAATAAGAGCAATGCAGAAGTCTGAATCTATTAAAGCATGTACAATATTCAGTAATCACAGTAAACAGTTCTGATCTTGTCTTCATGAGCAATGATTGATTGAATAGCATTGTCTTTAATTCCCTTCTTATTACTTCAATGATTTTTTTCCACATATCAGTCTTCAGGAGACCTTCTTTATGGTCACAAGTTTGAAAAGCCATAGCCTCCAAACATTCAGATGATAAAGGATTATCCTGGAAGTTTCAAAGGGGCTTGAGCAGGTTGATTGCTGTCTTCCCTCCCCAGCCAACCCTGAAAATTTTACCACAGATCAACTCTGGATTTGAGTATGCTTAACTTTCCATTTCTTGGCCAAAAAAATATAAGGTACAAAGGATAATGCTACTGGATATTCATTTAAACCTCCACAGTAGTTATAAATTCTAAATATTAACAACCCATGTGGATTTTTAGACGTACGTTGCAAAACTGGTTTGCTTGTTTGTTTTTATATGGAGAAAGCAGGTTTCTGCACAATCCTAGTATAAGGAATAGCTCAAACAATGTTTTGGAGGTGGTAGGGAAGGGCATAGCCCACATAAATTGTTTTCCCAAATAACTGAAACTTGGTGAAGTTGTAAGTGGCCAAAGCTGAGTCTTCCAATGGGTGGTGTTGACTACCTAGCAATACTTTTAGGTGTATCTGTGATCTTTTCTGTTGCTAATTATTAGGTATTTCACAATGTATTTGACATGAATGTCTTCTGAAAAATTATATGCAGTCTAGAAACAAGAGTACATCCAGCTGTTTTCCAAAATACACTACTGTATAGATTTTAAGAGATTCTCTGACCTCTGTGATAATGCAAACTATACAGCTTCTTTGTATTTAGTTGTTCTAAATATTAAGGCTGCCTCTTGAAGGAAAAAGAATAGGCAGCTCCAAGACAGCAATAATCTATCACATTCCTGGTAAGCTTTTCCATTCCTGATAAGCTCTAGTTACGGGTATGAAACTTCATTAACAGAGTTACACTGGAAAAAAAAATTAATAAACAGGACATTAAAAAACATATTAACTAGCTAGTAGGAAGGAAGGTGGGAGTAAGAGGAGGTACACTTAAAAAAGAAGATATGTAACACGAAAAAAAGAAGGAAAAATATAACAGAATTTTAAAAAAAAAGAGAGAGAACTCAGGCTTGAATAGATAACAGAAGATAGACAGCTTAGTGTCTATTCCATGGAATGAAGATTTACTTGAGCATAATTTCTAATGAAAATAATTCATAGCTCAGACTTTACTGATTGTGTGGGAAAGAAAATTAATTGTCAATGATTAATTGGATTTATCTGTCAGATGAGTTGTATCTGATTTTTTACCTACTGTTACTGATCATTGACAAATAGACTAATTTAAAAATTCACTTATTACTAGCTAGTTTTATTGCCTATGTAAAGATTACTTTAATATTATGAGATTAATGAACAGTTATGACCTGGTCAAGCAAAGAGTTTCTACATTTGTCAGCACAAGTTTGTTTCAAGGAAGAAACCTTAAACTTTTCTATACTGCAAACTGAGCAAGAGGAACAGCTATGCTTATGAAGGTTCGCTTTGTTTATAACTCAGTTATGTGAGGTGTTTTGCTTCTACGTGCGTGCTACTACCATTTGTACATGTCCACTACTTCATGTAGTAGTCATTGGCACAAGTATATAAATAGGGATTTTTGAGAGTAGGAACCTCAAATGAGCTCTTCAGACCATGTTAAAACGCCTGAATAAATAACGTGATTTGCAGTAGCAGTGCACTTCAGCAACAGCCAGTGTGATATCAGTAGGGATTGTTGAATGCTTAGAGAATAAAGGAAGATTTGGGCGTTTCAACAGGGACACGGTCTACAGTTGTCTGTTTGGATTCCTTCCTGTTTAATATGAGCTAGACTAAAAGGATGCCCATAAAACGGGTGGAAGATGCCAATTGAGACAGGATGCAAGTCATTTGATAGGACAAGATGAAAATCCTGAAGAAATTAAGCTCTAAACCTTTCCTAGGTAATACCTTTAGGAAAGGGAAAACAAAGGTATTAATACAAATAGGGAATAGGCAGCAGTGCTGTAGGAAGTGACTGGGTTTACAAATATACCACTAACTTCATTAGACAAGCTTTGGGGGTGAGCCTGTGAATCCTCCAGTGTATAAAAGATTGTCATAAACAAGACAAATAAAAGCAGAAAGAAGATAGCTTCATTTGTAGCAAAGGAGTTTAGAGATGAAGAACACTAACTAAAAGCATGGGGTGAAGTACCAGAACGGGCTCCTGTGCCTTGGATGTCTTCTGTCTGCAGCAGTGCACCGGTACAGTCGATGTTCTTTCCTGGGGTTGCTTGTTGATGCTTCTGTAGCTCTCAAACTCTGACATCTGCACTGCTGATGGCATACTTGCCAGAAAAAATCACACACATCATATTTTTGGTACTCCAAAATATCCTGATGAGAACTAATCAAGAGGCACCATGGTGCTCGTTAAGTTAAGGAATGCAACCACCGTGCCAGACTGCACCTGATGTTACTTACAACTGTGGCAGTTTTATAGAGGCAGCATCAAGTGGCCCAAATAGCTGGAAAAGTTTTTCATAAGATGAAATACTGGGACAAAATCTCTTTGTTAAATTGCTTATGCGAGTCCAGGGTAGGGGATTTAGTGATGCTAGCTGAAAGACCTAGTTGTCAGACTAAGTATCTTCTTTCTGCCATTTTTTCCTGAGTAGATCCGATTTTTGAAGATTTGTTTTCTTAAATATGGTAATCAGAATGAGGTGAAGGCTAAGTGTTGGAAGAAAAATACTGTGTACAGTTATGCTATCTCTGCACCAGTACTACTTGTAGCTAAAACAAGGACGTTTCTGCATGTAAATGACTGCCACTAAGCAGAGGAGTGACAGCAATGTTGAAGGGGCAAAACTATCTACTTAAATATTGCATAAATGACTATGCACTGTCTTTGGTTAATGGGATGAAACATACGGTGTTCAATGTTTCAGAAGAATGCCCTTTTTCTAAAATGAAGAAAATGTGAAGTGTACTCCATTGTTGTACAGCTCACGCAGCTGTGGGAAGACTAAAATCTGATGCATCACCAAGAGAGATGATGTAAACTGGAAACTTGACATTTCAAGGGAAAAAAATACTTAAAAGGAAAACAGAAAACAAATGCTAGTTACTTGTCTGCACAAAGCAGAATTTCCAAGAAGAAGAAACAAAACGAATGGAAACCAAACAAATCAAGATGGTTTTGTGAATACTTTTTAAACTTACTATCAGTACCTCCATTGGGGAACAGCCAAATTCAATGAGTTCAGAATTAATTTGAGTATATTCATAAGTTGTAGTATATTTTAATAATTTCATAAAAATAGTCAAATCTTAAACTTTCAGCCCAGAGCATTCAGATCTGTGTACGTGTTCAGAGAAGTCTTTAGAAATCAACAAACCTGTAAAGGCCAACTTCTGTAGTTATAGATTGTAATTATATAGTGATAGATGTACAGATAGAACTGGCTGGACGGTTGCATTCAAAGAGTTGCGGTCAACGGCTCGGTGTCCAAGTGGAGAGCAGTGACGAGTGGCGTTCCTCAGGGGTCAGTACTGGGACCTGTACTGTTAAACATCTTTGTTAGCGACATGGACAGTGGGGTAGAGTGCACCCTCAGCAAGTTTGCTGATGATACCAAGCTGTTTGGCGAGGCAGACACGCTGGAGGGGAGGAATGCCATCCAGAGGGACCTGGACAGGCTGGAGAGGTGGGCCCAAGCCAACCTCATGCAGTTCAACAAGGCCAAGTGCAACGGCCTACATCTGGGTCGGGGCAATCCCAAGCACAAATACAGACTCGGCGGGGAATGGCTGGAGAGCAGCCCTGTGGAGAAGGACCTGGGGGTGATGATTGATGAGAAGCTCAATATGAGCCAGCAGTGCACGATCGCAGCCCAGAAGGCCAACCGTATCCTGGGCTGCATCAAAAGAAGTGTGGCCAGCAGGTCAAGGGAGGTGATTCTGCCCCTCTACTCTGCTCTCGTGAGACCCCACCTGGAGTACTGCATCCAGCTCTGGAGTCCCCAACATAAGAAGGACATGGACCTGCTGGAGCGCGTCCAGAGGAGAGCCACGAGGATGATCAAAGGGCTGGAACACCTCTCCTATGAGGAGAGGCTGAGAGAGTTGGGGCTGTTCAGCCTGGAGAAGAGAAGGCTCCGGGGAGATCTTATTGCGGCCTTCCAGTACCTAAAGGGGGCCTACAGGAGAGCTGGGGAAGGACTTTTTACACGGGCATGTAGTGATAGGACGAGGGGGAATGGCTTTAAGCTGGAAGAGGGCAGGTTTAGATTAAACGTTAGGAAGAAGTTTTTCGCTTTAAGGGTGGTAAGGCACTGGAACAGGTTGCCCAGAGAGGTTGTTGAGGCCCCATCCCTGGAGGTGTTCAAGGCCAGGCTGGATGGGGCTTTGAGCAACCTGGTCTGGTGGGAGGTGTCCCTGCCTATGGCAGGGGGGTTGGAACTCGATGATCTTCAAGGTCCCCTCCAACCCAAACCATTCTATGATTCTATGTAGATTATTGGAAAAATTAATTGGCAGCTGAACAGCTGCCAGTGGCTGAAGCTATCCCAGTAAAAATGTCAGTGTGAGAAGTCTTGTAGACCAGGCTTTTTCTATGGACTAAGGAAGTCTTTGTCTGAAAATAGCTCTGTTTCAGTCATCCTTATTATGCTGACACTACACATGTTGTCTTCAGATTACCTTGTGTAATGTTTCCTTCACATGTCATATCTTTCACGAAACAGTTTGGTACAAGAGTGATTGTAGGCCATGGCTAGGTTTCTCTTCTGCAATTTTCCATCAAGCTCATTGAAAACCTGAAAAAATTCAAAAAGCCCTTAGAAGTTAACAAAATAAAAAGTGTTTTTCTAAGTACATTGTAAACATATACATAGTATGTACATAATACATAGTCAAGTTAAGAATTTGTAATAAGAAACTGCTAAAATATTTTTAAAATAGCCATTTTAAGATAAGCAAAAGAAAAATTAATTATTCACTACGCTTGGAAATCAACGTGATTTACTGTTCTATTTTGACCTTCCTTCATATATGTTTTATGAAAGTATTACTGTAAATTAGAATGTACTGGAGCCACCAGCCTGTCCAGAATAGCAGAAGATAGTTGTATTTTTTTATTAGTAATATAGCTGGTGCATAATTTTTTACATCAAGTGTCAGCATCTCACAGCATGAGAAAATGATGTATTCAGAAAGGACACATTACAGAGTGAAGAATATTAAAGCGTTCTACTGTAGAAAGACTATTAAGGGAAAATGTGATTTTGATGACGGTAATGACCCATCAATCCAAGTTATATCAGGTACATATTTAATAGCGCAAGACCCTTAGACTGAACACCTCTTTACATTATAACATTTAGTTTACAGGTAACGTACACCTCACCCCCATTACCAAAATCTCATGCAATTAAAATTCGTGGAGAGTTGAGCTTCCCCAAAATGAAGGTAGGCGTATAGTATGAAGTGCAAAAGTCTGAAGCCAGTGAATTGCTTATTGAGTATATAGCCCACTAAAACTGACACAAGTCTTTAGAAGGGAAGGTAGAGGTGACATTGGGAGATTATCCATGCCCTCAATTCTCCCTGTAAACATCTGCAGAGCTATCTCTTTATCCTCCTTCCAGTTGCTTTAATACCTTCAATTGCAATAATGCATATGTAAAAAAACCCAACAAACAAACAAAGAAAACCAAACAAAACAAAAGGCAACATGCAAAACCCACCTACCCCCTCCGCAAATAAAAATGCCCACCCACAGCATGACTGTGGTTCAGGTGTTGGTGTACTGAGACAACTGCCAGGCAAGCTGACCGATAGCGTTTGCGTCTTTATACTCCTTCCCATCTGCCTGCGTCCATCTGCTGTCTTCTCTGTTATTTAAAGTCTTTGTAGTAGTCACCATCTTTCATTTTGATGTTGGAAACAACATTTAGCACAGAAAGGCCTTGGGTTCACTGTGACATTAATAAACGTTATTACAGCTAATACACTTTTATTATAGTGTGGGTTGGTTTTTTTTCCCTTTTGACTACACCAGTTTCTCACACTGGGGGATTGTACTTCATGAAGATCTTTGAAGAATTCTGTACTACCTACATTTTTAATGGAAATGCCTACCTCCTGCTGGTTTGGCACAAACTAAGGGCTCCAATACAATCTAATTTGCAGCCAGATGGGGGAAGAATACCTGTTTTATCAATGAGCAAACATATTTCGTTCATGGCTATTAGTTAGCTCCTGCTTTTCCCATCAAATGGGATAGAAATTACTTAAATTGCTGTTTGCAAATCTTATGCATGTCTTTAAAAACTCTCAATGAGTGTAAGAAGTAATATATTTCTAGAATAAGTTTCCACACTTGCTTTGTTGAAACTAAACTGCAAAAATTAAAGGATCCCTTTCAGGATCAGGCCTCTTTTGCTGATCCTGAAGGCTGAACAAGCCGGGCAGAATCTCTTCAGCCTCACTGGAAATCTTGTGTTTTGCTCTGCTTGTGCTGATTGCTGGGAGTGGCACCAAAAAGCATCCCGCTTTTTCAGTGGAAAGCATCTTTCAGTGGGGGAAGAAAAGTGCTTTCAATGGGTGTTCCACTTGCAAAGAACAGCTTGCTGAATGTCATCTTGCACTTAAATTCACTGAAGCTGCCTATTCAAAGCAATATGCGACTGTGATCCTTAACTCTAAATCTGGGCCGATGCAATCAGTCCCTTTCCCTTAAGTTAATGAGCGAATCTATGTCGATTTGAATGTCAGCTTAATCAGACTGTAAGCTCTTCAGGGAGAGGAATTGAATTTTCTGTGATGTGTGGCATCCAGCCTGCTGTCAGAGATTTAATTTGGGATGATAACAGTAGTTACGAGAAAAGCTGAAAACCATTTTATTAAGTAGAGAAAAGAGTATTTTAATGATAACTTCTGTCATAAGGCCACTGTTTAAGTGAAATACTAGGTTAAAATAAAACACATCAAGCATCAACTAATATTTATGGATACTTTACACGTCTCTCACTCAGCACTGTCGATTAATGAAGTCTTTTGTTTCTTCAATAATAAAATTCTTACCAATTTCGCATTCTCCATTATTTCCCTTGCAAAGTACTAAATTTGGAATAAAGTTATTTTTGCTTGTCAATTGCTCATTCTCTCTGTATCCATGTCTTAAATATTAGATCACAAAGTAAATAAATAATTCTGCTTTATCCAGTAATACTGAAAATTAGTGTTGCAGTGCACCATTACTACATGCCTGTACTTGGAAAAATCTCACTTTAGGATTATATCTTGCAACTTCTTAATGTGGCGTGGAGTACTTTTTTTTTACAAGCACTCCTATTAAAAATCAATAACATTAGCTGCAAAGTTATTTACTATATGAGGTGTCGGGATAGGTGAATTTGCCTTTTGTACAATGATCTATTTTATCAAGAACCTTTCACACATGTGGATGTGCTGCTCAAGAGAGGTGCTGCGCTAACAGGTCTATAAAAGTGACACATTCTACCCGCATGATTAGAAAAGTGTCTAATATAGATGCACTGCCACCTGCCTTTTTCCACAGAAACTGTCGCAGTCATTCCGTTTCAAGGCTATCTGTGAGTTAAGTCCTCAGCTTGTACAGCCCAATTCAATGTCTAGCTTTTGCTGAGACTGATAATTAACTTTTCAGTTGTCATAACAGGCTTCAGATTAAACTACTCTGAAAAGAGGTAAAATTAGTGGATGTTACACTTTTCTGGGGCAAGAGATGGAAGATTTTCTTTTCATTTGATATATTCTGGGTTTTTTTATTTTATTATTTGAGAAAAAATGTAATTTACACTTTGCTCTTGAAAAATTAGTCTCATTGAGGAAAAACTCCTGCTATTTTCCTTCATTTTTCCTACCATTAAATGAAGAGAAAAAAGACTGTCATTGGGAAATAAATGCAGATGATTTGGGAAAGGATAATGTGATAGTCATGATGCCTCACACGAAGTTCATGGACAACTATTGGCACCTGATGTGCCCATTAGCTATATTGATGCAGAAGATCAGTTTTATCTATTATAAAGCAATTTTCCTTCCTCCAGATCTATGAAATTGTTAAATGTGGTCTCTGTACAGAATAAGATGAAAAGATAGCAGTAGAATTGTATAAATATTGCCAATGCTTTCTGAGTGCATCCGGTCAAGTTAAAAAACCCCAGCACATTTGTTTTTCCATATTTCTCTCCATGTTTATATTGAGTTCCCATGAAGAAAAAGATGTCGTTGGTTGAGGCTTCCTGTCATAAGTGTTTGGGACAAGTGTCTCAAGGAGTCAAGAAGGCTGAAGTGAAACGCTGGTACAGTTACTCACTTTTGAGGTAGCATATATATTAGACGAGAGACCTTTCAGGGTAGTGAAATGGTGAAGAGGGCTCTTTAAGCCTTGTCAGAGTCCTGGCAGAGAGGCAATTAACAAACCCAGCCACTGATCAAACCTCTCTCTTCATTACTGGGAAGGCTCATGCATATACAGTGGGCCGCCCAGCAGTGACAGGAGAAAATTAAAATTTGCATTCAGCCACTTATGCTGTCAGAAGCTTAATTCTTCTAGGAATTATGCTTCAGGTAGAGGACTTACATTCCCAAAAAAGCAAAGATTGTCTAGAAGACAGCATCTTCTGGAACTCTCTAACCCTTTCAGGGCTGAAACAGCCATAGGAATTTTAACTTTTGGAGGATGAAAAGAAGGCACAAGACCTGAAAAGCAAATCTACAATATTTCTGGCCATCTTTACTCACAAAAGACATTTAAACACATGCTTACAGCAACTCCAGTGGGATTCAGCCACTTGTTCTAAGATGGATATGAATGGTGTTTTGAAGAATCACGTTCAGTAAGCATATGTATTCAATTAGTGATCACACAGTGACTAGTTCTTCTGGCTCATCAAAAAGCTTGAATTTTGAGATGCTGCTGACTAGGTAGAAGAATCCCTTTGCAATCAAGCCAGATTTGCTTAGTAAATTTAAATAAATACTGAAAAGAGTACGGAAACTACTTGACAAGTTTAACCTCACTTTCTGTTCATCAAAGTCCCTGGTATGAAGTATTCTTTCAGTTCTGTCTCACAAACAGCATTTTCTTATTTTGAGCTGTTTTTCGACAATACCAGTATCACTTCAGAGAAAACCTGCCATTTCCATATCTGAAATACAAGATTGAGTTACCTCCAGTCAGTGTGTTTTTGATGGCAGTCAGTCTGTCTGGCCTTCAAAATGCAACTTTTTACAAAGATCTGGAGGTTTCAATTTTTTTTTTTAACTTGATGAGAAGTCACAATATTATTATAATTTTTAAAAGCACAAGTCTTACATCTCTCCTAATATAGTCATGTTCTTAAGTTTAAAAAAAAAATTACATTTATAGCTTTGTTATCCTAAGACCACTACTATGTACAATTGAATGCTTTGGAGTAGGAGGTTGGAGATCAATCATCAAAATTCATTGTCAGTCCAGGCAGTACTAAACCAATAATGAGATGCAGGCAAGCACCTGAGCATAAGTATCTCAATTATAGTTTTAACGTACAGATTGATGTAGAATATGAAGTGCAGTGAAAGCTACATCCCACACTGAAACATGGCAAGCAGTCATTAAAGAGAGGAGGAAAGAATTTTGCTCACTGAAGGAAAGTATTGTCTACTAGCTAGTTAGATATGGGCAGCAACCCCTTGGCTAACAAAGCAATATATACACATTGAAGGAGGGGAAACAGTTCTGGTTTTCATTAAGAAGAATGGCCTGATTATCTCCTGCGTAAGCATGGATTAACATGAATTTTGGAGCAAAAGAATAGGTCTGTCTGGATGACCTTCAAGGACTGAAGGGGAGGAGAGCTAACGCTCCACCGAAGGGCAGGAAGGGGAGCAAGTGGAGATGTGAGCATACCTGAAGATGCACAAACAGGTTATTTCCCCATTGAAAGCTAAAAGAAGCTGTAATAGGCAGGATTTCAGGTGGAGGCTACTGACTAGAGGCAACTGGAGACAGGAGGAAAAGACGCAAGTCCCAAATGATAACTTCTCAAAACGGACATAGTATTACATGAAAAAGGGAGAAAGACTTTTCTTACATAACCTTGCTTTAAGTACACCAGGCAAGGTTTTCTTTCACTTCTGCATGTGTATCTTTTTTGTAATGGTTTGTTACCGTGCTGGTTTGGGATGTTGTGAATAAGTGCTTGCATTTGCATTCTACTATAACTGAGCTTGAGTGGGATTTAATGTAACTGGAAGAGCACAATACTGCTAGCCTGAAAAAGTCTATAGACTGGGTTATCTCAATAAACCCTGCCTCCTTAGTACATACTCCTACACTCAAAGGGTAACAAACAGGCCACATTTCAGTCAGACAAGTCAGATGGAGGGTTTGAACCACAGACGTCGGGAAAGAGTCATGGTTAAATATGAGGCTTGCAGGGAAAATGTCATAGTATGGTTTCCACTGCGTTAAAGTCTGAAAGAATCTTCTAAAAAAATAGAACAAAGTCACATGCTCCACAAGCTGCTCGTAACTTTGGAGTGAAAACTATATAGGAGATAAGGCATGAACATTTAATGAACCAGTAAGCTTACAATATCATCTTCCAGTGCAGCAGGCTCTTTCCAAAAGCTTTACAATGCATTGCTCTTGCTTCCCCCAGGGGTTTTCTCCTTTTTGAACAGTGGAATGATATGAATTCCAAAGGCAGGAGATTTTATAAAGGAAGGAGAGAAGAAGATGTTTCATTCAAAACCAAAAATGGGAAAATTGTTGTATTTAGCTGACATTTAGTCTTCATGTTTACCTGTATTATGAGAGTCCATAATGTGGAATTGCTCTTCCAACCTCTTACTCTGCCTTTACCTCTGTACCTCTCTGAAAATGTCGGCTTTAGTGTAGGTCTCTGATGCTCAGAAACAAAAAGAAAAGGCTTTTTCTTTAACAGTTCTCTGTTTTGGAATCATTTATAAAAACAAAGTAATCATTATTTAAGTTAATGTTTTGTTTCCAAGTATATATTTGTTACTATATTTTTAATTATTGTTATCACAATATTGCTTGTAAGATCCTGCCAAGATTGTATTTGCCTGTCATAACAGAAGGGTCAAAAAACATGGTAAGGGCCATTGTGCTGAAGAAAAACTAGCCTAGGTGGACAAGCCAAGTTAAGAGACAAATGGATGCAAAGTCAGATGAAAGTGCTTGCTTAAATCCGCAAAGCTTATCTGTGATAATGGCTGCAGAAAACCTGGATCTTACTGAAACAAAACTGTCAGATCTAACAGTCTACCAAGCTTTGAAAAAGTTTGGTCACACATCTGAAATCCACAGTTAATCTCACCTAAATTTCACAAATCAAAGTCCTACACAAAAGCTATCCGGGGAAAAATTAAACCCATGAAACAACCCATGTTCATTGTTTGTTTTATTTAACTGCTGCTTCATTCCTCACTAGTTCCCCTCCGCCTAGAGATATCCGTCCCCAGATCTTGAAAAACTTAATATTCTGTACAGAAAAAAGCTTACAGACAGAATCATCTGAGAATCAGGTGTCTCTCTATAGGCAGGCTGGCCTCGAGGGACATAGTCAGTGGAGAAGAGAAATAATCAGGCGTTACGTAGTGCCTAAGTGTCGGCTGATGCCTCAAATCAGGAGGAAGGCACCATGGCACGCTCTGGCTAAAGGGTGATAAGAAACTTGAGTGATTCTGTGTGGGCAGCGAATATGAGTCACTCTTCATAAATATAGGAAAATTAGCTGAGGCAATTGCTAGATTTCCCATATATCACCTGAAGCTACATCATTTGAAGCATCCAATTCTGAAGTAGAAATCCTTACGCAGCATTTAACATACAGTGCCTATGGCTGAGTACTTTGTGTGAACAAAGCAGACAATGAAATCAAACAAGGTTTCAAAATATTGTTTCCCCACTTAATTTTGAATGTGGGGATAGATCAAAGATGCTTTCCACCAAAATGCAGTCAAAAACTCACATCTTTGTTTTAGTATCTGGCTTGCATATCTAAGAAGATGGAGGAGTACAAGGCATGGAACTGCCATCAATAATAGAATAGCTAACTCTATTCTTTATACTTTATGAACTGGAAAATACAATATACTGCATTCCTGCATGCTTATTATGTGAAGAACTCTAGTCTCCTAGTGGAGAGCAGTTATTGAGAAATATGATGGAATTTCTTTCTTCAACTTCCAGTACCACTGTTAGAAGAGTGGGGGAAAGGGTAAAGGAATCAATGACAAGCTCTATTACAGGTTTTATTTTTTAAAAAGAAATTTACCCCACATAAATTGTATACTCTCTACTGTCTGGCACACAACACCTGGTTTTAGTCTTCAAAGCAGGTAAACGGAAAAAAAATGTATTGTTGACAAATAATAATTAGGTGGATATGCATAATCTTAATATTATCTTTTTTTCTTTCTATAGTCAACATACTACTGTTCGTGCATGTGGTGGTTTCCAACTGTGGCAGGTTACCAAAGCTCTAACCAAACCTTCTGGACAAGATTTGGGAACAAATTGTCATTCTGACACTTTCACTTTAGGAAGCTTTTCCAACACGTTATTTTTGAAGCATCTGATGACTACACTGAGAGTCATGATCTGCTCTGGTAAATTCAGAAGTCCTCTTAGATGTGCGATAACAAGTTCAGCCTTCTCTGCTCTCAGGTGACTAGCTAAGAGCAAAATATTGGAAATCCAAAAAGTCACCTCATTAATCAAACTAAAACCAATGTAACATATGCATATAATGCAGCATGGAAGAGGCAGAGTTCAAGAATGCTCACCTTGTCTCAATCATTTACACTTTTGTGCTTTTGCCTGTAACATAGTGTGACTGGTACACAAGCAAGCACGGACGACCTTAAAGAACACTACCTGTGCCAACAGAAATGTCACATACTGGCTACATCTCTTCTTCCTCTGGAAACTCACCTATAATTTAATATATCCCTTTCACCCCAATAGGTTTTTTTGCAACGTTAACAAAGATAATATTATTCCACCACATGCCACAGGTCCCACATTTGTGTCAGCACTCTGCAACTGGTGCTTGGCAGCATGTGTGCCCGTCTCTTTGCCGGGGTTATCTGTAGGTGAAGATCTCCAGCAACGCAAATAGTTTCTTGGTCTCATTTACACCCATAGTGTTTTCCTCTTGGTGAGGAAGAAGCTGAAACAATACATTTGTTTTTAACAGCAACGTCATGGCCCGATGTCATGAGGCACTGCCAGCCTGGCTGTCCCTGCCAGGCCCTAGAAGAACAGCATGAGATCTCAAGCTGCTCTTGCTGAACAGAGGGATGGGTATGTATTTTCTGAGGCTCTTGATCCAACTTGGCCACAGAAAATGGGTCGCTATGAAACTCAATTCTTCCCATCTGAAATGTACCCACAACCATTTAGACTTCTAGTCTGTTCTGGTCTATTTTCTACACCAAGGACCTTGCTTGTTTGTGATACTCTGAAATGCTGAAGGGGAAGGATGGAGAGAAAACACTGACTGTAGTGGATAGCAGGTAAAGAAAGGACCCCGAGTGACACACCACAGCACAAAATGTTTTGGCCCTCCTGCCTCAAACAAGAAAAGCAAAATCCCTTCCAAATGTGAGAAATTAAATGACACTAAGGTGAACACCATCCAGGCCTGTCAGCTGTCCTTTCCTTCAATAAAAGAGTATTAGTTAGCAAAGGACATTTAATTTTTCCTCTAATGTTTTTTCATTAATGAAGCATACTCTTGGTTCTCATAAATTATATGTGTCCCAAAATACTTGTTGGTAGTCTCAGGCACTCAGAGATGAGCAATATGAGAACAGAATATTAATAACTGTGTCATAAGCAGCTCTTGCCAAAGTACATTTAAATTAATGGATCTAAGAAATTATTTCTTTTCTAATGAGAACCATTAAACACGAGACTGAATTTTAGCAACATCTGAAAAGGCATAACAGACTGTCAATGGTTTCAAAGCCTAAGCAGCACTTTGAGCACTTGCTCTCTAAGGTGAAGAAAAAATGTATGGTGAAAAAGTCTTAAAAACAGTTGAACTAAACATTTTACAAACAAGCTAAAACTACAAGTAAAACTGATAATTTTTTTTTTTGCCTTGGAATTAGCAATTAAAATACATTAAAAGTGAACCTAGAAAAGTTGAACCAAGTGAATATATGGAAAAATGTAATGCCTTTGCCTGGAAGAACTTAAGATCTAAATACATAATAGAAAAACAAGAAATGTATGATACAAGCAAGCAAACAAAATCAAGTGAAAGGCAATTGTATTTACCATATTCCGTGGACTCAAATCATTAATTATCCAGCCAAAAATTTAAACTCTGTGCATTAAAATAATATTTAACACCAGTGGAAACATGGAAAGAGAAAGCTTAGGGGAGAGGGAACAAAGTCAGTGTCGCGCAACAAAATTTGAATGGAAGAATTGCTGAATGCAGCAAAGTTTCTAGCTAGCTTCTAATACTTTGTTGTTCCTTTTAGCCGGCAGCTATAATTTGACCACCCAAAAATGACATAATGAATATAATAATATAAATGAATAATATAATATAATATAATATAATAAAAAAATTAATAATATCAATGACATAATAAATACCAGAAAATAAGCTTAGCACTTAGGAATATGCTGGATCAGCTACCATCACCTCTATTTTACTGTATTTTCTGTTACCCACCTCCAAATATTTCAGTGGAAGATGTAAACATTTTTACAATACAATGCAAATTGTATTGTAAAATTTACAAATAGGTGGGATAGCCCATCTTGATGAAAGTCTTGTTGCAACTTTGATGATTACCTGACGTAGTGGTTTAGGTGCACCAGAGTCTAAATATAGTAGTTTTTAACAGCCATATAACTTTTTGTGTCCTTGCTGCCTGTATAAAACGTCCCTTTCTGAATCCAAATTCCAAACCCAGACTTCAATACACACAATATTTATCACCTGTGAGGAAGCTTCATAGTTCAAAAAATAGTGTCTTCATGCATATAAAATTTTAAAGGTTCTGAAAACTAGTAATAAAGAAAAGCAGCTTTTATCCAGCTGCAGAGCCAAGAGTTACAAAATTACCTATCCTATTTACTTACCAAGATTTAGAGGGCCACAAAAGATGACAATGAGCCTTTCCAGAACAAAGACAGTCACTATAAATTGCATACTGCCATTTTCCAGTATTTTGGCTACACTACTACAAGAATATGAGGAATAATTCTGTCTGGGTTTCACCTTCAATTTTGCAATTTTCAATTTGAGGTAACTAGGGCCAGGACAATGATACACAGTGATGCAGCAATGCAAGTTATTTTTCTCAGGAGGAATATAAGCTATTAATGTTGATACTTAACAATCCTATTTAATTTTGTAAGTATGATCAGTCTTCTAATAGAACAAATTCTGACTAGAAGAACTGTCATACAAGATATTGCAGCTAGAACACAGTCTGAAATCAGATCCAGAGATCCTGGTTGTCATTTTCTAGTACATTAATTAATACATTGATCTTTCCTTCTGAACCTCTAATGAGGCCCAGCTTCCTCCGCCCACACGGAGGGAGAATCTTTAATATGACTTAATCACTACCAGAAGTGTGAGTCAGTACATTCATTATCCTTAATGTCAGTCATTTCCCCAGAGCAGGAAACTAAGAGAACCGTAGCAAAAAAAAGGACCCTCTGGACAGAAGAGCTCAGACACACAGTGGTCTTTTCCCCAACAGCTGATTTAGGCATGAATTATGAAGACAATAACATTTTGCTACAATAATCCTTAGCAATTGTTTTCTGTCAGAGATACACCTTAGGGAGACTGTAGGTTATCTCCTAGGCATCTGTGTTCCATTAGCTAATGTAACTCTGAAGGGTTCCGGTAATTCCTTTGAAAGGTTGAGAAAACCCAGTTTGAGCAGAACGGAAGAGAAACACAAGTGGAAACCTCACAAGTCCCTGTGGTCTGTCAAGGAAGTACATTTGTTTCATGAATCTTCTGTTTCAAGATTAAAAGTGACGGGCAATATTCTTCTACTACATCAGTACTGCAATTTTAAATGTCTGCAATGGCAAATGACATAAAAATGATTAGTTTGCAATGCTATTAAGCACTGCTGTCTTACCAGGTCTCTGAGTTCTCCTGCCAGTCTCTGCACTGCTCTAAATAACCATCTCTGTGCCACCTAGTGCCTGCATGCCTCTCCTGGACCTGGTCTTCCATCCAACACCCGCTGAACCCTTTCTCCAAAGGTTTAAACAGTTCTATGATATTTGGTGGCATACAAAGACAAATGAAACATCAGTTCTGCAAAACATTAAAGTGCTATTCCGTGCTTACTATCCTGAAAGGTGCCCCTGAACTTAACGCTGGTGATGGTACTGTCCTTCCTGAGTAAAGAAAACTAACAGTCTATACAGGTATTATTAAACTCTCTTCCTCCTAAATTTTCCATCTTGCACTGATGCCCCTGCGCTATCCTTGGCTTGTCGTTACGGGGTCAGGAAGACTGACATCGCTGTGGCAACTTGTCCATATCACACAGATGGCATGGATTCAAATACAGACATAAACTGTGTAAAACATGGAAACCTACTGTGCGTTGCTAATACATTAGACTTATGGGACACTTCAGTTACATGTTAGATGATGATCTTTGGCAGATATGGCACAGATGAGTCCAAAGCTAGGTAATTATTTATTAGCTTTAAACAATTTCAAGTAATCAAATATTTATACAACTCTACACCCTTTTCCTTTGTCTTTGCATTGAATGAGCCTACTTATAGCAACTCCCACAACACAGAAATAAGAGGAACTTTGCCTACAAACTGATGACAAACGTTCATGATGTTGTCAGGTTGTCTGTCTCAAGCTTTTTAGTTTTGATCTGTGTGAAGTTTACAACAATTATTGCTGTCACATCTGAATGATAAAGTATAGTGTTAAAATTTAGAGTAGGAAATGGCTTGAAAACTTAACAAGAATGAATAGAGGAGACATTACTGAATTTTTAGGATCTGAACAATTTTAGAAAATTGCTTTACATTTTTTCAGAGTTCAGCTAAGAATTCAATCCTGAGAGGAATACTCACAGTCATTTCTGAATTTGAACAGAAAAAAAATCAGGATATTACAGATAACAGTTTATTTTATTTACACTTTTGCATGTCTGTTACTAACTTTATCTCAGCAATTCATACGGCATTTGATTTACAGTTTCTTCCATTTTATTGCAGATATGCAATTAACTGGCCAGGAATTAATGCGCTGTTTCAGTACAGAATTTGACAAAAAATATTAGAATTTAAGAATGAAAAGTATCCCTCTAAATGTCAGTACAGTATAAATTTTTTTGACAATTTTTTTTAAAATTTTCATTATTTTCTTTTTGATCTTATTTGTGAAGTTTGGCACTTTTGAGTACATTTTATGTAGTGAAAACCAGAGTTCTGATGTTGCAAATCACTCACTACAGGTTCATTATATCTTTATTATAATATCTAAATATAAAAGAAATTTGGAAATAGTTATTCTCATCCATATTTTCACCAGTAACTGTGCTGAAATGCATGTGACAGCACAGGATGGAGAAGCAAAAAAGTCCAAATCTGAAGAAATGTTAGCAAGAAGAAGGAAAAAAGAAAAATAGTGGAAAAATTATATAACACTGCAAAGTTATTAAACTTTCCTGTAACATTTATGAACCTTCCTCTACCTTTTACATCTTCCTTTAGGAACGTTAGTAGGTGACTTGAAAGAAGTCATTATTTTATGACTGCTGAGTAAGGAAATGTGAACTGTACCTTGATTGTTGTTTACCATGTTATAAGAACTTCAGTATTCCTTGAATACATAATACTTACAACATCACCTAACCAAAGACAGGAAGGGTATTAAGTCAAGGTTTCAAAGTTAAGAAATGCAAGGATAAGGGCCACCACTGTCTAACTGCATAACTGAATGATATTCTTCTGTGGGACCCCTGCCTCATTCAGCTCACAGCTGGGGAGCGTTCTGTAGATACACAGCTATTCACTATTTTGGCTATTTTTTCCCCACAATGTGCAGGTAAAGCATTATTATGCCTTATTTATCATATTTACCCTAAACTAAAAACTAAACTGAACTAAACCTAAAAAATGCCATTCTAAAGACAGAATTGTTTCTCTTCTCACGATTTTTTCATGCTTCTTGTGAAGGCAGCCCTAGGGTGTTTCACAACTCTCACTTGATACATGAAGAGAGGCATACAGCCAGAAAATAAAGACAGAAGTTTCTGTTCATTTAGATACCCAATTTGAAATGTCTACAACTTGGTTTCAAAGTACTAAATAAATACCGAAGTGTCACATTCTGAATGTAGAAAGTACAGGTCTCTTTGGCTTGGCTTGTAGTTGTTGAGCGGAGGCATAAGGGAATTCAATTAAGCCCATAGCGTTTAACGGTCTCGCTTAGTGAAACTATGCTTCAGTGAACAAATATAGTGTGATTATATAAACTACCATGCTATGTAACTAGGACACTGCAAGCCCACAAGAAAAGCAGTCAAGATTGGCATGATCTTCTGCCAAAACCTGCGAGAATGACAGTGACAGCCACAAGAGTCTCTCATGGCCACAGGTACCAGTTTCCTGCAAAAGCTCCAAGGTCGCTACTGCTTCTTCTATCACCCCACGCCACGCGAATGTATGATTTCTGCCTGTGGTGTGTTACACTTCAGGGCAGACATGATTGGAGATTATCCTTGTAGAGTTTTTCCCAGCTTTATTTGTTAATATTAGCAAGCAAGCTCCATGTTTTCCTCATTTCAGTCTCAGACAGCACAACTGGTCTAGCTCAAGCCCTCTGAAAAAAAGTATAACCTGTTACAAAAACAAGGGATGGAAAGTTGTAGCCTGAATGTCTTGCATTTCTACAAGGGAGAAAGAACTATAATAAAGCTTGGCCTAAAAGGACAAGTTGCAGGCCTTTTCCATTTGCATTTTGGGATTGCAGTGATGTTATTAGTTCACACGTGTGTGACCACAGTGCAAAAGCAGATGGATGTAGAATTGTTCTTCTCATTCTTCTAATGGAGACTTTCTAAGTTTGAGGATATGAACATATGATTTGCTTTCATACTTGTTTTTTTACTGCATTAAGATTTAAGCAGGTCTGGTGTATAGCATTTACATTTAAGCAAACAGTTCTTCTGCAAGACAGTCCCTTAAAAGTTTGATTGTGTCCTCATAGCAATTTATTCTTGGGATTTGGCATTCACATAGATCTGAGATTGTGTCAGAAGGAGCTGTCAACAAGATAAGGAGTAAGGTAACCAGAGAGATTCCAGCATCAGCTGCAGAAATCTCATCCACCCAGGGGTTTTGATAGTGAAGATGCAAAAATTTGGGTTGGCTGTTAGTATGCATGGTGTGGCCATTGCTGTGCAGCCCACAGGCTGGGCCAGGGCTACCTCTTACCCTGTAACCTGAGCTAAATTTAGATTAAAACTCTTCGTCCCGATGTGGAATGAAACTGCAACCCTCACTGTAAGCACATAGCCTGTATGTTGATAGGCTCTCAGATTTTCTAAATATGAAGTGCAATTTGCCTTAATGTTTTATTGGGAAAGAAAAAAGTCTCCTTATTCCACAAGACTGTTTATACTGCTGAAATAGGAGACAAGACTATAACTGCAATCATGCACATCAGGGACAGCATCTACAAATTGGCTGTATCACAGTTATAGTTTGAACTGTATTAATGAGGCAATCGGCCTATGGCACAAAATTCACAACCTTTTTGGAACCTTAAAAATGACACAATACAAAGCCAGACAAATACAATTCACTTGATCAGACAAGTGAAGTAGCAGAGGCGTTTTTTGCTCACAGGATGAGTTTTCACTTGTGTCAAAAATCAGAGAACAGCTGTCTGACACATACAGGGCAAATGATGTTACCTCAGAGTACTATATTCACATTTTGTAACAAGTACTGTACTATTTCATGTTTATTGTCTGCACCTGGCAGCTTCTGAATTTAGATGAAAGACCTGTCTACACTTGAATTATGAGTTTGAATATACAGAATAGGATTTGTAGATTGAATCTAATCAAACATCCAGGCCTGGTATATTCTCTAATTGCATCTCAAATAAACCAAAATTTTCTTACACTAATCTTTTTATGCTACTAGCATAGGAGATAAATTTCATTTAAATCAGCAGAACTGAAGCATGTTTAGACATCCTCTTCACTGTTGCATTGTATCTGCTTCTCACGTTCTCAAGTTTTAGCTGTTACATCTGATTAGAAAAGCATATCCTCACTGATAAATAGCTTTAAAAAGCTAATCAAAGAAATGAAGAAAGTAGTTTGGCTTCACATATTTATTGCTCCTCTTCTCACTGAGTGTAGAAAGAGTTCTTTCAATTCTAAAATGTATAACACAAACCTCTGAAATTCTCTCTGCTTTTAGCAGAGGAAAATGCTCCTTTCCATAGAACTTTGCAAATCAGTGGCCTGGTCAGCATCCATTTTGCTTATAGAGGGATGTTTAGAGAATTTAATGACAATGCTTTTAGGGGTACTGAAAGTAGTGGGAAGTGCATTTCTTTACTCTGCAGAGGATGGTTGCAGTTGTGCTACCAAAATTCAGACTATTTGAACTGCTTACAGAGCACTTGAACTACTTACTGTGAAACTGGCTTTTAGTATGCACCTTTACTCAGCAGTTTTATCCTACTTCGGTTTTCCTTTCATTTGCTAAATGTGTTCAACCTGCATTTTGTTTTAAAGGTTTGTTCATGAATTTTCAAATTCCAGTCCAACTAATTTCTTGCCTTGCCTTGACAGAGTTTCACATGTAACTGTACATCTGCCTCACTATGCATTGACTTAAAGACTAATTTTTAAGACTAAGATTGCAAAGGCCTGTTACAGTAATCTGGTTTTACCTTCTGCATAAGATTCAGCCCATAGCTGTAGTTCCACCAGTTAAAACCCCTCTATATATATTTCTAGAAGCCTGACTTCAATGGATAAAGATTTTATAAAATGGCAAAGCTTCTTCTTAGCTTCAATTAAACCAACCTTTAATTAACAAATATCATAATGGTTAAACCAACTGAATTAATCAAGCTAAAAATTGTATCTATTCTAATTTAAATTTCTGAAAGTAATGTAAGTTGCAAAAAGTCACACTGAACAGCCATTATTGCATGGAATGGTCTTAAGTCTGTGGTTTTCTTCACTGTTTTTGAGGCTTTGGACAACTTTAGATCGGTAGTCAAGGTATGTTTTTAGAGCACTAGATCTTCTCAGTATGGATTGCAGAGATTTTCCTTCTCTACAGGTTTTCCTGGTACTCTCATTGCATGGTAGCCACACAGTATTGTTTACAACCTTGTCAAATAACCCTTCTGACAGTGCTAATGTGTACTTCCCAATACACAATAGTGTCTGAAATAAACCTGTGACAACAAATCCACAATCTTTTATGTTTCCAAAATAACTGTCACATATGGTGTACCAAAGGAAAGTCAAGTTTACTATTTTGTCTTATTGATCAGAAGCCCCAGAGTGACTTGGTTCAAGGAGAAAGGGTGAAGGTAAGGACAAAGACAAGACCCAGCTGACTCTATGCCACTGAGCTGCAGCCATGTGAACATTCCTGGGGCAAAGTTAAAACCCTGACTGTTAAGTTTACATTTGCTTCTGCTGCACTCAGAGTACACAATGCCTGTGTACTGAGATGGGACTCTGAACTAGCACTGTAAGGCTGAAATAGCTACCGGAGATGTTGGCAAAATAGGAAGAATGGTTTTCTACATGTAACACCTTTTATTTAAAAATGGTGAATCAACATATTCTGGAAAGTAACAGAACCGTGTACAAACTTCTTCTTTCACCTGTATCATAAACATGATGTATATAGTTTCACCAGACTGAAACGGCCTGGTGATTCAGCTGCCTCATGCACAGCATTAAATGCTTTAAAGCGTCTTGTTCTGGAACTAGATAGGAACCCATCAAAGCTTGAACTGACCATGAAGCAGTGCAATCTCATTGAATCTCACTGACACAACACCTTTATGAGGCAGGAACTGTTCATCTCACTGCATCATGTCTGAAATTACATGTCACTTCTGATTAAAGCAGGCAAGAAAAAGGGACTGTCAGAAAACACAAACATAACACAAACCATGTTAGATAACACTACATAATAGAAAGGAGGGGAACTTTAAAGTATGTCTTGTGAATATCTATCCAAACCTTATCTCACCAGTGGGTAGTACTTATCCAAGTTGTTCTTACCCATTACAGAATTACCAGTTCTTCCAACTGGCTGAAGTCACTGGTGGCCATTCCAAACCGTTCCTGAAAATACAAGCCTATACAGATAAAAGGCCAGCAGACCATCCCAGTGCATCTGCTGCTACTTTCTAATTATTAAAATACTGTAAGCCCAAATACTCTAAAAAGAACAAATCTTGCCAGTCTAGCACCTAAAACCATGAAACTGATTTAAAAACTGTTAAAACAGTGGAAGTGTGGATGCCTTTTCACTACATTCTAGCTTTTGAGTCAGCTGCAGAGGGAACAGTAACTCTGCAGAGGTTGCAGTCAAGTGACATGAACAGTTGATGATTTAAGGAAAAAAACCCACTAGTATTTGAAGGGTCACAGTGGAGGATTGAGACTTTGAAACTTTAACAAGAACTGCAAATTACTTCTATTGCCTCTTTAGCACACCACCACCACAAACTGTAGCTCACTGCTACTGTTGGCATTGGACTATTTCTCCAGCAGAGGAATCCGGTTTGGTGAGAAGAAACCTTTTTGGCCACAGTGTTGCATTTTGAGACATCAGTTTATAGCTGTAAGGAAAGTAATACGATTAGAGGGAATTGAAGATCTGCAGATGGTTCTGGTGACATTATGCAGATCCAAGGACTGTACTGTGTAATATTTACTTTTTAAAAAAACATACCACAGGCCTCAAGATATGCTTATCCTCTGGATACAATACATCGCTCAAAAGGCATGTAGTACAATAATTAAGTTCCAGAACAGAATGTGAGACTAATCAGTACTTCTACTTGCTAAAGAAGAGTTTAAATCTGACCCCCTTGCTAATCTACATTTCATCTTCTCTGGTAGAAGTGCTAGTGCTTTTTACCTGATCTTAGAAAATTTTGCAGTAGACTCATGCATAGGTGTACAAGTAATGGAGGTTTGAGAGAACAACATCATAGAAAATAAGAGCAGTATGGGTCACTCATTACCAGGATAATACTAACCAGATTAAATTATTTAGTTGCTATGCTTTGGAACACAGGAAAAAAAAAACAAAGAGGCTGTTTCCTTGTAAAAGGCCACCTTGTGACTTTCTCCCATATGTCCCCCTTCTTCATCCGCCCTAGTTGCCTGCCTTCTGCAAGCTTGGGGATAGTCAGCAAAATCCCCAGGGGAGGCTACTGTGCACTCCATGACACATTTAAGCATTAGAAAAAGACATATATATAAGTGGAGTTGCCAGATGCAGGAGTCTGCCACAAAATGTTGGTATTAGTGAAAAGTCAGGCTGAAGGAGTTGGAGGCTGGAGTTGGTGTGCTGTTCCCTGTGCTGGGTGTTTCATCCTGCAAAAAGCAGTTGCTCCATTGGACCCCAGAGTTGGAACTTGGTGCAATATTGTCAGGGCATGAAGTTGCGTTCCAAGTCAGGGATTTTTCCAATGGTATGGCTTTCTGCAGGACATTTTGATTTTCATTGTGCATCTGGAATAGCCAGCCAGTGCTGGGGCAAGAGAGGAGGAAGCAAGTTAGATTAGGAGAAGGAACAACTGCTGCGTGAGGGGAAGGCTGCTGTCCTCTGAGCAGCTGATCCTGTGGGAAACATTGTCCTACCAGCCAAAGCAAATTGCATTTGGCTTTTCAGTGAGACGTACAGGCCTGACCCACCTACCCCAGTAAAAAGTGCAGTTCTTTATCTAGCAGGATTAAAGAAGGAGCTTAAGCAAGTGCGATAATGGCTTTACACAGAACATGTGAGTAAAGGACTTTTCCAGAACTTGCTCTGTGGAGCTGGCGCAGACTGGCTGATTCCTGCCCCTTGGCCTGCTGCAATGGGAAGGTAGAAAGGGGTCTGGTGAGACCTACCTGGTCATGGGGACCTGCTCTCTGGAAGAGATCTCCCACTGCATGGGTGTAGATGCTTGGAAAAAGCGCAGCTCTACACCATTTACTTCTGGTGTTTCTGCAAAACTGAAATATGGATGAACCGTGTACACCAAACATATCTGGTGCTGCAGGCTTTTTACCACGTGAGCCTGCTTGCTTAGGCTACTGTGAGCTTCTGATTCAAGAGTCTAGCACTGGGCTTCCAGGGGTACCCAAAAGATGGATTTCGGATTCTAAAAAGATCGTACTTTGGATTTACGGTAGTCATACCTCTTTTTACTAAACATGCTACCTGCTCCAAGGGCTGCATGTGTGTAGTGTACAAACTGTAATATCTCAATTTTCCCTGAGAAATCAGCCCCCTGACTTGCTAAGCCAGTATTTCTGCACCGTTTTTCTAGCTGGGACTGCAGATCTTGGCCCAAGGATCTGGGCTGTCTCACGATGGGCATTCCGTCATTGAAGCACCTCTTCCTCCTCAGCTTAAGAGAATGGAGTGAGGTAACAGAATACTGCCTGAAGGCTGTGGCTTTATTGTGGTTTTATCTAAGTAATTGAATCAAGAAAAAATGTTCCTTCTATATCCCAACCTTACCAAGGTGGATAAGTGTCCACTTGCATCTCCGACAGCAAAATCTGCTCAAGTTACTTATAAAATAATATGTGCAGCAAGGGTGTAAGAGCAGTCACTCATGATGTACAGCCACTGAGCCAGGACAGAGTTTTCCAAGCTTTTTCATTGTTACCCTCTGGATACTCTGACCTAGCAAGATGTAGCAGGAGAGTTAAACTGAGCAGAATGCCAAAATACCTGCTAATTTACTTGTTTAACTTCCTTCAGTATCAGTCTATGAGCAGGATACAGTTCCAAATAATTAGGCATATGAGACCTTTAAAACGTCATTAACTGTTTCATTTTCTAACTGCTCTGTGTTAGCTGAATGCTTTTTGAAGCCCCTGGATTTATTTGTACTTTGTTAGGGCTGATGCAAGTGAAGAGGTGCTCTGTGGCTTCCTTTTTGTAGACAGGAAGAATCTCACATTAATGTCACATTCCTAGATCAGTTTAAAAGGAGGGAGGCTGAGCTTTGCAGAGCAAGAGCACAAAATAATTCTGCATAGTGCTAATGCAAAAAAAGAGATTGCACAGATTTCCTTCAACTCAGGGAAAGCAGGCTGATCTACATACAAGTAAAGACCAAAAAAACAACCCTTTTCATACAAAATTAGGAAAGGAGCATGGACAGCAATACTTTCTCTCTGCTACTCATTGAACAATTTGACTATTTATGATACTGCTGATTCTGCCAAGAACTGTCCTCTAATTCCACAGAAATCAAGGAAAATTTTAATGGTTTTTGTAGATCATTAGACAGTTTGGACCTTTATCTTTGCTGGGGGAATTGTGTGATTCAAGACAGTTGTACTATGGCTACACAGCTGCAGTCATTTCCCTTCCCAGAAACAGAAACTTTCTCTAGCTCCAAAAGAAATTATTTCCCTTCAACATAATTCTTGATAGTACTAAGAAACACCTGTTGAAGGAAGTGGGGGACATCCACAACAAAAAAGGTGCAGGCAGGTAATATAAGAATACCAGGGATGCGTTCGCCAAGCAGGGAGAGAAGCAAACTAGTGTTAGTAGGTCCGTGCCGACACACAAACCTGCTTCAGTATTTCTCACTTTGGGTACAAAAGTATCTTTTCTTTTAAACTGATGGCAAGTTGCTTGTAATGTCTATATATCGCCTTCAACAGCATAGCAATATCCCACATGTTCTTGCACAGTGTAATTTTCTTCCTTATCCAAACCACCAATTCCTTTCAACGGACTGTGGTATTGTCAGCTTTCTTATGCCCCAAATACTTTGTATGTCTTCAAGCATTTATACTACTGTGCTACTTCAAGTTGGCATTCAAAGTCCAGATAAACCTGGAATATTACTCAGCTCTATTTACTAATCTGCTTTTATTTTACTTTTAATTTCTGTCTCCTTTTATTTTAGCTTTTTTTTTTTTTTTCATGTCGATATAGTGCTTAGGGACATGGTTTAGTGGTGGGCTTGTCAGTGTTAGGTTAATGATTGGACTAGATGATCTTACAGGTCTTTTCCAGTCTAGGAGATTCTGTGATTCTGTAATGGGTTTGTGGATCTATTAGTAACCACAGAATACGGCTCCTGCTTAAAGAAACACTAAGTTCAGCCATGCATTGGTGTGATTTCTTTTCTTAAACTGGTTCATAGCTACATTTTCCATCTTGAAGCAAAGACTCTAGCTTAGCTGTTGCACTAACAGTGGCTCCAGATGATGACACTGCATAAAGGGAGCCTGAATAATGAATCCAGGCCAACCCTGAAGTATAAAATGCATCTCTAATTCATAGCAAAATCAGATTTATACTCTTCCCACCCCTTATTCTAATTCACAGCTCACCTCACGCAAGCAGAGCACAACCATACTAGTAGCAATGCTTTACCCAGTCCTCTGTTCCCAGCTATCCAGCTCTGATGTCACTGCTCCCAATTTCAAGACCACACCCTTCTCCAGGCGAATATAATTTAGGTTTACTACTACTCCCCCATCACCCTCCACACCCTCTTTTTGTTTAGGTAAAGACAGCAAGTGGTTTTCTGACTTTTAATGCATTATTATGTAAAGCACACCAATAGGTAAGGTATTATAATAATGTATTCTCCAAGGTCATGGAGTTTCTATCTCATTGCCACCATGGGCTTGAGCGCTGCGTTCCAGTTCCTCTCTTTAATCAGGAAGAGCCCAAGGTTCTTTATGATCTTTATTTAATTTTAATAAAGTGATACGAAAAGCAATGAACTCATACTTTCTGTGGATTTTTTTTTGAGGTTCAAGTTTGCAGGGATTCACTGTCGTACTGGGGAAAGCTCCAGCACTGATGATCTCAGGCTGGTTAGGTAGAAGAAAAGAGGCATAGGTAGCCAGAAAGGCCACTTTTCAAAGCCCACCCCCACATTAGCTTTCCACAGCAATCCCATTGCACTGTGCAGGCATCCTCAACTTTGCCCTCTATGCTGCACTGAACTCTCCCTTACAAAAATACCCCCTTGTTGTCACTAAACTGCTGTCCTTCTTTCCTTCCATGCTGCACCTCGAAGATAAGCCATCACAAAATACATCACTCCTCCTGTAATAACGCCATATATCAACAAATTCTTACATGAAAACTTTGGCATTTCCCCTGAGAGGGCAATAAAACCTATAGAGAAACAAAAACATGCCAGGTTCACAATGTCAAAACACTCCCATCATTGGTGCAAAGTTAACATGAATGTGTGGTGCAATTTTGTTGGCGTGTGTTAAAGCGGAATTGGGTCTCAAAGTTCTAAAGTGTATACGTTGCAGATTGACATGGTGTTTTGGTGAGTAATTGGTGCTTTTTCCCTGATAACATAACTATGTAGCACGTATTTTGTGATGGGGAAAGCTAGAATTGTGGTCTTCCAACTATTGTGCAGTGAAAATGAGAATGTAGATTATTTGATATGTAGAAACAGGGTAAAAACTAACACCTTGCCAGAGAAATTTTATACTCATCAGTCCCTATTTTTCTTTCATAACAAAAATCTCATGTCTTCTACAATAGAAGGAGGAAACTCGAATCCTGGCTGCAAAGGTCCACCAGATGTGAGACTGGGGAAGAAAGGGTGAGACTGAGCATTGACTAGGACAGCAGTGACACCTAAACTAATGAAACACTGGTGGGAGTAAAAAAAAAACCAACCATGAGTCTAAGCATCTCTTCTTATAAGGTTCCCAATTTAGAAGAGCTGTATTAAGAAGCATAAAAGAAAAGAAGAGACATGGATACTAGGTAGGGGAGGAAACCAGGGGCTGGCTGTCCCTGCTGAAGCACCTTGATGTGTCCTCCTGAGGGGCCACTATGTTTCCCACCAAAATCAAATTGCAGTCGTTGCCAGCACCTTGCCAATACACCAGCTCTACCTCAGCATTTCTCATTTAAACCTGCTGCTGCCCCCTCAGAGACATCTCCGTGCTTCCACCCAAACCCTGGTGCTGTGGTGCCCCAGTGTTTCCCACCCAAGCCCTGCCCCAGAGTCACCTCAGGGCTGGTCTTCTGCCCTTGTGGGCAGCCCAGGGCAGGCTCCTGCCCTTCCACAGCTGTGGGATGTTTCCCACCTCAGGCCCAATCCAACTGAGCCAGTGTGGGACCCTGTGGGAGGAGGTAGTCCCCATCATGAGCCTGAAGAACACTGGCCCCACAACTCACTCCCTCCCTGCAAGCCAGCCCTGATGGGGATCCCTACAGCCCATGGCCCCACTTGCGGAGCTCCTGTCTCTCCATGCCCCATGGGGGCAGGGACCGTGCCTCCTCGCTGCCCCCAGCAGCCTGTCCATGACCCATGGTAGGCCTCAGTGCCGAGGACGTGCCCTCTCAGTGACACCCTTGGGCACCCTCCAGTGCCACCGCCATGTTGCTCTTTCCTCGTAAGGTAATTTTATGTTGGAATCATGTCACTTAATTGTAAATGCAAAGGGCATTATTCTTATTTTATTCTTATTTCTTAATTTATTTTGCACAGGAGCTGAAATAAGTGAATTCTACATGTCAGAAAAGGCCTTCATGCCAGGTACCATATCTACTACCAGAATGGGCCAAGATCAGCTCTTGTGCATAAGAAAATGTGAAATTTTTATACATTTGATTTAGTTCTCTGCTATTCCTTGCCTGTACCTGTTCCAAGCATGAAGTCACTAGGGTTCAGAGAGCTTTGTAGTGGCCAAAGATCTTCCTCTCTGAACCACTATAAAAATGGCATCATTCTGAGAGGGTGATAAGATTTATTTTTAATGTGGATAATCAACATGCATTTCCTTCTTCTCAGAAGCAGCTGAACCATCTGGGCTGAGATTTCCCTCCCCCAAACCTCTATACTTGAGACAGATGCTTCAGTGGAGAAGTTTAGCTTAAATAATTGGTGTTTAGCAAAAGCATACACTATTGGGGAAAAAAAAGATGAACCAAGGCTCTTATAATGTCTGGTAGTTTTGGCAGAGGGCGCTAATTGTAGTCCAGCACATAAGCACATTATGAATAGATGACTTTGTCTCTCTGTACGCCCTAATGGCTAAGAGGCAGATGGATGAGGGAGATGATAGGACAAGTGTCCTTGTGTAGAAGATCAACTGGAGATCGGGCAAATCCTGGTCTCTGGGTATGTATTTTTACAATCTTTAGAAGAGAGAGATAACGGTAGGCAACACTTCACTGTTTGTTGAAGTGTTTTGTTCTCTCCTCCTCAAAGTTAGTTATACTTTTTCCTTCATTCTGCAGTCTGCTACAAAGGCTACATTGCTGAATTGCAGTCTTCCGTTGACAAAAGGACACCATATAAGCTGGTCTAAATCACCCATTAATGCCTCTAAGGATAATGACCACAGCCCACTAAAACCATACATGTAGTAACACAAGCCACGTGAACAGCCACTGGCTCTATCACCTTTCCTCTGAGTTTCTGCCATTTTCATTGCTCTTTGTAGTTGTATTGTAGGTGCGTTGGCTGATCAGCACCACTGTAATGTTGAAACTGGACCATTTCCCTGATATTTGGCTTAGTTTCTTCATCATATCATTGCCAACAGAACGCTTCCTGCTCTTGCTCTTATGTACCATGAATGATGGAGACGAAAGGATGAGTGAAATTACTAAGCATGCTACAGGAGGGAACTGGATGTAGGCACCAGCCCTTAACTTAGCTCTCTTGTTTTGTTACCTTCTTAGATGTAAAGAGTATACACAGAAAATTAAAACAGTTTTTCAGTGAAGCTATGAAAAAATATTCCTATTAATGACTCTAACAGAAGAAAAAAATGATGTTTCACTAGAGGCAAGTTAGCATGAAGCATCATCAGTGGCAACTCGAACACATTTTGACTGGTGACGGTCTCAGCAGAAAACTTAATAGTAGTGCTTTTGCACAAATCTGTGCGCGTGTAACACAATTGTTATTTCAGTGAGCAGCACAGCATGAAACAAGAACAGTGTATGTTATTCCTAACAGTAACAGGGTAATACTAAGAAGACAAGATTGGATTAGATGTTACACTTTGAAGAACAGAGGAAATAGCCATTACCTTGTGAAAGGCCATGTAAACTTCTGCTTCATGCCCCTTTTTGCACTAAGACTGTATTGCCACATGCTCATCTTTGAAGGCTTGGGGATAGCCAGGAAATTCCCTGCTGAGGGGTACCATGCAGGTAGACAAGCACATGAAAACTTTATGATGCATTTAAGCACTAGTTAAAAAAAAAATAAAATATATATATGTGGAAACTACATGTTGGTATATGCTGTAACTTTTGACATCTTGCATCTGTTGTGGCATGTTTTGTCCTTGTTATACCTTGTGTTGTGCTGCATGCTGTTACTATTAACACAGAATAACAAATAAATGTTTTAGTGAGGCTTATGAAGTTCTGCTGGGTTGGTCCCCACTTTTCCAAAGGCAAGAGCTACCCCTGTTCTCTTCTTCTGGCTCAGCGTCATTCTCCTCTACATCCGTTCTCTACAGCAATAATAGCCCATTTGGACACACTAAAAAAAAATATTCTGGGGCTGCAGTGAGACTGACCCATGATAGATTAACATGCTATAGCTCCTTCCTGGCCTGAGCATTGCCATTATTATTGCTGTAAAGAAAAACTCACCAAAATATAGGGCTAGTATATGTTTGTGCATATCCACACATAAACACTTGTGCTGACATGGCACAGGGTTAGCATATGACTCAAAAATGATTGTGAGTTCACCAGTTTAGATATAAACTTCACACTTTGATGCATGTTCTTCTGGACCATATAGAACTTCTATGTCCTCTTTAAACAATAAAGGAACCTGGGGACTTTTGCAGATTAGAATACACTGGAATATCAGGAACCTTTCTACTGACTGATACTAGTACCATCCTTCCCATATTCATAGGCTGTCAAATTTCTCAGGCAGAAGAAACAGTGCAGTTGTACTACACATGGGATTTATTAGAGAAACTGTGCAGGGACTGTGGCAGCAGTAGGAGCAATAATGGGAAGTTCATGTTGTTCCCATTCTTTTATTCCCCAGTATTGGAGGAGACATACTAAGAGATACTCTGCTTATATTGTCCATGAATGAGGATAATTTTGTAGCTGGCAGGAAGAATTTGCCCTTTCGTTAGGACCAGCCCAAAAGTTCTTAGATAAAAGTGTCCTGCATAAGAAAAAACTGTTCTATGTGGGCCATATCGGGATTGTTAGCTATGGCTGCAGAGTACCCAGGAATATTCAGTCCAAGAGCCTTCAACACAGCCAGGGGAGATTTGCTTTCATTAGATAAAATTCTGTCTTTCATGGGAGTAAAATAGATATATGAAACAGGTGCTACAAATAAACAGTGTTGCAAACATTCTAGGAAAAACACTGGAAAATGATTTTTTGTTGGAAAAGAAGTTAATCACCTCCATTTGTTTTTATCTCTGGTAAATGCATGTGACTATGCTGTGAATAAACCTGCATGCATATGTCATGTCTTAGCTGCTGAATGCTTCCCCCACCTGTTTGATGTTTCATCTCTCATGTGATACGGATCTGGGGCTCGACCACCCTCTGTGATATTTGTGGAGCTGGATAAGAGCCTTACAAGCTTCACTCACAACTGGTATAGGTTATTTTAAACAATGTAAAAATAATATTCATCATAGCTTAAAGGATTTTTTATAGCATCAAATGCTTAATAACTTGAATAAAATTATGTGGGCTATCTTCATGATACTTTTAATAGAGCTTCCCATCCAAAGAGATACTTAGTGTTTTATCTTCTAGTACAAGCAGTAGAGTCACATTAAACAGAGAACATGTTGTTCTTCTCTGTGGTGATGTACTCTGAAAATAGATGTTAGCCTTTGTGCTTGGAGAACGTGTGAATTCACTTGATTTCTTTCAAACAAAGCTCAGTATGCTGTGGGGAAAGCTTGGCGTCTTTGCTTGGAAATGGGCTAAATTGCGACAGCAACCTTTTCTTGGCCTTGTACCCTGGTGCCAACACGCTAAACAAATAGAAATGCTGCATAGCAAAAGATACATAAGAAGAATAAAATAAACAACTTGGCATTATAAATGATAGTACTTACTGTGCACTTGACAAATAAGAGAATAAAATAAGACAAATAAGAGTCATAAAATACCAGGTTGGAAGGGACCTCAAGGACCATCTGGTCCAACCTTTCTTGGCAAAAGCATGGTCTAGACAAGATGGCCCAGCACCCAGTCCAGCTGAATCTTAAAAGTGTCCAATGATGGAGAATTCACCACTTCTCTGGGGACATTATTCCAGTGGCTGATTGTTCTTATTGTGAAAAATTTTCCTGTTGTGTCCAGTCAGAATGTCTTTTACAATGGAGTAACTTGTACCCATTACCCCTTGTCTTTTCCATGTGACTCCTTGTAAAAAGGGAGTCCCCATCTTCTTTGTAGCCACCCTTTAAATACTGGAATGTGGTGATAAGGTCTCCCCTAAGCCGCCTTTTCTCAAGGCTGAACAATGATTCAATGGTGGGAAAAATAGTTTCCATTTTATCATACCACTTTTTGTAACATTTCTTTTAAATGTCCTGCATCATATACTAATGGATTTCCTTATAACCTCTCTAAAGCTGAGGATAGAATATTTCTTTTACTTTAATTCCCATCGGGACTTCAGAAGAAATGTTTTTGTTATAGGCACTTTGCATGAGTGTATAGTCTTCTCATGTACTTGAGAGTTTGAACTTGAGAGTCTGTTTCCAAGATGTTATCTTCAATGAACAAAGGAAAAAAAAGACAAATATTTAAAGCTTTGTGAGAACAATGGGAGTTGTTGCAGGTATTTCAAATTATAAATAAGATTAAATTAAGAGCTGTAAACCATATGAGATTACTCCAATTTTGAACGAGAACTTTGCTCTTTATAAAACCAGTTCCTCTACAAAAGCTAATTTATTTCCTTGAACACGTGTAGAAGACATTATCACCCCTGTATACTTTATCTCAAGCACTTTTCATCTCTCATAGTGCTGCAATTAACCTAGAATGTTAATTGCATATCGTAAAGTTTTTTCAAACTATTTTTTTTTATTCAAAAATTGCAGCTGTCGAAGATGAGGCAGCCAATGCTATCAGAAAAAAAGTTGCTGTGTGCAGTCTGTTAAATAGTACCTGCTAGGACTGTTTTTTCTTGCTGATTTTACCCATAGAAGGTAGAACATACCAACAGAAATAATGAAAAATGTGTCAAGGATATGATTTAGGGACTACTTTGCTGCTTTGAATATAGAGAGGGGGAAAAAAGGATTCAGCAATCAGGTAAATTTGCACTAAGCAGCAACAAGAGCAAAATTCTGTCTTGGTGCCCATGGGTAAGTTTTGATGCAAAAATGAATGGATTTCAGCAAAACTTCTAGTGTTCCTTGTACCACTGGAGCTACTAAAAAGGTTGCCCTAAGGACAGAAGGCAGGTTTTGACACTCACGCCTCCCCACAGGCAGCCATCAGCAAAACATGAAAATATGGACCATATCAAAGGTCCTGTCATCCTTGTGATAAGGAAGAGTCCTAGTGCAGGAGGTTGCACACAGTGTTTTTCCATGAACACTTCTAAGTAGCACTGTACAGCACAGTCCACTCAGCACACTCTCACTGGGAAATCACATGGTCTCAAAGTAGAGAACGGCATTATCCTTATACATTTTGCATTTCTTTTCTAGACATATAAAGAAAGCTTTTGTCTAGAAACTGTGTTATTCTCAATTAAATTATATGGTTAGTAGAATACGTTTGTACAGTTTCTACTTCAAATCTTCAAAGATTTTTTTCCAATTTTTTTTTATAGGACCTTTATATAATGCCTTGCTAAGATGCACTACCTGTGCTTTTCTGCAACATAATTCCTCCATAAACTTGCCACACTTCTGTACTATTCCCTTCTAGTCTTCATTTATATTTACTTCTTGGTAGAAAGCAAGTAGTGAAGATTCCCATCTGTCTTTGAAAGTGATATAGCAAAATGTTCATAGCTAAAATACAACAGGAATACTTTTCCAGAAAGAAATGTTGTTTTGTGTGTGAGCATTGACAATAGTTGTCTTGACTCATATAATACATACATGCACTCGAAGAATGTGTGAAGAATCTCACATAGATAAAAAATGAGTCGGGTTTCAAAGTGACATAAAAAACCAGCAAGAGGAAGTACAGCCTGACAGTTGCATTTCTACGTCTTTTGAAGACAGAGGCTACCTTACACAACAGCCATCCCTGGAGGTGTTCAAGGCCAGGCTGGATGGGGCTTTGAGCAACCTGGTCTAGTGGGAGGTGTCCCTGCCCAGGGCAGGGGGGTTGGAACTAGGTGATCTTTAAGGTCCCTTCCAACTCTATCCATTCTATGGTTCTATGATTCTGTATACGAGCTATCTACCTATCAGACCTGTAACTGTTCACATAGCTTATTGATGTGTAGTTAGGCACTTGGGCCATTCTGATTTCAAGAGAAAATAAAGCAGGCATGTGGCCATGGACATTTTGAGATGAAAACCAGAGTTGACTCAAAAGTGATCAAGCTGTAGAAAAATACATCTGTAGCAGTGTTCCTTCAGCACGTCATAAAAACAATACACCAAAAATTAGTGGCTGAAGAATACACTGATGTCAAATTGGTTTGGGGACCTTTTCTGACATGCTGAATGTTCAGATTGTTTGATACTGACATTTTACTCCTGTCAGTAAATAAGGATAAAAAAACCCCATGGCATATATAATTGCATCCTTCATCTTTTGTTCCAAAGGCTTGGAGAATGGTTCAGTCTAGACAAAAGCACAGCTTTCATATGGATGTCTAAACATGGAAACTGCAGTTCGTTGAAACTAAGCTCTTTTGGAATAGTTCTGTCAATTAAACAGTATCAATAATGGATTATTTTCCTCAATTTCTAGAAAGCAAGCTGGATAAAAGTCCTGAGAGTCACTGTCTCTTTCATTCAGGCCGTTTCACTCTCATGCTTTAAAAGAGAACATCACTACAGTTCCTGCTAGGATTTTCCTCTCCCTCTCCTACTCACTAGGAGTAGGTCCTGACCATGGACCGTGCCTCCGCTGATCCTGAAGTAAGAGAGACTCACAAAGAAAATCAATAGTAGCTGCTCCTCTGTCTGTAGAAGCTAGGCTACTTCTACCTGTGAAGAGACATCATTTCTTTCTCTTTCTACATACCCCTCTTTTGCACGTCTAGCCAAGGTTGACAAGCATTTACATTATCAGTTAACAAAAAGTCCTATATCCAGTTGTGTAGGGAAGTAGTTATACCAATTTTAAAGATTAAGCCTCTTCTTTTCCCTCGCCCAAGCCCTAGAGAGACCAAATGGTGGACTGTGAAATACAGAAAAATATCTTCGTTCTGCTCCCATGTATAATAATGGAACCTCATTGGGAATTGTCATGTTAGTAAACTAGCTGCTTTTCAAAATAAGTTGAGTCAATGTATTATATCAAACATGTTTTTCAGTCAGACTAGGGGATGACAGTTGCTCAAGAGGCCTTTCTAAACTGAATCATACAAAAGCCTTTCTTAGCACCATGGAGATTTAAAAGAAATGGATAATTAATAAAGAAGAAATTCACTAGCACTTTTATTTGTTCAGGTGGCTATAAAGATAATGATCTTACCTCCTGCGAACAATTTGTACGAAACTCCTTCAAAAATGCTGCATAATTTTTTTAATGTGTTCAAGGACATTCAACTCCGTAAAATAACTAAAATTTTTTATCATGCCTTGTTCATGTCTCTTTAGCAGCTGACCAAAACATGCAAAAGATCTCTAAAAACTGTGGTAACAAGATATATGAGCTATTTTTGGAACTCTCTTCCTTCTTCAGATACACAAAGAAATTTAATAAAATGAATCACTGTATAAAGTGTCACACTTTGAAAAGCATAGGCGGAAAGGGCCATTTCTGGTATCTTATCTGACCCAGAGCAGAAATCAGCTAATATAATGAGCATTTTTTAAATAGTGTTAGCTTAACAGGTGGTTATAGAATCGTTCTTTCTGCAGATCAGTCACATCATGTCCTCTCCATAGGGAGTGGAGATTAAAGAGAGGGCTCACAGTGACCAACTTTAAATGCAGCAGACTGATCCCTATAAGCTCTCGCTCCATCCTTCCTTTCCTTTTGCTATTACCCTTACCCTTACCCTTACCCTTACCCTTACCCTTACCCTTACCCTTACCCTTACCCTTACCCTTACCCTTACCCTTACCCTTACCCTTACCCTTACCCTTACCCCTGCTCCATAAAGAACATTTTCATAACAGGCCCAATAAAACTATTTTAGCTATACCTCCCCAGCTCCCCCCTGCAGTTCACCAGGGAAGTAAAATTAAAAGATTATGAAACCCAGGTCAAAATAATTCCAGCAAATCGAAGTACTCCTAGTTGGAGTGTATTGCCAATAGCTCCCTGCTTGAGAAAGTAAGTGGCTCTGTGTGAGCAGCTGTCTGGGAGCAGGCCTGCTGATTTCCATAGGGCAACATAAGGAGGGGAAGGGAAGATGCTTAATTAGATAACTCTGGCTCAAGACCTAAGTATACTCAGTGGGACCACTTACTTGGAGGTCAGAAGAATTTAAAAGGAACCAAGGTTCTAAAGTACATAGACATTTATAGGTGGAATTAATATTTTCTCAAAGGTTATGTATCTTTCTTAAGCACCCACTTCAAAGATTATAAACGTCAAGTACTTTTTAAGAAAGTGTCCTTTCCAATTGCCTGGTCCTCAAATCACTCACTACCACACAAGCATACCAAGAGCTGTCACACAGACCAGGTAGAGCAGGAAGGCAGCCACAAGTGCTTCAGTTACAACAGATTCATAAAACTTCAGACATTGTAGATCTGTTGTGTTTTCAACTCCCCTTGGATTTACCATTGGAATAAACAGGGATCGTTAGGCTTAGTTTCCAGAACCTAAAATCCTATGCTGGACTGCTGGGGTTTTTGTGCTGAGCAAGCTGTGCACGCAAACCCCATGAGCCCACTTATGCAAGCAGAAACAGCTCGGTCCAAAAAAAAAAATAAATCAACAACAATCTTCGTCTCAGTTGGGTTATTATTTAAGTTTAAAAAATGAAGACAAAACTTTCAGCAGAACAAGTAGGTTGCCTTGTGCACATGCTGTTTTAGGAGAAGGCTGATAACAACTCCTGCTTCTGCTGCTTCTCTGAGGAATTAACTCCCTGGTACCACAGTTTTCCGAAGTGAACCTAAAACACTAGGCACATTAGAATGAACATTGCATTTGAATTTCAAATAGGAAAATTTTATTTTTCAGTCTGAGGGGAATATATTGATTTTAAGATAAATCCAGTCTGAGGAGAAAAGGCAGCCCACTAAGCAGCACAAGGGATCAGCATAAGCATATTAATAATGCAATTATTATAACCCAACAAACAAGACAGAGTGAGCAAAATAATTATCAAGATGAGAACAAGATTAAATTGGTATTTTGCAGCCATAACTGCTGCTGGTATAGTTCATGTTCATGAAAAATACTTTAAACTGGAAAATGTAGAAGCAATTTAGGTATGAGTCATAAACCCCCCTAACTCTTTACAACCTGAAAAAACAATGTAGTGAGGAAGAATATAATAAAAATATCACCTTTGGTCCAATTTTGCTCTCAGCTGAGTAAGTGAAAGACACTGGACTGGTAGTGCCAGAAGGCAGCACAATTATGAAGAAGAAATAAGGCCAGTGACTTCTGCAAATTGCTATTGAAACCTCTGAACTCTTGAGTAGTAATCACACATCTGCCCATGGGGCTTCAGCTGGTGAGTTGTTACCACAGCAAACACTGGTATTAGACATTCGCATAGTAATGTTTACACACACAAATGTTTTCCTTGAATAAAATAGAAAATGCATAATAATACTTCATGAATGGTTTTCATACTACTGCCAACAGTTGTAAAACAAGACACAAGGGAGATGTAAACACTTTTTCAACAGCTTTCTACTCTCTGCAAGGTGAAGGCTGGGACAAATTGAGGCAGTCTTCCAATTTTACGTCCTCCTTGAGGAAATCTCAGAACTTCTCCTCTTTAAACATGAGCAGTTATAACTAACTGTAAGGCTTGGCTTCCAGGGTTTTTTTTCTTCAGCATTGTTTTTACCTGAAAAAATATGATTATGCGTTATACACAAGAGATACACATTGCATAGCTAGGCAGAAAAAGCTAGATTAAAAATAACATTTGAAGTTATGAAGTTATGCCTGCATTACAAATGGAAGTTTGTACTTTTGGCAATAAACTGAAGACTATCCATAGTTTCTCTTGCCAAGGAAATATCTCTGAGTTGTATTGACCTGGTTTTCTCTTGTCATGTCTTTATGCCATTACAGATTTAATAGATATAACTGATGAAACATATATCCTCCCTGATAAAGAGATTTTTAGAGGTTTTAAAACACAAAAGTTTTACTGTTTAAGGCAGTAGGATTGCAAAACTCTCAGATTATTTTTGATATTTAAGAAAGTTCCAAGAAACCTCCGGGAACTCCACAGAACTGTCTATTGTTTTTCAACTGGTCCTGGTGAGAAAAAAGTGAAAGAACAAGAATTTGGAAAGAGACGATTCTACAGTAAATTTCAATATGATTCTAATTGGCTTTGAGTGGCTGGCCTGCACAGTTAGCTGCATGTCTGAAGGAAGAAAAACAAATAGTGAAGACCATTTACATAAAGTAATATAGGATAAACAGGAAAATGAATTTAATGAATGGCAATTTGTGGCAACATGGCCTTCAAATGCAAGCCATCTCTTAAATTACACCTGGTATAATGTAAAAATAGTGCTCGCTCTCTCTCTGGAGATATATATATTAGATATGTATTCAAAAAATCTTGCAAAATACCTCATAAAATTGGATAAAGTACACAGGCAGTCTTCTGGTTAAGCACAGACAAGGGATTCTATTAGCCAAGTAAAAGAGGTTCATGTGCTGAAGTCTTTTAAGTAGTGCTCTTCATAGTTTCCAGGGAAAAAATGTTTATCAGATTTAATAGAACAGCTCAGAGTTAAAAACAAAATTGAAAATATAAAGGCTAGTCTAAAATTTTCAATATTTCTCATATACAATATTTTCAAAACTTTGGAATGAAATTCACAGTCAGTTTTGTGGGTAGTCAGCTAATTACTGGCAATACAGTCTCCCTTGGGTTTGAATGCACAGAAAGCAGAGAAAAACTTTGCACTGAAGGAAGTCTCCTTTGTCATGTCCACCTCCTCTTTAATTTAAAGAACTTTCTCCCGGATACTTTTGCAGAAACAAATTATTTTATTTGCTTATTTCTGACAAGAATCCAGCTGCAAGCACAGAAGGCTCCAGCAGTTTTTCAGTGCTAGGAATAAAGATAATTTCTTGTGCACATAAACATCAGTAGTGTAGAGACATTTTTACCATTTCAGCTCTGACATATAATCCATATAATACTTTACTGAGTATTTATGAAGACTATTGCTACTATGTTGACATCTATGAAAAAATCATTTAATGTGGAATTCAAGAAACTTGTTTGCCTGTTTAAACGAAAAGCAATAGACTACCAATTCTTTAAATAAGTTTTAGAACAAAAAACACGTAACGTATCACAGAAGCAGAAAGTAAAATTATGCTGCTGATGATCTTCATATGGATTTAATTAAATCTCAATTCCTTGGCTTTAAATGGAGAAGTGTTGACTCTTCACTGGGCTCTTTCCTCTTCTCTCAAAGAGTTGAACAAGTATAGCGTGGAAGTAAGTTGATAAAGTACTTTGTAGCCAAAGTACTGGAGTCAGTAGTTTATAGCTGTTTAAGAAATGGTTTAAAACCTTGGTTGTAGAGGTCACCCAGTTTGTATGGAAATATTTCGCTGATCAAAAGATTATCAGTGTAGTTCAGCACTGGTAACTGAACCATGTCACAGTTGAACACAGGACTGCCTCTTCCGACCAGAAGGATTCCCAAAAGTCCTGCACAATTCTGCATTCTCCAGGGTGAGATTTCCCTCATTCGTTCTTCAGCTGTCTTTGCAAGGAGATCCGATTGATGAGAAGGGCAACCCCAGGTCACCCATTGCGCTTTTGTGGGATGTGGGCCAAGGTAGCCGAACTGGATAAAGAGAGCAGGAGTACATGTATTTGAAACTTAGGAGGCTGTAGCTGAATTTAATCTGATATGTGTTAGGATGTATACAATTACATGAACACTATTTTTTGGGCAGTGTGAAAATGAAAATGTTGTGTATAAAATAAAATACAATAAAATATAAAATAAAAGCCATTTAACAGCAAAAAACATCAAGTTCCTTAGGATAGCATAGAAATAAAAAGGTATGTCAAAAAAAAAAAAAAAAAGAAAAAAAAAGAAGAGAGCTAAAAATGAATTTTCTTGCAGGAAGTTTTACCTGTTTTTTTGGCTGCTCCAACCACTTTACTGGAGGGTTTGTAAAATATCTTCCACATATATCAGTATAGCTGTACTGGGCCTGACTGAAAAACTGAAAAGACTATTTTAATATATACGTTGACAGCATATAATTGAGTTCTTGCAGTTATAAAAATGAATCATTATTTGGGTTTGATATTCTGTAGTTACCCCCCAGAAATAAATTTTGCTGGTAAGAGTAAAAAGACTCATCTCAAAGATGGCTCTGTTAATTTTCAGACATCGCATTACAGGAGGCAAGCACGCAGAGTAGGAAAGCAGTCTGGAATCTATCCATGTAATACACTCTAATTATAACTTGTGTATCATCTTTCCAATAGACCGTGTGTTTACAAGAAACTGTCACTGACTTTTGACATATGTGAGAGCAATTGGGTTGAGCAGTGTTTTCAACCTATGGGAACTCAAGAGTGTCTTTTGCTGTTTATGTTTTTACTTCTCAGTATGGTGCATACCGTCATTTGCTGTAGAGATCTAACAAGGGTGAGTAGCCCAGTTTTCCTTGGTAGTCAGCAGAGAGACTTGACCTCTGGAGGCCATTTTAGAGTACTTAAATTCATCTTTGTCTGTTGTTTACTTACGGAGTTTAGATTCCCTAGCGAAGGCACATAAATTAGGTCATTTCCAAGCATTAAAAAAACACTGCATCATTAAAATTTCAATAGTATATGTTGATCTCATAAGTAAGTGCAGATCTTGGTCAGAATTTGCTTTTAATCTTTTTCTGTCAAGGCCAGCAAGTCAGCAAGACCTCTTTAAGTTTTACCTGGTCACTGTATTTTAAATGACTGATTCATATAAAGTGAATAGAATGAGTGACAGAACACAGCCCTGTACATGCAAATGTATTTTATCAGAATATCCCCATTCATATAAATTACCGGGAACCCCTTTTAAATATGTGTCTTGAAAATGTTTGCTTTCCTAAACCATTTTACCTGGTAGATAGACTCATATGGGTAACGAGGTGATGTATAAAGAATGGCATCCTTTGCTGCTGATTTTGCCCTTAAGGATGCTTATCATGGGTCAGTATTTAAATTCCTTGAGAAGGAAAGTCAACATGACATGAGAATTTGGAAGAGTCATATGAAAGAGAACCTTGCAAATACCAGACTGGGTGCCTGAACTGATCAAATTTTGGTTCCCAAGTCTTGAATTTTTAAAACTAAAGTCATAAAAACACAGAATTGCTTTATTAATTAATAGAAAAATTACATAGGTGATGTCTAGCCTGGTAAGCAGCTGCCAAGTAAGGTAAGTACTCAGTGAAATTTTTACTCAGTGATTGAGTTCTGGGTAGGATTCTTGGCAAAGCAGCCAGATCTCCATGGTTCTTGGTTCCTCAGATTTTTTTTTGGAAGGTTGGTTTTAAATTAATTTCATTTTATACTCTCTAGAATCTTATTAACATTTTTCTGTTATTGTGCTTAACATGATCTAAAACATTTCCATTTTTTGGACTGAAAAATAAGGCGACACATGTGCGCGTGCATGCATGTGCACACACACAAAGAAACAGCTTTCCATCCCCAAAACACTAAGAAGGAAAATAACTAAATGAAACTAGAAGTTCCAAAGTTTAGGTAGAGAATCACAGAACTGAATTGACACATCATATTTAGATTCTTTAAGTGTTCGTTATGTTTAAAAGTGGAGTTTTTTTAAATCAACATTCTCTGAGAACCATGGACAAAGCAAAAGTCAAATAAAATTGGATGTTGCCAAAGAAGCAGTACTTCAATAATAATGAATGATGAAATTCTTGCTGCTCCATGACACTGAGAGGACTGTACCTTATCTTTCCATGGTGATTGCCTGCAATGCACTGATCTAAAAGGTCCTTTCTAGACGTGAATTTCTTTATATAGCTGAGAAAGAAATAAATATGAATAATTTTCAATTTTGTTCATGATTTCTATGCATCTTTACAGCATTTGTATGATGCATGTGAAGGAAAGAGGGAAAATATTTGGCATTTTCAAAAAAAAAGACCCACAGTCACAGCTGATTATTAATTTTCAGAGAAAAGGTAAGTTCATTGCAAGCCATTATGAGTTCGAAGTAAATAGTATCTAGGTTCACTGCTGTATCTATATTTTATATAATTAATAAAGTTCAGTATGAAAGGCCCTGACTTTAGTGACATGTTAAGTGAATCCAGCAATGCAAGAAGCTAAACATCCTTATTTCCTACTGAGGTGTATTTCTTTAGCACAGACTCTTAAGCGAATTTCAGGAAAGATTAATTAATAGGGGGACTCAGGCAAGCACTGCTCAAATCTGTTTTTGTGATGAATTCCCATCTAACCACCACTTCAAATCTTGAAGATTACTATTATGAAACTGCTTTTGTTATGAAAGACTAGAATGGGCTGAGATAACTATCTGATTACTTTTTTTTTTTTAACATGTCAAATAGTAGTGTCATCAACTGAATAAGGATGAAAGTTACAGATTATTTGTGCAAATACTTCTTTACTTTTCAAATTTCATTTCACTGTTTCTCATCACTCTAAGTAAAGGAGATACAGGGGCAGATCCACTGCCAAGTGTAACTCATTATCTCGAGCAAACCCATTCAGGAAGGATACTTGGGCTAATGAAATGTCAGCTGTAAACAACTGCTGCTTAAGTGGCTGACTTAATACTTGTTCACAACAAGCACAGCAACAAAACCTGTTGCAATTATTCTACTCAGTATAAAACGTACCCACATTTATCCTAAGGGACCTAACTTCAGCCCAAATTCAACAAATTATTCAACCTGTTATTCAGACTAATTGCTACACTACAAAGATGATTTTCATCCTGCCTTCAAGCGAGAGTTGCGTTTTGGCTGTGTTACAGGACCAAGTAGCATGGCACAAGGGGATCCAGTTGGTTAAACCCAACAGTTAACGCCTGGGACCCGAACTCCACAATACACACGTTTCCACGTTTTAGCCTAACCCCACTTCATTCTGGTTGGGGCACTGAATACCCATCAGCCGCCGCAGCAGCCGGTGCGTACTCTGGAGCGTGTCCCATCCCCAGCTCAGCTTCAGCTGGAAGGCAGCTCCCAGGCTCACCCCGAGCGGGGAGAACTGAAGTACGGGAACAGGGGTCATCTAGGGATTTGCTTCACAAACACGCTCTTGATCAGAATTAATACGCTAATGTAGATATAGCCTAAGTGAGCCCCTGGGTTTCCATGTATTCAGCCTTACTTTATGTGATTTCTGTGTCCTTCACTGCTGGCCTTAATAAGAATTTAGGTAAGAATTATTGGGAGTAAATCTCCAGAGCCTAATTTATGCAGGCTTAAATCCGTGGCTGAAATGTTCCTGTAACTTTAGGGCAAATAACCTATCCAAAGCTATTTGGATACATTACATTCCACTGCTACAGAGATTGTTCTCTGTGCAGAATTCTTTATCCAGTCTCTTATTTCATTCAAACTCACTGGTTTGCCCTTCCAGCAGATTAGCTCCTCATTGTCATTCAAGGAAATATTAGCCTTTAAAATAAATACAAACCACCATCTATTGTGCAGGGATTTTAACAATTCTGTATGGACCTGTACTGCTAATTCTGCTCAAGTTAATGACTTCAGGGTCTGGCACAGTTGAAACTAAATCTTTCTTGGTGTGTGTGAGAGAGAAATTTAATTCAGCAAATTTGAATCCAGACCTCTCAGAGCAAAATATGGTCCTATAGTATGGCCTGCATGGAAGGAAGGCAATGTTTAGTGCTTCAAAAATACATTTATATGTAGGAGAAGGCATTCAGTGATTGTCTGCCTTTGGATTTATCATGAAAAATAACTGACCTTCCCCCATGTTGATTAATGATAATTAATTGAGCAATGTCATTTTATCTTTCAAGTATTTTTGTACTGGCCCGAACCTGACAGAGTTCAGTATCGTTTAGCTTTGCTTTATCCAAAAATTGAATCATGTTCTTAGATGAAAATGCACAGAATCAGAACATGGCCAGAGTAAAACGCCTTAACTGTGGAGTATTTTGTAAGCTATTAATATTAATTCTAATAACCTTTGTGAATAAAAGAAGTTTTTGCATCTATTCTTTGCATAGTTTGTGGTGAGATTGAATGTTTCTAACACAAATTTTAGTGCCCAGTTTGGCATTTGATTCAGTAGATTGACATTGCTCTGAAAGTAGGATTTGACTCATTACCTGAAACTATTTGAGATACTGTCAAGTTTTGCATTAACTACGGTATTCTGGTTATTTCCATGATACCTTTGATTTCTGCGCATTCTGTGTCTATAGCCTTCATGAGGTGCATGATATTAAGGGGGAATGCAGGCATAAGGGTGCTACTCTTGAAATTAAAGATGTCTAATGAACTAACCTGGGGACCAGGGCTGCTCCCGACTCCTTCGCTTGAACTGCTACATACGTAGCCCACAGGCAAAGCATGGTTTAGATTTTAATTAACTTCCATTGTGTCTCAGCCGGTCACTGACATGGAAGCAGGTGGGTTCTTCAAATGGAAAGAATCTCGTGCTGAAAACACGTGGATTTGGTCCTGATCCTGATGGTTTTAAATAGTGTGAAGAATCCAAAGTGTGGACATCTCTGTTACTACTGTTATGCCTTTTAACCCAGCTTCTCATGCCTCTACTGTTGCAGCTCATAGCCTGATTTAATCTGCTGCTGTTACAGATCTTACTGCAGCCTGTTCATACATCCCTTCATTACACCAAATAATTAATGCCAGTAAAGTGTTTAATGTCATTATAAGATGAATACTTTTAAGCAGCTTCCCTTGTCTTTTCAGAGTTCTTGCTGCTTTTTCCTCAACTCTAATGTTGCCTTTGAAATCATAATCAATGATGCTTCTTTTCCAACATGAACATAATCTCCTTTGAATAATCAGTGATTTGAAAATTTATCCCAGAGAAGCAGTGTAGCAATGTTATTTATGCAAATAAAATAAATCCCCAGAAAAAAAGATATTTACAGGAATATTACCCTAAAATCAGAATTTTCTCAGGAAATTATATCTCATTACATTATGTCTTTCCTGATCAATGTCTTGTGTTTGAGCAAAAAGATGGCAGCTTAAGTATTAAAATCAATCACTACAAATATATCAGCTTTACCTGCCCTACAAAGCATCATCATGTCTAGTATTATCTAGGTTTATTTGCAGAAAATGTGGAAACCATGATAAAATAAATTTGGCATTTGATTCTCTTTCCAAGCAACTTGATAGATATTTTTCCCTTTGAATTCAGTACTGCAGAATCAAATTACTTTTTTTTTTTTTCTTCCCCAACACTGATGACTTATTTATACAGGCAATATCTCCCTGTGTAGACCTTACAAAAAGGGTACAGGGTAACTGATAAACTGGAGATTGCTCCATTAAATGAAGTCCTGTCCATTTTCCCTGAAAATTACTTTGGGGCTGCTATTTCTTTCCTTACAGGTGTATTTTATACTGTTTATGGTCCTTGAATTAAAATTTAACTGAAATTCATTCTATTATCATACCATGTTAATGTTTGAAGATCTTAATAAACTGTTGCAAGACTGCCTTATTGAAGGGATTTACATTGGACTAAATTTGTAAATCAACCTTAAAGTTTCCTTCTGTTGAAAGACTTTTAGGCAGTAAGTTGTTCCCCAGTCTCTCCTGCTTCTAGTCACATTTCTATATTCTGCCTTTTTTTTCTTTCTTTTTTTTTTGGTATCTGGCAAGTTGAAGGTCATATGCAAAGCAGACAACTAATGGTCACTGCTGTAAGAACTGACCTCAGCCCAATCTTCATCTGTGAAGTGGTGTGTAATGCTCTTGCTCTTCCAATCATGAAAGGCAACAAGTGCTCTTTTGTAAATCTTCCCAAGCAGGCAAGAACTCCAGTTCCAGCAGTTGAACTGTCGTTAGTGAGAAAAGCGTACTGATTGAAAGGAATTTTTTTTTTTTTATAGCATGCTACATAGTACATTCTCTGGAAGGAAAAGAAAAAGAGAATTAAAACCTTCTGATGTTAAGAGCTGGTTATTTAGCTTTAGACCTGGGAATGCTTTAACAAAATGTCTTCCAAGGTTTTGGTGGTACTAACACTTAAGCACATGATTACCTATTGTGTTAGTTCTATGGAAATCAGTAAGATATCCTATGATACTCCTGTTTATAGGAGTATATAGCTAGCTACATGTACAGGCATTTTCCTGTATCCTGTATCTGAGTAGCCATTGAGTATTTGCACTTCCTTAAACATATGAAGTAATTAGATATTGTTTGATCACAGACACTTGTTAAAATGTTAGGTATATTAACAGCAATTTAAAGTTGAAGGATTTTTTCTGGTTTAGGACAAATAAAACTCAGGAGAGTTTTTAGGATTGCTGAAAAGAAGCAATTGTTTAGGAAGATCAAACAGTCGAAGCTCATGGTTTCTGTTCTTACTATTAATTGATTCACTTTCACTTTGTGGGAACAGATGAGGAAACTTGCTCTCAGAGAAATGGTAACTCACAAGCATGAGCAGCGAACCGAGACACAGTTCTCTTCACCTGTTGCCGTCAGGTCCAGAAAGGAAAATTATATTGTGATTGTTTTCTGCATTAGGTATTCATATGTCTCTGGCCAGCAATGTATCTGAGCATTTGAAAAACTCCCTGGGAATTTACTAACAGCAAGGGAGGGGAAAAAAGAAAATCTGATTACTTCATCAGTATAGCATCAAAATCTACCATGGAAATAACTGAGTCTGCATCTCTCTGACCTAGTCTTCCAGCTGTAAGCCTTTCCCAGGGGTAGCTGGTATATTTTTCCACCTTACAAGTATTTGTACTTACCAAATTAGAGCTGAAGAATCAATCCATCGTGCCCTGTCTAAGACGACAATAAAATATATGACATGAGAGTCTCATAAGGGGTAATACTAATATGCAAAATAGGCTGTTTTTTTCCCTTCTGTCCTCCAGTTTGAAGTTCTAGTCAGGAACAGTGCCTGTAGACAAAGGGAATTCACACTGTTTCTGCCTATTTTTTATCAAAAAGTGCAGAAACTAACTGCAGAGAAATGCCTGTTCCCCTCTGCTCCCATGCCAGTATCTGCCATTCTTCAGGACTGCATCTTGTCACATCGTGAAACAATGTGTGAATCAGAGAAGCTGTACCATAACACAGAGAGCAGGAGGTTTGGTAAACAGAAGCTCTGTTTCTTTCCTGTAATTTTCAAGGCTCGTTTCAGCATGTTACTCTTTATTCAGTAGCTACTATCACTCAGAGAAATCACTCTATCACTCAGGAAGACATTATCATACACGTAACGCTGTATATATTGTACCTTTACTGTACTTTTCAGAGGATAAGATATAAACATTCAGTCACATGTTGGGAACTGAGGATATGGTGTCACATAAAAGGCCAGTTTATACCTCTGAGAGGAAACAAGTACTGATAAATTCCAGTCATATTTCCCATACCATGCAACCATTACAAATTTTACGGAGTCCAGTTATTGAATAGCAGTCAAAATGCCAGCACATCCACTCATAAATCATTGAATACTCTTCTGGGGTATTTTCACTGGATTAGCTACAACTACAATTAAAATAGTACTTGACTTGATGTTAAATCGGATTATAGTCAAATTCTTAAAGCAATTATCTCAAATACCAGTTTTACTGCATGAGCTAGCATGCAATTAAAAGATTGTGTAATACCGCATCAAGACTTCAATCCTAAGTGATTGAAGCAAGTAAAACAAACTCATTTTTGTACAACTTCTACAATTAATTATAATACAGTAAGAAAGTTAAAGAATTGTCATTTTCCTTAGAGGTATTTGAAAACAATGAAGCAGAAAAACTTGATTCAGTTTATACTGTATAAAAAACACAGAAAAGGGTAGCATCAATTTTATAAGCCAATGTTAAAACTCAGCTCACTGGGAAATGAACCCATACCTTTACACATGAGAACCTGGATTTGCTGTCTTTGACATTGCTGAATTCTTCTTTCTGAAACAGTATAAGTAGACTATGATCTCAAGCAGTCGTCTCTTAAAGAAACATTCTTTCCAGTTATAATCCCATATTTCATCTATTACTATGAGAAAATGGCTAAGAAAATTATGATGGATCACTGCCATTGACACTTAGAAATGTAAGTTCTGATTTGCACATGCAGACCCTAAATCTTTGTTTTTAAAACACAGGTGCCATACACTGATCAAAACTAAAGACTTCATCTTCCAAATTTGGTTTTTGGTTTAAGTGCTTCCAAAAGCCAAATCCTTTTTCTCCTTGTTCTGGTAAACATTTCAATATTAGCACTCATTTAAAATTGATTACCCCAAACTTTATTTTAAATGCATGTGACCCCAGCAAAATAAAGCAGCCTCTGCTTCCCACTTCAGCTAAAGAAATTTACAAACTAGTAGGTTTTTAGTAATTAACTTTCTCTATTAATGTATTTTTAGCAGTTCACAAAGCTCACAGTTGAATCAAAGAACATTTTGTTTTGTTTTGTTTTAGCCAAGAATTTTAGGAGACAGTTTTATTCATGTGTTCCAGTACATATTTGCCTTTTTCATAACAACGTCATGTCATTTAGTCATGGTCCAGCCTAAAATCCACTATGACTCCAAGATCTTTTTCTACAGCGCCACTGCCTTGCCTGTTGCTCCTCACCTGGATGTGTGTAGATGCTATCCTGCCGCAAAGGAAGTGGCATTGGTGCTCAGTTTTTCCTCAAATCCTTTTGATTTCTAAGCCTGCCCTTGAACGTGTTGACAATAGCGCGCTCTGCAAATTTACTGAGTGTAGTCCTTATTCTACAGTCCAGATAACTTCTGAAAAGGACGTGGCTGAATTAAAACTTTTTGCAGTTATCCCATTTGATACATTAGTTGGTTTTGACACTGAACCATTAATAAACTGGAAAACCATATTCAGAAAGAAGTTTTCATGTATGTATCTTTTAATTTCATTTATGCAGCTATGCTACCTTAGTTTCTCCAGTTACCATCGTGATATCAAAAGGGTATTACTAGTACCAAAAGAAGAAAACACATTTTTGAGTTTTCAAATCTAATGCCTTTATTTTGTTGCGTATGTTGAGTTAAAGACAGCCCTTATGAGAAGTTACGGCACTTTATCAATTTTTAAAAGGAAGCACTTTAGCTACTGTGTACACAAAGCGCCACTAACTATTTAATTGAAAAAAAATAATCTATAGATGTGGTTTAAAGAAATGAAGATGTCTCATTTAATCTTCATTGCCCTCTTGCAGGATTTCAGTCAGGAAACTGTTCAGCCATACAGATTTCATTATTGAAATCAATGGAAACATCAGTTTGTGTAAAAGCTTCTTGCATAGGAACAAAAAGGCAAGATTAGCTTTCCTTTTTTAATTTTTTTTAAACACTATTTTTGCTTTGTCACTTTTCTGCATCGTTTTCTCTCTACAGACTCACTAGGCTCCCTCTGGTGGTTTCCTAACCAAAATGTTGCTGCGCTTAGGGCCACATACAAAGCCACAAATTAAAGACTGATTTCATTAGCACGTCTTCTCTAATAATAATTAAGAAACTATAAATTTATTAAAGTATAAGGCTTCATGTAGCCTACTGTTGTGTAATCTAGATCATAATATGCTTTCTGAGCTAAAAATATTTGAAAAATCCATTAGGGTTGGGTTTTTTTTCTCAAATGCTTTCAGGGTTTGAGAAGTAAGAAACAGATGATACAACTAACCAGTAGGTTAATATCCCATAATATCCGTATAATGATCCAAACAGAACATCTGAATCTACAATGTCAGTTAATTGACTTTTAATATCTGTTTTTACTCAGGCAACATTCTCTGATGCTCTGGATGTGTCATACTCTCTCTCAGCTGACAATCTCTTCTCCTCCCTCAAGTGTGGATGCAGATTTTCTCTTGGCCCCAGGGATATTGCAGATTAGCATGGGAGAATTTCTGGCTGAAAGCTCGGTAGATATTGCGCTCTTTTGAGTTGATAGCCAGCCAATTTTAACATTGCTATTTATTTCTAAAATATTTTTATAAATCTTTCCATGATCCATATCAGGAACAGTCACCTCTAAAGGCACAAGAAAAAGAAGGTATGTATTTTTAAAATTAGAGTATCAGTATTAATAATTTTAAATGGTAATTCTTTTTATTACAACAGAATTATTTTAAAATACGAAAAAACACAGCAAATTTTGCCCAAGGCAGCCCCAGACCACAGGACATATGCTTGACAAGCCTATTTTACCTGCATCATCTTTGCAGATGAACAGAATTAAGACACTGAGGTCCAGCTTCTGACACTTCTTGCCTCTTCAGAACTTCTTATGGTTAAAATACCTGTATTTCATTTCCAAGAAACAGCTAAATACAGAGATAATGAAAAATAGAAATTGAGTGATAAATATATATTACTTTACATTCTTTCATTCTAAGTGATAAATACTTACATTTTGAATGTAATAATGTCAAAACTTTTTGTTCTTCTTGTGTTTACACTTTTTATTTTGTGTATGGAGTAGCAGAAGGACTTCTATCTTAGCCAGAAATGTGCAAAAGGAAAAAAAAATTCACTCTTACTGGGTCTGAACACAGTTAGGGCATAGGAAAATGTTCAAGACTATTCTTCCTTGTCTGCTCTGCAACTTTCATGTCTTTCAAGACTTTTAATTCAATGTTAATGATCTTTTCAATTAGTAACCCTAAGATACTCTTTCTTCAGCTCATTACTCTAGAAGAAAATCCTCTGTAGAGTCTCATAACCATATGCCTGGCTGCATATATAAAATATTTTTATTACTTGATATTTATAGATAGATAGATAAAATAGATGAATAGATTAATCTACACATGCACATGTGTCTATTGGTACATACTTCATGGCAGCTGCTATATGAAAAGGCTGGGAAGCACAGTACCCTGCTGCCAGCTCTTTGTTCTAGGAAATGCCAACATGCCTGAGTTGATCAAATGCTGAGAATGTGATGTCTTCTAGACTCACACATGGATGTAATATTTGGAAAAGTGTTCTTGAAGCTATAATCAGTCTTGAAGTATGGCTTTTGTTGACAGAAAATTTAAAAAGTAAGTATTAATTTAATCAAATTCCTCCACAGTCTGTAACTCAAGTGAACTTTTAAAGTATCCACATTTTTTTAAGCCATTGTCATTCATTCCACAGTTTCTCTTCAACACTAAGAAGCAGCCTGCTCTCTCTCAAGTATCCAGAAAAAAAAGTGGTCTCAGGTAAATTGCAATTTGGTTGGAACAAACCCGTGGAACACCTATGGGCAGCTCAATACATCACTGCTTCCAATGCATCACTGTGCAGGTATATGTGGTGCTTACTGTCTCCCTTTCTGATGTTTATGATGGTCAGTCAGGGTTGGATGTATGGGCACAAAACTGTATTTCAATGAAAGAAACTTATGAACGTAATTCCTCTGACCTAACGACTATATAGAATGCACTTCTGCTTTATTTTAAGTCCTTAACAATAGTACATTGTTCTGTCCTTTCCATAAATAGAGCAAACTTGTGCAGAAAATTATATAAAATGTATCACATTTCAACGTGAAGTCTTTCTCTTTTAGAAATGACTAATAAATACGAAATTAAACTGTTTATATGACTGTGAAGTCAATGTAAGCAGACATGTGTTAGTTTGATATCGGTTGATTCAAGTCAGTTTTTTAATTTGATTAGTGATTGTTAAGCAGCTGAGACAAATGTGAATTTGCTGATTTCTTCTCAACAACTTAACATAGCAAAAAATCAAGCATTGACATTTTCCTTCAGAATTTTTACAAGGAAATTAGTATTGTAAGAGCTTAGCACAGATTTATCCTAAGACAGTGGAAGTAAAAAACCATTCTGTTGAATCATTACTATATAATATTATGCCTCTCTTTGAGCCATATGTGTTTCTACAGTGCTGCAAAGAGCTTGTATAATTGCAAACATCTTGGTCTTAGAAAAGATCACAATACAAAATAATAGGAAAAATGCAGTAATCTCATGAAACCAAATCCCTGAAGTATATTAGTTTTGTTAGTATCGATTTGGATAAGCTCTGCTGAGGATTCAAACAACACTACTCTGCGTTCTCTGCATCTCAGAAGAAATGGAAGGTGTCCCTGCCCATGGCAGGGGGGTTGGAACTAGACGATCTTTAAGGTCCCTTTCAACCTAAACCATTCTATGATTCTGTGAAATACATTTTATCTATTGTTTATTTTTTCTGCATTGAAAAAAATTGGAAGAGTTAATTCTATCTCCAGAAATCAACTGATAGATACAATTAACTAAAATGCATATTAGTAAAATATTAAAAATCTGTAACTAATACCATTATGGCCTTGACTACTGCATGATTTTTTTGGTAAGAATAGTAAAAGAGCGTATTTCATTAATGAAGTCATCCTTTCATGACTGAAACAGTTTAATGAACACCAGCATGTTCTCATAAAGATACAAGGAGCTACCAATTCAGTCTGTGTGCATCTTTTGCTTATTTTTCTTTTAAAAGTCTTCAGTAGGAATGTACGAAAAACAATATGAGAAATAAGACAGAAGTCATTGAAAACTGTTTTTACTCCTTAGTTTCTGTATCCATATTTTTCTCTTTCTCTGCATTGTTTTAATTTTTCTTTTTTAAAAAAAATCAAACACTGGTTACCATAACAACACTAAAAAGTTTGCATTTTAACCAAATTATCATATTAAATTCTTAAATGAATATATAAATATAGGCTGGGGTTTTCTTTAATAGATGACTTTTTATAAAAAGTCAAGACTCAGATGCAAAACTGGTACAAACTGACAGGGTTTCATTTGAGCCAAATTATATCACTGATAGATTTTAACCTCAGTGAATCTAGGGGTCAAATATTATTAAAAAAAAAGGAAACAGATTCACAAAGTTATGTGAATTCTACAATCTACTGACCCTATGCTGTGATTGATTTAGGTGTTCCTGGACACGTAGTGGGATGTCAGTGGAAGGTGAGCATAATTAGCACTCAAAAATTGTACTTTTTGTTCAAAATGTAGAAGTTTCAAAGGCTGGCTTTAAGAATGGTTTTAAAAGGAGGAAAAAGAAAAGGAATAGCAAGAAGTCAGCCAACATAAAATGAGTTATTTTTCTTCTTTTTCATGACAAAACCAAACTAAAACTCAAAAGAAAATCGATACATTAAAAATAGCAAAGAAAGTACAGGAATAATTTTTCTTCTGACACATATACAGTTTGTCACTGTGGTTAATTAAATATGAAACTGCCCCAGTTGCATGCTGGTTTTCAGAGGTCCTGTCTTGGTTTAGGCCAAATCGGCCACTGGGGACATAGGGGACACCTCAAAAATAATGTCATGAGGGGTTTTGATGACCAAAAGAAGGCACAGCTTCTCTTGCTCCATGTTAGGGTTGGCGACACAAAGGACCAGGGTGTATGCAGGACTAAAAGGGACACCTAAAGATACATGATATGCATGCTCCACCATTGTGTCTACTTTCAATGCTTCTTTAGGACAGCTCTGAATTCACTAAAAATGATCATTGTACATCAAGGCACATCGCTGTTTTCCTTCCAGGAAAGCACAAGCACAGGCAATCTTTGTATTTTGGATCAACCTTCTTCCCTCAAGTCCCTCCACCAGGTGGACACCTGTGAATCTGAACTGCCTCCAGCAAGGCATGCAAGGTGTCAAATATTAAAAAGTGTCTGCAAAAGGGAAGAGAATAAGCTGTTTTCCATATCCACAGATCAGAAAGGAGCATGCCTAAATTGCGGCACTAGAAATGTAAGTCAACAACAGCAAACAGCTTTCTGATTGTAAATGATAGCTGAGCACTAATATAGTGTCTACAAAGGTGGTGAGGTTTCCATCAGTGGTGTTCTTTTAAGGATAAATGAATAAGGTATTTATGAAGATTGGCTATACATAATTAGTCATTCTTCTTTCTGATTTCTGTTTGCCTTCTGAGATGCAGAGCAGTTAGATGAGGAACTCCTGCAGCAGAACCCTCTTTTATGGTGCTCTGCATGTACCCAGCAAGTCTTGGGAGACGAGGGAAGGGAAGACAACCTCACCTATATTTTTGGTAAACTTCAAATAAACTCTGAGTAATAACATCTCCCATGAACTCTCAGAACAATGAAAAATAGAATCAGTCTAATGATCCCGACTCTGAACAAAGCCCTCTCCCAGAGCAAATTAAAACACCATACAGCCGTGTCTGAATCAATAAGCACTAACTTAGGTAGTTACCAAAATCAATAAAGAAGAAAAGTCTAGCCCAAACAACATCAAGCTTGAGCTGCCTCCATCCACTGCAATAAAAAAGCCCCACCAATTAGCTGAAGGTAAAACCAGCGTCTGTTCTATCAGATAAATGATGAGAGCTGGAAAAAGCCAAACCCCAGAGAGCTGACAGCAGCACTGAAATCTGGCTTCTGCAAGACCTTTAGTTAAGATCTCAGACAACTACAGACTGATTTTTCTGTGTTGAATTTTTCTTTTTTTTGGTCTATATTTTAATGTCCTTTCCTTGAATTCTGACACAGCTAAAGTCATAACAGGAGTAGGGTGATGGGCAACATACAAACCTGTAAAAGAAAATAACCTTCTAGTCACCCCCAGAACTTCATAACTGAATTTAATTTTGTCAGGTTGTTTAACTAGAAGATAGGAAACATGTTTTGTAAAGCAGTCAGGATCTGCTGGTAATTCTAATAGTAATTCTAATGAAGACTATTAAATCCGCCTTGGGCTTTTCTCTTCCTGCCTCACAGTTTATATGACAACAGTCTGCCATATAAAATTAACAGAAGTAGTGAACTAGCAGTTTTTGTCTACAAAAAAAGCCCATTTTCCTCTACTACATCTGCACAAGGCCTTTGCATAGTTACAGAAGTATAGTTGTACCATTTTCCTAGAGCCTATAAATCTCTGCTTATATAGGTATCCATATAACAAATTTTCAATATTCCAAGACAATCAAAACCACATAAATCACACACTTTTTGAACATGATACCTACAGAAAAAAAATGGCATTTCCCTCATATCCTTTCTTGCACAGTTGTATTTGGAGCCATCTCCAGGCTCCTCAGCAATGTGGACAAATTGCATTTTGCTTCCCTTGACCAGGGAAGACAGGGGTCGAGCCAAGGCCAGGATGTTGCTGACACACAAGCCCTTTCTGAGCAGCTATGGAGAGCCTGAGAAAGCCAAGGGTGCTGCTCCTGCTGCCACCAGGATGGAGGGTATCTTCTCTAGCTTGTAGTTCTATTTTTTTCCGTATAGGAACACGAAGTTCATTTTACAGAACCTAACCCTTTCTATTCTTGCTCTATTACCTTGAAGCAGTCAGATGCCCATTTTATGAAGCTGTTTGAAGGCAGACTAAGTGTCCATTTAAATTATTTCCGCAGATGCTGTGCCCATGACCTGGATGTCTGCTGTACTCTCTTGAGTTTTATAAGACTTTCTCTAATGAGCTATATTGTGTTACAAGCATTCATCAAAATACTCTTGATTCTGTTACGTCAAGAAAAATCAGGTATTGATGCTCTCTGTGTTACATAAAACACAGTTGTGTTCTTATGCACAGGCAATTTGCTTCTGTAGCCAACATTAAAAAGCATCCCGTGGGGTAATTGTCACAAATCAAGGAAAGTGAAACAAGCAACCCTTTTCAACAACTAAAAGCAAAAGCATGTTGCTGCACCATGGTGATTAGCTTTTGTCATTTTTTACAGAGAAAATTGCTGGGCATTGAATAAAGTATGGGTAAATGTTTTCATATATAATTTTTAAGTCGTCTGTTTAGAATACTAATTTAAAACACTAAATAGTAATGCAAAATACAGATGGGATTTTGAAGACTATAGCTTCAAATTTAATCCTCCACTTTTGATTGTCTGTATTTTAAAGGCTATTTTAAAACTGATATTTAAGAACTGGAATAGAGAACTAGGAGAAAAAAAATCAGCACAAACTCTGTGATGGAATGGCAATGGCCTTCAAATGAATAGGGACAGATGTTTACTTCTTCCTAAATGTCAGAAAGGAGCAATAAACTTCAGTTTATTAGTGGTACCTCTCCACTACAGAAATCTGAGTGTAATGACAACTATGACCTCAGGGTCACATTATTCCCAAGAATATAGATAGAAGGTGAGTTAATGCTTATAGATACTTGACTTTTTCCATGCTAATAACTTTATAGAAGGTGAATCAAAGGTGGGTTATGAATCATGAACTTTTGATTTAGCTTTTGAATGGTTTTTAAAGTTCACATCTGCCTTTAAAATGTGAATTTCTACTCTAGGAACTGTCATAAAGAAAAATAATGGGGTATGACTGATGCGACTACTGTGCCTGACCCTGTTTCACAAATAAATAAAAAAGTTGGTGTTGAGAATAAGCCTATTTTCAGCCTTGTGTTTTATAAACAAAACGTGACCAAATCTTGAGAATAATTTTGCAGCAAATAAAATGGGACAGTCAGCTAAGGGCTGAGTTGTCAAAAGATTTCTGGAATTTTCTGGGCTACTCATATGCTTAAATATGAATACACTTTAAATTTTTTCACTGTACTGACACTGGGGTGCAGTTTAGAGGCTTGAACATCAACTCCAGCTTCATCTTCACTACAGGTGAAAAAAAAAAAAAAGCCAGACAGATTTTACTGAAACACTTTTCTGAAGAAAAGTTGACTGTGTATGTGCTTATACTCAGCCTCACTTTATTCAATGCATCCTAAAAATGAAAAGTGGGACTGTAGCTAAAAGAGTAGGAAATGTGTGTTAGCACATGCACTGTTTATTGTTTCTGAGTAAATGTTCATTTTTAAGTAGAAATGCATTTTACCAACATTATTTTGATTATATACTTTATTATATATACATTACATAGTAACAAAGACTTTAGCAGTAATAAAGATTTTAAATCAATTTGTTGCATTGTTTAATAATGGATTCTCTTTCCTGAAACAAAAATTTACCAGTGTAAGTCAAATATTGTTATTATTGGAACCATATAAAAGTGAGGTACCCAACCATTAGAGTGAGAAGAAGTAAGAACATCGTTGTGATGTTTTTTCTCGGTAATATCTTCCTGATTAAGCCACTGAGGAGTGAGCATGTAGGTCTGGACTTAACTAGGTTCCCAGCTCCTAACTAGACTTACTTATGTTCCCAGCTCCTTTATAGTTTTCTGCCACTATATTTCCCATTGATTACTATGGAAATTTATGTAGCCAAAATACTTTGTTGGAGGTGAGTAAAAACATTTGATCAAGACGACTGTGGATCCTGGCCACAGAAAGAAAAAAAATTGCATTGCTCTTTCTGAAGTTCATAGGCTGATCTAGTTTTGACAAAAGTAGATGTTTCCATGTCAAAAGGTGTTCGGGATTAGATTCAATAAAACTAGATTCAAGGAAACGTGTCAAGCACATACTTAAGAGACCTCTTTTGTAAAAAGATGGAATTTATTTTCCTAAAGTGTGATGTAAATTTTGTACTGATTTTTTTCTCCCACTTCTGTATGTGCAATTCATGTAGTAAATTATATAATTATTTGTACTAAATGAATAAGAACTTTCCCTTCGAAACTTTCTATTACATGAAAATTTTAGCAGTTTACTCAGTCCAGATTAACAAGAACAGTGAATGAAAATGTCAACACCTGTTTGTTCCTTAACAGGAATCATGAGCGCTGTCAACAGGGGAACTTTTCCTTTACTGATGTAAAAGCTGAAGCCTGTAGGTCTGTCAGCTTCTTTTCCTGTGACGGAAAAGTGACACTATGGTTGTGGTCTCTCTTTTGCCCCCTAACGCTCAGGGCAGTCTTATATGTTACAATACATACATAACAGAATAGCAAAACTTGAACTGCAAAACTGTCAATTAAACATCTAAGGAAATGAATAGAGGCAACGCTCCAGACCGCTAATGTGATTTTCATATTGCTTTCCCTTAAAACTGATTTTGGTTTTGTCCCCACTTTTACTGCTTACTTGTCTGTAAAACAATCTAATGTTCTTTGGTCACCTTTCGGGCTATACTGTTCAAAAGACAGCATTTCTTAAGAAAGCAGAAGCATGAGCGATGAGGACTAATGCAGCTTTTCAGATGGAGAGTTGTGATCAATGCAGCGTTAGCGTTGAATTCCGCAAGGCTAAGGTTGCCCTCCTGACATCCTGGAAAAGAGTAATGTTTGGCAACAAGATATGATTCAAAAACAGAACATCGGTCATATTCAAAAATATTTCTTGTATCTCACCATATGAAGGAATTCATAGTGGTAAACACAGGCATCAGCAACACTAAGGAAATCTGCAGGGTCTGCTATTTATTTTAACAACCTACTCAGAGCACTTCCAAAAAGTCCGCAATATCTGATATATTCTAGAAATGTTTAACAATGTCCATTCTCAAATCCCTTGCAGAAGCAAAGACTAGTAGGTTTGCATAGTGATTGAACATGTCAATATAATGGTGAGGTATGCACACAGAACAAAAAAAAAAAAAAAAAAGGCAACACAAGTCTTTTAGGAATCTTTGCTAGTTTATTTTTGCTTGATATGTTTGTAACTTCAAACCTGAGTTACAACGGACATAGAAACCAGTTCAATCCAAATAAAAGTGGATCTATAGAAATTGAATTGTGCTCTGCCATTAATGTGTTCTTTTGGACGTAATGGACCAGATCATACGTCCGTTTAATTAAAACCTAGATCTGCAGAAGTCAATAGCTCTGCAGTCAGCTGATGTACGGCTGCTGAGAAGATGCCTCAATATAAGGAGCAAAAGGAAAGGTGGGGAAAAAAAAAAAGAAAGGTCAAATTGTGGACTGCAAAATAAGCAAATGAAAGCTCATTGCCTTCTGGAGCACATCTGGGCAGTTCTGTAAGAGCCCCCTCTCTCCCAGCCGGTGCCTTCAGCCGGCCGCCCCGCGGGCGGTTTTTAACAGGGATTTTTAACAATTAGCAGCCAAGATCCCTGGAGAAGCGTGATAAAATACAACATCATCCGCTGGGGCGGGCTGACCGGCAATTTGAAAGCCAACGTTTAGGAACCCTCAGGCAAACCTGCTTCACTCACAAGGTGTTATGTGCCTGTGTGAATACTTCCGTGAACCCGCAGCCATATTCTGGAGGAACTTTTCTATTCCGTCCAGTTCTGAAAAGACGGACTTTTCACAAGCTCTGGTTTCGGCACCTTTAAGAGCTGCCCGGCTCCGAGCCCGCCAGCCCTCGGCGGGGATGTTTTGAAACGCGGGCGTCGTGATTCGAGCGTGAAAAGCGGCCAGACTGCCTTTTCTTTTCCTTTATTTTAATTTTTTTTTTTTTTTTTTTCTTGGGAAGGAGGAACAACGCCTGCCACCTTTTGTCCTGTGAGCTACTTGCGTGGTACGGAATGATTAATGAAAACCCGTGAAGGAGGCGAGAACAGCGAGCGCGGGCGGCGATTTCGGTCGCGACTGACTCCTGCCGCCGGCTACCTGTCGGGGCGGCTTTAACGCCGGCGCTTAATTATTTCTGCCTTCCCGAAAGGCTCCATTTAAGCCAAGCTGGACCTGCCCGCCGCCGCTCCGGCCGTGCTGCAGGACGCCGCTCCTGAGCCTGCCTTGGAGCGAAGGCAAAAAAAAAGAAAAAAAAACCTAACCAAAAACAAGCAAGAAAGAACTTTTCTGAGGTGGGGACCGGCGCCGCTCCGCTCCGCTCCCCGCCCGCCGCCGCCCCGCCCCGCGGCCGCCGCCCCCTGCGGGCAGCCCTGCGGAGGCGATTACAGCCTAAACCGGGAGGGAGGGGGGAGAGAGAGGGGAAAAAACATCCCCCACCCCTCCTTTCCCCCAGGAGACCGCCCCGGGGAGCTCCGTCTCCCGGAGCAGCGGGCGGGCGGCCGCCAGCGCGGGGGAGACGCGGAGCCTCCGCCGCTCGGCGGGGCGGGCCCGGGCACAGCGGGGGCGGCGGGGGGCACCTCCCCCGGCGGGGGCGGTGGGGGCGGTGGGCGAAGCGCGTTGGCTGTCCGGGGGCGGCCGGGGCTGCCGCGCCGCCTCCGCGCCCGGCGGCGCAGGTTGCGCCCCTGCCAGTGGCGGGGCACCCTGCGCGGCGGCATCCTCCTCCCTTCCCTCCATCCCTCCCTCCCTCCCTCCCTCCTTCCCTCCCTCCCTCCCTCCTTCCCTCCCTCCCTCCCTCCCCGCCGCCCGGCGCTGGCGGGGGGCTGCCGGCCCTGGCTGGCCGCGGTCGGCGGTGCCGGGGAGCGGCGGCTCCGCTTTCCGCCCGCGGAAACTTTGACGGCCGCGTAAGAAGGAGGATGGAGCCGGGGGAGCCCGCGGCGGCGCCCCTCAACCGGTCCCGAGCTGGGGCAGAGCCGCCCCGCGGGGAGTTCAACCTCTCCGGGCTGCCGGAGGCAGAGGAGAAGCCCCTCTTCGGCATCGGCATCGAGAACTTCATCACCTTGATCGTCTTCGGCTTGATCTTCACCCTGGGGGTGCTGGGCAACTCGCTGGTGATCACGGTGCTGGCGAGGAGCAAGCCGGGCAAGCGCCGCAGCACCACCAACATCTTCATCCTCAACCTGAGCATCGCTGACCTGGCCTACCTGCTCTTCTGCATCCCCTTCCAGTCCACGGTCTACGTGCTCCCCACCTGGGTGCTGGGCGCCTTCATCTGCAAGTTCATCCACTATTTCTTCACCGTCTCCATGCTGGTGAGCATCTTCACACTCTCGGCCATGTCGGTGGACCGCTACGTGGCCATCGTGCACTCCCGACGCTCCTCGGCCTTGCGTGTTTCCCGCAACGCACTGCTGGGTGTGGGGCTCATCTGGGCGCTCTCCTTTGCCATGGCCTCACCTGTGGCTCACCACCAGAGCCTCTTCCACCGTGACGCCAGCAACCAGACCTTTTGCTGGGAGCACTGGCCCAACCCACACCACAAGAAGGTCTACGTGGTTTGCACATTCATCTTCGGATATCTGCTCCCACTGCTGCTCATCTCCTTCTGCTATGCCAAGGTGGGGCAAAGCGGGTAGTGGTGAAGGGTATGTAAAAGGGATGGGGAAGGGGACAATGGTGGTGGGTGTCCTTGAGCAGTGGGGACATCTCTGGGCACATGGAGGGACATGGCACTGTTGGGAGGCAATGGGGTAGGGGTGAGTTTGTGGTGCGAAGGGAGAGGGCAGGTTTTATAGACAAGGGATGACTGGGGGACGCATGTGTGTGTGGTGCGAATGGAGAGGGCAGGTTTTATAGACAAGGGATGACTGGGGGACGCATGTGTGTGTGGCGCAGAAAGGTCAGGACAGGAATTGCACTGGGAGGGGGGGGTGTTCAGGCATTTACTGGGGTCTCCTCTGCCAGATTTCATTGTTGCGAAGTGCTAAGGAGCCCCAGTGCTCCGCTGCTTTCTCTGTCAACACAACTCTCCTATTTTCTTGCAGTGCTGTATGAGGGGTTTAACTCAGATGAAGTACGACAAGGCAACAAGTTGTTCAGGCTTCAAACAAAGCATTGCAGCTCTTTAAAATGCAGTGCACTTAAAAAATGATGCAAACCCACCAGTTTGGTCTGATCCAGTTAACATGTTAAGAACAAAAGGTGCATGGCGCTGCCTGGTCCCTGTGAGCCCTGTCTCACCCCAGTTGATGTGAATGCGAGATTTACCTCTGACTTCAGCAAGGGCAGGTGGTGCTAGGGAGCAGTGCATGAGGACCCAGCTAGGAAAAAGCAGTAAGGGTGCCGGAATAAGGGTACTTAAGGACTTTTCTGCTCAGGCAAACTGTCACAATTGCAGCCTTCAGCGTAGGGTCCGCTGCTTGCTGCTGGGCAGGATCTGGAGCACGGGCTGCTACCTGCTGAGTTAGGCAGAGATCCTCCTGTTTCTGTGCCAGCAACCTTCAGCAGCAGCATTTCTCCTTAGGCAGCAATTTACATTTGAGAGGATAGGTCTGCTCTTGCAAATAAGGACTGCTTAAGTGTGGAGAAGTCAGTTCTTTAATTGGCAAGTTAAACAGATGTGATTAATGTATTCAATTTGAACAACTAATTTTATGTTCTGTTCAGTTTTATGTGTACCTACAACAGCTTAATTGTGATGTGCAAATTAAGGCTACAATGGCATCCAACTCTGCTAAAACCAAGTTATGCAGAACTCGGAGGACAACGTTTCCAAATTACTCTTTGTAATGAAAAAAATCTGACCTGGCAAATGGAGAAGAAATATATGTTTTCATACATAAACTGAATTCTGTTTTCCCTGGGTGAAGACACTGGTATTTCATCTACAGTGGTGAATATGACTGAGCTGTGAGAGGGATGAAACTGTCTGTAGCCATAGATCATCAGTTTCAAGAAAATATTACTGTTTCGGGGGGAATGTTATGGATTGTGTGCAGAGGGAGCTTTCCAGCTACTAAGAATTCTTACATTTTTCAAAGCCAAAGGATCTTCAGTTTCACCATAAAGTACCAGCCTTCGAAGTCTAATTATGTGACAGAAGGTTGAAAACAAGTCTTGTAAAATTACGACAGTCCTGCATAGTATAGGGGGAAAAACAATGAAATCTGCTTAAACAACATACAAGCTTTGTACATATAGCACACCATGTTGTCAAAAAGCACCACTACAGAAGTAGATCTCTCAATATTAGTATTAATATGTAGTTAAAAGACCATAAAAAACCCAAACCAACAAATCAACCCTCTGTGAAATACATGCCTAGAACATGTTCATAAAATCAAAGCCACTCGAAGTTACAACTAAAATCTTGTGCTTAAATTATTGCCAGGCTAGGACCTCACTCCTGCTTGGTCATGTGTTTTCAGCCTCTATGTGTGATCCTGCTTGCCATGGTGTCAGGCTGGAAGATACAACCCGAAGGGTTGAGTTTTAGGAGACCCCTAGGAGATATCTGGTATTCCCATCTGTGTCAATGAAGCTGAAAAAGGCTATTGGAGGTATTTGTACCCTGCAGCGTAAAGGCTCATTCCTGCCCTCATTAGGAGCCACTGGCAAATCTCCAGCTACAGTATTTTGGCACGTGGGCAGGGTGAGGGAGGAATTAAGGATGATAGTAGTTGAAAATCACGGCTGAAGTTTTAGGTTTGTCAAAGCCATTGCTACTCTCACAGGTCCCAAGCAAAGTGTTCACTGTGAGCTTTTATCAATGTCACTAAAGTACTATGAAGTACAGCAAGTATTTTGGCTTCTGCATGCACGCAGGCTTGGAGGATCGCTGCTGTGTAATAGCCTCAGAAGAATTATAAAAATAAATGCATTAGTTTCTTATGGACTTCACTGGTTTTTGTGAACTGTGGATCAGCTAAATAACACAATCTCCTGATACAGTAGATTAAGACAGAGGAGACTCATTTCTCTATTTGAATATATTGCCTTTTCCAGACTCCTTTAAGGCAGTTCTGTTTCTTTTATAAGCAGATTGCAATTGAACTTTCAGTTTTGAAAGTCTCATTTTTTAGGCACTCTAATAGGGAGTCGGGTTCTTTCTCTCACTCTCTCTTAAATTATGTTAGGAGAGATCTGTATTTTCCCCAGTGGATAACAATACTGTTACGACCTATGGAAGTGCTGAAATAGTGCTAGGTATTTGGAAACAGCATCCTCTCACAAAATCAGAACTGGAAATCTCACACGGTACGCTCTTGAGGCAGAGAGTTACGAGATTGTGCTCTGTGTCCTGTGTGTACAGCTACCCAATAACTTTGGTTCAGTTTCAGCCAAATTTGATAGAGGAATGAAAATATCAGAAGGGATATTTCCCTAGTTTTGTGACAACAGGAGCCAACGAAGAAGGTGGAGAGTCTCCATCATCCTCACTTCTTTAAGGAGAGTCAGTTTGCACTCAGCTGTTAAACATCAGACAAGCCATAGGGGGATGAGGTCTTAATGTAGCATCTACTCATGGAGGAGACACATCTTTTTGGGAACACACAGTCAAAAAATCACAAAGCCATAAGAATCCAACTTTTGCTGGCTCACAGAGCTACTCTTGAAAGGAGCTTACTGCTCCAGCCAGAGAAGCAGTGATTATACAGTTATTAGTTGAGTTACAGTGCTGCAGACTTGTAGACAGCCTGTGTTTTTATTTTTTTTTTTTGTTGCTTATCATATTACTTGCTTTATTTCGTTAATACTGACTTTTTGTATGTGTTTTGCAACACTGCTACGATGTTTGCTCACTAATGTGTTCTTAAAGGGCAAAGTGATAGATGATTCCCAGATGATTTTAAAAAAAATATTTCCTGCCTTAAGAATGTTTCCATTATTATCTATCATTCTGAACATTCTGAATTCATGGAAGTCATGTATGATTTATAGGCTTGGTTAAAAGTAAGCCTTAAAAAGTAGATGCCTCAACATAAAATACAAGCTTACATGGTTCTAGGCTTAAGATACTGTATCTTAAGTTTTGCTGAGCAGTGAGGGAAAACTTTATTAAACTACACTGAAAAGAATAAATAAAGGATATGACACATTAGCGACACACTGTTAAATGAAAGAGGGTGAAGGATCTGTTGTGACAGTAGAAGTAGCAGCATTACTTTAAAAAATCGATTGCAGGCAATGGCACTTGAATTTAAATCAGGTTCATTCTATAAAATGTGATTCAGAATGTAATGCTCGCATTATGGCTCTGTTCAACAAGCAGTTCATTCTTAGATCGCAACCTAGGGCAGGCTCTCCTGCTGCGTGATTTTCAATGGCTGGTAACGAAGGTGTAGTCAGTGGAATGATTGTATACAACCAGACAGGAAATATGCTTTGCAACAGTGTAGGCTTCAAACTTTTACAACTTTGGTAGACTTATGTGAATAGGCACAGATAGTTTAAGCTATTTTTTTTCTGTCTCCCTTATTGGAAAAATCCCTTTCTCAACTTGATTTGGTCATAGTCCCTCAGCCCGGGACTCAAACCATCTTGAATGTAGTCCCTGAAATAACTGGGGGAGGAAAAAAAAAAAAAGAAATGTGTAGTCTGTAGACAAAATCCAGGGCCTACCAAATGCCATCAGTGGTAGTTGTGGTAGTACAGTCTGGACCATACAGGAGATTCTTATACTTATGTTCCTACAGGTTTCTTTACACCCTCTTTTGCAACAGCAGAACTTTCTTCCCACAGCACCCCACCCTCATCTCCAGAAAACAGGAAAGCTACTCTTTCCCCGAAAGCCAAATAAGATCTCTGATCAACAGGTGCATGAAAGCTGGAGTTAGAGAAGTTTCATTTAAAGAGTAAATTTTTCCACAGAGCTGAATTTTTAAAAAATGCAACACCTAATGAGAACCGGTTGTAACCTATTTTTTAGCAAGGTGACTATTTCATTCCATGAGTTAAAAATGCACATGCAAATGTGTTAGTGGATATTTTGGAAGGCTTTGTTTAGAGAAATAGCCTGAGACAAATTAAAAGGCACATGTAGAATTATTATGCATTCAGGTGAAATGACAGAGACTGTTAGAGGAACAATTGATTATTCATTGGCCCAGAGATGAGATCATTTCAGCAGGGCAGTGAGGAGAGGTGTCTTGATTTGCGTTGTAGTGTTTGTGCATAATCATGGCTCTTAATATCCCTCCACGGCATTCTGTATAGGGCTCTGAGTGCTGATCCACTGCTGTTGATAGGTAATTAAATTCTGCCTATTTCTCTTACTGCTGGTTTGCATACCATCTGGTACACTACCGCGTAAAGCCAGCATGTTTTCACTGCAGTGACTTATTTTATGAAATATGTATATAATCTGAAAATGGGGAAGTTGAGAAGGATTCATTGGAAGGTTATCATCTAAGTCTTCAAAAAACCCCTCCGCACCCCCCACCCCCCCAAATATCCAATTTAATGGTTTTGTATACTGCATCTTTCTTTGGACTGGAAAGAGATCCAGTGTGAAAATTTGTGCTAAAAGTTTCGTAGAATCATAGAATTTTTTGGGTTAGAAGGGACTTTCGAAGATCATCTAGTTTCAACCCCCCTGCAGGGACATCTTCCACTAGACGCGGTTGCTCAAAGCCCCATCCAGCCTGGCCTTAAACACCTCCAGGGGTGGGGCATCCACAACTTCTCTGGGCAACCTGTGCCAGTGCCTCACCACCCTCAGGGTAAAGAAATTCTTCCTAATATCTAATCTAAATCTACCATCTTCTGGTTTAAAGCCATTCCCGCTCATCCTATCACTACACTCCCTGATAAAGAATCACTCCCCATCTTTCCTGTAGGCCCCCTTGAGGTACTGGAAGGCGGATATCAGGTCTCCCTGGAGCCTTCTCCAGGCTGAACAATCCCAACTCTTTCAGCCTGTCTTCATAGGAGAGGTGCTCCAGCCCTTTGATCATTTTTGTGGCTCTCCTCTGGACCCGCTCCAACTGGTCCATGTCTTTCCTGTGCTGAGGGCTCCAGAGCTGGACGCAGTACTCCATGTGGGGTCTCACCAGAGTGGAGTAGAGGGGCAGAATCACCTCCCTCAACCTCCCAACCACGCTTTTTATGATGCAGCCCAGGATGAGGTTGGTTTTCTGGGCTGTGAGTGCACTTTGCCATGTCATGTTGAGCTTCTCATTAACCAATATCCCCAAGTCCTTCTCCTCAGGGCTGTCCTCAATCCATTCTCCACCCAGCTTGTATTTGTGCTTGGGATTGCCCTGACCCATGTGCAGGACCTTGCACTTGGCCGTGTTAAACTTCATGATGTTCACATGGACCAATCTCTCAAGTCTGTCCAGGTCCCTCTGGATGGCATCCCTTCCCTCCAGCGTGTTGGCTGCACCACGTAGCTTGGTGTTGGCAAACTTGCTGAGGGTGCACGCAATCCCACTGTCCATGTCGCCGACGAAGATGTTAAACAGCAGTGGTCCAAATTCCAACCCCTGAGGAACGCCACTTGTCACTGGTCTCCGCTTGGATATAGAGCCATTGACTGCAACTCTTTGAGTGTGACCATTCAGCCAATTCCTTATCCACCGAGTGGTCCATCCATCAAATCCACATCTCTCCAATTTAGAGATAAGAATGTCGTGCAGGACAGTGTCATACGCTTTGCACAAGTCCAGGTAGATGATGTCAGTTGCTCTTCACTATCCACCAATGCTGTAACGCTGTCATAGAAGGCCACCAAATTTGTCAGACATGATTTGCCCTTAGTGAAGCCATGTTGGCTGTCACCGATCACCTCCTTATTTTCCATGTGCCTTAGCATAATTTCCAGGAGGATCTGCTCCACGATCTTGCCAGGTACAGAGGTGAGACTGACCGGCCTGTACTTCCCCAGGTCTTCCCTTTTTCCATTTTTAAAAATGGGGGTTATGTTTCCCCTGTTTGTTTCAGAACAAAAGAAAAAAATATGTTTGTAACTTTAAAAGAAGATTTTGCAGTTCTGATTTCTAGGAAAAGTTTATCTGACTTCCGTTTCAGGCTGTGAGGGAAAATCATGGTACAGTGGCAGGTGATGAGATTTGCAAAGGTCCAGTAGAAACAGCCCATCATTGTAAGTTATGCGAAGGTGGTACAACGGGTGAAGCAGCAGTGGTGGGAAGTGAACTTCACTGTATTTCCCCCATTCTCTTTTTTGGTTTTACATTTTTACCCATGGACTAAGCAATTCAGCTGCTTTATACATGGTGACAGCAGGTGAATAAAGAGTGTGTGAGCCAGAAGGTCATCTCCCTGGTCTGGAGATGACCTCAGGGGCTCCTCTGTCCTTTTCTTCTGGTCTGCTTCATCCTGGAGAAGAAAGAAGAAAGAAGAAGAAAGGCTGAAGCCAAACCAAGACCTTCTCAGAGAAAACCCATTTATTTTTCTCCTGCCTTTCCTGAGCTCAGGTTAGCCTTGGTAGCAGCCTGGCTAGTGTTTCAGAATAGAGGGTGCGTGCAGGGCTGAGCCTTTCACACACAAACGTGTTAGTTCAGAAATGAACTGCACTTCCAATATTAAGTGGTTGCAAGTAATTTTTGTTTTTATTGTTCTTGTGGTTCACTGCTAGCTAAGAGTAGATACTTAAAAAGTGGAATCCACTGATGAGCTATGGTTATTCACACATACCATCTTATTTCTTTTAATTCATTATGTATGTTTCTAAGACTCAAATTCCAGAGTAGGATCAAGTCTATAGGTCATCTTTTCTGATGTCAGTCCTGGTAGTGACTAGCTGAGCATCACAAAGAAAACAGAGAAAACATCCCCAGATGACAGAAGAGAATTTGAATTTATACCCTTTTCCCCACCTCAAGAAGTCTCTTTATAAGCCCTAAAATTTAGTGTTATATTCTTTAAAAAAATCCTTTTAATGCTGGATGATCTTACCTACTAAATTGTTCTCAGTTCATCTTAGAGCTATGTAAAGTGCAACCTAACATCATCATCATCATCTATCTGAGCTCTACTCTCTGACACTCTCTCTAAAAAAATTCCTCTCACCATATTTTAATTAAACCCTCGAGTTTAATTAAGCATCTCCTTTTTTTTAGTTTTGTATGGTTTAAAACTTGTTAAACACATTCAGCTGAAGCGCATATTCCCTGCCCTCCATGCCTACCAACCATGTCATAGGAATATATTTGATTCAGTTAATAATGGCTGCAGATGAAGTAGGGCATGCGCCTCTATGCATCCACTGTCCAAAACCTTATGTGAAAATCACTGTGTTAAAATTTGTACCCTGCTCTTGGATGATGAATCTTTTTGAGATATATTTTTAAAAATTACTTGTGAAACACACATGATAAGTATCATCGAATTGTTGATAAAAGTAATGCCTCGTGTGATACATTTTAGTATAAATTATTTTTGAAAGCCTAGGCTTCTTTCGAAGATCAAATAGTGCCAACATCCTGATTATATTAACCAAACATCCATCTGAAGAAAGCAATTGTGCAGGTGACTCAGAAAAGCTCTGACTCAAAACATACACTTTTTATGTTACATGCAGTAAAGGTCATTCTAAATTAACAAGCATTGACATTTTTATGGAAGAAGAATGATTGCTAATTCTAGGTGCATGATAGGTTTCCATTTGTTGCCTTGTTAATTTGTAATATGTATTTTTTATGTAATACATCTGAATTTTTATCTAAGAATTCAACTGGGGTGTGCTTTGTATTTGTTGATTCACACAGATGCAGATATGTAATTCCTTTGGATCTTATACTATACACTTTTGAAATGTGTAAATTGGATCAGTTCTGTTTGTAAGCGACTCATGCAGTACTGGAGAGTACTCTAAAATATTTGGGTTTGAATTTTAGGAAATGGTGAAATACAAGATGCAAATTAATCTTTTCAGGTTCTTAATCATCTGCATAAAAAGTTGAGAAACATGTCAAAGAAGTCAGAAGCGTCCAAGAAAAAGGTAGATTGCTTTCATTACCAATATCTACTTGTTTATGTTTTAGTTTTATGGCTAAGCTAATTTGGTAATATATTGCTTGTTGCCAAAGATGGAGAGAAGGAATTGAAATGAAGTATTAACGATGTATCCAGTGTCTCTCTTAACCGAGCAGGATTCTTCTCTGATCCAAGTTTTCCATTGCAGTGCATCAAGCCATTACCCGAGATCCCCATATTTTGAATTTTGGAGCATCTAAAATTTAGACATGGAGAAACAACATTTCTCTAATATTAAATGTTGGGGTTTTTTTGCCTCACAGGCATTTCCTCTGATTTGTAAATCTTTTTTTTTAATGCTTATTTTTTTGACTAGCTGATTTTTTAAATGTTTTATGAAGAATTCTTAGGTTATATGATGAGACTTCCAAATGACATTTATTATCCTCCCTGATAGGAGTCCAATAAAAGACTTTTAATGATTCTGCAATTCTTCTATGATTTTCCACAAAAAACTTTTTTCACTTATGTTCAAGACTTCAGTTATATACTGGCTACAAGTAGAATCATTAATAGTCTTTAAAGCAGAATATTAGTTTTGCCATTTAGAACAATATCTGAAAGATGTGTTTATATATTGAATTTGTCAGTTAATATAATATGGTTCTGATTTTTGAGCAGATTTGACCACAGTACTCATTTGACTAACTTCTCAGTTTATGAATGTGGAGTCAGAAAAAACCCTTAGGCTGTAGCTCTTCATTTGATCTGATCACTATTACCATATGGGCATGCAGACTGTCTGCAATGTAAATGAGATATACATGGGCTCAACAGGGAATAAGTAATGTATTATTTATGCATTCTCTGTTTTTTTGAAAAATATCCTAGTCAATAGATTTTAAACCCTAGAATTAAAAGCATTATAGCCCCGATTCCATAAAAAACTTAACATATATACTTTTTGCACTTAATGTCATCAAGGCCAAAAGTGTAGTTTTCAAAGACGTTCTGTACATTGGCATCTCTACTCTCATCTGAATTATTCTCAAACTGGAAGTATCTGTGCATTTCCTCTAAGCACTAACTCTTAAAAATTGCAAGTGAAAATCAGATCTGGCTAGCAACTAGCTTTCATAGCTTCAGGGAAAAGCTTTACAGATATGCCCAAGAATGCTTGGACACGTCAGGGTTCAGTAACCAAAGGGAGAAAAAAGCAGCACAATTTTTTTTTGCCTTAGAAAATAAGTTTCTGATTCCTAACTAATGTTTTACAAAGCAACTCTGTTTTCACTAGTGTGCTGTCTCTCTCTGGTTGCTGTCTCTTTCTTCTTTTCCCTCTACTGTTTTGCTAAGAATACATTTCAGGCTTAATGATACATTTCTAGCTTTATTCAAAACTTTATGAACACTTCAGTAGTAGAACCTTAAAATTAATTTGCTATATGCGTGGGAAAAAAAGTTAATGAAAAATATGAACGCACCTAAATGCTATTCTTTGTGCTTTTTGGGCACAAACCACCAATATTAACATCATGTAGTTTAGGTGGGTTTTATTTACTAATGAGAAACCTTAAGCAAGATCCTATTAGGTAAATAAGAGCTGCCCTTTAGTGTTTCCTTGGTTGGAAGGTATAGTGAAGACTGTGGAAAGATAAGCTTGGAAGTTAGACTTAGGAGGAATAATGGGGTAAAATAGATGTTGTGAGGATCCCTTATGCAAAATTACATATTCTGTGAGTCTGAAATTCCTTAAGTATAGTAGTTACAAGAGACACACGGTCAACCTCTGCTTTCAGGTGCATCTATACAGTCTATTGAAAGTCAGTGATTTTCCTGGTGTAATTTTTTTTTAGAATTTTGAACAAAGTGAAGTAATATGCCTCTTTTGAAGTAACTGTGCATGTGATATCCAGACAATCTATCTGATCTGAAAGGATCAGAAAATGAAGTGCTCTTAATTTATATTTCCTTGTTAGCACATATTCTCCTGATGAAAGCTGAAAGAGAAGATATTTGTGTGGCTGTTTGTTAGTCACAACTGACTTAAACTCCATAGGGCTAAGGAGAGGAAGGGCTTGTGAAAACAGATGAATCCTTGAGACTAAACCAATTATATTTACTACAGATATAATGTCCTTTGGCTTCTGTTGTGAGATTGGGCTAACCAACAACAGTGTCTGTCATAAGTTATTTTGGCCTGTTGCCACAGGAATCAAACTTTTTTCCCTGTAAGTTTTTATAAGTTGGTCATGTTGTGATTAGGCAGGTCAGTCTGAATTATTGCCGAGCATTACTCAATTCAAGAAGTACAGGCCAAGTTCAATAAACTAGCAAAAAGTCTAGATGTTCTCTGTGCTGCAGTATTTATCACTCTGTGGCCACTGGGTTAGTTTTGCTTGTGAAGAAGAGCTCAGTTGTCTGAAAAAATATGTTGTAAAGTGTTAATATAGTAATTATGATGGTCCATAATATAATGTGCTTTGGAATTAATATTAGGCTTTTATTGGGAGAGTGATTTAGTTGAAAGAGGTACTCGTTGGAGGAGTAGATATGAATTAGTCTCAACTAATTAATGACTAGTGACTGCACAGCACTAACTGCTGTTTCTGAAGTAAGTGAAAGCTAAAGAAAACATTGACAATCAAACTCCACTGTGCCCTGGCAGAATACATTCAGCTCCTGAAAGGCCTGTAGTGACTGATACTGCAGCTGTCTGGATGGATCTAATGAACTCACTGGCCCTTCCTCTCATAAATAATGGAAATGGAGTCAGGAGGCAGCATTATTTTGTGTTCCATTTTTCTGAATTCAAGGTTTGATGGTGAGCTTTAATTTCCAGATTGGTTTTGACAATGTGCAATCACTAGAAATTTCAAACTCCTTAACTTTCCTCTTTTTTTTCCCCTGAGTTGTATCCCAGAATGTTGTTGTATGACTCCCGCTATGGCACTTTTTTGTTTAAAGGAGAGCCTTTCAAAAAAGCCCCTGCTCCTTTCGTAGATGCTTGAGCACAATACTCGTCTGACTGCTCTACACTCTTCCACTAGCTGCCTTCATGTATAATAGATTTCTTGAAATTTTGGTCAGAAATCCATGTGTACTGTACTAAAATATAGATCATTAGATCTGGATGAGATTTCCCAAAGATACATTTTATATCCACCTCAGAAAAGGCTAGGCTTTTGCATAGGGAATCAGGAACAACATTTTTTACCTTTGAGCAAAGTTACACGTTTGCCTTTTACTGTGGCATTTTCAAGGCTAAGGTTCTCCTTGTAGTAGTTCACTATGCAAAATAAAGCCCATATAGGTGATGGAGTAAAATCAGTAATAAATATTCCAAAGTGTGTTCTCTCTCAGTATACCTTTTTATCCCCCATATAATGGATTTGAAGCAGGTTTAAAGCTGATTCTTCAAGTGCTCATCAGACATCTGTGTTTTCCTTTCCCTGTCTCAGACAGCACAGACTGTGTTGGTGGTGGTAGTGGTTTTTGGCATCTCCTGGCTGCCGCATCACGTGATTCATCTCTGGGCTGAATTTGGAGTTTTCCCACTGACTCAAGCCTCCTTTCTCTTCAGAGTAACTGCACACTGCCTGGCTTACAGCAATTCTTCTGTGAACCCGATTATATACGCATTTCTCTCTGAAAATTTTAGGAAGGCCTACAAACAAGTCTTCAAGTGCCAGATAGGTAATGAGTCACCTCTGAATGACGCTAAGGAAAATAAAAGTCGGATAGATACACCGCCATCTACCAACTGTACACACGTGTGAACTTTGAAAAGTCCTGTATGTTGGCTCTTCATTTGTGTGAACTAAACACCTAGAAAACAAAGCACAATGAGCTTTATCCTGGTTTATCTTGATAAAGCTAATTGTTATTTAATGTTCTGAAGTTGCGTTTGTAGCAAAAGTTTGGGAAACTGGTATGAAAGAAAACTGGGCTGATCCTTTGCATCTTAGATAGCTTTGTCAAATAAAGCTCTTGGACCTTTAAAAGATGCTTGAGAAAAATGTGTTGGAGATGATATGTCTGTATTATTACTCACTAAGCATACGGTGTGTAAACGTTCAAATATAACATACATGAAGGAAATGTTAATATGGACATGTAACCTTCTGACATCTTACTGTATTGAAGCGAAGAGATGGCTGAATTTTCTGTCTTACAGATAATAAATGCCATACTATGATTTCAGGGAGGAAAACTTCTTTTCTCTCTTCAGATTGTTTTGGCAATGCTTTTTCTCTTTTTAAAGTAAAGACGGGCTCTGATTTGGAGTTGAAATAGCCCGTGTACAACTTGAAGCAATTGCTTTAGAGAGGAAATGCTAATTTTATCTGTTTAGCTGCCTTTTTAATGTACCATACTGAGTAATGATGGACTTTTTTCCACTTCATATGCCTGCCTTACTGTATACACAGAACTTTTGTGTATGCTATATAAGGTTTTGTTTATGGCCTGTATGTAGTTGTACCAAAATGAGGATTTGTGTCTGTCTGAGGGAAGCTTTTCTTCATGTGTTGCATGTGCATGTCTATGTATGTTTTGTTAACTTTATAGACTTTGAGATGGAGGTACAGTTTTAAACGTGCAATATATACATATATTTTAAAATATTATGTTCCACAAAGCAACTCCGGGCAATGCTTAAGTGTTTAAAAATAGCGTTTCCTTAAAAGTTGTAGGAAGGGCTTGGTATCATGTATCTATGAATTGGAAAAAAGGATGCATTTATATTATAAAGTATATAAGGTAAATGGTCCAGTTATGAAAATTCCTAAATAACATGAGTAGTTTCAGCAATTTTATAAAAGTACTTAATATGTCTTTACGTGGTAAACCACTAAAGAAGTAGCAGAAGGGCACTCAGTCCTTTGAGAGCATTATTATTAGCTGAAGTAAGATACGCTTTTACCTTATTTATTAATGACCCATAGACTCACAGAGTAAATTAAGTTGAAGGAACCTCCAGACATCCTCTCAAGGCAGGGCTACCCTCAGAGTTGGATCACTTCCTTGTCTAGGCAAGTTTTGAAAATGTCCAAGGATGGCAGTTCAGCAATTATTTGGGGCAACTTTTGCCAGTGCCTAATCACCCTCACTAAAATATTTTTTCTTATCCCCAGGTGGGATTTCACTTGATTTAGCTCATGACTGTTGCCTTCTGTCCTTTCACCGTACACTTGTGTCTTCTGTCTAACTAACTAATACGTAATTTAAGATGGCAATTAAATTTCCGCCCAGCCTTCTCTTCTGAAACAATGCCTCACTCTCAGTCTCTCCTCATCTGTTGTGCTCCAGCTGCCTGGCCAGATTAGTGGTCTTCCACTGGCCTTCCTCCAGCATATCCATCCCTCTCGTGAACTGGGGGTGTTCAAAACTGAACAGTGTGTTCCAGATGTGGCCTCACGAGCACTGAGTAAACTAATTGCTTCCCTTGACCCATTGGCTGATTCTTGCTACTACAGCCCAGTATTACAGTAATTTATTGCTGCAAGGGTAGACTGCTGACTGCTGTATTAAATTTCTGCTTTACAAGCACTCTCATGTCATAGAATCATATAATCATAGAATAGTTTGGGTTGGAAGAGACCTTTAAAGGTCATCGAGTCCAACAGAATTGCACTTAGTCCCAGTCCAAATGTCAGGACTTTGCTTTTGGCTTTGTTGATCTTCATGCATTCGACAGCTGTTACTTCCATTCTTCTGGAATGGCGCTTGTGAAGGGTATCCCTGCTCTCCAGCATATCCACCACTCCCCCAGGTTTGATACCATGTGCAAACTTGCTGAGAGAGTCCTGCACCCTTGTCTGGGTCTTTGAAGATGCTAAATAGTGTTGGTCAGATGCTCTGTCAAACTCCTTTTTTTCCACAAACTTGCTTTAGAAAAAGAAGTTCAGAGCGGTGGAACCACATCAACTATGGAGCGTTAGTTCACATGGAAATGTCTACGGTTACGTGTCAGTATTGTCTGCTTGGAATCAGTAAAATAATATTGAAGACATGCTATTGCATGCATGGTGTTTGTGTCCATTCTTTCATATGAAGAGACCGATGATATTGCTAGGAACACAAAATATATGAAAAAAATCTCAACTGGAGAACGAGGGTTTGTCTGTGCAGAAAACCATTTTCTGCGTTGGGATTGAGGTTAGGAAACACAGCCTAGAGCCATGTTGAAGTTCCTTTGAGTTTTCGGTTCCTCATCACCCGCTAATCACTCAAATTATTAAAGCACTATCAGACTTCAGCTGAATTTATAACATATTAGGAGATTATACAGCTTTGAAAATTATATTTTTTTTCCTTTTAAAAAATTGCTTGTGATTTTATTACTTTGAATAAAAAAATACAATGTAAATATGTAATTGTATAAATTTAACATGCTGAGTTTATTGTTTCACCCGGAAAAGACTTTTTTTTTCTTAATTGTACATAATTTTAAACCCCGGTGCTTGATAGTAATGAATCTACATTTGTTTAAAATTTTAAGGACGAGGGAGTGGGGCTGCTGTAAGGACTAGTTAGAAAGACCCCACCTGGTACCTGGTGAGTATCAGTAGAAATTCCACCTCACTTTTTGGAGAAACCTTAAGAAGCAGCTGACACTCCAAGGCTCAGTTTCCTGCCCAAAACACTTTTTTGTTGATCAGTGTCTCTAGTGTGACTTTGACATAGTCAGCTGTGACAGGGAGGTTGTGAATGTAAAAGCAGTGTTAACGTATGCTGTGAACTGTGGCTAACCCCTGAGCAGCTGGACAGTTGGGCCGGAAGTTGTCATGCCACGAAAATGGCTAATTTGGGCAGAAAATCGGGGAATGGGCACTAACGATGCCTTACAACTGAATGTCTGCTTTCAAGTTCTGAACTTGTTAATGGGGATTGTTGTTTCTGGTGGAGGGTGAAGCAAAAGTTTCAGCTCACTTAATTGCCTAATATGCTTTTTTACATCTTTCTAACCAGAAAGGTTGATTTCAGTATACACTGAAGTGAAAAAAAAAAAAAAAAAGCTTCTCTGGCTAGGGCTGAATTTTCCACTCATAGAAAGATAAATAATCCTACTGAATTCCACCCTCTTGTGTGAATTTGAAAATATTATTCTTTACAAAACAAAACAAGCAACAAGAATGACTACTCAAATTCTCGAGCTAGAGCGAGAGATGTGTGTGTAATTAAGCAAATACTTAAATTCCTCTTAAATTATATTTCTCATAAATTGAGAGAATTGGAGAACCCCAACAGAAACTTACTTTTTTTTTTTTATGAACTCCCTAAAATTTTCTTGTATGCATACTGCCAAAACGCTACCTCTTTGTGCTGCGTCACGAGAGTCTCCTGAAGTTTAAAACGTACAAGGCACTTTCAACATTGATGACAGAAGGAGTGTGTCTCATCAGGATCAAGTAGTGGGAGTTGTTCATTCCATCTTAAAACTGTGTTATTGGATAAAGTTGGAATTCTTTCCTTGTCGTGGTTTTCTCTGCAGAGTGGATAAAAGACCTGTGGAGACGTAGCATCTCTGCAGCACCTCGTGCTAACATGAGAGGGTCTTCTTTCTCGCAGGCTCTGGAAAGAAGCTTAGTTCTGTCCATCTTCTGAGGTTGTAGTAAGACATTGCAGCAGGTTTCTAGCCAGTTTTGCATTTTATATGTTAGATTTTCTGGGGTTTACCACTTTTGCCTGAAAAAGATGTAGAAATCTTGTTAAAACACTGCGTCAGTGGAACTTTGAAATTGTAAAGACTAATGTTTAAAAGAGGTCAAGAAATTATTCCATCAGGGTTCTTTGTGCAATGTTGACCTTGCCTGCTTGTGCGTAGGTGTCTGAGGTATGACACAAAAGATTACAGCAGTGTTCTTCTTCAACTAATAAAGCCTAAAATACATTTACAAGATATGTGTGGACTCAGATGCACACTGTGCACTACTATATATAAATCAGAATTAGGATCCACAGCCAAAATGAAGCAAAAAAAAAAGCACTTAACCAACCTACTGTTCATCATGTGCAAACACACTGAAAAATGTTGGGACTTGCTCACCTATATGTTCATCGTTGCTAGCTTCACAGGTAATTGTATCACCCATTAATTTTAAAGAAGGTAATAATTTTAGTTGAATGTGAAGCTAACGCTTAATGGCTGCTTCTAAGTGAGTCATTAAACTGCAGTTTTTGGTCAGAAGTATGTACTAAATATTTATGCTATGTCATACTGTAAACATTCAGAATAGCCTGAAATTTCTATCTTGTATCAAAAAATGTAGACTTTCCTAATATTTCTGATACGTCTAAGGTAGGTAACAAAATCACATGCTATAGTAGATTACAAAGTTATGACCAAATCAGATGAAATTATATGTAAAAAATGATTATGACTGTATAAGGAGCAAACTTTAGTTTCGTATTTGTGTTCCCATCTGCAAGCTTAATATTATTTCATTATTTTGTATGATTAAATTAATTGGACCTTTGATTATTTGCAAATTCTTCTGAAGTATTTTTCTAAATTTAAACATTGAAAAAACCCATATTTTCAAAGCCATTTAATTTTTGGCAAGATAAGACATTTTAATGACTTGTTTTAAGTTACTATCCTTTGAGCTTTTTATTCACTTCCACTTGGTATGCATGCACCTCTTTCTTAAAATCTTAGCTTTATTATTTTGATAATTTACTATATCTTCATTTTTATAAATGTCACTATCTTCAAGAGATAAACATTAAGCTTTGTATATTTAATGTTTCAGTGAAGAAAATTTTACTTTAAATCCCCCATTGTAGGGAAAGTGAGTGATCTGTTTATAAAATAATGTTGTGAATGCATTATTTTAGACATTTTTATCTTCCTGGTTGCTTCACAGTATGAAGTGTCACATTGAACCTAATGATATTTGTGGTATTTTGGGAAAGGATAAAAGCAGAGAAAAGAACAGTGTCTAGCTTACCAGAGCTTGTGTTAGTGTTATGTATTCAGGACACGTACAAATGTTGAAGACCAGAAAATTAAAATTCTGTGTTTGTTTCAGTGTATAATGCATGTAAAGTAACATGCAGTTGTTTTAAGATATACTGTACTTTGCATGAATTTTCAAGTGATTTTTTTTCAATAGGTCTGTACCGTCTCTGCTTATCTCTATAATATGAAATACAAGCTGCTTTTCTTACAAAATGTTTACATAATACTGAAAAACAAGCAGAGCCCTCAGGAGAACTTCCAGAGAAAATAGTGTACACAGAACTCAATAGGGTTTGATGGCTACATGTCATTACAGGTTGAAAATACCTTTTTGAAAATTTAACTGGTATAAAAAACATTCTCATTTTCAAGTACTTAAGTGCAGGAAGCATGGTCCTCCTTTTATTCAGGCTGGTAAAAGTCAATTGAAATTGATGGAATTCATTGATATTTCTTATTCAGGTGCAATTTAAATCTCTGTAATTTATGTATTGCTTAAGAGACTTACAAACAGAGCCAGATCCATGTATTTGAGTATGAAAAGAAACAAAGCTCTGCAAGGATGTGAAATCCAAACGTATTTTATTGTATGCAAGCCTGTATGTGGCTCCACTTTTGGAAGGAGGCAGCCAGATCGGTGTATATAGAATAGAATAGAATAGAATAGAATAGAATAGAATAGAATAGAATAGAATAGAATAGAATAGAATAGAATAGAATAGAATATTTCAGTTGGAAGGGGCCTACAATGATCATCTAGTCCAACTGCTTGACCTATTGAGGGCTGACAAAGTTAAAGCATGTTGTTAAGGTCATTGCCCAAATGCCTCTTAAACACTGATGGGCTTGGGGCATTGGCCACCTCTCTAGGAAGCCTGTTCCAGTATTTGACCACCCTCTCAGTAAAGAAATGCTTCCTAATGTCCTGTCTAAACATCCCCTGGTGCAGCTTTGAACCATTCTCGTGTGTCCTATCACTGGATCCTGGGGAGAAGAGATCAGCACCTCTGTCTCCACGTCCCCTCCTCAGGAAGCTGTAGGGAGCAATGAGGTTGCTCCTCAGCCTCCTTTTCTCCAAATTAGACAAACCCAGAACCCTTAGCCACTCCTCATAGGACATTCCTTCCAGCCCTTTCACCAGCTTTGTGGCGCTCCTCTGGACGCGTTTGAGGACCTTCACATCCTTCTTAAATTTTGGGGCCCAGAATTGCACACAGTGCTTAAGGTGAGGCTGCGCCAACGCTGAATACAGCGGGATAATCACCTCTTTTGACCAGCTGGTTATGCTGTTTGATGCACCCCAGGATGCGGTTTGCCCTCTTGGCTGTGAGGGCACACTGCTGACTCGTATTGAGCCTGCTCCCAACCAACACCCCCAGATCCCTTACTGTAGGGCTGATCTCCAGCTGCTCCTCTCCTAATTTATACTTGTGCCCAGTGTTACTCTGTCCTAGGTGCAGAATCTGGCATTTGGACTGGTTAAATTTCATCCCATTGATCATTGCCCAATGCTCCAGTCTACCTAGATCCCTCTGCAAGGCCTCTTGTCCGTCTGGAGACTCAACAGCACCTCCCAGTTCGGTATCATCAGAAAACTTTCTACTGGTGCATTCAACTCCTGCATCCAGATCGTTGATAAATATATTGAACAGAACTGGCCTTAGAATTCAACCCTGAGGAGCGCTGCTGGTGGCTGGTAACCAGCCAGATCACTACAACCCTTTGAGCCCTGCCGTTCAGCCAGTTCCTCACTCAGTGCATCATGAACCTGCTCAACTCACAGTTGGACAACTTGTCCAGAAGGATGCTGTGAGGGATGATATCAAAAACCTTACTAAAATCCAGAAAAACTACATCCACCGCCTTCCCTTCATCCACTAGGTGGGTGACCTTATCATAGAAGGGTATCAAACGAGTATATTGTTTTGTAGATTGGCATTAACACAGACCAATGGCTATTTCAATACAGTAAAAATAGCTAGATAAGCATGAAACCAGAGTATGATCAGTTCTACACCTAATGAAATCTACTTTTAAAAACAAAAGTAAATGCTACAGTATGGAGTTAAAATGATCTGCAGTTGAATCTGTCAATTTTACTCACACGTACTGTGCTGTTCTTAAACAACCATTTGTACTTGACATTTGTAGATACACCTTGGCCAGATACATTTACTGGATGCAGACTGAGGTCTCATTTTATAGAAATATTTCCTTAAGTGCAACATTCTCCCTGTGGAGAGTTTGTACCATTTCCATTGCATGGTTATTCCATTAAAGTTTGCCAAGAAAAAATAAAATCTCTCCTTTAGTAATAAATCATCTGAGCTACATAGATGTTTCTAGCAATACCTGTAGAGGATTTATTAACCTGGTTAAGTTTAATATTAGGATTCTGAAAGAAAATATAAAATTCTTGCTGATGACTTGTAGATGTGACCTCTATAGATGAGGTGATGACATGACAGTGTTCCTTTACACTGAATTTCACAATTTAGCACAAGCAAACTGGTAGTTTTAATACAGTAAAATGAAAAGTCATACATTTAGGAATGAAGAACAAGAGGGAAACTTTAAGAACTGATTATTGTGCTAAAAAATGATTCTTAAATTGTCAATTAATTAAATGTAGCCTCCAACTCTATGTAACTGAAAGGACTTGCACAAACCCTGAAATCGTAAATTCAGAACGTGGCGGTACCTGGGGTTGTGTCACTGGAAGTATCACTGCAATCAGGGAGGTTTTTGCACAAAAAATCCCAAACCACCCAAGCTGAAAAATGTCAGCAATTCAGCTTAGAGGGATATGGTTAAGAAGTGACTTAATTACAACATAGCTCTGTACCCGTAAAGACAGAGAAATACCTGATGCTGTGCCGCTCTGAAATGAGTCGATGAGTTTGCAAGATCCAGTGCAGTGAAATTAGGCTATAACAGTTAAATCTGTAAATGAAGTGGAAATCTTTTCACTAAGCCGTGGGCGTAAGTAACCCTAGAATGCTTAATGAACAAATGTGATATATTTGTTTTGCTTCAAACCACACTTGGGTATTTCTCAAAAATTTTATGTATTTAAATCTCAAAATATGGACTAGGTGGTAGCACAGCTATGAGAAAAAAAATGCAGCTTATGTTACAGGGTATTTAGACCTGCTGATCACAGTGATCCCTTCTGGCCTTAGTCTATTAGCATTCCTGCTCGTATTTTTGTAATTTATAATATGAGAGCTATGCAGATATGAAGAAAAAACATCACAAAACTGAGCTATTATTCAGTCTATAAGTGATCATCTGAAGATGTATATAGAATAATTCCACAAGTGAGCTACATCCTGAAAAGGTCTTATGATGATTAAGAAATTCAATTGAAAACTCTGGCATATGGATTGCCATTCTTAGAGGAAGAAGTAAAATGATGCTGTATGCTCTTCTCATTTTGCTTAATTACTTTTGGCCATAATTACTCTAATCACTCTGCATTACTTCTGCATAGCAATTTATCGTTTTCATGAGAACTATGAGCTGACGGTTGCCGGCACATTTGAAACACCTGGTGTTTCACTCCATAAGTCAACGTCAAAGATTTTTACCAGCCTGTTGTGAAAATGTATTGGAAATCTTTACAAGCCAGAGGCTCTGAGAATAATGTTTTCATTTCAGCTCAGCTTAAATGAGACCTTGTAAAAGCTAATGCTGTACTGAACACACATGATCTGCCATGGTGTTTCTGATAGAGCGGTCGACATTTTGGGTAGATTTGTACAGCTCAGGTGGTAGATAAACCTCATTCATTCTGGGTGTCCTGTCGGGTTTTTAGGAATAAAAGCTTCAAAATTTTTACTGTCCTGAATTCTGCTCACTTGCAAGAGTTGTACAGCTGTCTGATCATGGCATCCTGTCACTTTGGAGGGGTGTCCCCCTAACCTGCTGTCAGCAGTTAGGCTTTGCTGAGCGTGCTATGTGGTCGGGCCAGCATCTCATCCCACTGATAGGCTGCTTCCCAGCTTACCTACCTGCCATGCAAGGCTTCCTACAGGGTTGTAAGGTGGGAAGGCTGATGTGAATGTGGGCTCTGCTATTTTCAAGACTTCTGTGTACTCCCTACTAAAGTATATACAGAGCAGGGGTTTGTGTTTTGTTTTGTTTTGTTTTCCCCTCACCATCAGTGCTACAAGAGAGGAGCAAAGGGACTGTTTTGTCCTTTGTAAGTAAACAGCCTAGCAGGGATCTTGAGCATCAAGGAAACCACTTCTGTACTTTCAACTGTGAAAACTGTGATCCTGCAATATCACAGGGGTCACAGGGAACATCTTTTCTTCCTCCTCCCCATCTTCTGCCATCTGCCACCTTAGGCAAAATTCACCTTGTTCTAGCTGTTCAAATAAGTTAATCCCACAGTTCTATGTCTGTAAAGACAAAATGTGTTGCTATAGATTCAAATGAAAAGTGGTACCTAATTATTAACATCAGAGAAGGAGAAGGAAAGGTAGGAGGAGAGGGAATATACATTGAAGACCATTAGTCTTTGTGAATGAAATATATTCAGGGCTCCAACTTTCAACCTCTACCTGGGCAATACTTAGTAGTTTGTAGGCAATTTGTCACTTTAAGGAAAGAGCAGGATCTTCTGGACTTGTGTCATTATTTTTTACATGTATTTATCTCTCCATGTCTATAATAAACCTTGCAGAATCATATTTCTGTTACATTGTCACTTGTTGTTCTACAGAATTGTCCTGAGATGTGTTTTCTGCTGTTCTTTCATTCATACGGATGATTTAAGTATTCTTTTTAACTCTTGTGATGCTTGTAAAGGTTTATGTTGCCTCCAGTTCTGCAGACACCTGACTGCAAGGCACCGTTCATGTATAAATCAATATTAATCATCCAGGGAAATAAGCCAGTAACACTTGAAATGATTCTTGGGAGAAAATCATAGAATAGTTTGGGTTGGAGGGACCTGTAAAGGTCATCTAGTCCAACCTCCCCTGCAATGAGCAGGGACATCTTCAACTAGATCATGTTGCTCAGAGTCCTGTCCAACCTGACCTTGAATGTTTCCAGGTATGTGGGGCATCTACAACCTCTCTGGGCAACCTCCAGTGTTTCACCACCCTCATGGTAAAAATTTCTTCCTTATGTCTAATCTAAATCTACCCTCTTTTAGTTTAAAACCATTACCCCTTGTCCTATCACAACAGGCCCTGCTAAAAACTTTGTCCCCATCTTTCCTGTAGGCTCCCTTTAAGTACTTGAAGGCCACAATCAGGTCTCCCCAGAACCTTCTCTTCTCCAGGTTGAACAACCCCAGCTCTTTCAGCCTGTCCTCAGAGGAGAGGTGTTCCATCCCTCTGATCATTTTTGTGGCCCTCCTCTGGATCCGCTCCAACAGGTCCATGTCTTTCCTGGTCTGAGGGCTCCAGAGCTGGACACAGTACTCCAGGTGGGGTCTCACCAGAGCGGAGCAGAGGGGCAGAATCACCTCCCTGGACCTGCTGGCCACGCTTCTTTTGATGCAGCCCAGGATATGGTTGGCTTTCCAGACTGCAAGCGCACATTGCAGGGTCATGTCCAGCTTTTCATCCACCAGCACTCCCAAGTCCTTCTCAGCAGGGCTGCTCTCAATCCCTTCATCCCCCAGCCTGTATTGATACCAGGGGTTTCCCTGACCCAGGTGCAGGACCCTGCACTCGGCCTTGTTGGACCTCATGAGGTTCACATGGGCCCACTTCTCCAGCCTGTCCAGGTCCATCCGGATGGCATCCTGTCCCTCAGGTGTGTCAATTGCACCACTGAGCTTGGTGTCGAATGGGACCAATGAGACACAAAATGAGCCACAGCAAATAGGTTCAAATGTGAACTTAATTTTCACCTGCAGTATTACAGCTGATGTTCATGTGTGAAACTTGTTTGGAAAGAATACTTATGCTATGAGCCCATGCAATTTTTAGGCTAAAAGTAATGCAGAACTAGACCATGAATATGTATAGAAAATATTGTCCAGATAAAGGGCTCGTGACCATTTTGCTATGGATGAAATAATCTGTGGATGTTTAGGATGTTTTGCAATCACAGAAACCTCGTTAAAATATTTTTGGTATTTTGCTAATTTTGCCACATCCAAAAGCTTTCTATAATGTCAAATAAATTAGAAGCTTGTATTTAAATTATTTATTCAATAGTTTTCATTAATACATAAAGGCAAGAATTTTTTCCTCTTTTTATAAGACAGCAATATTATCAATGGTTTAGTTGAATAGAAATGGAAGTAAATGGTCTTTCCTACTTCTAATCTGAATCTTACAATATTTACCCACTCTTAAATATACTATTCAGAGACCTTTCCCACTTTTCATTGTGAAATACTGATTTTCATATGATTTTAAGTGAAATCACTTCCATCAGTGTAAATGAATATGGTAACAAAATGGCTGCTTCATGGCTGATAAAATGGAAATTATTATAGAAGGAACTATGCTGTGCACATTTTTTGTTTTTAAAATTTGACTTAAAACTTGTAATTGTAATCCTTTCCTTCTTATGTATGAATTATATTTGCTGTATTTAATTCTGCCTGGCTAAAAAGATGCAAACGGAATGTATTATTTGCTTGGTGACTCAGATTTCTCAAAAGTGTATATTAATCAAATTAAAGCTCATAGCACTGAATGCCTGTTCATGTCCTGCTTTTCTAATCTGTAAAAAACCCCCACTATTACTGAAAAATACACTGCTTTTAAGTTACTTTTATCCTTCCAACAATTAGTGCACATGAGAGAGAAAGAAGAGGGACAATATTTTTAAGACTATATTTTAAAGCCAAGAACTGTATTACACATCATTCTGAGGCAAGAGGGTAAATTAGCAAAGTGCAAATAAGGATGAAACAGATCTATTACTGCTGCATATATATGTAGGTGACTAAGTCAAGTTCATCCCTTGTTTTCATTAGAAGAAACGATGAAAACTGTTCCTGTCGACCAAATTCTATTCTATTATCATTCTAATTGTATTGTAACTTCTAATGTATTTCACCTGAGCAAAATCATAATTATTGTTAAATTAATCATCTGGACTTTACTGAAGGAAGGCAAAAGATAAAACCATGAATATGTAACAGTGAAAGTCATTGAAAGAACTAAGTGTGATACTGGGGATGCCAACTGTTACTAGGCAGTTGGAAAGTTCTCCAGCATGCAATTTTTTTGGATGGATCACTATATGATTCAGCAGGTCAGTAAACTTTCCTACCAGCCATAGTTCTGTTATGATCTGTCACGTCTTTTGCGCTTTTTTTTTTTTTTAAATCTGATCTAGTTTCTCAGGAAATTAGCGAGTCTTTCCAGTTACTTCAGTGGAAATTGGACCTGACTCCCTCTTCCACTGCAAAATAAGTGTTCAAATTGCTGCTTCTGCAGTCTCTCTCCATGCTACAGAACAGCATTCTCGTGAAGACAGAAAATGAAGTATGCTCTAAGAAAGAGGAAAATCTGATAAGCTTTTGATGTCATGAAATCTGACCTTTATGTCAGGAAAGCTGCAATGTCTGTCAGTATGAGACTTGACCCCATTTGCTATTTCTCGAACAATACAAAATTGAGAGCTTAAATTAATCCCAGAAACTCCCTTGACTTCCTATTGCTGAAAAAAGAAAATGGAAAAGAAAAGGATGATCTCATTTGTTATAGACCATGGATTTGTGGAATAATGATACATCCAGAAGTATGTAGATGATGCATAAACATTCCATGACATTATTTAATACACACTGAATGTAGCATAGTAAATTCTAAAAAACAGGTTAAGTCAGTGTTCCAAAAAAACCCCAAAAAATCTTGCATGTTACCATTGGTAATTCAATTAAGGAAGTAGATAATAGCCTTTTAGAGAGGCAGTCAACACATATTAATCAGACTTTTTTGGTCTAGCTGCAGAAAGTGGAGGACATTTTTTCTTTCCTCCCTGTTTTCTGTATTTTATCTTAGTATTGCTTCAGGTTTTACTTTGTACTTTCTGCTTACTTTCCTTTCCTTGTATGAGTCATTTTTTTATTAAAAAAATCCAAATCACAGTTCTACAGAACTAGACATTTACATGTCTGATATATTTATATTGTATCAAAAGTATACTTTTACAAGTAGTACTAGTAGTAAATGAGCCACATTTGATTGCATCTATCCCTAAATCCTACCGAAGTGGTTACCAGCTCTAACACTGTGTAAGCAAGAGAAACTATCAGTTTATCCAAATGTAAGTGACCAGCCTAAGTCAAATAAAGTTTCCACAGAGACATCAAACAGATGTCACCAGGACATCTCATTTTGCAAGCATTATCATCTCATTAGGAGCACTGAGACATTCTGTTCCATTAAACCAGGAACAGGCAGGCTGCAGTAGGTGTCTAAAACATTATGTAGCTCTGCACGTCTGTTTGCTGTACTTGGTCAGGCTTAATCCTCACTGCTTCTAACAAGGTTTTTAGTGAAGTTAATTGTGTTACAAGGTTTTGCCTCTAAGAGCTTTGTGACTGCAGTGGTGAGACTGCTTTGGTTAAATCACTGAGAGCAGGTATGCGCTTCATTCTGAAAGCTTATTTTGGTATAGCTTTCTTCAGAGTTTCTTCTTTTGTTATTGTTTTGTGTCTTAACTGCTTATTGCTTGTGAAAGTCTGCTTTTATTGATGTTAAAGATAGTACTCTTTGTAGTTGTAGATGCCTCGTCCCTGGAAACATTCAAGGTCAGGCTGGACAGGGCTCTGAGCAACCTGATTTAGTTGAAGATGTCCCTGCTTATTGCAAGACGGTTGGACTAAACGACCTTCAAAGGTCCTTTCTAACCCAAACCATTCTATGATTCATATTGCTTTCAGTAGGAGAAAAATGGCAAGAAAATGGTGGTGTAACTAATGCAAGGGACCAGGACCATTGGATCAGGACCTGGATGTCCTTGGACATGACACGTACTGTGACATCATCCCTTATTTGTTTTAACTGAGACACAGTGTTGCTGTCCTCTAGGAGACCCATGAGATGTGTCTCGCTGCCTTCTTGCCAGGCTCCTGGTGACAGAGCTCTGGCAGTACAGACCGTTATTGAAGTCCTGGAGAATCCCATGCACCAAGTGCTGGAATGGTGTCTTCTAATGCAGCAGCTGTTGGGGACTTCTGTTAGAGACTGATCTCTCACAGTTACCTGGTGCAGGCCAGTACTTCCTCACTCCCGTGATTAGTGGCATGCCTTGAAAACTTTTAGGTGCCTTGAATTTTTTTTTTCTGCACAAGTTTAGCTCATAGCAGATCCTAAACAATGTGGCTAGTACATTTTGTTATTTTTATTGCAGTAGTGCTCCTGAGGCCCAGAAGCAGGTTTCCGCAGTCCTTAATGCAGTCCTTTCAGAGGAAAAAGCATGGTCTCCCAAACTCTTCCTAAATCAGTGCCAGCAAAGCTAAGAAAGTTGGGGTAAGAAATAATGGAAAGGATTAGCAGTATGTACTTCGTACTTCACCTCATTTTATGTTTTCGGCAAATGCAAAATTATTTATTGATTTGCTAAGCTAGCTGTTTACATTTATGAGCTCAGCAGCTAAGTGACAGAGTCAGAGAAGATGACTAAAAATATATTTTGGAAGCAAATACTTTGAGGAGTGCTAAACAAAAAACTAAAAATGAGATTAGAACGAGGCTAGAGGTCAGATTTCTGACATTTAAATAAATGTGTGATAGAGCAAAAAAGCATGTTCTTTTCACAGAGTTCTCTTAATAAATATACAGGTTATTTCAACATGCCATGGTATTTTGTTTAAAACAATACATGGTTTTTAATGTGAGGGTTGTGAGTTAAGAGGCATAGTCTTGGTTAATGCACATACACGCCAAACAATTTATAAAGGTGGCAAATTAATCTCCTTCTTAGGTAAACAGAGTACGCTGGAGACAATGTGAAACTTTTGTGGTAGCCTAGAAGTAATGGCAGATGATTATTTACCTGTGTTGTAGATAGGAGGATCAAGTATTCATTGTTTACTAACGTCTTGTTTCTAGTAATCAAACTCTAGGCAAAAAATATTTTTTGTTCTATTTTTTTCCCATTTTCCCTCTGCTCAACATTACTTCTCCCTTTCCTGACCCCTGTCAGTGGCTACACTCTGGAAAAAGTATATGCTTGAGTTTTTCTCACTCCTTTTCTGTTTTCTCACCAAGTCCAGCTGCCCACTTTCATTTGCTGTGTACGAAGCACCTCTGACTCCATTCTGTACAAAGACAGAAGTGCAAAGTGGAAACAAGATTGTTAATTGGACTTTTTATTTGTTATCTCAGTATTTACCTTTTAATATGAAGAAACACTCTACAGAATTTTAGTCTTATTTAGAAGAAATAAGCCTGGGTAGTTGTTCCATAGAAACTTTGCCTGTTGTTTCATCCAGGAACACACACTGATATATTATGGAGGACTGTTAACCCTAATCAGCTGCTATGTAATGCCAAATTTGGCCTTGTGGGCAACAGCTCAAGATTACTCTTTTTGAAAGGTATTACATTCCTTTGAACTATTGCTCAAAAGAATTTCAGCTGAGAGATTTACTGGCTCAATGTCTTCCCTGAGAGTCAGATAGCCAGAGAATATTCAAAATACTCCACATTCAGCTGAAGCCTGAAATATGACTGGGAGGAGTATGTTGCTTATTGCCTCTATCTACATAAATTAATTTTAATAAGGTAGGTTCTTCATGATCTAGAGGATTCCTATTTTGATCATTATCGTTCTCTTCCTCTCTTCAGCAAGTAGATGATAGGAAATGTGTGTTCTTCCAGGCACGTATTTATTTGACACCTGTTCTAATTAATACCTGCATCCTCAGCTCTGGATTGATTAGGTTAGGGTAGAAAGGAGAGTGCTTGAAGAATAAAGAGTCTCCTGGTGAAAATATCAGCTCAGTGTGGAAAAAATGTCCATGGCTTTCTAAGAATTCTGTGCCCCAAAAATGTATTTCCTGAGATTTTGTGTGAAACCCTTGAACAGTTAAATTAAACAGACCCTTTCCTTCTTAAATCTGACACATATCTTTTGCTTTCCCAAATATTGTGTATTTAGTCTTAACTCACTCCTCCTTTTCTCTGCCAAATACAGACATTCAAAGGTTCCTATGCTCCTAATTGTAGTAGGTCTAAAATCAGAGAAGACAATTAAAAAGATAAATATTAGAGCAGTACTAAACAACGCTCTGGTCAGATGTATTTCAAGATGTCATTTTGTTTATCTTTTCCTTTAAATTGGACCTTTTCCTTCAGGCAGATGACATGAGAGGGCTGCTAGCTCTCTCACTGGCACTGGAGTACAACTAATAACCTAAAAGATGAAAGAGTGCCATGTTATGATCATGAATACTTAGGGGTTTTGTTGGCTGGAGAGTAAGTTGTCGCACAGAAAAGTCTAAAAAAGGGCTCTAAGAGAAAGTTGTGCAATGTCTTGTGCTAAGACTCTGAACAATTGACATAAAGCATTCATCAGGTGAGTATTAGTGAGCCCATCATTTTAATTAACATGCCAAAATCTCAACCTTAAAGGATTCAGTAGAAATTTCTGCTCATACTCCTCCTACCAGACCTTAGTCTGGACAGGTCTGGGCTTCTCCGTTTTGTTCAACCTGGGGTAGGTTTTGACCCAAGACTAAGCCATCTTCTGAAGTGGATCAGTGAGTAAAGACATGAAACACAGCGTTAAGGCTGAGATTGCCACCATTGATAGGTGATGGGAATGACAGAGAGCAGCTATTCCTTACAGCTCCTCCTTGACATGTTTGGGTGCACCATACACTTCACTGCAGATGTGTCTGTGTTAACGTGGAGAGTTTCTTCTTCAGTTGTGAGTTTACCTCAGGTCTGTCATGCTGGACACACATACATGGGGGTGCAGCTGAAGGCCTTCTGCTGCCGGGCCACTACAGAAGCTGTGCCCTGAGGCACATGCAAAGGAGTCTTCCTCCCATGGAGGAAAGTGCTTCTTCCCCAAGGCCCTCGGGTGAGAGACTTTCGGTAACAGCATGGCAGCGTGGGAGGCCTTAGGGAAACCTGTTTCATGTCACCTGCTAGGCACAGACCCCTCCTGTGTGCCTGAGGTGTGCAACGTCGGCAGCTTCAGCTCTCAGTCATGGCCAGGCAGGGCCATGGGGATGAGGACAGGCTGAGGCCAGGATGGGATGTGGGACTGTGGGTGGGCTCGGATCCAAGGTCACATGGCTGGGCAGGACAGGGCTGTTGGGAGCTGGAGATGGGACCTGCTGCGGCGTCGCTGGGGCAGGGGCTGACTGCCCCGTGGGGCTGACATGGGGTCCTGGGCCATGGGCAGACTGGGGGGAGCCGCAGGGGAGTGGGTAGGAACAGGCAGGGCTGTGGATGCTCTTGAGACCCTGAGATAAATAACTGGCATTTTTATTTACAACTCAACACTTTAACCATAAGATGGAGCCAGTAATTAACTTGTACTAATGATACGGAGCTGACTGGACAACTTCGGAGGAATGTCATACAAACGCTGTGCAATGGTGACAGAGAAGGTAACTCTGGTGTATCCAGTTAGGTATTACATGTATTTATTCCATACGAAATTTCCAAATATTCATTCTATTACGAGCTGAGAAATAATTTTTAGGGACTTGAATATGAGAAGACTATTTTCACAACTGCAGCATATCATAGAAAAACAAAATATGCTATATTTTACGAGTTAGTATTTCCCGTGTAGTACGTAAATATAGGGATACTGTAAAATGATGTCTGTTTTTGCAAAATGTACCAGACTACATCACTATCCATTAGATCATCCTAAAGGCATGTTTTTGAGGAAAATATTTGCCTAATCATCTTTGCAATGTTTTTGTTTGTTTCCTAGCAGGAGCATAGGAAGTAATAAAAGTTAAATAAGGTTAATATGAGAGGATTATGGATTATTCAACTTTTATCAGTTTGGGTGAGAAATAACAAGATTATTAATCGAGCTAGAGCTCTAGAGAGCCAATAGGTTGCTATGCATCCAATTTTTCTACTATGGTGCAGAAAAAAATAATTTGTGTTTCACAATGTGTTATATTTATCACACATCATAGAATCACAGAATCATAAAATGGTTTAGCCTGAAAGCGACCTTGAAGATCATCAAGCTCCAACCCCCCTGCCATAGGCAGGGACACCTCCCACTAGACCAGGTTGCTCAAAGCCCCATCCAACCTGGCCTTAAACACCTCCGGGGTGGAGCTTCTACAGCTTCTCTGGGCAACTTGTTCTGGTGCCTCACCACCCTCAGAGTCAAAAATTTCTTCCTAATATCTAATCTAAATCTTCCCTTTTCCAGTTTAAAGCCATTCCCACTCATCCTATCACTACACTCCCTGATAAAGAGTCCTTCCCCATCTTTCCTGTAGATGCCCTTTAGGTACTGGAAAGCTGCTCTAAGGTCTCCCTAGAGACTTCCTTTCTGCAGGCTGAACAACCCCAACTCCCTCAGCCTGTCGTCACAGGAGAGGTGCTCCACCCCTCCGACCATCTTTGTAGCCCTTCTCTGGCTCCGCTCCAACAGGTCCATGTCTTTCTAATGTTAGGGGCTCCAGAGTGGGATGCAGTAGTCCAGGTGGGGTCTCACCAGAGCAGAGTAGAGTAGAGGGGCAGAATCACCGCCCTGGACCTGCTGGTCATGCTTCTTTTGATGCAGCCCAGGATACGGTTGGCTTTCTGGGCTGTGATTGTGCATTGCTGGCTCATGTTGAGCCTCTCATCAGTCAGCACCCACAGGTCCTTCTCGGCAGGGCTGCTCTCAATCCATTCTCCACCCAGCTTGTATTTGTGCTTGGGATTGCCCTGACCCATGTGCAGGACCTTGCACTTGGCCTTGTTGAACTTCATGATGTTCACATGGATCCACCTCTCACGTCTGTCCAGGTCCCTATGGATGGCATCCTTTCCCTCCGGCGTGTCTACCTCGCCACACAGCTTGGTATCATCAGCAAACTTGCTGAGGGTGCACTTAATCCCACTGTCCATGTCATCAACAAAGATGTTGTACAGCACGGGTCCCAGTACTGACCCCTGAGGAACACCACTCATCACTGGTCTCCACTTGGACTTAGAGCCATTGACCGCAACTCTTACACTGTGACCATTCAGCCAATTCCTTACCCACCTAGTGGTCCATCTGTCAAATCCACATCTCTCCAATTTAGAGACCAGGGTATCATGCAGGACAGTGTCAAACGCTTTGCACGAATCCAACATGTGAAAACACATTTTCAGCTGTGTTTTTGTAACAGCGGTGGTTTGGATTTCTATTATTCTGCAGATGCATTTTATCTCATGAAATTTGGTTGCTCATTTGGAATGAGGTATTTGGAATATTGCATGTTATTGTAAGCGTAAAATACATATAAACAAGGCCAGTGGATGAGATAGCTGTGGGATCTGATGACAAAATCTGATGTTAGGCTCATAGTCCAAGATCAGAAAGTCCGCAGCCTCATGATACAAAGCACTGATCTGATATAAACACATATTTTTGGCTCTGCTTCAGAAAAAGTTGTTGGTTAACTTGTTACTAGAAAGCTTTGTGCTGGATAAGGTTCTGCAAAGTGTGTAAAACACATAAAAGTATAAGCTGACATAAACTCCATATTGTATACTTTAGCATTTCAACAGTTTCATGTTCACATCTAACAGGGATCAAACTCGTGTTGCTGAGCGACTGAATGGAGCCCAGAGGTAAATGCTAACAGTCAAGCAACCAGGGAGTGCCATAATAGGAGACATAAACCAGAAATATTGCCTCTTCAAGCCAGAAAAGCTCGCAGCAAAAAAGACCTTTGCAAATTCTACTAACAGCAATGGCAGCTTAAGCAACATGATCTAATAAAAAACAACATAACTAAGTAAAACACTGGCTAAAGCTCATGTGCTTTGCACGCCAGAACTATTGAAACTTTGTCCTCCTGGTTGATCCAACAACACAGCAATTCACAAAAAAAGAATCCAAACAATGTGAGAGTCAATTCTTCTATAAATTGCATACTTAAGGTGTGATGATGCCCTAAGCTTGTATAGTATTTTTATTTGCTTAATGTTAATGTTGGTTCGAGTGGCTTCAAGTGCTGCATGGGTAATCTATGAAGGGACAAAATGGAGCATTCTCAATTGGGTAGCTGGCTTGCATGCTGTGCTTTTATGCATTGCATGTTTGCACGCCTCTGTCCAAGATTATAGACATTACCTTGTAAAGCAACAGTTAACACTTAAGAAAAAAACCCACCACTACAGAACTAATTTTAAAAATAAATAATAGTAAATTCTAACTAGAAAATCATGTTTTTAAATTGATTTACTGAAAAACCTGAGTATATGGTTCTCTCCCGAGCTGTTGATGTTGAAGTTTTGATATTTGAAATGGTGTTTGTTTTGACAGAGCTCCTTGTTTTCCCGCTTTCGTTGCCAGGATGCCATAAGAACCAAATATTCCTTATTATTCTCTTGTGTGAGAGTGAGAGGTTCTTGCAAAGAAATGAACAGCTTTGTTTCCTGCTAGACTGTTAATATCAATCTATAGTTATTAATAGGTAGAAGGAGAGTACCAGCATTTTAATAATGACTGAAGTTGTACATTTGATATTAGATATAGCATATAATATTGTTTTGATTGAATATAATATTTTTTACTATGTACAGTTAGAAAAGCTAAAGCTAACTGTAGATTAATACATTTTAAAATCAGAAGGGACTATAATTTTCTTTTGACAGATCTTCTTTGTGACACCAGTAATAGACTTTCATCCACCTCAGCTACAGGTTTCTCAAGGAAGGGGCAGGAATGGGAGAAAAGCAGAAAGTTTGCACATTAGCAGTGACGGGTGTAGTTATGGCCCCAGCTGATGTGAGGTGGTTGCAGCTGTATGCTGATGGTTTATACTGGGATTGCATCCACATGTTCTTCTGTTGAGGTCAGTAACTTTGTATTTGAGTAAAATCAGTCTTCAAGAAGGGGCATCCAACAATGATCAAATAAAAAAACCAACCTTAGTCTAAAGAAATCAAAGGATGTAACATGCACCTCCTCCTTGCTAGTTTGTGTATTTCTAGTCTAAATGTGTTTGGCTGCCTCTTCTACTTTTGAGTCCTTTTTGCCTTTCTCTTCCAGTTTAAGAACCTCCAAGAAAACACCAGTGACTCTTGCTCTGAAGCAAGCATGAGGACACTGTTGACTGTGATCAAGTGATCTTGAAATTTCAGACAGATTGTAGGTAAAAGTAACTGCTGCTGTTTAACAAATTATTTGTTTTAGAAAATTTAAAACAGAGGCATCTTCTATATCAGATGCTACTTCAAATATATGTAGGGATAATGGAACAGGCTCACAGCTGCTGTAAATCTGCCTGTTACCGCTGATGTTGGTAGCACCTCCTCAGTTTATGCCTCTTGCAAATCTTCTCTAGGGATTATTTGTTTGAACAAAGACAGTGAGAAACTAGGAAAGAAAAAAAAAAGTAAATAGCCTTTACCAGGAACATATGTGAACTAGAAAAAGAGGATGTACAGAAGAGAAGATATCTTGTACCTCCTATAAAGTTCAAACCTTTTTTGCAAAAGCCTTTCTCAGATCTTTCATTCAGTTTTAGGATGGCAAGTGTTGGCAATTACAGAAAAGTATGTGATAAGTGAATGCATAGATATACCAACTGCACAAGAGAATAAAAAATGAGCCTTTCAGAGAGGAACAGATGGATTTACAACCACACCAAAAAAATGATAGATATGTGGTTTTTTTATGAGCACCAGTATATGATAGAGCAAGAGGATTTACTTTTCACAACTCATTATAGATGCATATGCATTTCATTTTAGTATTTGCTGGCCAAGTTCTCTCTCACTCAGTCAAAACTGTAATGGGAGTTTCATGGCCACCTTAAACTGGTATATTCTTAATCAGATTCTTCATGAGCTTTAGCATATAGCTCCCTGGATGCTACTTGAGCCTGTAGAAACATGGGGGGATACTAGATGGAGAGTGAGCGCTTGCAGGCAGGAGATACAGTTTCTTTTGACAGCCGTGCCTGCTTTATGTCATTGTAAAGTGGTTGTGAAATTACAGCTTTTCATTAGATTTCAGAGATGTCTTAGAAATGTCTGCTAGCAAGGGCAATGATTAGCATTAAATCTTCCTAGCTCATGATGATTTTTTTCTTACCTTCCTTGTGTGTATTAGATACAAAATGTATCTATCCCTTATTCATCCCAAGGGACTGCTTTGCTTCTATCCTCAAACCCTAAAATTCTAGAAGAAAATAGCCTGTCTCATTCCCATTTAACTCCAGCAACAATCAGTTCTATTCCATCTCACTATCCTGTCCTCCGTGATGCGGAAAGAACAATTTCCACCCATTTCCGATCCATTTCCATCTAGGCAATTCAGCGCCTTTTGCTTTATTCAGACCGAGGGTTCCTTAGCATTCAGCAAGAGCATCTGCAGCCTGTTTTTTCATTTATCTATGTCTGCAAAAGGATGTAAGGGTCTACAACAACCTTTCCTCTTACCTGGGGGCAAGCTGTCAGTGTACCGATGGCAGCAGTCCGTCGTTTGGTTTGTCAGGTTACTCTGACAGACTGTAAATACTCATATCTGGCTTCTAGACCAGATGAGATAAAAGGTACTGGCATCAAGTGTACTGCAAATGCAATAACTAGAAAGCTGCTGATATGGATATTTGAAGTTAATCACAGCTGATGGGATATGCTTCATGCATTCGTGTTTTCTGATACCGGGGATGTCATGTTTCTCTACTGTTTGTTATTCTGTAGGAAAAGGCCTTATTTTCCCCCTCTTTTTTGCCTGCTATTTATTTGGGCTTTGAGAAACAAAGTAACCTAGCTATTGAGTTATTTGACTAGTGGAAGTGCTAACTTTGACAAACATGGACAAAACCCTGGTACAGAATACTTTTACTCCTGTCTTCAAAGGGGCAAGTCTGAAACATGGAAAACATATCCTGAAAATGCGGGCAGGTGTAAAGATGGAGTATGCTTTGTGGCTGGAGCTGTTGAAGAGACTTGCTAGGGATAGCTGGTGGCTGCCCAGTAAGAAATGCAATTTGCCTTCTGCAAAGTCTCGTCTTAGAGTGCACTGGCAGTGTTTAACCACCTTTTCACTCACCTTGGAAAGTTCACTGAAATAATTTTATGTCACTTCCAAATCCAGCTTGGATCTTGTCACAATCCAGATTATAAAACCAAACAAAAATATAGGTGCAGTGTATGTACTAAGCAGTCTCATAACTTCAGACAGCTTCTAGAGCAGATTACAAAAAGACCCTCGCCCAAATACAATAACTTTCCTTGTCCATATTTCCAAAGAAACACCACCAGGACTTTTCACCACCCCATCCCTTGCCAGTCACAGTCTTAATTTTGAGAAATATACATACAATGTGTACAAACAGAAAACAGTTTCATTCACACTAGAATTTAACTATGTTTGCAGAGCCTATTAAAAGTTGAAATTTATTGAGTTGACAATTTATTAAGTTTTAAGTGTTTTGCCATTAACTTAAGTTAAAATAAGCTAAATTGCCTGGAAAATGTAAAAGTATTTCTTAACAATAAATGTTAAACACTAAAGTTGAAAGAGAGTCTAACCACTAAACCAGAGCTTGTCTCTATTTAGATTGCTGAAACCAAATTTTATTGAAGTTTTGCAGTGTTTTTGAGTAGCAGCTAGGACTAGATGTAAAAATCCCTAACTCTGTCTATTAATTACATGTATTGTAATCTGAATCTAATTAGATTAAAATACTCAATATTCATAGTTTATATTTTTCTGTTTTGTTTCATATATTTAAGAGAGTTTTATATTAATAATGAAGAATTTTGAAATATTGATATGAACTTTACTGGACTTCCAATTTTGATAAAAATGCAACAGTTATAAATGTATTAAAAATGGCAGCAACTCTTTATAAGAAAATATTTTAAATTTTAACTTATTTTACATTTGTATTATTAATTCATGTCTTTAAATATCTAAAATTTTAACAAAAATGTAGAGTTGTCCTTAGGTTGTTCAAAGCGTAAGTTCATATGACTTCATGAGGTCCAACAAGGCCAACTGCAGGGTCCTGCACCTGGGTCAGGGCAACCCCCGGCATCAACACAGACTGGGAGATGAATAGATTGAGAACAGCCCTGCTGAGAAGGACTTAGGGATATCAGTGGGTGAAAAATTGGACTGAGCCCACAATGTGTGTGCTTGCAACACAGAAATCTAACAACCACTGGGCTGCATCAAAACAACTGTGGCCAGCAGGGAGAGGGAGGAGATTCTCCCCCTCTACTCTGCTCTGTTGAGACCCCCCCCAGTACTGTGTCCAGCTCTGGTGGCCTCAGCTCAGGAAGGACATGAACCTGTTGGAGCGGGTCCAGAGGAGGGCCACAAAAAAGATCAGAGGGATGGAACATGATGATGTCCTATGAGGACAGGCTGAGAGAGTTGGGGTTGTTCAACCTGGAGAAGAGAAGGCTCCGAGGAGACCTGATTGTGGCCTTCCAGTACTTAAAGGGGGCTCATAAGAAAAATGGAAAGAGACCTTTTACCAAAGGGCCTGTAGTGACAGGACAAGGAGAAATGGTTTTAAACTAAAATAGGGTAAATTTAGACTAGATATAAAGAAGATTTTTTTTATGATGAGGGCAGTTAGACCCTGGAAGAGATATCCCAGAGAAGCCGCAGATGCCCCATGGTTGAAAATGTTCAAGGTCAGCTTGGATGGGGCTTTGAGCAGCCTGATTTAGTGAAAGATGTCCCTGTCCATGGCAGGGTTTGGCTAGATGGTCTTTAAAGTTCCTTTCCAACCTGAACCTTTCTGTGATTCTATATTATTCAATATTGTACTTTTTAGTGATTTTCATATAGAAATATAAGATTACAAAAGAATAATTATTGAAATTGCTTGCTGTTTATAGATTTAAATAATCATCTAAATTTATCTACTTGCAAATGCGTATTTTGTGAACTTAATTTGTTTTCCATCCTGCGTTGCCAGAAGCTAAGGTATTATTGTGCCAACGGTGGATGTTTCTAAGGTTGCCATGCTTTTCTGGTTTTCAGAGAGGAAATGGGTTAAGATAATCACACTGTTACAGGTAGCTAGAGTCTGCCTGTTTTCTACCAGAAAAGGAGCTGTGCAGTTGCCTTCTTGCCTACTTCTGGCCTGCAGGCTTTTAACTTGAAATCTTTTTTCCTAGTCCTGATTTTTCACTCACTCACTCACTCACTCACTCACTCACTCACTCACTCACTCATTCACTCACTCTCTGAGTCTCTCCCCCCCTTTCCCTTCCCCATCTTACTCTCACGCTCTTTATTTTGTTGGTGTTTGCATAATCTGGAAGAGGATTTTTCTTATCCACTGGAATGTTTATGCCTGAAAGATTTGCATTGTGACACTGTGTTTAGGTAGTTGAAGTTTTTTGTTTCTTTTAAATTCTCATGTTTAGCTTGATTATATTATGCTGCAAGCAGCCTGGAGCATATTAGAGATGTTCCAAATAAGTAGATGTGTATATTATTGATCTATTTTATACATTTAGATTTTATTTATTTATTTATTTAAACTCATTGAAGACATATTAAAGATTATTAAGCATTCAGGGATAACTGAAGTGCCATAGTAGCTGTGGAAGTGGTGCAAGAAGCACAGGGACACTCAAAGCAGTTAACAAACACTCAAGGCCAATACCTTGTAATGATCAAGCTCTGCCTTTATTTGGGTTTCAAAAACAACTGGGGATAAATAAATTACGTAAATGTATTCAGGAGCACAAATCCTCCAGAGTAAATGTCAAAGCAATTGTAAACTGCAGCATCTTTAAAATTAACAGCTAGTACAAAAAAGCATGCGTCTGACACCTGGAAGACCACTCGATTGCTTTTCAGACACAGGTCTGGGGGCAGGAAAGTGAATCTTTAAATGTCACTTGGGGAGGGCAGAACAGGAAGGAGGAACTGAGAAAAGTCACACATGAAGCAGAAGAGATCTTGAATGTATTTTGAGATCCTGACAGATTTACTTATGATTAAGCTTGGCTGTGAAAAATATAGATGTCATTGCTGTTTTACTAGTATGAGACTATAAAATGTCATTAACTTGCGAGTAACTGCATTTCTTATCAGACAACCAAGAGGATAACATAAGCTTGCTTTCACTAGTAATTATATATGTAAAGGCAGCAATTTTAACTTGTTCCTATGAAATGCATTGAAAAATAAATCTGAAGTTTAATCCTGTAAATTTATTGACATTAAGTGTCTGCTCATAAAACATTTATTAGGAATTAAGTGTGTGTTTAAGTGTGTGTTGCATAGTGACAGAGATATATTGAAATATACCCAGTGCATGTCTACACTATAAATTGCAAAGCTCTGGAATAACATCAGAATGAATTTCAAATGAGATAGTTCTACAAAATGGAGGCAACATAGCCATATGGGCTGTTTATATGGCTTGGCCAAGGCTGAGGACTATACCGTGCTATGTAGGCATATAATTGTTTTAGCTAAGCTGGGAACCTAAAATAATACTTTATTGTTTAGTACAGATGTGAAACACTGCTTTTTATTGTTAACAGTGAGCACTGCACGCTCTAGTAGTAATAGATGTTTCCATTAGTTCAGTGGGGCTAAACAGAAGAATGAAGACCTAGCAACAGGTGTTTGCAAACCTAATGTTTCCTGAAAATGGGAAAGATATTTCTGTTGCACTATGTATTGCCTATTAGTTTGAACATTCAAATAGATTTAAAGATTTAGAGTATCCGAATAGCAATAAAGGGGTGTTATTGTGCAGAGATAAATTGGAATCTGTCAATCTCCTGCCTTCCTATAAAATTGTTACAAAAGATGGATTTGAAGAGAATCTTGTCCGCAAAGATAAATGTTGCCTTTATGACAGCAGAGGGGACAGAAAAGGTATTGAGTTTATCAGCTTGCCTGACATCCACGATAATGAAAACTTAGAAAATACAAGAAGGAAGAAAAATATATGCTGTCTGTTCTTTCCTATTTCACAGCTAAGGACAAAACCTACTTTTTAGAAATGCAAGTACTTAGATTCTGGCTAGTGATTAAGTAAAGTAAAAGATCTGGGCAATGATCAATCTTATACGTGAAGAACACAAGATTTTTAAAACTAACATTTAATTAAATTTTGATTGTAGAATTTGTCCCTGTGGTATACTTTGGAAAGCAGCCTGACTTAATAGTAACTGTGGGAGCTGTGGAGAAGCTTACAAAATTTCCTGAGTCCTACCTGACTGTCCATAAGCTTTTTAATTAGCTAGAACAATTGTCAAACTGTTGCCTGCTGGAAGAGATGAAACATTTCCTTAGTAGTATCTTGATTAATGAAAATGCACTGGTTTTGGAGAGGTATTTACCTCTGGGGGTTGGCCCAGCAAACAAATGCTCCAGCAGCTACGGTGAGTTTGGAAGACTGGCTGTTCTTGGTGAGACCAAAAGACCACTTAACCTAGTATCCCATTTTTGACAGTTGCCAAAAGTGAATGCTTAATAAACAATATAAGAATCAGGACAGGTTTATAGTAATTCCTTCTGGTAGCCTTGCATCCTGCTCCTATTTTCAGCTCAGGGACTTGAAGAGTTGGATTTAGTTTCCATGTACTTTGTAATGCACAATTATTTTTTCTTCAGTGTATTTGACCAACTGCAGCAAAGGCTACTGGGTCTTCAGTTCTATCTTTGGCCCTCTGGAGATCCCTAAATTGCAGATTACCGGAAACACAGACAGTAAACCAGGGATACATTGCTCTCTTATTCTCCAAATCATTAAGGAAAGCACAAACCTCAATATGTGCCATAGCAGTGCAGAATTGTCGATAAAGTTCAAGAGGTACTCAAAAGCTGCGAGAGTGGTCCTGTGTCATGGTACTGCTGCAGGCTTCCTTTACCTTCAAGTAATATGGTGCATTACTGGGGATGACAAATAAAGCAGAAAGCCCTCGGTTTAGTTTGCTTTAAAGAGGCAATCCCAGAAGCTGCTGTCAGCGAGTCCTGAGCTGAGTGTCAGTGGGAAGAAGCTGTCCTGTGCTTGTTATTACAGAGGTCTGTGGAACGGGAGCTGCTTGAAAGTATTGTACTGTGCCAAAGGAAAAGACAGTGACCTTTGCGGAAAAACACCTTGCAGAAAAGGCTGTTTACGGTCCCTAGTGTCTTCCCCTGTGTCCCTGCCTTTTCTATACACTTCTGAATCATAACAAATGTTGCTGTTATGTAAAACCCCCGATGTGTCAGCTTGCTGATCTTTCTAGCCTTGAAATTCGCCCCGAGCCCTGCTCCTTTCCTGAGTCATTTGCCCTGCTTCTGACTGCTGCTCTGTGCTTCCCAAATAACTCTTATTTTCTGTATTTTCTGTCCACTCCACGCCACCACTACTTAAGTCACAGGGAGGTTTTTAACAGTTTTCTGCTAAAAGGCTGGCTCAAATGCAGTTCCAGTTGAAGTAAGAAAAAGTGCATTTGTTAATTGTTTGGTTTCCATGGCAGCAAAGACTTCAGGCTTTTTCTCTCTTGTTTTGACAAGCCGTCTTTGTACTGAGAGACCATAGAGATGGCAAGTGGGTTTTATGCTGAATCCTTTTGTGAGATCAGCTCCTTTGTAATAAGGAAATGGCAAATACACAGCCAGTAGGATAGCTAGACGTAAGTGTCTTGTAGTCTTTCACTCTTCTTCGTACCACATAAGTGGGCTAAGAGAAATGTTGACTGTAAGAGTGACAGGAAGATGCAGAGCTGAAGACAGGTTGGTAATTTCTCTGTATGAGTTTTTTTCCCATTGAACAAACTTCCTGTGTGATGTGGAAGCAAGTAGTCAATTAGGAATGAGGATGGAAGTGTTGTAAAGTAATAATTTATGTTATTCCTTAGAAAGAATTTTCCTGAAGCTTTGCTGAGTACATAAGTACCTGCGCCAGACAGAACAAGACAGCTTTATTAAATATGGAATACTTTATATCTCCTGCCAAGGTACATAAAAAGCTATTGTGTGTTTTGCATAGACTGCATAGCTCTTGGGGCTAGCACTGCCCTGTCTCTCTCCCACCTTACTGTCTATCTGCACTACCGAGAAGTGAAATTTTTGATAGGAAAAAAATTGCCAGATGGAATCCTTTGTAATCTTTTTTTTTTTTTTGTATTCAATTATTAAATGTTACAGATTATACATTCAGTGATGAGTCTATTTCACAGAGTTAGGTAGTATATGATTTTTACAATAAAAGCTTGTTCAGAATCTCAGACAGATAATTTAGGTGATATGTGTTGTCACAATAGTGAGGTTTTATTTGAGACTGGTGCATGGAAAAGTAATGGAACTTAGGTATTTTGAAGAGCTGGTGGCCTAACTAGATTGCCTTGGTGAGTGATCATGGTGCATCTGGAAATGGAAATAAAAGAAGAAACCCTTTTGGTAAGTGATAAGTCCATCAGCTGTCAGCCTGTCAAACTTTACATACCTTCATCCTCCTCAGTACAAGAAGAGGATGGGGTCATCACTTTAGGGCAACCATGTGACAACCAGACAGTAGCTGTCTGGAAACGAAGACACGATTTTTCACAGTAGCAGTGAGGCAGCCTCCCTTTTTCCAGCTCTTTTGTACTGCTGGTTTCAAGAGGACCCTGGACAGGATCCTTACATCTGACAAACACACAAGCACTCAGTGGGCGCTGAAAACAAGAGAGATGTGTACTGCTGTGTGTAGTGGAGCTTATAGTAAAAACAAAAGTATTCCAAATCAGAGCCTTCGTAGTCATGTCTTCTCCACACCACAGGTTGCCAGGTGCACATCAATCTCTATCTTCTACCTTTGGGAATAGTCCCGCTCTTTGTCTCAGTGAAGCGTCTGTCTCTGTCTCTTTGGGAAATTTCCCTGTGGAGAAAGTCAGATTTATCAGCATTTGTTTTTCACCCAGAAACAGGAGCATTTTTCAGGTTCTATTTAAAAGCAGTATTTCAAAGGATGGACAGCCACAGTTTGATTTCTGCTTCTTTTTCTAATCAGATTTTGGAAAGGAAAACGCAGCTATCAATTTAATGGAATGCTCACTTTTCTGAAACTGCTCTTTGCCACGGCAAATGACCAAAGGATTCTATTACCTTGGGTATTTATGGATGTATTTCCTCGGCTGTAAATATATTTCCTTTTAAAATAGACAATAAGGTATTTTATCAGGGAAACAGACTTCTTGTCTGTTTCTATATTACTGTACATTCTGACATTGTATTTTGTTTCTTAGACTGCTTATATAAAGCCTGAAAAGAAAGAAGTGACTAGTTTGCTTCAACCAGGGTGTTATTGTTTAATTTGCACTGTTTTGATTTTTTTTTTTTTGCTGGTCTTGGTCTTTAATAAGTTGATCTTTACTAGGAAGATGCAAAATCAGAATAGGGAAAATTGTAAGACACTTCTGTTTGGCACCTCCATAACCTGAAGTTTGTTTGAAGCTTTGAAAACCTCATCACGGAATTTCAGAACTGCTGTTGTGGTAGTCTTCCCTTCCCTTCCCTTCCCTTCCCTTCCCTTCCCTTCCCTTCCCTTCCCTTCCCTTCCCTTCCCTTCCCTTCCCTTCCCTTCCCTTCCCTTCCCTTCCCTTCCCTTCCCTTCCCTTCCCTTCCCTTCCCTTCCCTTCCCTTCCCTTCCCTTCCCTTCCCTTCCCTTCCCTTCCCTTCCCTTCCCTTCCCTTCCCTTCCCTTCCCTTCCCTTCCCTTCCCTTCCCTTCCCTTCCCTTCCCTTCCCTTCCCTTCCCTTCCCTTCCCTTCCCTTCCCTTCCTTTTCCTTCCCTTTTTTAGATCTAGGGGTCAATTATAGAAATCTTATCCCTTTACAAGAGCTAGAATACTTTTCCCCACTTTATTTCTTTGTTTGAATTAATATTCAAACATATAGGACCTTATCCAATATTTAGGGCTGCACACGTGTTCTTCCATTTGGATAAGAGCCAGGTAAAAATCAATTATAACATTACAATATTATTATGATAATTCTGATAATTTGCCATAGTGGATCAGTGGAAAGAAGCTAGGAGGCTGTTATCAAAGAAAGAGCTCACAACAATCCGTTATAGTTGTTGCTCCCTGATGTTGTCCCTGAGACAGGACATTTGGATCACACCAAAACTGCTGGGTTTTGCTTATATTGACACAATTAATTTCGGATTCCTACATTTTTGTATAAAAAGCTATTTTTTCAGCATCATATTGCAATTTCTTCTGAAATAGCTGGTAATGGATTCTTTCAGTCGGTTCTTACAGAGCTGAATTTAAAGTCTCAAAGGCAGAAAGGGAACAATGAGAGAAGAAGAAAAAGGGTGCGGGAGAGGAATTTGCTTCGATTAGTTCCAAAGGGAATAATTTGCTACCTTTCCAGCTCAGCATGCTCATCAATACCGGTGGAGAACCTGCAGTACGTGTTAAACAGTTCCTTTCTGCCTGTAAAACTAGGCACAATTCCCTGCAGTGCACAAGAAAAACAATTCCCCTATCAATAATCTACAGAAACACTTCTACCATACACCTCTGTTTTTAGGAAAAATTCCATCTGTCTAACACCTCTGACTTACTAGGAGTTGATACATCTTTTTTATCACTTTCTTTTCCAGAAATCGATCAAGACCAATCTCAGCTATAAACATAAAGATATTTTTTAGGTTTTGTCCAGATAATTTCTTCCTCACGCTTCCTAGAAATATTACCTATATAACCTACATAATCTGTATTTTTATATCTATATAATATCTGTAGCTACCTGTATACTTGATTTATCTTTATAATTGATACAGCAATGTCTAATCTATATGATTGAACACTGGGTTATACATTCTGGTAACAATAAAAAGCACAAACTTTGGGATTCACATCCTTCCATTAAAACTTTATTCCTTCTTTATTCCTACATATTTCAACATTTGGTTTAGAAAGCCCTTTCTTGCTCCAGCAGTAATGTTAAAACACCTCACAAGGCAAAGATGCATGTAGCTATGCAGAAAGAATTTCAACCCCTTTGCTTCTAGTCATACGACTAGATGATACCAGCCACTATGAAGGAAGACAGTCTACTGCACCCTAAGACTGGTGAAAATAGTATCCTGGGAATTCATGAAGCTTGAGATAGTGAAAGAAACTACATTTTGAGGTAGTAATAAAAAATACTACTGGCTTAGTAGGGTATCATTGCATAACAGAAAGTAGAAACTTCGGGTCTGGAGCTCAGAGAGACGATTTGTTCTTTCTCGACTTTTGGAGAACCATCTCCCTCCCTGGTGAATACTACCATGCTTTGGCAGTTGCTTAACTTTTGCTGTTGCAGTCAGTAAGCATTCAGCCTCCACTGAGGTTATTTAGTCAGCCTCTTTGGGAGCATGTTCACTAGCTAGTCACTCATTCTTCAGTGCTGCTAACAGAGTGTGCATGGCATCTGTTTAAAACTGCAAGGCTTATTAGGCTTAATATTATCATGGTTTAACCCCAGCCAGCAGCTAGGACCATGAAGCCACTTGCTCGCAACTCACCCCACCAGTAGGGTAGTGAGAAGAGGGAGAAAACAAGAGCAAAAAGAACAACACAAAAACCGATGGGTGGAGGTAAAGACAGTTTAATAGAAGAGTAATGGACGGGGAAAATAACAGTAATAACAGTAGTAGTAGTAGTAATAGTAATAATAATAATAGTGGTAAAAGAATATACAAAATAAAGTGGTACAACACAAGTCGCCCTTACTACCTTATGACCAGTTGCCCAGCCCGTCCCAGGCAGTGGACTCCTGCCCCCGAGCCAACCCCCATTCATATGCTGAGCATGACATTGATGGTGTGGAATATTCCTTTGGCAGCTTGTCCTGCCTATGCTCTCTTTCAGCTTCTATGAGAAGCTGAAACAGTCCTCGACTAATGTGAACATCTCTAAGCAACAACTACAACGATATGTGTTATCAGCATTATTTTCATACTAAATCCAAACCACAGCACCTACTAGAGAGAAAATTAACTCTGTGCCAGCTGAAACCAGGGCAGTAGCATGTTGCGTTTATCTAATTTTTCCTCTCAGAGTGAAAGATACTGTTCATCAAACTTAGGACTTCTTCAAAATCTTTTAGCTTTGCTAAATCATTTGATTTTTCTCTGAGCTGCATCACTAGAAAAGATGAAAATGTACTTTTATCACTAACAGTATTTTACTGCCTGGGATGCATGATGTTCCCTCTTTTCTACTGTACAGTTAAAGTAGGCCTAGAGGGAGCAAGGCTGCTGATCCTGAAAAAGGAACAGAAGTGAGGTCATGGCCCCCACACGTTGAATTCAAGTCTGTGGATTTTCAGACCTCGGTTTAAGCACCATTTCTATAATTTCCCTCTTATTTATTGATGTATTTCTCTTCAGAAGGAGAATGCATTTGATGTGAATAATTTGTTCTATCTGTAAACACCAATCCCTTTTGGTATATTCACTCAAAAGGCGTGAATTTGGTATCAACTGTAAGTATTTGTGGTATATTTATTGTATTTTACAATAGTACAAAACATATTTCCAGTTAGTTTGAGTTGTTGTACTGCTCAGATAGCATGGGACCTTAGATAACTTGATTTTGATGACTGGAAGGCCATTTCTAAGACCTAGCAAGAAAAAAATGCATATAGATTTTTCGGGCATGAAATTTCAATAAAGTGACCTTTGCAATATTATTTGAATGACAAGAACACAAGAACCTCATTGGAAACGTGACATTTACTTTCAAATACTTCCATTTATCTAGCCGGTGGACTTTTTATGGGATTATGCTTTAAAGTTTCCTATTCTATCTGGTTTCCTTTACATTTCTGTTTAAACTTGTGCACTTATTTAAGTTTGCTGTAGGTAGGTGAATGGAGTTTCTAATGAAAGCTAGCCCTTAAGACGGGTATGCCTGCATAAGCTGGAAAACTGAGCTTGTAACATCTTGTTTTTCTTCACAGCCAGGCTGACACACTTTTTTTTACTTTAGTCAATATCTTAACTTCCACCATCTCTGGAAGCAAATAAAAGAACAAACAAATCAACACTTGGAAACTACTCATATTGTGAGAGGTATGGTATGAGCTGCATCTTTTGTTTTTTCTTAACCCCGGAGACCTTGAAGTTTCCCTCTATGTGTCTGACTACACAGGCTTGTCTTAGTAATGGGTTTGTCAAAGTGTTCCTTTATCTTACTAAGTACCGGTGAAAGGTTTTTCTTTTCCTGTCTGTGCAATGACTGGTGTCACACTGACATTTTGAACTTGGACAATTTTTATGCTGGTATTTTTGATTTAGCTCACATGTTAAGTTTTAAACAATATTGAATTTTTGATTCACAAAGTTGTACGATTTCGGTTAAATCAGTATAACTGTGGAAAGCTCATTTCCCGGAGCAGCTCAGGATTGCTCTTTTGGCCCTGACTGATGACTCCCAAGGCAAACATTTCATGTCTCCAGGTGGGAATGGGCACCGAGGGGTTGGTCTTGGGGAATCTAACAAACTCTGTCCTAGGAACAGTGCTTGGCAAATCCTCAATGCACCTGATCAATAGTGATGGTGCAGCATTTAATGGTTATGTGATAGGTGATTGGTACCCTTGGGTCAGGATGCTATAAAACGTGCTGGCAGTGTACCCCCTTGACTATTAGTTGCTGTTGCTAAACTGACCTGATCTGCATGTAGAGACTAGTCATGTGAGTTATTAGCTATATGTCAGGATTTTACTGATTTCTCTCTTTTTGTCAGTTTCTGATACGCAAAATACCAAGTGTTGCTGGAGCTAGACAAGATGTGAGAGTTATAACAGAAGCCTCGATTTTAACACTAAGATTAGTGAAGGCCTGAATTGCTTCTGTATTAGGCAGGTAGTTAAATAACATCCGTACAGATGAAGTCAGAAAGGCTTCACTCTGTAACAGACATCTTAACTAACTTCTACTAGTGCAATGGGTTGACTAGTACATTATGTTTAGTACTCCATGTTTGATTTTTGCTTTTTCTGAAAACTCTTGAAAATCTACCTTAGATAATGCTATAAGGAAAATTAATAATCAACCCATAAATTCAAAGTTCTGACAAGTATTAAAAATATTAGCAAGTATGAAAAAAAGTGAAAAGGTCCTCTGCTTTCTTAAAAAAAAGAAAAAGGTTAACAGCAGTGACTAGTAAGGCCCAGCTTGTTTAATACAAATATTGATTATTTGAACATTGAGTTGATAGTTCATTACATATTGTTTGCAATCCCAGTTGTTTTAAATTAATTAGAAAACTGGGCAAATTCTCTGTGGGTTATTCTTTAACTCATTGTACTTATGAGAAATTTATTTTTTACTAACCCATTAAAAGTTACTTTCCACCTCAAAATCACTGCAGAGCAGTATGCTTTCATTGAAATGTGGATAGTCTGCACTTTTGAAAATCAAGTCAGAATTTAGAAACATAAAAAAGCATTAAAAATCTTACTTTAGACTGTTGACTTTTTAAGAATGAAAAAAATGAACGTTTATTTCTTCATCTCATTCAAATAATGTTATTTCCCCAAAATTCTTTACTAGCAACATGTTAGGTATCTAATAGAGGAATGACTCAGCAAATAGCACTTTTTATTTTGAACTGCAAACATTACTTAATTCAGCCCATGGGTTTCTTTAGTTATCCCTCTGCTTAATCTCACATTTTGCAAATAAAATTAATTTAAATTCAGTCTAATTTAAGACATAACTGGTTTCTGTACCTGTTTTCACATAATGGACAAGAAACTAGGTTCAGTTCTTGGCTAAAAACAGACTTGTATTGTAAAGGTGGACAACTTTTTCCCTTGTTACATGGGAATGCGTTTACATCCTTTGTTTGTCTTGATCCAGAAATGCAGGTTATGTAGGCTGGAGCTGTTTCTCCCTCTGTGCACATATAGTGACAACCACAATAAAGTTCTGGTTTCACTTGAAGTCTTTAAGCCCTACAATAGTATGAAAGCAGCTGTGAGCCAGCAGATAGCACAAGGTGAAGGTAAATAATAAGAAAGATTATGCAGATTACCAAGATTATTCTTTCAGAAACAAAATTCCCAAAGAATTTCATGTTTCAAAAACAGGATTGTGAGTTTCTAGAAAGAATCCTCAGAAGACGAAATGAGATAATTGACTGATGGGAAAGTACCATACTTGAAATATATGGCATTGCCCTGCTGCAAAAATGGTATATGACTTGATACTTTAAAACTGCAACAAAGGCAAAGCAATATGAGTATAATTACAGCCCACTGTATGCTGTTATGAATTTTGAACACTGGACTATAATTCAGTGGAATTATATCCTGGCTGACATGAACATTATTACTAGTACCAGTACCTGGAGTACTAGTGGCTACCTTAAATTCTATTTCATAAGTACGTAACTTTTACAGCCATCATTATAAATACCTTTTTAAGTCTGTAAAATGTTGTTCTAATTAACTATTTAGCTAACCTTATTCTTAACTAAATTGAACCATTGGCACAATTAAGATACATTAGTGTTCTGATTTTTATGAACAATGTTAAAAGTTGGATTGAGTTACTTATTCTGTATGTTCTCCTCCGTACTGAAAAAAGGACATTCTTGCCAGCAACACAGAACTTTCATGTATACTGTACTATAGATCAAAGATCTCCTATAATTATCCTCTGACATCATAAATATGCAAGTATTTGAAAATTTAAATTTCACAGTATTAAAAGTCTAAGTTATTATAAGATGTATTACTTTTATTGTACAATGTGAATATCCTATTGGCCAATATACGTTCCCTTGTCAAGTATTTTAAGGAACTAATTTGAATGGAACCTTTTCAATATGAAAATGCATTAAAATGTTTTACTCTGTTACCTATGCCACTTTATCTATTATTTTCTTTCAGTCTTTTGTCTTCACATTAGTTTGCTTTTTCAGCTTTTGTTAAAATTTAATTAAATATAATTTTCTATTCACTTTTCCACCTTGCTTCCTACTATGGTTCAATACCCTTAGTGCAAAACCAAAAATCTGTCAAAGCACTGAGATAAATTGTTCTTCCTGTCTACTTTTTAAAGCATTAGATAGAAATGTGCTTCACATCTACTTCTTTTTAAAGCGTTATATCCTTTTATGGGTTCCTAAATACAAGAATTCTGTTTGAAAGTAGAAACTACAATTTGTGAACTACCCTTTTGTTCTCACTTACTTAAGATTTATAGTAGTCATTCATGAAACTGGAAGCAGAATCTGGCCACAAGTACCTACTGCAATTGTAGAAAGGATTTCCTCCATCAAAGAAGTATTTGATTTAATTTTCAATTAAAGTATTTATGAGGGTTTTCTAAAACTTCAAAGAATTATATATTTATATTAATAATGTTTTATAGACTGTACAGAAAAATATTAAACTCATTTAAATTTTCAGGATTTCAAGACAGGCAGATTTTTATTGAATTACTTCATTATCTTTGATCTGAATGTTCAAATGATCATAAGCAACGTTTTATTCAAAGCTATCTTCAAAATCACATCAAGTGGAAATAAGTTTTTCTTGGTATGACTAACCTCACCCAGAGAGTAAGAGATATATCAGGCACTTCAAGGACTTTGTTGGAATATGAACTGCACCGCTATACCTCTGATCTATTTCAAACTTTGATTGGATAGCACTTAACAGGACAAATTCCTTATTGAATGGATATTGAATTGGGCACTGTCAAGTCCCTAAACCATGTCCCTCAGCGCTATATCTACATGTCTTTTAAATACCTCCAGGGATGGTGACTCAACCACTTCCCTGGGCAGCCTGTTCCAATGCCTGAAACCCTTTTGGTGAAGACATTTTTCCTAATATCCAATCTAAACCTCCCCTGGAGCAACTTGAGGTCATTTCCTCTTGTCCTATTACCTATTACTTGGGAGAAGAGACCAACCCTCTCCTTGCTCCAACCTCCTTTCAGGTAGTTGTAGAGAGTGATAACGTCTCCCCTCAGCCTCCTTTTCTCCAGGCTAAACAAGCCCAGTTCCCTCAGCCATTCCTCGTAAGACTTGGGCTCAAACACCCTTCACCAGCTTCTTTGCCCTTTGGACTCACTCCAGCATGTCTATGTCTTTCTTGTAGTGAGAGGCCCAAAACTGAACACAGTATTCGAGGTGCGGCCTCACCAGTGCCGAGTACAGAGGGACAATCAACTCCCTGGTCCTGCTGGCCACACTGTTTCTGATACAAGCCAGGATGCTGTTGGCCGCCTTTGCCACTTGGATACACTGCCAGCTCATATTCAGCCAGGTATCGACCAACACCCCCAAGGGTGTTTACTATCTGATCCACAGTGTCCTGAGGACTAGCCCTGGCATATCTTATCAACATCTTTTCTTATCAATAATCACTTTTTCAATTTTAAAGTTTTAGTTGTAGATAAATTCTTTTCAGCTGAAGACTTCATTAGTCAGAAGACATTGTCAATATGACATAAGACAGTAGTATAAAATTTATTAATTACTATTCCCTCTGTATAATTTCAGTATACAGTGAAATTTCAGGCCATTGATGGAAATTGTATTCAACGAGAACTAAGAATTTGTCCCAGACATTTTATCTTTCATTGGACAGGGGGAAAAATATTGCAAACTAGAGACAAGAACTATCTAGCTCAAGTCTCTTTCCCTTTTTATCTGAAAAGTTTTAATGTCATTGGTGTTAAAATTGTTAAGTATTAATTGAATCAATGAGATGATAATTTTCAAACATAAAACAATGCATATTATTTTCAGAATAATGGGTGTAGTTAAGGAAGAGGCTACTCAGATTTTTGGTTCGATTTCACAAAAAAAATTGTTCACACTAATTGGGACAGCTTATTAATTTTAATTTTGTTTATTTCATGGCTTTTCGTGATAATTCTATAAAGTATTTACTAAAAAATAATTTATTCAGGCTGAAAAAGTCAATTAGACATTAGACATTTCTGAATTACGAATTAAGATGTGGCTTAAATTGTCCTTCCCCCCAAATTACACAGAAACCTAGATTAATTATCAGTGCCAATCCTGTGCAAATATATTCTGCTTTCTTTGCTGAAATTGCCACGTGATAACTGTTCATATTTTTCTTCAGTATATTAGAATGACAAATAGTGGTAAACTCTTCTAGGGTTTTCTAAGAAATTTTATATTTCTTTCCTAGCCCACCATGTCTCATTTCAACAGATTTAGAAGAAATTTAATACTCCCTGATAGGAACACACATTTAAAAAAGGGCACAAATACTTAAATACTTGCAAAATGTAAGGAATTTATATATTTCAGATTCCATCTCATAATTAAAGTACAAACTGCTATAAAAATTTCTGCTATAAAAATTTTGTTAAAACTATATCTTTTGACAAATTGACTGACATATCAAAATGTAATATAACCTGAAGAAAAATCCTGGCTTATATTTAATTATGGTATTGGCATCGTAATGTTGTTGTATCTTTCATACCTTGTTTGACAATTTAGTAAAAGAATGTCTTGCAATCACAGGTTTTTTTAATCAGCTTTAAATATCCTGCAGAGTAATTTCCTTAAATAAATTATTTTATGTACAGATTAAAATCTCAAGACTAAAGACTAGAAACTATATTGACAGTTTTTAATTCATTGGTTTCAAAGGAAGTTTTCTTTTCAATACAAATGGAATAATCTTTACCACTGCAGTGTCACTTCTGCTTGAATAGGAACAGAATAAAATCCATGTAAAAGCCTGATGGTTTCATCTACACTGCCTTATATGTAGTTTATTTTTTTAAATGACCATGATTTTGGGGCATTGATTTTTGTATGCTCAAGCTGAGATGTTTCAATTAATTGTGGCACTCAGTACCGCAACTCAGAATTTCCTAAAGGTGTGTCTCTGACACGATTTTGCACCTATGTGCCAATACAAGGGAGTATTTGCAGTACTTTTCCATCAACAAAGTTAATTTGGGGTTAACTGAGTGACAACGTGATCAATAGAATTACTTGCACAAAATTACTGTGAAAATACCTGTTGCTAGCTTTTTGGAAAGATGTTTAATTTTTACTACTGTAAGTATCGCAGACCATAACAACAAGAAATTGATGCCCCAGGATTACCTATGTAATTGGCTTCCCAAATCATGGTTATCTTATCTTCTACTTTATTGGAACTATGCTCATTTTTTTGTGCACTACTGCATCTAATTCTACCAGGGTCAGTCATGATATGCCAGCAAAGTCCTGGACTCTTTCTGGAAGAACATATTAAAATAGCATAGTGAAACCTGCCTTCTCTGTTTCCAGAAACAAATCAATAAAACTGATTATTCACCTAATTATTGAATTTATTAGATTTATTATATTAATTATTAGATTAAAATTCACCACAAAATTTAAAAATACCTTTAAAAGCAAGATAAAACGTAAGATCTTAAGGTGATGGTTTGCTTCACAAGCCTCATGAAAACTGATGAGGTTGCTAACTGACAATTTGGTTACCATCTATCAATGAAAGGGCATGAAAGACAAAGTCCACATGAGTTTTACTCATATGATGAGATGTTCCTGCCTAATGCAACAGGCGCTGCAGGTGCATCTGCCCGCCAACTACCCCACCTTCCCAGGTGCCATTGCAGAACAGATACAGTGCTCTGCAAGGGAAACTGGACAACGGTGAGGATTATAATCCTCCCAGCTTGGAGGTGTCAGTGAAGTCCAGTCGGACCACCCCCTGAATCAAAACCTCCTCAGTTAAAAATAAAAAACGGGTCATTGTCATAGGTGACTCACTTCTGAAGGGAATGGAAGGCCCAATATGTAGACTGGACCTGCTATATAGGGAACTTTGCTGCCTCCCTGGGACCTGGGTTAACGATGTTAAGAAGAAGCTTCCTTCCCTTGTACAGCAATCAGATTATTATACCCTTTTGGTCTTTCAGGTAGGCAGCGATGATGTAGTGAGAAGAAGTCCGAGGGCAATGAAAAGATATTTCAGGGCCTTGGGATGACTGGTCAAGGGATCAGGAGCACAAATATTGTTCTCCTCTACCCCTCCAGTTGTGGGGAATGATGAGGGAATGAAAAGGAAGAGCCAGCAGACCGATGACTGGCTCCGAGCCTGGTGCTACTGGTAGGGCTTTGGGTTCTTCGACCATGGCTTGATTTACAGAACACCAGGCCTGCTGGTAGCAGATGGGAAAAGCCTATCTCACAGGGGAAAATGGTTCTAGGACTAGAGTTAGCAGCGCTCATTGAGAGAACCTTAAACTAGATTGGAAGGGGGATAGGGATGTAACTGGGCTTGCTAGAGACGTGCCCAGCTGTAGTAGCTCAGCACTTGGGCAGAGTGCTAGTATTTTTGAGAATCCGAAGGCCTACCACCCCTCTAGGGCAAAAACTACACACTCAATGGCCTCTCTGAAATGCCTATACACTAATGCAGGCAGCATGGGGAACAAACAAGAAGAATTAGAGATCTGCGAGTGGTCACAGGGCCATGATCTCATTGCAATTACTGAGACATGGTGGGATAACTCACATGACTGGAATGCCATCATAGATAGCTATGTTCTCTTTAGGAAAGATAGGCCAGCGAGATGACGTGGTGGAGTTGCTCTTTATGCGAGAGAGCAACTGGAATGTATTGAGCTCTCCCTGGGGGTGGAAGAAGAGCGAGTTGAGAGCTTGAGGATAAGGATCAAGGGTCCAGCGAATATGAGAGACACTGTTGTGGGTGTTTGTTACAGGCCACCTGATCAGGATGGGGAAGTTGATGAGGTCTTCTACAGACAGCTCAGAATCGCCTCACAATCACAGGCCTTGGTTCTCATGGGAGACTTCAATCATCCTGATATCTGCTGGGAAGGCTACACAACTAGGCATGTATAGTCCAGGAGGTTCCTCCAGTGCATTGATGATAAATTGTCGACTCAGGTGGTGGAGAAGCCCACAAGGAGAGGTGTACTACTGGACCGACAAACAAAGAGGGACTGGTGGAGGACATTAAGGTTGGGGGCAGACTTGGCTGCAGTGATCATGAGAAGACAGAGTTCAGGATTAAGTGCAGTATGCACAAAAAACCAAGTAGAATTGAAATCTTAGAATTCAGGAGGGCTAACTTTGATCTCTTCAAGAAACTGCTTGGAGAAATCCCATGGGTGAGGGATCTAGAGGGTAGGGGGGCTCAAGAGAGCCGGTTGACATTTAAGTATCACTTCCTCCAAGCTCAGGATCAGTGCATCTCTAAAAGCAAGAAATCAGGCGAGGGATGCAGGAGACCTGCATGGCTGAACAGAGAGCTTCTGAAAAAGCTCAGGTGGAAGCAGGAAGTTTGCAATATGTGGAAGAAGGGACTGGCTGCTTGGGAAGAGTACAAGAATTCCATCAGAGTATGCAGGGATGAAACGAGGAAAGCCAAGGCAGCCTTAGAATTAAATCTGGCGAGGGATGTCAAGGTCAAAAAGAAGGGTTTCTTTAACTACATAAAAGGCAAAAGGAAAACCAGAGAAAATGCGGGCCCGCTGTTGAACGAGACAGGTGCCGTGGTGACAGATGAAGCAAAGAAAGCAGAGTTGCTGAATGCCTTCTTTGCTTCTGTCTTTACTACTCGGGCCAGCCTTCATGAGTCCCAGACTTTGCAGGTAACAGAGAAAGTCTGGAGGAAGGAAGACTTTCCCTTAGTTGAGGAGGAACAAGTTAGAGAACAATTAAGTAAACTGGACACCCACAAGTCTGTGGGACCTGATGGGATGCACCCGTGAGTGCTGAGGCAGCTGGCAGAAGTCATTGCTGGGCCACTCTCCATCATCTTTGAAAAGTCCTGGAGAACAGGTGAGGTGCCTGAGGACTGGAGGAAAGCCAATGTCACTCCAGTCTTCAAAAAGGGCAAGAAGGATGACCCGGGAAACTACAGGCCAGTCAGCCTCACCTCCATCCCTGGAAAGATGATGGAACAGCTTGTTCTGGGCGTCATCTCCAAGCATCTGGAGGAAAAGAAGGTTATCAGAAGTAGTCAACATGGATTCACCAAGGGGAAGTCATGTCTGACTAATCTGATAGCCTTCTATGATGGCATGACTGGATGGGTGGATGAGGGGAGGGCAGTGGATGTTGTCTACCTTGACTTCACCAAGTCTTTCGACACCATCTCCCACATCATCCTCACAGGCAGGTTTAGGAAGTGTGGGTTAGGTGAATGGACAGTGGGGTGGATTGAACAGTGGCTGACAGATAGAGCTCAGAGTGTTGTGGTTAGTGGTGCAGTCTAGTTGGAGGTCAGTAACAAGTGGTGTCCCCCAGGGGTCAGTACTGGGCCCAGTCCTGTTCAATATATTCATCAATGACCTGGATGAAGGGATAGAGTGTACCATCAGCAAGTTTGCTGATGATACAAAACTGGGAGGGGTGGCTGACACGCTGTGCCATCATACAGCATGACATGGACAGGCTGGAGAACTGGGTGGAGAGATATCTTATGAAGTTCAACAAGGGGAAATGTAGGGTACTGCATCTGGGGAGGAATAACCCCATGTATCAGTACAGGTTGGGGGCTGATGTCCTGGAGAGCAGCCGTGTGGAAAGGGACCTGGGAGTCCTGGTGGACAACAGGTTGACCATGAGGCAGCAATGTGCCCTGGAGGCCAAGAAGCCCAATGGCATCCTGGGGTGCATCAAGAAGATTGTGGCCAGCAGGTCAAGGCAGGTCATCCTTCCCCTCTACTCTGCCTCGGTGAGGCCACATCTGGAGTATTGTGTCCAGTTCTGGACTCCCTGGTTCAGGAAGGACAGGGAACTGCTGGAGAGGGTCCAGCAAAGGGCTACAAAGATTATTAGGGGACTAGAATGTCTTTATTATGATAAAAGGCTGAGTGAATTAGCTCTTTTTAGTCTGGAGAAGAGAAGACTCAGGGGGGATCTTATCAATGTTTATAAATCCTTAAAGGGAGGGTGCCAGGTAGATGGGAACAGTTTTTTTTCAGTGGTGCCCAGTGATAGGACAAGAGGTAATGGGCACAAACTGGAACATAGGAAGTTCCAATTAAACATGAGGAGGAACGTCTTTCCTTTGAGGGTGGCAGAGCACTGGCACAGGCTGCCCAGAGAGGTTGTGGAGTCTCCCACACTGGAGACATTTAAAACCTGCCTGGACGCCGTCCTGTGCAACCTGCTGTAGGTGTCCCTGCTCTGGCAGGAGGGGGTGGACTAGATGATCTCCAGAGGTCCCTTCCAACCCTGACCATTCTGCGATTCTGTGATAAACAGAGTGAAATTAATTATCATACAAAATATGTAGTAAGACTTAGTACAAGATTTAATGTAATTTAAAGTGGTTCCTACCTGAGGAGGTATAAATAGCTGGTAAAACACGACCATCAGATTTTACATTTATCCCATGTGCTTAGTTTACCAGAAATTGTCCTTCGTTTCATTTTGTCTTCCATATTTTGGTGTGGTATCTGCTTTGCTATTGCATTTTTTAAGAGCTTTCCAACGGAAGGAAATAAAACTCACTTAAAATGAAGTCTGACTATAATATACATTCTATTCTTAGTGAGCCAATTATGAAAAGGTCTTTCTGCTAAAACTTTTTCTCTCCAACACTGAAATAAATGTGGGGAAATTCTAAATTTCTGCTATAGCTACTAAAAATGTGTTCCAGATTATTAGCCTTATTAAATACTTCCTTCATCAGTGCATTATGTATTTTCCTCTGAAAAGATCTTTTAAAATGCAGCATTACAAGTTTCCACCTGTTGACATTTAAGCTTTCTGGTCAGTGGTTCGGAAAAATGGATTAATGAAATTTGTTTCTACTTCCCAAGTTCAGCAAATGACCAGTAACGACTCTAATAATGTTGTCTGGATCTGACAAATGAAGAAATGTTTATTTTTACAGTTACAGTATGAACTGACTACAGATAACAACAGAACCAGGACCTCTAAAAAAACTTTGTGTTTAGTTATTGTCTTGAATCCTTCTCCCTCTGAAATCAAATAATCTATTGGGTTGCAAGTGGAAAAAGACCCGGCCTTCTAATACTTGGTGCGGTAGTCTACATTATGAGTTGTATATATAGAAAACTTCTTGAGTAAAGTAAAAGTTTCTTGACTAATGAACATCTCTGTAACAGGTTTGAGTTCAAGAGCAAACATAAGGCTACCTACACTGAGTGAGGCCCTACGCCAATTGGTCTGTTACGAGTCTTTCTCTCGCTACACAGAGTATGCTACAGGCCAATTTGTTATACACGAAAATCCCATTTTACTGAGATCTGACAAAAACTGAATAAGATGATACTGCTACAAAGCCAAGATAAAATGAGTTAAATAACATGTCTAGGGTGACTTGTGCCTTAAGGATCAGATACGAAGAAGTGTTAAATATAACATATGAAGAATATTCACTATGTTAAAGGATATTTAACATACTTGGAAGGTTTGAAGGAATTTAAGAAAAAGAAAGGTTAAATGACATATATAGTATTTTCTATAATTAGTCTATATTGGAAAAAAAAAAAACAAGAGTGAAAATTTTTACATTTTTTTTTAAATGGATGAATTCATGAACCCAAGAGGTAATTAATTTATAATCTCCAAGAACTGCTGAAAAGAACAGAGAGAGATTATCTGTGATCTGTAGAACCAATAGTTTGTCTACCCCAGATTCCTTTAAAATGTTCGGTAGAGAGATTATATATTTAGCCTCTATTGAACATTATTACGATAAGGAAAAAATTATATTTCTGAAATAGTTAGTAGTAGTGTTAAGTATACTCTTTGGGCTGCTGATTAAAAAGATCACATAAAGGAAAAGTGGGAAGTGAGAAAACGAAGTCAGGTTCCTGATCTGTCTTTACTCTTCCTGGCTCTGGATAATTTGGCCTTGATCCTGTTTCATTTAGAGTGGCCCAGAAGTAGATGAATACAAGTTAATTACAGTGCCCAGTATAAGAGCCAAAGGCCTAAATAATTCCTTTGGCATCAGCTAAGATATCTGGGGAAGTTGATGGTTGTATAATAAAGGCCTGTCTTTTAGCTACTTGTTACCTCTTTTGTGCTGAATGCTGATAGAGACAATATCAGTTAGCCTGTGGTTCAGGTTCTGTGAGGGCTAATGTTGACCCACTTTGGGCCAGGATGGCATTGGCAGTGGCAATAAACTTCAGCTTTTAGGCTGTGTAATCTAGAGACAAGCAAGGGAAGAAGACCTAAAAATATTTGTTCATTCTCCAACACGCTTCCAATAGGACTAGAGACAATTCCTGGCCATGGTTATATGGTTAGGACTTGAGGTCTTCTGCCCAGGATTGTTGTGGTTTAACTCCAGCCGGCAACTCAGCCCCACGCAGCAGCTCGCTCACTCCCCCCCTGCCTGGGATGGGGGAGAGAATTGGAAGAGTAAAAGTGAGAAAACTCATAGGTTGAGATAAAGACAGTTTGATAGGTAAAGCAAAAGCCATGCATGCAAGCAAAGCAAAACAAGGAATTCATTCACTGCTTCCCATGGGCAGGCAGGTGTTCAGCCATCTCCAGGAAAGCAGGGCTCCATCACATGTAACTGTTACTTGGGAAGACAAACAGCATAACTCTGAACATCCCCCCCTTCCTTATTCTTCCCCCAACTTTATATGCTGAGGATGATGTCACATGGTATGGAATATCCCTTTGGTCAGTTGGGCTCAGCTGTCCCGGCTGTGTCTCCTCACAACTTTTTGATAACCCCCAGCCTACTCGCTGGTGGGACGGTGTGAGGAGCAGAAAAGGCCTTGCCTCTGTGTAAGCACTGCTCAGCAATAACCAAAACATCCTTGTACTATCAACACTGTTTCCATCACAAATCCAAAGCATAGCCCCATACCAGCTGCTATGAAGAAAATTAACTCTATGCCAGCCAAAACCAACACAAGGATGAAGCAACATGACTTTGCTTTAGAAAGTCATTAGGTGCCTGTCCCTGTTCGCTTTCTTGAACATTGTAAACTCCTCATAGGAGTGCATTGTGCCTTCAAGTAGGGCAACCAAAGGAAAGCTCACAGGTGCCAGAATTAAAGATTAATGTTTGCTAACAAAAAAAAAATTGTCATCAAATTTAATTTATTGACTGTACAAACACAAGCAGTTTTCTTCCTAGCCTTTTTGAAATCCCTCTATTTCTTCATGTTGATGACCATAAACTCTTAAAAGCTTCTCGTCACTCTTCCACACAATTTTCTCTTTTGGTTATTTTTTCTTGAGTAAGACTCAGTTGCAAAATTGAAAGCTGTCCTGAAAAAACCCCAAAGGATTGTTGTTTGAAAAGTCTCAGGAACTGACCTCACACCTTTTCTTTTTGTTCTTTGTCACACAACTATGTTGATGAGATTCAATTTCACAGCTTCTATCTTTAGAGAAAAGGCGCAAAGCACGCTCTGACATGACACTTGCAAGAATTCAGCATTCCCTAGTTCACCCAGAAACAACCTCCCTGCACATGGGGTTCAATACAGTTAATTTTTTTATGGCCTTTTTTGGTCTACCCAACCAATTCCCTTCTTACTTTCTGTTCTGCCCCAGTAATGTATTAGAATTTTATTTTTCACATTCAAGATACAACACATGGTAAAAATATAGTTTTAAAGGCACTGCATAAGGTTTGAGGCAACTAAACTTCAGCCTAAGAGTAAGAAGAAATACGCTGCCATATGCACTTTTTAATCACCCATGGTGCTCCTTCCTGTTATATACTGGAAAATTAGCTGCACAGTATTTCTTAAATACACATAAATATCTAAGCTGCTCATCTGCTGTTACAAACAAATACTGTGTCTAACCGGAAGTAGACTAACATTTAGAAAGGCAATATTGAAGGTGAGGCAGATCATCAAAATATGTGTACGTGGAGGTAGGAGATAAAGAGAAAACAGAAGGGATCCATATTGACTCTCAAATTCTTTTTCCACTAAATAGGTACTTGATCGTATTAGAGCCTTGAACATGAAGGGAACTGTTTCTAAAATGTTATTTGCAGCACTAGGTTTCTTTAACACCAGATACATTCATGCAAAAATGCAACACAGTACACAACAGTAAAGTATTGGAAGACTTTATTAGATTCAGCACTCTCTCATTGTGCCTTCCTGGACAGCTGTATGTAATTATTTTGTGTTAATAGGATGAGACTGCAAATGTTAGATTAATGTGTACTGGAAAGTTCTTGCCCTTTCTTACGGTTCAGTTAAGGTATACAGGCAAAAATAGTTCAGTGGATGTCCTTTTCAACATACAGAATATTAATCATTTTTGCAGGTAAATGCAGGACATATGGTTAATTTACTGTATTTGCCACCAACGCAAGAATAAATTTTGAAAAGTTCACCGTCCAATCATATTCCCGTTCAAATGAATATGAGCAGTTAAGGAAGGGTAGATTAGAGTTTCTTGTCAGATGGATGCATTGCATACTTAGAAATTAGGAATGAGCAAGGCATAGTGTAGTTGAGCCCCCGAGCAGGTAGTTATGTTATATAACAGCGACTAAATAGCAGCTTTGAGCATGGAAAATTACCGTAGTGTCTCTGACCATGGCCAGAGCCATAGACGAAGTAGTATTCAAGCTGCACATAACTACAAAATCTAGCCACTAATGGAATGTCAAAACAGATCAGTGTTTGCCTGTCACAGCATCTGAGACAACAAAATGGTCACTTTTCCATCATTAGCTGGCACTGGTAAATTACTGACAAATGACTAGATCAGACCCAGCCGTCAGTACTGTAAGTTATTATGATGATTGTTACTGACTAAATCTGAAAGGAAAACCCAGCTACCGATTCATTAAGATATTTTGGATTGTTCAATATTTTCTAAGCATATACGCATACATGCACGCACTTGTGTATACAGAGATGATGGGCTATAATAAAAGTTTGAGAATGTAATTTCCTTTTTTCCTTGGAGGTTTAGTGTGCTATACAAAGTCAGACTTAAAACTGTTCTGGGAATAAGCAATTCATTTAGGAAGCACATAATAAGCAAGTAGCTACGAATAAAGTGATTTATTTCATGGTAATCTATGAAAGAAAGTATGACTGCAAAATAATTAATTTGCAAATTACAAAGGTATTTTGATGTGTAAATATGTTCACCATTTCTTCTGTTCAACGCTTTCAGTGAAAGAATCCCAATTACCTTGTCTTGTTATAAATGTCAGGCAAGAAAAGGCACAGAAAGCATCCAGGAATGCAGGTTTGCTTAACAAAAGGGAAATACAATCCTCTCTACAGAATTTGTAAATAACTTTTTGAATGACTTATTTATAATTTGGTTGGGTTTTGGCACATTTGACAATGAAAGTAGCACATAAACAGTCAATAATAAATTGGTTCCATATGTCTGCAAAGCCATCTAAAATCTCAGAATTGCTTGTAATTGTTATTCTATATACTCACAGTAATTCCAAGTTGCAATCTACTTATAGTGTGTCCCTCACCAACTGAAAAATAATGTCAAGCTTGTATAAAGACAAGAACATCTTTTTTTACTTCATGTAATGCTCATACATGAAACTTGTATGTTTGAGGAATCCAAAGAAAAAAAGTGGGAGATTTTTGGCTATTGAGAAGCTTGTCCCTTGAAGAGACAAACCCATCAAGCAATACCCAGCAAAATTTGTTATTCCTCTGATACAACTATAGGAAATCCTGTCTCCATGAGAGAAGCACAACTCAAGGCTCAACTATTTGAAATAAGGCAATAGAAGGCCTTATTTAAATGTTTTAACATTTAAACAATGATTTTAAAAATTATTTAATTTAAACATTTAAATGAAAATTTAATAATTTATGTAAATTTAAACATTAAAAAAATTATTTCAAAGTTATACATATATATGGAAAGAAAAAAGAGGAAAATGGCATGGAATCTTTAAAAAACAGTGATATTATTATAGAACTGATAATCCAGGAATCAAATACCCTTATCCTGAAAGCTTGCAGCTTTCAGAAGCGTAGGACATAAAGTTTGTATCTTTATTGGGTAAGAGAAAATATTGCACAAATACTCAGGTCGCGTTAGAACCAGAAGCTGTGTGGTCCTGGCAGTGCCACCACCTTGCACTGTCTGTGCAAGAACACTTGTGTGCTGACTAACACTAGCTCAATGCTATTATGTAGGTAAGACCCTTGTGGTTTTACTACTGTGAAGATCTCCATTTTTCTTCTGCTGGATTAAGATGTCAATGGACTAATCAAGCAATATGGTTTAATGACTGATGCTGATGTTCTCATTGTTTGTTTTTCATGAATTATATGTTTGACATATCAATGTGGTAATTTTTGCAATTAAACCATTGTTTGTTGATCTATCTTAGAAGCAGCACTTTGCAAACATTACTGTATTGAGACATAATAAACATTTGCTTAGGTAGTTAATCATTGGAAGTGTACAGAGCTCATAATAATGGAAAAAGTCAGGTGCCTACAGTGTAAATTTATTTGGGGGAAAAGGGAAAATTTTAAAAAAATTCTATTGTTTTAAGCAAAAATAGCTAATTGTGTTATGTTTAGATTGAGATATAAACTCAATCCCTTGTCGTGACTTTAAATGAAATAGGAGTCTGAGCACCACTACTTCATATACTTCATACAGATAAAACTAAACCAAGTCTTCGCATCTTCTGAAGTTTCTGCACTTTGGGAAGAAGAGAGAAAGGAAACTTGTACTCTTACCTGAATTCTGTTGATGCAAGTGTGAATTTCCAAATTCAGAAGTGTTGCCACTTAATTTTACAACAATCTAAAGCTCTGAATCTCAACACTCCCAGACTTGGAGGCACAGGATCAGTACTGGCATATCCAGTTTATTTTTAAGAGGCTTCTCACGGAGTTAGTATTTGTTAGCTGCTGAAATAAATCAAAGGAAACAGTGTTCCTTACACTGGGTTCAGTCTAATCAACTTAATACTGAAGTGTTCCCAATCACTTAAAATGGGGAGAATAATTGAATTTAACACCAGATTCACTCCTTGCAAAAACATGCATAGGTCAAAGGAGTACTTCTTGCTAATACTCTCTGAGATCCACTATATAAAATACCAACATGTTAAAAAAAAAAAAAAAAAAAGACAAAATGGGAAACAATGAGAAAGGTTAAGCCCCACTTTTCTCCACCACCATCATTTTCCTTACGAGTCTAAGCAAACACAAGACCATTTCAAAATTAAAAAAACAAACAAACAAAACCCACTCCCGTTGGTATGTTTGAGAATTTTCCATAAAAAGCAATACGTATCTTAGGATTTTATAAGCTTTCAGTTATTTGGGAACATGACTGAATAAATCAAGTGGTAAGCTTTCTGGCTTCGCTTTCATGAGAGTTCACGCTGATGCTTCTCAGTCCAGCATTACTGCTAAGAAGCTTTTTGAGCATGCTGAGAATAGTTCCTTTAAAACATTATGGCAATATTTTAAGATGCTGTCATATCATGGTGGCCCTTCAAAAAGCCAAAAATAATGAAGAGCTGTGTTTAAATGTGGCTTTTCTTTATGCCTCAGCTGCTTGTTGAGGCCGGGAGGGAAGCAGGGCTCCTGATCTAAGAGCAAGAGTTGCTTCGCTTTGACTGATCCTCTCCTAGATCCAAATGTTGTCAGTGGTCTCATTTTCATTTACATGTCACAGCCAGCAGAGAGGCACACAGCCCCACCACCGTAGGACACGGGCAACCTATGACATGAGCCTGATGACCTGCCCCGCCCTGAGTGACCGTGCCCCGGAGGGCACAAGTACTAACTCCATGAGAAGCCCCTTAAAAATAAACTGGATATGCCAGTACTGATCCTATGTCTCTGAGTCTGGAACCGTTGAGATTCAGAGCTTTAGTTTGTTGAAAAATTAAGTGGCAACACTTCTGAATTTGGAAATTCATGCTTGCATCAACAGAATCCAGGTAACAGTACAAGTTTCCTTTCTCTTTTTCTTCCCAAAGTGCAGAAACTTCAGAAGATGCGAAGAGTTGGTTTAGTTTTATCTGTATGAATTATATGAAGTAGTAGTGTTTCAGCTGTTTCAGCTCAGCAAGATGCAGGCACCCAGAGACCAAGTCTGGTGAAATGGCCTGTAGGAGGCTTGTGCACCCCTTGGTTCACCAGCCCCTGGGCATGGTGGCACCAGCCTGGCCATGATGCCAGCGCAGGTAAGAGCAGGGGAGGTTGCCCTGTGTTGCCCCACCTGCTGGCTGCTGGTCGGGGCAGGACAGGGGTGCCAGCACGCTCTCAGGTGGGTGGTGAGGCCACAAGGCAGCTGCGGGTGGTGGGCATGTGGCTGGCAGGGGCTGGGACAGGGGCTCTTTCCCCTTCTCATCCCTGCAGCAGTCTTTCCCCCGTGTTGTGGAAGCTTATCCCTGTTGCCCACAATAGTTAATTCCCGCAGCATTAAAGTCCTTAAAAACAAGTCAGCTCTTGTTTTTAATTACACACATTGTCATAGTGTACACATATTTAATTACAGTGAAATGACAGCCCCCCCCCCGCCTTTCTGGTTTCTCAGCTGGCTCCGTAAGCTCCAGTCCAGGCTTAAAGAAGTCACCAGAAGTCACTCTACCAGAAGTCACCTGGCTAGACCACCCTTGGAAAAAGTAGTAGCCAATTGGGGTAGGGACATTAAAGCAGAGAGAGGTTTTTGAAAGAGGAAACAATGTCACCGGGATCCATTTTTACAGCCATATCACTGTATTGTTTATAGTTATAGGGAGTGATGGAGGGCCCAGAACACAAAATCCAAGCTCTTTGCAATTAGCCAGGCAGAGCTTCAAGTGGTTTTATATCTCATGGTGTAATTTTACCTTGAGCAGAATCTCTCATGTAAAACTCATTCTTACCCTTTTTTAATGTTGGAGGGCTCCTTATTAAAATTAAATTTCAAATATTTCTTACGTAAGTGCAGTCAAACCAAAAGTTCATCTAGTGCAGTATCCTGTCCCTTTAGTTGTCAAAAGCAGATGGCTGGGGAAAAGTATACACAACAGCCTTAATATTCACCTGGCATCCAGCCAGATTTGGCCCAGGCAGGGTTTGTGAGCTGATTGTGGCGCCTATGTATTTATAGTCCATGAATACGCAGGTTCCTTTTCACCCTGTGTTAGCTCTTAGTTTCCCTATCATCCATTGGTAAGAAGGTACAAAGCTCAACAGTGGCAAGCTCACACAACTTGGTAGCTGACAGAAAGCATAGGGAGGTCGCGTTTTCAGAGAAAAGGCTCAAGAAACACATCAGAAAAGTCTGATTTCGTAAACACCCACACCATGCACTGTGCAGCATTTTCCCGCTTTATACAATTTTCTACCATGTTGCTGAAATTTTGCAGTGTATTGTCTCTGTTACAATATCTACAGTATTGTTTATGCAGCTGTTTTCTGATGCATGTTTCATGAATTAGAGTGAACTCTTCTATAAAGTTGGTTTCAGACAGCTCTTGAATAACGGGTCACAACAAAATCCTGCACTTAAAAACATCCTAACATAGTCCTAACACAGATAAACATCCAGATTTGATTTTTATGTTCTGGGTAACCCTAGACATAGCAAAAAATTAGCTCTATAGTTCATATTTACACATTTGACAGTGTTACCTGAACATTTTCTGCTTGGCTCAAGGTCTGTTGGGGATCGGCTCCCACATAAAGATTGCAACTTTCTAATGAATTCCAGATGTTAGTTTAATGCCTTAGGTTTACAGGCTACATTGACAGCTTAAGAAGTCAGTCCCCAACTACAGTTAATAGAATATAACTATAGCTTAAATTTCAACTGAAATTGAATTCAGTCCTAAATAAAGCATTATGATTATAAATTTGCAAATCTCTTCATGCAGTTGTTTAATCATCTGGTTACAGGCATTTTTAATCAACTAACACACTGAAAATGCAAACTCTGTGGTGGGGCAATGAAATCAATTTAGAAAAAGGAAAGTAGGCAATTGGACAGAAGAATAATAAATACCTAATCATATTTTGAAACCCTTTCTTGTTCTGCAGACAATGAGACTCCTGTCACAGATTCTGTAATGTCTTAGCATAAGAATGGTCAAGCATTTAAAATTCCATTGTAATATTTTAAAAGGCAAATTTTTGGTCTCTGGAAATTATTCTCATATGAAGATCCTAAGCAATGGTAACACTAGCTCTAGCTGAATTTAGGAGGATACCGTGTGTTTCAGAAATTAAGAAAGCTATTTCTATTTTTTCTAATTATTCTGTATACTTTGTGCATTTCAAAAAGTTATTGTAAATAATATGTTGCTAATAATACGAAGAAATGACTTAAGAATTCCTGTCTAGGTCTGAAAAAAAAAAAGACTGTGTGATCAGATTTAAATAAAGTATCTTAGAATGGAAATAAAGAGACCTCCATTGACAAGCACAGTTCAAAAAAATCTCAAGACAAAATAAAAACAACTCAGGATTTTATTTAGATACTTGATATTCGGCATTTCTAGAACTTTTTGTGAAGTCAAAGAAAAAAGATTAATTAAAAAAATAAAATATTTTCTTTCATGGAAGACAAGTTATTTTTGATTATTGAAAATCATGTTGTTCCTGAGACATGTGATCTGTCATTACAAACAACAGTATATTATATTCCTGCCCATTCAGAGGATAGGTTTTAATTATATTTTGCTCTGTCTTTTTAAAAATAAATATTATAGGTACTAGGGCCATATCTTGCTTTATAGCACACTGCAGAAATTTTTGAGTTTTTACACAATAAAAATTGATTTATTTTCACCTATTCTTTTCTTCTTTCAATTTGAAGTAAGTGAAAAGCTTAGATCTTGTTCTTGTTTCATTAGAACACTTGTTCTAATGAAAATACAGGATTTTATTTTTTAATATATTAAAGTGAAAAATTACAAACAATTAACATCTGTTTTTTATGTGTAGTCTGATGTAGATCATTAAGGATTCCGTTTCTGAACACAGTTCAGTTACTTCAGCTGTATATTCTGCCTGCAGTTCAGACACTTAGACACATAAACATCCATGTAAAATTGTCTTTAGAGTTTTGTGGGTGGAAAACATAAACCTAGCTGAGTGCACGACCTCTTTTATCCCTTTTTGTGTTTCTAGGCCATTTTGTCTCATTTTGTCAGTTTACATCATGCAGCAGACATTTGAAAATACTTGTAATTCTTTTTAACAAGTAGCTATTGCACAGCGCATGAGATTATTCCTGTTGGTAAGGTAATATTGGCCCTAAATGTAGAAGACATTCTGCTCTGATTCAATTTCCATTGATTTGGGTTGAGATTCTATTTGAGAATAACGTAATTAGGATCAGCACATTCCCATCTTTTGCCAGAGGTATCCAAGTGCTTTATTTCAGGCAATGTAGCTATGCCAGTCTTGTATACTTTGTATGTTTGATAGCTTTGGTGAGCATTTTCTCCTTTTATGTCAAACTTAATAACTTGGTCAACCCCAAGAAGAACACTGCCAAGAATGCCTTCAGGATTCAACTGCTGTATCAAGCGAGATTCACCACAAGTAATTGCCGAATGCAGAAGGACTACACCTCTGCAATCTGGACTTGTAACTGCTGTATTTTGTAGCAACTTGTTGTAGCCTCGGCAACCAATGGTGTGGAAGAAAAATGCCAGCAACCCCTGAGTAACCATGGAAACCAAACCAATGTTTATGGGTAATTGGAAAATCTGACCTACCTACATGACATAGGAGATACTTTATATTTAATACCCAGAGACGCTACCTTGATGTTAATCATTCGGAACAAGTGATGTCTTATCATTAAAAAGCACGAAGCAAAAAGCTACGTAGAAAGCATACAACAAATAAAATAAACACATTTAATAGAATTTTTATTAGCACTGGTTTGGGGACGTTTTTATACTGTTTATTCATAGCCAGAGATACTTCCTTTGAGTAATATGGTGAGCTGAATTATCCTTAGTGTTTTGCAATATCAATATTTGGTCATCATATTGAGCAGCTGGAACTGAAGGTAGAGTACTCCAGTTCTAAATAAAACTACTCACAATACTGACATTTAACATTAGAACATCGTGGCTGCATCTTCAAATAACCAAAAACCCACCCCTCCCTTCTTTTCATTCTAATTTGCATAATGTTACTGTGAAACTCCTTAGTAAAAAGTTCAGAGAATTACTGAATTTTGATCTGGCCTTGATCTGACTTCTAAATGAACTATTTATTCTCTTTGAAATAAACTATTCCCTCTTATGTCATTCAAGAAAAAAGTTTCCTGAAGGGCCAAGAGGCATCAAATCATGTAAAGTGCTCTCATAATGAAAAATGGTGTCTGTTGCTGTTTTGAGCAAGCAGCTCAAATCCAGAGTTTTGCCTGAGAAACGGGGGAGGAGAGTCTGAGAGCAGAGATCTGAATGTCCCCTGATCCCTCTGGTCTCGACTGCTCGCTCTCGCCAGCAGTCCGTTTCCATTGCTCTGCAGCAGCAGAGTCTCAATACATCACACAGCTGAGAAACGTCTCAGGCTTAATAAATCCTCGTTCAGACTGCGAAGGGAGGCTCTGTAAATACGTTTGGTTTTGTTAGAGTCTTCCTACAGTATGCGCTGGAGAAAATACTTTTCCTTTGTTGGGCAGTGGGACACTCTGCATCTCTGTAACCCTACATAACTCACCCAGTTCTCATATTTTCCTCTGTCTGGAGTCTGGACACGCTGCTTGTCTACCTAGGGAGGGTCTGTATACAGACGGGGAAGGACAACGCCGGGGTGTAATTTAACACACTATCAACAGTAAATCATTTGTGAAAACAGGCGATCTTTTAGAAAAGCAAATGCAGTTTTCTTTCTGAATATCTGCTGACAAGGCTGAAACAAATAGATTTCTTCTCAGTACCATTAGCATTTTTTTTACCTTTTGCAGTATTAACCTACTTCTTTGTGCGCTGGTTGCTGTTGTACCTGAGAGTTACATCCAAGAAGAGAAGCTGCAAATACCAACCTCTCCTGCTTTGTCTCATGTCATATGAAAATGCTTTAATAGATCTTGAAAGAACCATGTCAAATATTAAACAAATTTTATTTATAGCTCATTAAATCCATGTTACATTGTATCATCTAAGCAAAGCCTTGGAATTTTTTATCTGTGCCTTGGAAAGAAAACTCTATTTATCAGGCATAAAATGGATTTTGGTATGATAAAAGTATTAAATGACATAACCAACAGAAAACTTCAACTGTACTCAGGGAACTGCAATGGGAAACAAGTCAGTGAAGTCTCATGAAGTCTCAGACGAAAGTACCCTATGAAAACAAAGCAAAGTGGGAACAAAACCCCATTTTTGGGGAGAAACATTTTTTTGGAGGAGAAGAGATCTAAGACATGGTGTGAGAGGCTCCACCCTTTGTTTCTTCACCTGAAATTCTCAGGCTGCATCTTTGTACGGGTCTGGAGCCCTTACTGCTGACCCTGGTGAGAGAACATGTCAGGGGCAAAGCCAAGGGGACTGGGGGGATGGCACTGAGATAATGAAATTTGCAAGCCAAGGTTTCTTTAAAGATATCTGCCTTTGCCTCATGGTGGCCAGAGCTACTGCATCCGAATGGGAAGTGTAAGGCCTATTCATCCCAGCTCACTGCCACAGGCTCAGCTGGCACGTTGGGAAGCAGCCCAGAGAGAGGATCTGGTGAACTTTTTTTTCTTTAAATCAGGGAAATGAAAAGAATACAGATGGTATATGTTCACTGAGGGAACGCTGGAAGTTAATTGCAAGGAAAGGAGAAGGTGTTGGAACAAATGTTAATTATACTTGACGTCATCAAGCTTGCTACAGGAAAAGTCACCAGTAGAGTTTTAGGGTACAAACATAGATGCTTTAAGACAAAGAATAGAAAGGTAATTACAGGCAGGGACTTTTCCAACAAAATGTCAAATACTGAGATATGTAAAGCCAAATTAACGACTAAAAAAAGAGGTTTAATGAAATGCAAGACATTTCAGAAAGCAGCAGTGAAGGTCACTAGCAAGTTAAAAGATATGTCTGAAAAGCAGAAGATAAGAAGGAAATATAGTTTGTCTAAGTTATGATTCACTGAAGACAAAGAAAAGCTTAATTATGCTTAGGATGAAGGTAAGTTTTGTAGGTTAGCCTAAGAAAGTAAACTTAGGAACTTACAATGCCATTTGAAAACTGGAAAAGCTTAGCCATGTGGAAGGATGGGTCTTGAAAATGGAATTGACTGGTTAGAGAAACAAAACATGTCAGTAGTGAAAGAAACAGAGGAAATAACACAAGGATGCAGATCTAAAAGAATTACCACATCACAGAAGACTGAAACCTGACCTGCTAAGCTACTTAGGAGATATTCACTGAGGCTGACGTGAGTGAGAGTATGGTACATAAACAAACTACTATTGGAAAAGCACGACTGTGAAGAGCTACTCTGCAGTAAGGGTTTGTATGTGACCTTGTAACTTGAGGAAAAATTAAGGTACATAACCTGTCCTTTCTTGGAGTCTTCTTTAATTTAGATATATGATGAACTGCACCAAAAGTTGTTTTGTGAAACATTCAACTGCTATTTCGTTAGTGATGATGTGAGAGATTTTCTAGTTTGGTACTCCGTAGCACTAAAGAGATGTTAAAGTATATTAAAAAAATAGAAAATCTAAGTATTATCTTTCAGTAAGAGTGAAAAGTAAAAATCTAAAACAACTGCCAGGTTTTACTTTTAGTTTCAAAGAATCTAAAAGGGCTTTTTGAATACATTCCAGAAGCAGCTACAGGTTTATGGGCTTTTTTCCCTTCTGTAGCTTTTGTATCATTACAGGTAGATGGAAACACTTCTAAAGCTGGCAATCACTCTCCACTGTAAGACTTTGTGATTTTGGCAGACTTTGAACATTTGAGCTGCTCTTTTCTGAGCTCTTTCAGAGCTAAATTACTTTGTAAAAAATATTTAAAAATGGATCAACTCTTCCTAAGACCCTCTGGTCTTCTCTTGTTTTAAATGAAATGCAGAAGATCAGTCTAACAAACTTCTCCCTTTAGCTGCACCAATTAACCTTTCCCAAATTTTGTTAGCTGTAAATCTTTGGAAATTTTTCTAATGACTTAGTGTTTAGCAGCCACCTTCTCTGGTCAGTTAGTTCTGTGCACTTTCATGGACTTTTTCACTGTCTTTCCAGTGGCACCTCTGAACTGCAGCAGACTGTTCCACATAAAATTTCTTTTTTGAGAATGAGTTTGCTTTATTTGTGTCCTGTCGTCTCATTCTGCAGTAGGGTACTGACCAATTCAAGATAAGGAAAAAGGAGACTGTGAAAAAGAGTAGGAAACCCAGCATAAATGAATACTGGACATAATTATCAGCCGTTTCTGTACCTGTATGATACCTGTGTAAAGAGCTTCTGAATCCATTTGTGTTTGCAATGAGATTGTAAAAATACTGGCACTGTGTAACCATTAAAAATTAACAGTAGCTGAAGTAGCACCAGCTCCTACGGAGCAATCATGCTTTGGCATAGTCTGCAGGGAAAGCCAGCCAATTGGTTAGAAAGGTGCATAGCAGTAAGATAGATAGCTGTGGTTTGCTGTGTTTGCATGGTCATAATTACAATTAATCAAGCAGAATGCTCTGAAACACTGGTGAAAATATCTGCCATGCTAAAACCAAGGGGGTTTAATATGGATGTCAGTGGGGTTGGGAGAATGTTATTCACTATTCCTTCAATGAAAGTAATTCATTATTCCACCATTCTGTTTAATCATCAAAGAAGTAAATATTGGGGTTTGTATTTGACAAAGACTCTCCCTTCCTCCCACAAATGGGTATCAACAGATAATGGAAACAAATAACTTGAAACCGATAGATGGAATGCATTAACTTGTCTATTTGAAAATCACAATCAGATCAGGATTGGATGTGAGGAAAGTAATACAGGGAAACAAAACAGGGGTGGGAAGCACTCTTTTCCTGCAACTTCGCAGCTTATGGTAATAAGCTTAGTAATAAACTTTTTAGAAAAGTCCTGAAAACTGAACTATTGTAGCAGAAAAACAGTTATATAATAAATGAATCTGGTTGTGACTGAGACATCTCCTGCATTTATGTGTTTAAAGCAGAGAATAGGTACATTTTCTCCTTTTTTTCCAGAAATCTCCTCAATTAGTCACAGACTCTTCATCATCCTGAGCATCCTTTGTCAGTCACACTTTAACAGAACTGCCGAGGACGAGAAACTGTTTAGCAAGGTGAGAGAAACGCTAAAGTAAAAGTAGCAAATATCCCATATCTAATGAACACGGGGTGAAAGGAACAGAAAATAATGGTATTTTGCATATCACTATTTGTGTTTTTAATCATTAGGTTGTACAGTTTTAAGTAGGACAGCCGGGGAGATATTCTCAAAACCACTGAATGTGTAATGGGTGTACACAGGCGCATATTCCACATAAGGGCCTTGACATTTGCATTCAGAGCATGAAGAAAACGAAAAATCTGCTTCTGTAGATCTGGCCCAGGATGACTTCAATATGAATTATTCATGCAGTGGCTTTGCATTTTTTGCTACTTTTAAATAGATAAATAGTGCCAAAAGGAAAAAGAAGATGTTCTGCCTAAAATCCTCTATTTTTTTCTTTTTCTATAGGCAAAGGTTGAAATTTGCACTACCATCGCCTGAAAATTTTAGTCTTAGGTCCTCACTTGTTGAGAACCTGGAGAAGAAACAGACTATATTGTTTTATTTGACATATGTTAAACAATATAGTAAAATAGACCGTTTTAAAACCAAACTGAAAATGAAACTTTGTACTGTAATGCTTTTTAACTGCCTAGTCACAAGCTGTTAAACCTTCATTCTGACATATTAAAGATTTGTTAAAAAGTATGCTTTTTTCTTCTGGCAAGTATGTAAGAGTAATGACCACCCCCAAAATGCTGAAGGAAAGAGTGCAGAGTTCAAAACAATTTCTATCGTATGCAGTTTCAGTGAAAGAAAATAAAATTTATATATTTATTTACTTTAACCAGGTACCATGAAAAGCTCTGCCTTGCATCACAGTGTGTGACTAGAAACTGTATCACACACTTCTGAATATAGACCAAAGATGGAAATATTGATACTTTCTCAGAGACATAGACCTAATCCTGAATATGTTAGCCTGAACTCTTGTCCTCGTTTGAGTTACACAGGACTAATTTCTCTTCTCATACTTGGGAAGACTGCACTTTTAGAAGACTCTAGTGTCTGAATTTGTGAAAATATTTACCTCATAGCCAGCTATGGTGTGTGGGTTTCAAAGTCTCAGTGTTTTTGAGCTTGCCAGGTGCAGGGATTAGGAGGAGTGAGACCTGAGCACTTGACCCAAGCTGGCCAACGGGATTATTTCATACCATGAGCGTCGCGTTCAATATAAATTAGAAAGTTTGCTGTGAAGTTCTCTCTCTCCCTTGATGGCTGCCATCCTGAGAACTTCTTGCCCCGGTGCCGGACCCCTGAGACATTCCCTTCCTCCTAAAGCCATAGTTCTCACAGTGTTCGACATTTACTGTCCACTGCTGGGAGTGCACAGCTTCCTACTGAGAGAATTTGGTGAGTATAATCTTTGTATATTTTGTATTGGTAGCAGGATCAATATTGGTTCTTTAGTGTTATTAATGTCAATTATCCAATCTTACTCTATTAAATCAGTTTATATTTCAGCCCCCAGGTTTCCTTGCTTTTTCCCAACTCCCCCTTCCCGGGTAGAGAGGGTGATAGAATAACTGTTTAGACAGCAATAAATTGTTGTGGGTTTCTCAAACCATAACAATTATGTTTCTGTGTTTCTCCCAGAACTGGCAAATCTTGGTCTTTTTCTTCTATTGGGCTGAAATTCAAAGAAAAAAAAAAAAAAACAAACCATCTGAGTGCTGTTTTGTAGATGAAGAAAGCATTCTGGAGAAGGTTAGCAAAGCTGTATGTTCACCTAACAATTGGTTTAGAAGGGTATGTAGTAGTCTGTGTGATAAGCTATTGCATGCTACAGGGCAATAATAACGCACCACTCAGAGGCCCCATCCCTGGAAGTGTTGAAGGCCAGGGTGGATGGGGCTTTGAGCAACCTGGTCTAGTGGGAGGTGTCCCTGCCCATGGCAGGGAGGTTGGAACTCGATGATCTTTAAGGTCCCTTCCAACTCTAAACATTCTATGATTCTATGATTCTATCTAATGACTTGTCTGTGTGGGAAATGACACCAATTGTTCACATGGAATAGTTCTTCCCTGGCCACCTCTTGCAGCGTGTGTGGGCCATCTGAGGTGGCTCCTCACTGACGGCGAAGTTGTCTGAACTCCTTGGTCATTTCTCAGCGTCACAGCATCTGGCAGAGGTTTCCTTTATCCAGTGCCTGACCCTGAGCTGCCACACAAACTACTTCATCTCCAGCTGTCTTCATGGCAGAAACACACGAAGCACAGCCTAAATAGCTCTCGTTACTGCTTCTAGATGTACTGACTCACAAAATGTTCTTTTTGAGAAGTTATTAGGGGTAATTTTCCAGTGATGAATTCTTGTTCCTGGAAGGCAGTCAGTATGGGTTTTTTTTCCAAAAGAAGCTGGAAAAATTATGTTAAATGAAATATGCCTGTCATTTCCATTGCCAAAATTATTCTTTACTCTTTATTGCTGGAGATGTTGTAAATGGCAGGAAGCTGGATGACCAGTAGGCTGCAGTTTATCAAATATTTTGGGATATTTCAGTATGAAAAGCTCTATAAAAATGCAAGATATTAATAACAAACTTGAAAGTTCTAGGCTGCTCATATTTAAGGGCAAATTCCCATTAGAGGCAAAAATGAAATTCAGATCTGCTCTATTTTTCAGGCCAACATAATTCAAATAACTAATCTTTAAACAAAATTATGCTCTATCTATTGTCGTGGGCAAAACAGACTCAACTTAGGGAATTTAACTTAATTCCTTGCCAATAAATTTAATTACTGGTTTGGGTACTGAGAAACAAAGAAGACAAATATTTAAGTACTTGGGGAAATCATCTTCAGAGACACCACCAGCTCCCCTCAGCCCTGCCCTGTGGTGGGTCCATGGGAGCCAGCTGGAACTGGCTCCAGGCCGCCTTGGCCTCTCCTCACAGAGGCCACCCTGCAGGTTCCCGCTGCCAGCACCTGGGCACCTGCATCCAGTACATTTATTTTGGCTGTTTTCCTGATTTTTCATGTGAAGAGTTCATTTTTGTACTGTGTATGTAGGCCAGCCTTAATCTTTTTTTTTTTTCCTGAGCATTTGTGATTTCCTAGCTTAACTACCAGCCTGGTGGGTTACACACCTCAGACCTCTGAAGGTCCCCTCTGAAGCACTCATTTCCATGTGCAGTACTTTACATTATATCAAACCCAAGTGGCAGATTAAAAGGGATGAAAGTTTTACCCGAAACAAAAAGATGATTTATTTAAGTCCTTAAGTTATTTGTTTTGAGAGAGGTTTGAAAAATTAAGAGACCTTATCCTGTTTTTGCTCTCTGGTGGTTTTGCAGTTCTGGCAGTGCAGCTGTAAAACCCATTTACTCCAGGAATTCTCCAGCTATCCTATTTTCCATTACCTACAGAAGATCTAAAATTTGTTTGCTATGACGTTTCTTTTGATATGATATGTCAGAAAGGTAGCCTGTACTAGTCACATAAGGTGAATCTATGTAAATTATAATCACAGAACCATAGAACAGCCCAGGTTGGAATGGACCGCCGAAGATCATCTGGTCTAACCTTCCGTGGGAAGGGGAACCTGGTGGAGATGATCTAGCAGCCTGTCCAATTGCATCTTGAAAGCCTCCAGCAATGGGGACCTCCCTGAGGAGGCTGTTCCACTGATTGATTGCTCTCACTGTAAAAACTGTAAAAAAAAGTCTTTCTTTTGTCAAGATGAAACCTCTCCTGGTGCAATTTGTACCCATTGCCCTTGTCTTCTCCATGTCACTGCCTATGAAGAGAGAGCCTCCATCCTCTTTGTAGCTGATCTTTAAGTACTGGAATACTGTGATGAGGTCCCCACTGAACCTTCTTTTCTCAGATGAAAAGACCTAACTCCTCCAGTCTTTCCTCACAGGCCACGTTCTCCAGTCCTTTGATCATTTCTGTGGCCCTTATTTGGACCCTTTCCCATCAGTACATGTCTTTTTTGAATTGTGGGGACCATGAAAGCACAGTACTCCAGGTGTGACCTGACAAGCACTAAGTAGAGTGGGATGATCGCATCTCTATCTCTGCCAGTAATGCCCTTGTGGATGCAGCCCAGGATCTGAAACAAACACTGTGCTTTCAGCCAGGAACAAGAAGAAGGAAGCAAACTGATGTTTTCCAGAAAGCAAACAGTGAAAATATTAGTATTTAGGTTAAGTATTTTTAGATAAGGGCAAATAGTATTTGTCAATAACTTTGCAGAACAAATGGTGTTAACAGGATTGCACATTCTGATTGTAATTATGTGGGTACCATACTGAGGTATAAAATTTCCAAACATTATATCTAATATTAACATTTAGAAAATATGACTTAAAATTATTTTAATGAGAACAAGCAAAATCTGTGCAAAGAAAACCCTACTCTAAAGGGTGTGTAAAAGTAAGCTTCAATGTATTGAAGACTTTCCTTTAAACCAAACCAATTGCAACAGCTGAAGAGGCATCTAAGTACCATCTTTTACCTATTTTGGTCATGCTTTTCCTTATTTTCACATATAAGTATGGAAGATTGCATCTCTCTGTTTTTGTGCTCTTTTACAGAATAAGTGTTATTTTGAAAGATTGACATTTATTGCCACTTAGGCAATTGCCAGTTAGGCAAGCACTAACTTGTAAAAATTAAATAAACTTCTGGCTTCCACAGTAAATAAATTAATCAGCTTAGATTAAACCAGAGATATCTTTTTGGAGGTACATACCCCTCACAATAACATCCAGTAACTGACTTGCAACTGAAATATTTGGAAGTACAAACCAAAACATGAATGTGTGGAATGAAAAAAAAAAAAAGAAAAGTATGTCAAATCTCCTGCCTTGTTCTGTTGATGGGAAAGAAAATGCTTCAGTTTACATTTCTCACGTTCTCTTAAGAGACTTGCTTTTTATGTTATTTCATTTGCTGGAGCATCACCCTTCTTCCTTACTGTTCCTTCTCCAGCTGACAATGTCCAGAAGTGTTTGAGTCTCCAGTACCTTGTGTCAAAGGTCTAATAGAGACAGATGACATTTAAAAAGCAGATGATCCATTTGCTGTGCATGGATCCCGAACAGTTTACACGAAATATGGGTTTGTTCCAACAGTACTGCACTTAACCTCTGTTGTTCTTCTTGTGGTATGGTATTCCAGCTGGGATGGTTTTTTTCCTCCACCTTTAAAGCAATGTTTTAAAATTCTCTTGGCAATTGTACTGTTTGTGTTACATGCAGAAAGGAGGATTTTCAGAGGGCTTCTGACAACTTATTGCTTTATGGAATGTTGAATGGCATTTTCCCTAGCAGAGGGCTATTTCTCTCTCAAATTTAGAATATCTTACTCTTTCCTTCAAGGTATTCGAGCATCTCAATAATCACTATAAGTTTTTATAAAATCTCATTAAAATGCCTGAAATGACTGTGTTAAAACTTGCCAGAGATCTTTTCTGAACGTAGATACCAAGGTTGGTGTCCCATACTTCTGTCTTCAGAGGCTGGGAGATGAAGCAAGAGAAAATTCTTAACATGATAATGAAAACACTTAAGCAACATTAAATACCATAGGCAGAGCTAAGCGTCTGACTATAACAGCTTGTACAAAATCTTTAAAAGCTACCTCTTTTTAGCTTTTAAAAATCCTCAGTAGTACTTACTTTTGTGTGGATACGTATGTGTAACCCACTTGATATCTGATCTCAGACATCTCTTTCAACACAATCGGTGTCTTTGGGTCCAATTTTAGAGTTTCCTACACTTTAAAATAAAGATTCTTAGTTAAACTTTAAGAAATTAGTATAAAGAAGGTTTTGCTTCAAATTCAACCTATTTCAAACTTATGATAGAAGAGTGTCAGAATGGGGTTCTTCTTTTCAAAGGATGTATGTTACGGTTTAACAGGCACCTGTATTGTTCTTTATGCCTTGCAAGAAGTGTTAGCCAAGCTTTTTCTAGAGGAACTAAAAACAAACATTGTGCATATGCTAATTTGGCATCTAAGTTTTGCCTTCCTAACAATGTGATTGAGCCCATTTTGTCTGGACGTGCTCTTTGGTCTGGAATCATGAGTAATGTTCATTCAGCACGAGAAAATTGTTGAACTCTTTTAGTGAAATACAATAAAAAATTGTTTCTTGCAGAATTATCTAAGTGACAGTCACCTATACCAGATTTAATAGAGTATGACTTTTTTTTATCATCAAAACAGCAAAACCATGATCATCATAATAATTCATAATTCATAAATGGGGGTTAAACAGAGAAAGGTGATGTTTTACTTATAACATGTCAAGTCACTAGGAGCTTACTCAGTGATGAAAAAAATATTGTGGGTTTTTTTCTTTTCCTTTGGAACTGGCTGGTGTAGCTAGTGGTGTCACACCCATGGAAAGGGGAGTTGGTCAGATTTCCAGCAGGGTTTAGCTCTTCTCTCAGCCAGTGCATACCCGTCTTACCCCATAGATACTTCAGACTCTACAGTACTTTTCTTTAGTCTGTAAAGGGTATTCTAAAATAAGGTATATTAAACTAGATAAAAGGAATTCAGTATTCATAAGTATATTTTTTCCTTCCTGTCCCCCTTGCTTTTTTTAACTCTTTAAGCACTTCTTCACTCTTTTACTTCATTTTGAAATTCACTCTTAGCTTTCAACAATTAGTTCATTGCTTTTCTTTTTTTCAGATGCATAATGTGGGGAAATCTTGCAATCTGCATAAATGGAAAATTTCAGAACCTTTAGTCATGAATTTTTGAAGAGTGAAACCGACCTATATACATACACAAATTAATTCCTTTTGGTGGCCTTAAATAGTAAAAAGGAATGATAAACTTCCAGCTCACAAAATGAATTTGATGAGGATGCGTGTTCTACCATTGTAAATTAGAAAAAAAAAATATCTCTCTCTCGCTTCTTCTTACAGAATATTTGGAAAACATCCTATTACATTTAGCCATACATACCATGTGGGATGTTGTAAATGCCAGAATAGTACTATAATCATTTATATAGCTAGTGGTGTTGTGTATAAATGCAGACAACAGGCTGAAGATTTTTTGAGTTTAATTGTTTGCTCTCAGTTCTTGAAAATTTTTAGGAAGAGAAGCAATAAAAGTGTAAACATAATGTTTTCTTTTCCTTATAGTTGAATAAGAAAGAACTGGGAAGAAAAACATGAATTTCCATGCCAGTCCTTGTTTTTGGAGCTGAGTTTTTCTGTAATGTTTTAAAACTGACGTGTCTTTTACTCTATGTTATAGTAAATGAAGAATAAATTGACTTCTTCTAAAGCAAAGGTTTTTATTATGCACAGAAGTAATATTCCTTACCAAGTCATAACTTTTAGTGGGAGAATGTTGTGCTGAACACAAGATGACAATTGTAATTTCCTTATTAAATCTTGTAAGACTGTATATTGTTAAAAATAAATCATTATACTGTCTGCTTTCTGGTATTATGCATCAGATTTTTTTCTTGCACATTCACTGCTAGGTGTATGAAACTGTAAATGAGTGACTGTGTTTATGAGAAGAACAATGATACGTATGCTGTGGATCATGAACCACTGTATGGATTTTAATCAGAAATTTATGGGCATGTAACAGAAAACCCCAAACTAACAATTTACTAGAGAATTCAATACACATTAACTCCATTCAATATCACTATTCAAATTGAAGAAGGAAAAAATTTATGGAGAATATCAACAAAAGATTATCAGACCTGACACTGATGAACTACGAATCGCTGCTAAATAAGCAGGGGTCTCCTTTTATCCCTTTTTTATCCACTCAAGGAGTTATTTGTGTATCTGTCATGTTTTCATAAGCATTTTCTCCTTCCCCACAACATCCCTTGTGCCTGGAGTGTTTTGCATACCTAAAAGCAGGCAAACCCTTACTGGTGTTTCCCAACATACTGAAGCAGGTTTTCTGTTTGATAGAAGCATTGCAACCTATTAAAGCAGTTGAGAAAACTACGCAATAAATCTGCCTGCAACTTTAAGCATTAAAAAGAATAATAAATCTGACCCTGTAGGCCCATTTATCATATAATAAAATATTGCGTAAAGCAGATGGGATGTAGAAACATTTCCTGATATTGCTGCCTTTTAACAGAGACCTGTCATCTATCTAAATTAGTTTGTAATCTCAGTTTGTAGTCTATTATACATTAAGTTGTATAGCAGAATGAAACAGCTGATATACTGTCATAGCTGACCTCGATGGCGAGCGGCAGTCCCTCAGCGCTTGGCAGAGACCCTTTCAAGACTTGGGAGAGGACATAGCCATAGTGTCAAGCCTCAGTATTTCCCTGTGACCACGATGATGTTGTATAATGGAAAGTCCTCTCCCCATGCTGGGTCTCTTGGAGTCATACTCACATGAGGTCACTAGAAATGGCCGTGCTTTTAACTGTTTGCATAACGAGATTAAGGACATGGCCAGGGTGGGAGCTGTGCAGGTAAACACACTGGCTAGCTTTAAACCTGCTTGACAAAGACTGTAAACTCTGTTGGATCACCAACCACAGCATGCTACCAGAAATAAAAAGAGAAAACCAAAACCACAGCACTGATTAGAAGTATGGAGTTTAAATTTCCCTAAGCATTAACTTCTCCAGGAAGCAAGATGACAACTGGAAGACGTTCAAATTGTTTTTTATGCTGCATCTGAAACCAAAGAGTGCCAACAAAAAAAGGAAGATGGAGTTACTCTACTCAGTTGATTTCTGTTAACTTGAGTGGAAGAGGCTTACAATGAAGCACTGCTCTGCAGACTAAAGGACACATAAAGCATGTGAAAAGCAATAACTAAAGGAGGCTGAGATAAATTTAATTCATTTCAGTCTTCTCTAGGTCGTTCTATTATACTTTATTGTTTCCTTCTTTCCCCATTCTGACATCGGCAAAAATGTGTGCACTGAGATCCACTATTTGACTTATGTAACTTTTTATTTTCAGAGAGATAAAAAGAATAATGTAAGAAAATTAGATTTCAATTCAGCAATGTAACCTTGTGCATTTTTAAGCCTAATAACTAATTAAGCCTTATTGACTTTTTTAAATGTAACCTCTTACACGAAACTGAGGTCATAATTTTCTTTGAAGTTAGATATCGATTTTTACAATGGCATGTACTGTGTTAACTAATATGTTAATAAATTGTTATTATGTCAGTCATTATTATTTTCCCCAAAAGTGATACGCCAGAGCAGCAGAAGGAAAACAAATATTAGAAGTAGAAATGAGCAAAGTCTGTAATATTAAAGAATTCATTTATACAACACATCATAATTATGGATGTTGTAAAATGAGCATTGCCATTCACAGGCAACACAGTAGCCTACAACTTGTGGCAGTTAAAATTATAGCATCTAATTTTACCTCCTGTGATATATTTTTACCATTAAGAAACATAAACAAACCTCATAAGGACAACAGGTGAGATTTCATTCAACAGTTTGTAAAGACTGTGAGGACATTTTAGCCTGCTTTTGAACACCTATTTGATTTTACAAAAGGGATAATCTTAAATATTATTTGAAATTATTGTAGTAAGCAATGAATGGTAAGAAGTCTGTATATGTCTTTGAGTAACTCAGGTATAAATAAAGCAGGAAGGAATCTGGTGAAAGGTACAGTACTGCATTCTGTCAACCATCCTATACACCTATCCATCTTTTCACAACAGTTGCAATTCTTCTAATACCAAGATATCTGAGAATAGTTCTGTAACAGTCATTTTAGGATGTATCTTTTTTTTTACCTGCAGTAACTGGCCTTTTGTATTTGTGTGATTCTGTTGGAATTTGATAGAAAGGCAAGGTCTGGCTAGGTCTTCACTTTGTATTGAAGTCACTATAATTGAAAAGAATGGGGCATCACATGGAAATAAGATGAAAATTTCTACACCAGTTATGAACAAAATTATCTTTGTCCAAAGATTCACTCGAGGGTAATGGTTTGACTGTTCCAGTGGGATGTAGCTATCAAGGGAAGAGAAAACAGTTCATAGAAGTAATGTGGAAAAATTCTATCAAGGTATGAAAGATGAGGAGTGAAACATTGCAAGTCATTCAGAATTATTTGGGGAATTAGTAAATATAGTGAAACACAGATTGGGGATTTCTGATCAGATGAGCTATATACATCCCTCATCAATTCTGAATTCTTTAGGAACATACAGACGAATCTTCAGTTTATCAGACAAGCAATTTATTGGACTTTAAACTGTATGCATTTGGTCATGCCTTACTAGAATAAAGTAGACTGATAATTTTTAATGCTATCAGTGTTAACTGATCATCCACTTCTGAAACTGACAGAACCAAATGGAGTCACAAAGCAGATACCAATCAACTCCAAGCTGGCCTTATAACAGCCATTGTAGTGTGTTTTCATACACTTTAATACGCAACATGTGTGGTACTACTTTGATGTTACCAAGCACTTACAGAATTCAGTTTACACTTTTCAGATTCCAATGTCATATCAAGGCAGAAAAGAAGGCGTGGAACGTAAATTGAAGAGCCAGGAGCACTCAAGGGTTTAGCGATTTTGGAACTAAAGAAAAGCTGGTGAAACTTCTAAACTCTAAGCAAAAGATGAAAAGAACAGGAGAGCTGGGTATTCTGTTAATGTAGCTTAGTATAACACTCTACACTGAACAGGCATACACTATACGTATATATATATTCACACAGATACACACAGTGGATTTTTCTGATGAATGGGATAGGTTTGCTGATAAACTGTCTTCAGAATATTTCTACAAATGTATTACATAATTCTTTAATATGTAATTTTGACAATAACACTTCTTACAGCATTTATAATTCTCCCTACTACTAATTTTCCCAAAGGCTGGACATTGCACAAGAGGGAATAGATCTGTCACAATTTAACAGAAGTTCTGTGAAGAAGAGGTCCAAATCCCTTTCTTTGCGTGTATTTGTGTCTACAAATTTGATTCTCCCCATTGTGGTTCTGTTTAAAACCTGCGTAGAGCTGGAGGACCTTGAATCTGGGGGGGTTGGTTGTTCCAAGATAAAATTTTGAGGCTTCTGTCCTAGTCAAAACCAAGAAGTGAAGGGTACCTCTGGAGAAATAAAAACCAATAAACTGCTAACAATCTTACGGAAAATTAAGAAAAAGGACTTAAGATTGGGGTGGAGGCCTTTGCTGCTGACTGTTTATCAGAATTAATTTTGCTGTAACTATTCCTATTTCTTGAAGGTTTTTCAACTTGCAAGACTATGTTAGGTAATTCAGAGATATAAAGAAAAAAACGTGTCACTCATTTTTACATGTACATATACATATTTACATACAGGGTTCATTACTTCTCAAAGGTTGAATGTTTAGATGGTGATTGGCTAATAGGTGCTCAGGCTGGATAGGCAACTGTTTGTGGTATTCATTTAATTGTTCCTTTCACAGTTTTGTTAGAAGAGTTTGGGCCAGCTGTGATGTTTTGCTTGCATGGGTGGGTGTTTATGCAAAGATCAGCCATTCAGGTAAAATGTTATGAGGCTTAGCAATTGCCTTGTGCTTTTCATTAGGTTTGTTGGCACGTAGTATTTTCATCACAGATTTTAGAGCAGATGTTTCGTATATAAATCATATTCTTCAGTGTGAAAATATTGCATTGTCACATGCCAGTTATATTATTTTCTAGAACAAAATATAATGAAAATGAAATGAGGAAGATAGTTATGAGGAAGATGCTATGAGCAAGTGTTCAGATCAAAGCTTTCCAAAGCTCAGCCATATTAAATTAGGGCTTGGACTGAAGCCCAGATTTTGCTCTAACTTCACTCTGCTCATGAATTAGTAAAGTTTTCCATTCTCATCTAAGAAGTTTGCTGCAGAGAAACAGCAACAGATTTTCTTTTTTCAAGCCCCACTTTCTGTGATTCCTTCCCTGGCAAGTGACAGGAATTATCACCTGTATTCAGCACTCTTGTTCTACACAAGTGTAGTAGTACCTCTCTCATTTCCCAGACACCGAGGAAAATCTTGGCCCAAGAGTACATGCCTCTAAAGCAATCCATCCCACCTGTAGTCCTGCTGATACTTGGGGAGCCCTTGAGGAAAAGGTACAGATCACAGGCTGGTCCAGTTGCTCTGGTAAGCTACAAACAGTTCAGATGTGATTATTTGCTTCTGTAGACAGTGAAGATTTATACCAATGGTAGTATTTTTGAATTAGAACAACAGTGACTGTAAGATTGGGCTCTAGATCTCTTTTGTGGGCAAAAAGGATCCCTTTAAGGATCTCTCTGCTTTCTCGGAATCCTAAATAATGCCCTATTTTAAGGGATTTTCTTAACTAAGTGCAGTCTACAGTTCTGATCAATGCACTGTTAATGATTTCTGAATCACTTATCAAACAGCCCTTTAATGTATTCTCTCTGATGATGTAAACATATTCTTTCCCATAAGTGGCTTCAGGCCATTCATCCCTATAGCTCGTGTACAGACAAACATAAAAAAAGTTTGCGTAAGAGTTAGTCTAACACAATGCTTGATTGCCAAAAGCACTGAGCCATGTCTCGCAGCTTTACTTAACAAGGGCCTGTTTAGACAAAAGAAGTATGTGCTGCAATTCTAAACATCATGACACAGAAATTTTAGGCACGGCTAAAGGAGGTCTGAAAATAAGGATCTTTCCATGACGTAATTCTAAAAAACCTGAAGGAACAGAAGTTTTCTTCCCAGGCTGTTTCGGCATGTCTACAGCCATCAGCACTTTTCTGTTCGGTGGGATGTGTTACCGGCTCAGCCCTCTTGCAGGCTGGGCTGCTAAACCAGAATTCATTCAGAGCTGGCTGCAAGCTGCCACTGTGATCTAATGTGATTTGGACACGATGATTTAGTATTGTCTAGTACTTCATTAAAAGCTGTAACAAAGTATAGCTGGCAAGGTTTCCTACAGTCAAAGGAATCTGGATGAGTTTAGACATAATCAACAAAAGCAGAGTAATCTGATTTTTGTGGTTTTAGAATGTTCCCTGTTTATCTAATGTTTTAGAATGTTTATCTAATGTTCCCTGATCTGAAAATAAATATCTGTTGACCTTTTATTTTATTTACTTAGATTTCTTGCTCCTTCGTCTAGATTACAAAAGGCAAGCTTAGGAAGTGTGGGTTGGATGAATGGACAGTGGGGTGGATTGAACAGTGACTGACAGATAGAGCCCAGAGTGTTTTGGTTAGTGGTGCAGAGTCCAGTTGGAGGCCAGTAACTAGTGGTGTCCCTCAGGGGTCAGTACTGGGTCCAGTCCTGTTCAATAGATTCATCAATGACCTGGATGAAGGGATGGAGTGTACCATCAGCAAGTTTGCTGATGATACAAAACTGGGAGGGGTGGCTGACACGCCGGAAGGCTGTGCCACCATACAGCGTGACCTGGACAGGCTGGAGAGTTGGGCAGAGAGAAACCTGATGAAGTTCAACAAGGGCAAGTGTAGGATACTGCATCTGGGGAGGAATAACCCCATGCATCAGTACAGGTTAGGGGCTGACCTCCTGGAGAGCAGCTGTGTGGAAAGGGACCTGGGAGTTCTGGTGGACAACAGGATGACCATGAGGCAGCAATGTGCCCTGGTGGCCAAGAAGGCCAATGGCATCCTGGGGTGTATCAAGAAGAGTGTGGCCAGCAGGTTGAGGGAGGTCATCCTCTCCCTCTACTCTGCCCTGGTGAGGCCGCATCTGGAGTATTGTGTCCAGTTCTGGGCTCCCTGGTTCAAGAAGGACAGGGAACTGCTGGAGAGGGTCCACCAAAGGGCTTGCAAAGATGATTAGGAGATTGGAGCATCTTTCTTATGAGGAAAGGCTCAGGGACTTGGGTCTTTTTAGTCTAGAAAAAAGAAGACTCAGGGGGGATCTTATTGATACTTATAAACACTTAAAAGGAGGGTGCCAGGTAGATGAGAAGAGTCTTTTTTCAGTTGTGCCCAACGACAGGACAAGAGGTAACAGGCACAAACTTGAGCACAGGAAGTTCCATCTTAACATGAGGAGGAACTTCTTTCCTTTGAGGGTGGCAGAGCACTGGCACAGGCTGCCCAGAGAGGTGGTGGAGTCTCCCACACTGGAGACACTCAACACCCGCCTGGACGCTGTCCTGTGCAACGTGCTGTAGGTGTCCCTGCTGTGGCAGGGGGGTTGGACTGGGGTTGGACTATATGATCTCCAGAGCTCCCTTCCAACCCTGACCATTCTGTGATTCTGTGATTCTGTGAAAGACAGGACTAGGTGGTAGGCCTAGATAGAAAGCAGTTGCTCTTAAGCAGTTCTACAACATCATGGCCTATCTCCTCATGGCCTCTCAAGTTTTAGTGAAAGCAGGTTACTTATTTTTTTCCCAAGGCTTTGGGTAGCTTAACTGTATTACAATGACTCAGTTAACCCATTGGTTCTTACTTAATACTGCCTACTACATATTATTTCGCGCTATCATGTTTTTAGTTTCTCCTCTTATTTTTTCATCAGTCGCTAGTTTCAGATCTTCACACTCTAGTGCTCCGGGAAAAATGAAATTATATCTTTTACTAAAATTGTCTCAACACTTCAATGCAAAATAAAAATATACCATTACATCTTGGGCAGTTTCTTGGGCATCTTCTCTTTTGGGTCTCTAGTATCTTTCAAAACTTATTTCTCAGTTGAGTAGTAGGTATGAATTGGTTGAAACAATACATATTTCACATATATCCCTTGAAAGACAAATGAAATAAACAACCAAAAAGATGGTAAAGATTCTAGTAGTAGTATTGTTATTTGAGACATTTTTTTTCATATGATAGCCTCTGTTAAAATGTGTTAAAAGCTTAAGGCCGTAAATCCCTGTGGCATTTATACACAGGAGGCAAAAAATATCAAGATCCTGTGCAAGCCCTTGTAATTTTATCTCTATGCAAATCAATGGAGATGTTTTGAATCTAAACCGAACTTGAATGTGAAGGAAAAACATAGAAAATCAACTACAGAGATGCCAATAAAGAGAACAACTGCCTGAGGAAAATCCTGAGGAGGGCCTAGAACAGGTGATACCCTATCATTTTCAGAACTATAATTATTTCTGAGAGATTGATGATGCATGCAGAAAAGAATGTTTCATCTTCTAAGATATACTTTATACTACTGGATCATCTTTATGTAGAAACAGACTTTAGAGTATTAATAACATCCTAGCATTTCTTTCATTATTATGTTACAAACATGATGCAATTTGACTGCTTTCCACTTAAACAGTTTCCCAATAAGACTGACTGCTAACACTGATGCAACCCTTCCCTAGGTCTGTGTGGGTATTTTGACGGCAGAACTCAATGAAATAGAATAAAATGTCACGGAGGGTCACTGCTGGCTGTAATTACAGTCCTCGAGCGTAAGCCTTACAAACCTCAAATGCTAAATATTATAGCAAATTCAGTGGGTTTGTTGTAAGTTTTTATTGTTGCTGTTCCCTTTCATTTACTTTGTTATGTGTTTAAAATACCTGTAGGTACAACTTTTGGGAAACATTCCAGTGAGAAACCTTGAAGATAACGGGATACTGTGACACTGAGATAACTGCATCTTACCTCCCTGAACTGATGGCAGTTATTATTAGACAGTAACTGAGGGTGGTGGTCCTTCTTTCTTCCATCCAGACATCCAATTTTTTTGGGTCAACTGAAATCTGATCTGGAGAGTCTCAGTGCAGTAGAAACTGCTGTACGAGGTGGTGACCTTCTCTCTTGGTCCTCTGGAGTACAGGACTTCCTACACCCTGCCTATGTGAGGTGTGGCGATAACTCCCTCCCTCACCACTCACAACTGATTGTACCCCTCTCCTCCCCCCAGCACCAGGAGAGAAAGGGTCCTGCTTTCAGGTGTGGGAGGGATTGTGGCCAGCTCATCTTGTGGCTGTGGAGAACAGCAGCTGTACAGGTAGTGTCACGAGCGGACCCTGCTCTGGGAAGAGAGAGGAGTGGAGGCAGAAGCAGGGCTGGTGCAATGCAGCAGCGTGCAGGGCTGTTTGTAAACAGGCACAGGACTCGCATTGACCTTATGCTGATCACTTGGTAGCATGAGCATCCCACCATTTTGGTATCATCTACATTTGAAAGTCTGGTACTGCCATGGGTCTGTTGCTCATGTCTACCCAGCTAATATGCAAACAGTAAGAGGAGCTGCAATACGTCTGCGAATACTTTTACACAGTGATCATTTTTTGTAACATATAATACTGAATTTTCATCTAATAGATATAACCAGCAAAATTAAATCAAAACATCAAAGAAAGGTCCGTGGTTTACTCAAATTTCTCCTAAACATTTCCATTTGAGTCTTGTTATACAGGTGCCTAAAAATTACCACAATGCCATTAAGTACTGCAATAACAGTGACATTTTAGGCAAGTCATGAGTGACATTTTAGAGAGCACTTTGAGGAGGCAGGGAAGCAGCTACTTGTATGTATTATTATCTGCTATTAATAATATACCACTTTTGAAAAGGAATATTCATTGCCATAGCGATAAGTGGATTACAATTTTCAAAAACACCCCACTAGCAAAGAAGGTCACAGAAGATTGGCCAGCTTCCACCTATGTGGCTTTAAAAATACACTTTTCCAAGTTAAATTAATATAATGCAGCACATAGCAACCACGAGTGCAGCTTTTCAGTTTTGAATGTATCTTGTCAGTGTGACTTTATTTTGTTTTTGTCATAGCTGCTCATGATGAGACAGGAAACGAGGAGGAGAAAGTTGTATCAAAGGTGCACAGCTAAAAGCTATCCAGAAGCGAAGTTTGAGACGAGAAGAAAATGGAGAGGAGATTGCTTGCCTTGGTGAAAGAAGGAAGGATCCAAGCATAAAGGTGGCTGTGGATAAAAGGGGAGGACCGGGGCAGGATGATGAGCAGTGCACACACATCTGAAAGCAAAGCTGAGATGTGGCAATGAAGAGCCCAAACCGTTACAGTGTAGATGAGGTTTATAAATCAGATATAGAGGTGAAAAAAAAAGGTATTTCTACAGCAGTGGTTTTGTTCTTCATCCTGACAATCTGTACGGTCTGTTCTGATGCCAAATTTGCACTTATACTTGATGTGTGAGAAGGTCTCACACATACAATATCAAATATATTGTAAGAGGAACCATATTTTAAATGAAAGGCAGTTCCTAACAGCAGAAAAGCAGCAGCTTCTCTGGCAGTAACTAACAGCGGGAGTGCTGTTATACCCCTTCATGCAGAATGCAGCTGATGATAAACCACTCGTGGATGTGGCTTAACTGTCACCTTCCACATTCCTCCCAAACTGTTGGCCTAAAAAAATCAATGTATTTTATTGATATCTGTAAGGAATGTTGTTAAAAGGTAGTCTCAGAGCTTTTCCCCTTACCTGAATTGTTAGTACCATTTAAAAAAAACATACAAACAAACAAAAAAAACCCCCCCAAACTCATATTGGATTTTCTTTTTGCTCAAGTCCAAGCTGTGATGTGAAGTAGGCAGTTTGACTCCACACTGAAAATGTTGGGAAGCCCTTATGGTCTGAACAGTATCACCCAGACACATACCCACGGGGGACAGGGAAGTAACACATTTTACAAAATGAAGTCTTTCTGACTTTTAACTCCCAGCTCCTGCTCTTGTTAGTGAAATTAGAAGTTCTTTCCTGATTTTTCTTTGGTGGGGAAGGTGCTGATTCTGTGACTACTTTGAATGCTGGAGCCAAAGCTCAGTATCTTTCAGGCAAGTGCTACCAGATGAATCAGCAATAGTTGAACCAGGGGAACAGAACATATTTGCAGAATGTAGCTGCTTTTGTTCCCCTTCTCCTCAGGTTCACCACAGAAAACGGTCTTTCTTTCTCAAATGGTGTAATTTCTCTCATACCTGTGAAGAGTGTGCAAAGTGCAATCTATTATGGCAACCTTGAAGTTAGTTACATTCATTATATATAGTATAATGACTGATATATATCATATATGATGAGATATATATGATAGCTTATTTGCCCAAATCAGCTATAAATTAAATCAGAAAAATTCAGTGCAACAGCCTGTCACCAAGAATAGCTTCAGTGAGGGTTCTTAAATTATGCCACAGAGTCTTTCCCTGCACATGGATTTTCAATAACCTTTAAAAAAAAAAGAAAGATTGTCTGTTTTTTTCCAGGAATTCACCTTGGATTTCCAGTGACATTAAAGTCCCAGCAAACCTATTCCTATTTCATGCACAAAACTGTTTCTCACGAGCCAAACTGTTATGTTGCCCTCAGTCAGGTTTCTCATATGAAGCAGTTTTTTTTATGAACCAGCCATAATAGTCCTACTGGATGTTACACTTTTTCACTCCATCACTTCACCAAGGTAAAAAATATGCTTTATATCATATTTTTATTATTAGAACAGAAAGTTCAAGTATAGATTGTCAACATTAGGGATTGCTACTACTCACAATGTTGGGCATATCATGAAGGAACACACTGTTTGGGTAGAAATGAATCTGTAGTCATGTAGCGTGCTGGGACATGGTGGTTATATTTGATTGTTGACTAAAATTTAGAGTGTTAGAGCAAAACCATTCAAAAAGCCCTAAATGTTTTACCATATTTATGTACAGTGTCATATATATTATACACAAACATTTGTTTTTCTTCTGAAAGTCTGTATCAAAATATCAAAAACATACACAGTAAACAAGAAAGGAAATCCAGTTCTGAAACTTTGCTGTACTAGAAATTATTTTGTATTGCTATCTTCCAGAACTTCAGTTACATTTAGGAGTTTCCAAGTATAGGCTAATTAGCACTGCAGTATGGATGCTGAACAAGGCTATTTAGCTATTAAGGTGGGCAGTTAGTGTAAGACAAGCTTCTAAGTTCATATGAATAAAGATTATGAGTTAATTTTATTTTCACTAATCTTCCATAATGGTGCTGTGTTGTGAAATGTTACAAAATTTACTGTCTTCACAGGCAAAAATACTTCAAAACAAATTCCAAAGCACTAAACTTCTATAAATAAGAAGAGTTAAACATCTTTTCTGTGAAATTTATGGGTGGTCTTGACACTTATTTCATGTTCAGTCTCTTCTATTTCTCATGTCAAACTCCGCCCTTTGTCTTTTTTTTTAAGGTATTCTTTGTATTTTTTATGTTTATTTTTGTTTACTTATCTTTCATTTTCATAGCCATCAGTATTTGTCTTTCCAATTTGCTAATGCATTATTACTTCTCCTCATACTAATGCAGTGAGAGTGAACTAAAATCTCTCACCAACACTGCATTTTCAGTGGAGACTAATACCAATTTAATAACCATCTCAGTGTGGTCTACCACTACCTGCCGCTTTACTGCTGCTAGTCATTGCACCCTGTTTGTGCCAAGGGCTCAGACACCTGTTTCTGACCAGTGCCTTCAACTACGTTTTTGTATTAGATGGAGTAAAACAATATCAAATGAAAGATCTTCAGGAATAAATAAATGTATTCCAGAGGGGATGAGAGAGAAAGAATGCAATGTGTCTGTGATTCTGCGAGATAGTCCATTTTTCCTCATAAACAACTGTTTCTTTATATCTTTTAATCAGACTTATTCTATTCTATTTAAATACTATTTAAAGTCTATATTCTATTTAAATACTATTCTATTTATTTGACCAGTTAAAAAAAGGGAAAAAAACAAAGCCACCCAGAGTGTGGCCTCGCCTGTCAGCAGGCTCAAGTTGCTGCTTGCAGCAAAACTGACTATAGATGTGCAACTCCAGGTTAGCAATTAGATGTGTTTTAAATGTACAGGTGGAATTCTTCAACCTTGCTTCTTGGAGTTTTTACTTGACTGCATGTTTAGGCTATTAAAAGGTAAGCATGCCGAACAAACTACAATTCTATCTGTAGATGCTCTATACCTTTGGTATGTAGGCACCTACTGGCCAGTTCTGGTGACTAGCTTTAGGTGCCCAAATTCTCTGGTATTTTGGGTTTCGTGAACTTTTTGGACCTAAACGGATCTGTGCCTTTCAATGTCTGTGCTCTGGCGTTCGCTTCCTTATAACATCTACACAGCACTGAACCTTAGTCCTCTGAAGGTCTCAGAAAGGTGTCCACGAAATTACTGCCACTCCTGCTACTTGCCCAGGAGCACTGAGATTCTTCTGGTATTTTTGTGAAGACCTTCCTATGAAGTATACCACATTTTCCACAGCGCTCTTCAGTGTAGGCTGAGAATGTTCTTCAGGCTGCTCTGTCCCTGAGAGCCCTCTGGGTCCATTCAGCAACATTTTGCAGCATCTGGGCCCACGGACAGAGTTTTCTCCCTGCCAGCCTTCACTTTATCCTCTGACAAGTTGCTATGGGAACAGTAAAGCATTTATGATAACTCCTTACAGCAGCAACCGATCTCTTTTTTTAGGTCTACTAACTTGCAAAAGGCTTCAAAGGATTGTTTAGGTTGGGGTTTTTTTTGGTTGAAAAATAAAAAACATATGTATCAAGTACCAGCCACAGTTCTTTGGAACAAAGTACATCACCAGATGGTAACTTACATATATTTGTCAACATAACCTCTGTGAGAGACTGTAGCAAAGGAGAACTTAATATAATATTTATCTACGGGAAAGCTCACTTTATTCAAAGTGTGGTCTGGGTTCCTGTGCACAACTCTGATGTGTTAGGAAGGATAACTAAAAAGAGAAATTTTGGCTAAAGAGAAAGTTTGGCTTCGTGGGAAGTGACCAGCAGCATCATTGTAAACAACCAGTTCAGTCACACCTTAGCACAGACAGGGCTCTAACGCTGTAAAGAAGGCAGCTTTTGTAGCCTCGAGAAAATGTATGTGCGTACAAGATAAGGAGTTTTTCAGGCATCCTGGCGGGGTGTTTCTTGATGGGAGGGGGAAATGAATTTTTATGTGGAACATACTTTTTAGCTAGATTAGACAATTTTCTTCTCAGTGAGGTTTTTGGCTGTGTTGATGTAACTGCATGGAGCTGGCACACTTAAAAACAGACATTTTGTTTATTATGATACAATCTGTGCACGGTGTGTAGTCATATTGATATCTCTAAAGGAAACCTTTTTATTTGTCTTGATATTCTGTATTTTTAGTAGTCTAAAGAATTTTTATATTCAAAAGGCACACAGTAACTGTGAGTTCTCTTCTAGTGCATCCCACTCCAACCTACTCTGAGAATAGAAACAATATTGAACACTAAGAACATAAAGAGTTTCTGTTCAAATAAATAAATAAAGTGTATCAAAAAAGTCAAGAAAAATACAATTAAACCCAATTCCTTATGTGGCAACAAACTAAGATTAGCTAACTGAAGATGTAATTTGCAATACTATCACTGTGGGTACAGTTCCCATCCTTGTAGCTAATTTGCATCAGGTTAGGGTTTTGTTGTTGCAGTTGTTGCCACATAAAATTACCCATTCATATTTGCTCTGGGCTGAAATATGGCTTACAGGACATCGTTTAGTGCTAACTGTATTTTTTCCCTGTGTCAATAACGAAAGCTTCTTTTTCTCCAGTGTATTTTGTTGTGTGATTGGAGCATATGTAGGAGACAATTGTTTAATTTGCAGCTGATGTTGAAAGAACCAACAATTCCAGAATTTTAAATTAGAGTGCAACAGTGAAATAGTAAGCAAATGTGCCAAAATTGCATGCAACAGCCCTTTGAAAAGTGATTTTACAAATCTAGAGTCACAACTATTAATGCTAATGACAAAAAAAAAAAAGTTTGCTGTCTGTTTGCTCCGCATAAGTCTTCATTACAAGCATAGAAAAAGACACTTCTGTAAGTGAGCAAGAAATAGTCTGAGTAGGCGCTAGGTGCTTAATCCCACCCTTGTAGGTAGACGCAGTCACAAGATGGAGATAGAAGCAGTAGCCCATCTTTCAGCGTGGGTTAACATCAAGTGTGCAGCTGGATCCTCAGAAAATTTGTATTCTGTGCTGAAATCCCATCCATCTGGATCTTCTTCACATGGCCACCTAGACTTGCCAGAGGAGAGCTGGTAAGGGGATGGGTAATATGCCCGTGTCTGCAGTCATCATATGCAAACTGGATTCAACTAATAGCCCAGGCTCCGATACAAATGCAACTGGAAGTTCCCCAATTACAGAGGCTAGCCAGCAGCGCCCAAAGGAGCTGAAGAGCTGGGTGGCGTGCCATGATGAAGGCAATGTCCTACAGGGCCTGGCTGTCATGCCACATGGGAACCTGGTAGGCAAGGCTACTACAGGACTGGGGCTTGTTTATGGGAAGCCAACAGAAGATGTGATAAAATCAGTTTCTGCAGGAGGAAAATGTTTTTGCCTTGGGATTATATTTTCTATGGGTCAGTTGTGAAGATACATAGGGCACAATGATACTACATTACAGAATCACAGAATCACAGAATGGTCGGGGTTGGAAGGGACATCTGGAGATCATCTAAGTCCAACCCCCCTGCCGCAGCAGGGACACCTACAGCAGTTGCACAGGACGGCATCCAGGCGGGTTTTGAATGCGTCCAGTGTGGGAGACTCCACAACCTCTCTGGGCAGCCTGTGCCAGTGCTCTGCCACCCTCAGAGTAAAGAAGTTCCTCCTCATGTTAAGATGGAACTTCCTATGTTCAAGTTTGTACCCATTTCCTCTTGTTCTATCACTGGGCACCACTGAAAAAAGACTCCTCTCATCTACCTGGCACCCTCCCCTTAAGTATTTATAAGTATCGATAAGATCCCCCCTCAGTCTTCTTTTTTCTAGGCTAAAAAGACCCAAGTCCCTGATTGATACAATACATTGATGATACTAGCAGATGGAGCACTTAGTTATTGCTTTCTAAGGCCTGAAATGGAGTCTTGCTTCCAGATTTGTGACCAATCTATTCTTCCTTAGGCCTTTATTCACAAAATTGGAAGTAGCCTGTATATGGGAATAGTTTGTACATAGGAAAATTGGAATATCTTGTGCATGCCAGTTAGTAACTGGGAAAATCTATCACCTTCACTTTGCTTTTGTCTGTGTTTCCAGATGTCGCCATGCCATGAATTAAAGCCTTTCTGCTTTATTTGAATTGGATTTGAAACTTGCTATATTGTAGTGCTGCATCCACAGTGGTTCTGTCACCAGTGATGAATTACCCTACAAGATAAACATGAAAAACAGATGCACACTATAAACTAGAGCTGAATCTAACATGCGAACATTTTGCAGTATGGGTACACCTAAAAGCTTCTGCAGCCTACCCCAAACGCTGGAGACTGCAAACCTCTCCCCAGTCTGGGGTCCCCATAAACCTTAGAGAAATGTCTTAATTTTTACAACATGCTCTCAGCGGTGCTTTGCTCCATGTTAAATTTGTGTTACTGACAAGCCTCTCAATCAAGTTCTCTTCCCATCCATTGAAATCATTATTTTTCAAGTCTGATATATAATTTGATCCTAAGTCTGGGCAAGGAAGCGTCAGCATTGCCATTGTGTGTTCCAGACTAAGGCTTATTTCTCAGTGACAGCTTCATTAAGAACCCTTGATATTGCCCATGACAGCAGTTCCTCTTTGTCAGTATTCTGTTACTCATTTGGTTTTCCTTATTAGTCTCCCTCATCTTAACATTTGTAAGGCAAGACTAATATCACAGGTAAGCAGGTGTGCATATCATGCAAAATAATGTGTAATACTTAATTTTCCACAGGCGGGTAAGCAAAACGTTCTCTAAGAGCAGATTATTCCACATTTACCTACCACTGATTCTTTTTAAACATTTTTTCTCCGAAGCATCTGTTACTGGCCTCAGGGTATTGTACTAGACTGTCCATTATTCTGATTTGATATGGCAATTTCTATGTTCTTAACTGTGCTGACGACAGCACCCCTGAGCTGGAGACAAACTCTAGTTTTGTGAATTCCTCCCTGGGTGTAGGCCTGGCAGGGTGGCCTCAAACATGGTCTCCAACTTGGGGCGAATGCTGGGAAAAGGCTGGAGTGCAGCCGAGTCCTGCTGTTTTCCAGTTATTCTCAATCAGGGAAATGTTCACAAGGGAGATGTTGCAAATGAATGTAAATTAGAACAGACTAAGGTTCCTCTGATAAGAGCCAGGGCTGGAGCTATGAGGCAGGAGGCACACAGCTCACAAAAAATTGGCTTTGCCTCCTCCATAGCTCGATGATGACCGAAGTTCAGAGGCAAGGAGGCGACAGCACAAAGTGCTGAGTAACCATCAGACATAGCTGTTCAGGGGCCTATTTTCAGATTGCTTTCTATGCAATTGCTGTATCATTTCCCACGCATACCTACTGCTCCATGCAATCAACACTCAGTCAAATTAAAAGGCTTTTTCTGAAACTGTTAAGTTATCTTCTTGTCAGTCTCAGCCTTTAGGAAATGCTCTAGGTTAAATCAGGGTATTTATCAGACTGCTCTTGAAACTGCAGAGGTAAACCCAACCGGTTCTGCTTCTGTTACAAAATCAGCTGCTCATTTCTAGTAGTTGTAGCCCATCTGGAGGTTTCTCTTTCTCCTGTAAATGTCTGTGACAGTAAGTCTGAAACCCGGTTGAGTCAAAAGCAGAGAAACAAGTGAGCTAAGCCAGCCATAACTGCTCTGCTAACTTATTTCCCCTGCTCTTTCAAGAGAAATGCATATTTATGCTATTGCTTTATTTAATGAAGAAATCATACACAGCAAAATGGCAAAAGCCCAGGCTCATTAAGCATGACCCCTCTCCAGAGTTAGCCTTACAGCTTTCTCTCTGGAGAAAGAACGGTGCCATCTACACGTAACAAGATAGTGCAATTAAATAGAGAACCTGGTACATCAGCTTTCAGCAAGCTTTTTCGATAAATAAGTTGGGTAATGGTGGCTTTCATGCTGCTAACACAACAAAATGCTTGAAAACATATTACGACTTCTTCAACAAAGCAGCTTAGAAAAAACAATTTGATGAATGGACTTGCTTCTGTTCGTAGGCTTTACGAATTGAGAGGGATGCTGGACACCTCTCAGTATAACGACTTGTACAAAAAAGAGACACCATGACAAAGTAAACCCTAACAGTGGTGCAATATAATTTTATGTCATATGCTGTCTCTCTTACCATCTATAATCAATTCATGGTGTTCACAGAGGCAGATTTTTATGAAAAACTAAAGTCATTCAACTACATGTCATTCAACAGGTTCGTCTGCATAGATGGGGTGTCAGGACAGCAACATAGGTTTTCTCACACAGTTAAACAGCTGTTTCAAAGGTAAGCGACATATTCACAATGATAGGATGATGAAGACATCAGTAATTTGTAAATCTGAGGATAATTTTTGAAATGACTTGGGGAAAAAAGAAAGGATGCCAAGGGACAGGATCTGGCAATGCTGTGGTGTCTTGGAGCGACAGAGGCCAGAGTGGAGTGAAGCTCAGCATTCAGCTGGCTGTTGCTATGTGCAGTGGTGGCACTGCCACCATCCTGTGGTCATGTTCCTCTTGGGTGTCTTAAGATCCTTTCGAAACCTTTCCTTTGGGGGAAAAAAAAAACAAGAAAGAAAAAATTTTAAAAAAGCAGTACTTTTTCTTAGGATCCTTGAGTCAGTCTTGCCAGATTGATTACTCATCCCAGTACCCACTGGGAAAACTGTCTCTTGTCTCAGAGTCCATATCTGTTTGATGCTTGTCCAAATTTCTCCATGCCTTCAAATTATCTTTTCATGAAATTGCTTCTGCAGATTGTAATAGCTTGTCTTTAGCAAGCCTTTAGCAAAAGTATATAAAGTACGTAGATTTGGTGTGCTCTGTGCCTTGCTATGGCACTGGTGTCTACTCTTTAGTCTCAAAGTCTCTCTGGGTTATTTTAGCTTTGACATAGGTTGGGCTGTCACCACCTTATTAGCTAAATAACAGGTCAGAAATTATTTTGGCAGATGCCAATTTGTTGATAATGTTAGCACCATGAAGACTTAAGCATTTCCAAGACGAAGCAGGTGTCTGTGTAACCTTTAAAGGATATGGCAGCATGTGACTTGTTCACTGCAAAACATGGGAGCTGTAGTAAAGTAAGAGCCTGAACCAATCTTCCAGGTTTATGCCAAGCGCACAAATCTCTACTCTTTTGAGGATTTTATTAGCTAGCAGACATTTCAACAGGATAAGATAGTGCTTTTGAATTGATTCGAGGCAGTGGAGAAATGAAAGGAAAGCCTGCACTTTTCTGCATGTACCAGAGTCTAGAGAGCTGGGGGTTTTGGAAGCCACAGAACAGGGATTTGTAGCAATGAAAAAAACAGAAGTGTTGATGTGGGAAAAGATTTTATCACAGTGAAATCTAGACAGGGACAGGCACAATAATATGGAGACTGACAGGTAAGCTCACAAGAGGGGAAATGTGGGAAGTGAAAGAAAAGTATACACTCTGAATGAAGTATAAGAAGAAAGTAAAATGTTATTATTCATAGAAACGATTGGCATTGCATAAAGGATAGCAGCAGCTTTAATGATGTATATGCAGGTATTGCTTCTGAACTCAAGATACGATTCTTAGAATTTCAGGGGCTATATTATTTATATACTCATAATTTGCATTAATAATATCTTAGGGCCAAATGGAAACTTTTAGAAACTTAGAAAGCGGAAGAAGAAAATATTTTTGTTGGCTGCTACTAGTTGGAGTCAACTGAATAGAGATCACTATTTACCCAAAGTTAAACAATTTTAGTTGTCCAAATATGTGGACATGATTCCCTTGTTACTCATTTAAAAAAAAAAAAAAAAAAAGAAGGAAAAGAGAGATAATTTAATCAAAGAAAATCTGTATCCCTTCATGTTCATTTGAAATTGTTTTTCCTGGCAAAAATTCCTCTTGTAGTGGGACTTCTCTCCAGCAAGAATAAACCAATGTCTTTAAAGTCAATATTACTAAAACCCCTAGTGCCTCTTATGCTGTTTATTGCTTATTTGATGGTTATCAAACTCCTGCTAAAAAGTGAATTATTTCCATTTTTAAGGTGATGTAGTGTTCTGGACACATGCATCTGAAAGTCTTCATGCTCAAATTACTTCTTGGACAAAATGACATACAGCTGGGAAGCAGGATGAACGTTCTGATTCAAATCACGAATTCTGGCAAGAGACAGCCTGCCTGAGATCAATAGGGCACCACATAGCATAATCAAGCTATACTCCTACTACTGGATTGCTCCCTGCATTTTAATTTTATTTCGTAGAAAACTTGCAACATCTTCTCAGAAAACTCTTTCATGGAAAAAACAGAACTCACCATTACTATATTTTTTCTTTGTATGTGAGAGTATTCCTATGTATAGTTAGATAACTATGTAACTCAAGTTACCTCTGCCTAACACCTTTTCCCCAACTTAATTTATTATTCTCTTTTGTTTACAGGAAGTCCACAAGTGCAAATATCTGTAGTATGGTTGTGCTGTGAAGTATGATTAAAAATGCTGATGATTGTCACACCAACTCACCTATAGCCAACCTATCATGGTACTTCAGCATCTATGGAAGGAAAGTAAGAACTAGGTGTGCTTCTTCTGAATGCAGGGGAACCTTTCCAGCTTGCCAGCTAGTTTACTCACTGTAGGAGGAGGTATTGGCGTTCCCTAAATTTAGCCTAACTTCTTGGTAGCCTGGTATATCAGGAGGGCTTTCAACAGGTGCCAAAATATTCTCAGAACGCTGCTGCTTGTTACTACTCCTATGAGGGGATTTATCAAATTGGTTGTATTAGGTCATCTCATGTAGTCAGAAGCAAAATAAGTGCAGTGTCACAACATAAAATTGCTTAATTGTCAAGTCTTTGTGTCCATCTTATACAACGCATGATAAATTGAAAATGAGCTGATAAAGTTTGAACGGGAGCAGTGAATTGTATAGTCTTTTGTGGAGAATTATTTTTTCCTCATTATCTTCCAAGGTTGTTGTCTCATTCTGCAACTACTCCTTATTTTATATTTCTGCCAAAGCCAACAGTTAGAACCTTTAAATGTCAGATGTATTCTGTATACTATAAAATAGATTTTGTGTCTTCAAAGTAGAGGATAATAATATTATGCATAAAATGCATGATCAATAACCTCTTTTAGGAGTATTCCTTAATTATGGGCTTTTCAAACAAATGCATGAGCTCAGTCAATTCACCAGAGCTTTTTTTGCTAGACACTGCCCATTGGGATACAGAGGCATATATAATAGGATACATATAGTCTATTAAGCAGTCAAGTGAACATTCAAACGGAAAGGAAGAACTTATTTCCTTTGTGCTGCTAGATGAACACTAGCCACCTTTTGTGACAGTATGTTCTTATTTATTAAATTCCACCCTATGTCTCTGTGGAACTATAAAAGACTTTCTGTCAAAGTAAAAAAACCCTTAAATTAATTTGGAGTGGCAATGCAAAACACCCTAAGGATTAGATCCTGACTGGGACACTAAGGGAATATTAATCCAACTGGGGACACCTACTGTGTTATTCACCATGTTAAGTTCAGAAACTACAACACATACGTCCTTGTTCGAATTAGGTGTGCTGGGCTCCCTTCATACCCAGAGGAGGAAAAATTGCCTATTCCACAGCATTAATCTGATTAATTCTAAACATTAACCTTAAGATTAGATAAATTGTGTCCCAGTGTTCCTTTTTCTGTCCTCTCCTATAGAAGGAGCATAAAGTAGGCAGTTTAGAAGTAGGTGATCATACCTGTAGGTAATGAGAGCCGGTCAGACGAATAAAACCCCTTTTTGCCTGATTGTAAACAATACCTGCCACTGAAAAATATCAAGATAGATCAATTTTTATTAAAAAAACATAATAAAGAAAAAAGATTCTGCTGGGACAGGGAAAAATATGTCTGTGATTATGTAAAATGTTATTAGAGCAGTACCATTACAGAATGTTGCCTTTAATTATTTGTAAATGTTTACAAATGTAAAATGAATGTAAATCATATTTTCTGTCCTCCTTTCCTTTCTACTGACTGATTAAACAGATCAGCTAAACTGAATATCATCACTGGAAAGGAAAGGCAAATGGTCATCCTTTCATATAAGAGATTTGATGAGCAGAAATAATTACAATATGTCTGTATTAGTCCAATGATACATTTTACTTCAACATTGTTATGCACATAAAATCTTTCTTGCCCATTGCAGGTGATTTAGTATTAAAATACTTTTTTTTTTTTTTAACGTAGCAGCTAATAAAGTGAATGCAATCAAATCTTGTATGCATAAATAACACAACCTCCTTTTTCTAGAAAGTCTTCTGAAGAAATTGCTCAATAGCCTTTTCACTCTAAAACTATTTTTTTCTGTGATCCACTTCATGGGCTAAGTGGTGCTCATGCAATAGAATAGATCCCCATGAAACAAATTGTCTCATTATGAGTTTTTCTTGAAGAAGTGTCCATATCTGTCTATTTATCTGTCTCTCTCTCACACTTATTTCAGAAATAAGCTCCTTTCTTAGAAATGTATCTTGGGCACCAAAGATAAACTTGGACAAAACTCGGGCTTTCAGCTTCATTTCAAGAACAGTGTAAATGACTGTCTGTACATGTGTCTGCAGTCTGTAATCTTTCCTTCTATTTTGTCTTTATGTTCAGATCTCAAGAAAGTCAAAGTGCCACTTTCCTTGAATAAGAAAACCATGGCTTGGAGTTAGAAGAGCTACAAGAGAAACACTTAAAACTGGTCAACTCTGCATGCACTTTGCATTATTTTCTGTGTTTAAAAATACTTATCTTAGATTAGATAAAACAATGACATGCATATCAATCTAAATATTTAAACATTTTTCCAGGCACTTATAAATGCACTGTGTGTATGCAACATGAGATTATTAAAACTGGAGGGTGAGTGTCAATGCTATTTGTTCCTAAACTAGCAGATACTCTCTAAACTACTACAGCGGGAAAACAGAGTGAGGAAATTGTGTCTAGCATTGCACATACAACACCATCAGTCTCTCTTGAGGACTAGATTCAGTACAATTGAAATCCTGAAGCTATTTTCCTGCACAGTGATACTTCGTACCCCACAGAAGGCATCACTGCTGCTGGTAATAACAAGCATGTAGCAAGGACCATGGCAGGGAATATTTTTCAGGGACAAGTTCCTACCTCTGCACAGTCAGGTGTAACTGCATCCTGGAGTTCTAAAATTAAAAAGATGGGCTACTTTCAGCGCTGAGTCAGCCTGACGCATTAGCAGGCTGGTTCTACTTCCATTTTGTTTCTCACTCTTTGGAAAAGTGAAAAATTTCCTTTATTCTTTAGGGAACTAGATATGGTACCTCCCAGGACTCTTCGAATTGCCTCAATAATGTGACATTATAGGAACAGGCAGAAATAAAACAGCAACAGGAAAAGGCTTCTGCTGCTTTCCACTGAGGAAAATAATCTTTTTCCAAATGCACTGTAGGAGAAACATTGCAAAGTCAAAAAAAGAAAGTTCCATGGTAACTGCAGTCAGAGCTGAAAGGGCTGAGAAAGAGTGAGAACTAGTCTCAAGAATGAACCTCCTTCACCTCTCTTAGACTTTCCGAAGGCCTGGTCTTGGTTTCCCAGGCAGGAGGTACTCAGGTACCCCTGACACTGATGAGGGAGACAGCACCAGATTTCAGCCTCTTTGGCTTAAGAGCCCATTTCTCCTCACTTTCTTCATCCCCCTACCTTACCATCATAAGCCAATCAGCCAACAGTATAATCCATATTTGCACTGCCTTTATTGAATGAGAACTCTACGTCAGAGCTTCACGACACTGTCTCCAGATGTGTTTACTCTTGACTATCCACCCAAGTGTTGAAAGACTGGGCTTTGTCTGCCAAATAAGCCAGTATTTCTTTGGATATGAATATACATGGACATAAAAAACTCCTTGCTTCCTTTGCATTATTATTCCAGGGAACTGGCAGGCTACGGGTTAAAAATATCTCTTTCCTTGAATGGTTTCAAAAACATGTAAACATTTTTCAGCCATGGAGTATTTACCAGGATCTGTTTTTTCAGGGTTTAATTATTACTATTTTATGGACAGTCACACTGTTTTTTTTCTTATAACCACAGCGTGGTTCACTTACTGTTATAGGACTGGCCTTTGGGCGGCTGTAAGCAGTTCAGGTTTCTCTTAATTCAATGTTTGCATTTGTCCTGTTTCCAATTACATTTGGAGCTATTTTATTGACTGAAGTGTAATTCCTTTAAAGTGTTTTCTTCTAATTAATATAAATAGAGGGTAAGTAATTCAATAAGTAATTCAATTTTTTAGGGATTTCTTATTTTCACTTGTGGCTGTAAACTGAGCACTGATGGTAACAGATTCTAATTTTGAAAATAAAGAGACACAAACCCCCTATTCAGATTTTACTTTTTAATCTAACTGGAACCATAGCTACTAGAAAATCTCAATTTATTAAAGGAAATAGTCTATTTTTGTCCTTCTTTCTTTTTTATTTTATTTTATTTTTTAATAAGATTAACTCGATTCACTCTGACTCCTTCTGGTGGTTTGTATCTTTCTTTATGGGCAGCCTAAATTCATCCTAGGGTAACCTCCTGATTGAGATGGAGTTATGATGGAGATGAATGTAGTCCAGTACGTCTCACAGGAAATTATCGTTTTAGTGCTGACACATTTTCAATAAACTCTTGAATATCAGAGTTTCTTGGCTTTAAAAAAATCCCCAACTTGCCTTATGATGCTATGCAGTCTGTTTTTATTTCTTAGGCAGTGGGAGCAAACCTCGTTGTTTGACAGCTTTCATCAGCTGCATTGAAGAGTGGTCCTGCTGCCCGACTCCCAGTTGCATTCCTTCAGACATTAAAAGATGTGGCAATAGTGACTTTCTCTAACAGAGTGCTATTTTTTTTTGTGACCTTAAGCATGTCAAATCTTTCTTTCCTTCTCTAGTCAACCATGCACACACAATAATTCCTGTAATCTTTTGAGGTCCAGATTTCCATGAGCGTTCCTGATATTTAAGTATGTCAATCACATAACACATATTTTTTAAAGTCACGTAACAGGTTACATTCAGTGGGATTTAGGCAGCAGATTTTGCCCTCAATGGGACTTAGGGTCCTAACTTTCTGAGAAGAATTTACAAGTCCAGAAGGAAACATAGTTTTATTTTGAACCAAAAGCCTTTGGGTATCTGATCTTTAATGTCTGTGTGTCTTTTTCTAATATTTATCCCCTTTCTTCAAGACTTCATCTTATGGATCAAAGTCTTGTGGCTGCTACTGTGGTGCAAGTCAGCCTTTAGATTTTACCTTTTACCTTTTTTTCACCTGAAAATAGCAGTGGTGTTTCTGTGTGAGTCTAGTTTGAGAAAAATATTCACGTTCTAAAAAACCAGAGGCTGTTTTGCAGAACCAAGACTTGAATCAGTTGACTAATCAGGACCATAGCAGATTCATCATTCCAAAGTGCTCGTTACTGAAAATGAGCAATGTGCTGGCTACAAATGACTTTATAGTCTGACTTTAGTCTGACTAAATAATTCTGCCACATATTTTCCTTGAAAATACTGCATTTAATTTCCCCATCAAAGTATATGTATATATATTTATATATAAAAATATGTACAAACAAAATTATTGTGTTAAATGCAGACATAAGCATGAATTGGGGTCAAGTCAAGAACCAAAGTTCACTCCTAGTAGTAGTCACTCCTAGTAAGGAATAGCTAACAACCAGCTTGGTAGTCAGAATCAAGTAGGTATCTTCTAATATCTAACGCAAATATGATGTGTTTCATAAACATTTTGATCCCCAGAGCCTGAAAAGAAAAGGCCATATTTAACATGAGGAATACATGAGGAAATGTTGAAATATATGTTATACTCAAAGTAGTCAGAGGTGTGAAGGTAGGTGTGGATAGCTATGCAAAAAAATCTGCTCCTGTCTCTGGATTCACATTCCTTCTTCAAAAAGTAAAAATTACAAGCTGGATAGACTACTGGATCTGTTGACATCTCATATCTTACAGTTATCAATGCTTTCATCCATGCTAATGATTTTAAAATTTATCAGAAATGTAAGTAGTATGGATATTGAAACTTAACCAAAAGTCCTCTCTTATATGGCAAAGCCGAGAAGTTTTTGGTTTTTCGTTTCTAAGGAATACATAGATCTGGTGAATCTTAAGCAATATGTTTATACATGAAGTCGAAAGCTGAGGAATTATTGTTGTCTCATTAGCATATTTTGAAACTCTAGATTTTTTAAAATTTAAATTCATACTAGAATATACACCACTCAGATGTTTATATCATTCTTCAACAAGTGATAACAAATGCAAGCATTTTATTTAAATAGGCTTACTTTCAAGATTAAAGAGATTTTCTTCAGTATCTGTTTTCCACCTAGTATTTTATTTTATATGCGGTGTCTTAATGAGTGAGGTTGAAATGGCAGGATATCACTGGGAAAGGAGATTCACAAATTCTTGCAAACTTTCTTGTCAATATTCTAATTTTTTCAGAGTCCCATTTTTCTAATCTTATTTCAGAACTCCGTGTCAGTAAATGAAAAATTATTTTTAGAGTTTAAAAATAATTTTAAAAATATAATAAAGTAGATCCTTTTATGATTGAGACATGTTTAACTCCTTAGAAAATGAAAAATATACTGCGGTTTATTATTCTTTTTGTCCAAACAAAGTGACTTTACATGAAGTAGTAAATAATAATAGCATAATTATTTAATAATGGTATAATGATGTTATAAACATCAGTAAATATCCATTAATAATCAGGTAATCATTTTGTTATTGCAGGAGAAGTTATCAGGCAACCTCAGGTAACAGGGATTAATAATGGGGAAAAATAATTCGTTTTATCAGAAGTTAAGCAGTTCTACTGCAAGGGAAACGTCATTTATAAAATGCATTTTAGAGAAGCGAAATATGAATGAAGGGTATTGTAGCTCACTGCTACATAAATCTCTTCGCTAAGCACAACTCATGATTTATTAGATTCAAACTGAAAACACCTTAAAAAAGAAGGTCAATTTTTAACTCAAATAATTGCGTGTTCATAAATGGACCACACTTATTTGTATTCTGTGACATAACTACAATGATTGTATTCCATCAATTGTGCCCATACAAAAGAAAGCTATAAGAAAACAACTTTAAAACTGTGGCTGCAACTAATCCTGTGTGTAGTTCCCCAGTTGCTCACGGTGACAGCTCAGAGTTACACTCTGGCTCTTTTGATGGGGAAACTCAAATGCACAGAAATAGCTGCTGAGAAGTTGTATTCTGCCACCTGATGGATGCTTATCTACACCAGCCTCTCTCATAGTCCTCTGTAAGTATCCCATCAACTTTTGTAGCTTCCCCTGAAACCAAAACCCAAGTAATCCTGGCTTTGCCATCCCCTATCTAAAAGGCATCTATGTAGCCCACCTATTATTTGTGTAAATCCGCTACAATGCTGGTGGTCTGGCTGAGTCTTGGCTGAGGAAATTTTATCTGTATATTTAAAGGGTAGTTTAGGGGTAATTTTGTGGTACTACATGGTTATCTTTCCAGAGATGGTTTCGCTGATCTTGGAAAGAAGTTCAAGTTACAGTTGAAAAACTTGATGGTGGCCCACTAGAATTGTAAAACGCTTTGCTAATGTAAAGACTGCAGTGAGATTTATAGAGGCTGTCACCTATGTTCTGGTAATCCATACCAGTTTCCGGTCAGAATTAGTAGTTTGTCCTCACTCTTTGACATTGTTGTGTTAGGCCTCATTATCCACAGCCTCAGCCAGGGGAAGATGGGGAAATAAGGGAAGGACTTTTCTCACAGTTCACACCACCAGTAACATGAAAGACCCACCCTATGCTGTTGTACAGCTGCCATCATCTCAGGATCCAGTGAAGGGACTTTTTATGTCTGCTCAAATGCCAGCAACTGCACGAGCAGAAGTCTGTTGGGAACCTGGGAGTCAAGGTTTAAACGTTGGGAGCCCACAAGCTCAGCTTGAGGGGCTCATGGGGAAGGGTAGAGGTGTGTGGGAAGTCCTAGGCACACCCTCTTCTGCTCCTCCTGCTCTTTCCTTCTCCCAGAGAGACATGGGGATCTCATTCTGACCATAAACATGGCCAGATATGCTGTGTAGGCACAGCAACAGCCAGATATGTCAGGCTAGAAACTCAGCAGGACAGCAAAGCAAATCCCAGCCTGGGCCAGTGCAGCCTGAGCACAGCACGTATGACCTCCTCACTGTGTGACAGGGCAGGGCCTCTTGAAGAAATTACACTTTGACAGATATCTGACACAAGACACCACTCCCAGCCAGAGCCACACAGACCAGCTGTTGAGGTGGCTACGGTAAAATAAGAGATGCATTTGAGAATGAAGAGAAAAGGGACTGACCTGGGTCTGATATCAAAAGCTGGCCAGCGAAGTATGGCTGGGAATGAGATAGAGGGAGAATCAGATTAGATGTTAGAAAGAAATTCTTTACTGTCAGGGTGGTGAGGCACTGGAACAGGTTGCCCAGAGAAGCTGTGGAGGCCCCATCCCTTGAAGTGCTCAAGGCCAGGTCGGATGGCGCTTTGAGCAACCTGGTCTAGTGGAAGATGTCCCTGCCCATGGAAGGGGGTTTGGAACTAGATGATCTTTAAGGTCCCTTCCAACCTAAACCATTTTGTGGTTCTGTGGTTTTATGACAAATCTCTATTTCTCTGGGACTTTCTGAAGCATAAGGAGAATCTTTGCATTTTTCCAGGATTTGGGGTTTTTTTGTTTGTTTATTTGTGTTTGGTTGTTGTTTTTTTTAAAAAAAATTTTGGCTATATGTAAATTCTTCTTATTTCTGTAGCAAAAAATCTCACTGTTTAATTACAGATTTCATATATATATTGCTACAGGCCGTTCTACTCCATCGTAACTATCCAGCCTCTCAGACAAGCTAGCTAAGACGCCTTATATTACAGGACTACAGTAGGGATCAAGGAAATACATGGTCTAGTTGGCCTAATCATCTCATGGAGGACATAGGTAGAGCTGGGGTATCTCACTAACTGTAGGCATCACCTCTGATGGTACTGCGACACATATCTGTAGAGCAGCTTGGTTGCTTAAAGAAGAGGGTGGCAGAAAGGGAATGCTGGGAGGTTGTTGAACAAGGCTCCTGGGCAGCTGGATGCATGGGACAGGTAGGATGGTGGTCAACCCAAACCATCCACCCAGGCCTTGGGTGTTGCTGTCTGGTGACAGATGTTTGTGTTCTTGGCTGGGGCATCCAGAGCACACCTCAGCGCTGCAGCTGTAGAGGCCGGGGGTGTCATTGCAGAGTTTCTCAGGGATATGCGATGCCTTTTTGATGTCATCAGATATAGCCTAACTTCTCTGCCTCTTTTTCTTTCCTTCGTTGCTCATTCTGGTGCTGACATAAAGAAGATTCCAGTCTCTGCTTAAAGTAACGACAATAAGAATGATGTAAAATAACATTAGAAGAAAAGCATGGCTAAGCTGGTTATATCTTCAAAGGCAATTCATGCTCAGCCGATGCAGGCAATTTCCTGTCAACTTGATCTTCAGCAGTATGACTGCCATTAATTATGCTTATAATGAAAATTAACATATAATGGACTTTGATACTAGGACACTGTCTTCAACATAAAAATCGAAGAGTATGAGTAATTTGCTACATTTTTAAGGTCAGAGCTGTAATTACACTGCATTAATTTAATTACTGAAATTTAATCTTTTAGACCTGCTTCTTATCATGTTTTAGTCTGTGTGACTAAACCATGAACCATGAGCATGCTAGAACACTGAAAAAATGGTGCCATACACTGTAAGTGAAGGCAAATTAAATTTTTGAGAATTATTTGAAAATAAATGATGTGTGGGTGTGTAAAAGTAACTCATTCCTCTGATAACCTGTTATGCAGTAAAATTTACTGCATTTATCCTTATCACATAGAAAATGTGTTATGGTTATGAAGAAGTAGAATAATGTATTTCAAGATATATATAAAAAATAACCTTTGTATTGTATTATACTTTTCACCTAGTTGGGATATTATTTTTGCCCCTTGGATTTTTTTCCCCTCTAGTTTCTAGGTTCCTTCCTAGTTACCCCTTCCTAAGTATTTTTCCTCTGTTGGGTTTATCCTTTAATTTGCTAGTGTAAATTACAAACCTTCTGTTCTGAGATCACAAAAGATTCAAAACAATAAACATGATTCAAAGATAGACTTTCCATACAAAGTTCTGGTCCCCAGAAGGGAAATAAAGAGTAAAATTCCCTTGAAAGAGGACACAGTTTCACGATCAGCTATTACTGAAAAGAGCAAAACCCATCCTTCTGTCGTGTACTCTGATCTTTTTTTTTTCACCCCTCTCAATCCTTGAAAAGCTTGTAACCAAAAAATAACTGAGCAGGCTGTCCTCCTCCCCTGCCCAAAACAGATACAGCTTCATCGAGCCAGGTCTCAACAAGCTGGTCTAACCTAGTAGTCATGTAAAGGACTTTAGAGGACAACCCAGAAAGGAAAAGAGTCTGAGCAGAACTCAGTGTTGTCTAAGGTCATGAAATGACAGCCTCATTAAGGTCACAAACATGCAGGGAGCTTCTGGATTGTATGGTCCTGTGAGCAATTGTGCTGGTTTTGGCTGGGGTAGAGTTAATTTTCTTCATAGTAGCTCATATGGGGCTATGCTTTGGATTTGTGCTGGAGATGGTGTTGATAACACAGGGATGTTTTGGTTATTGCTGAGCAGTGCTTACACAGAGGCAAGGCCTCTTCTGCTCCTCACGCAGCCCCAACAGTGAGTAGGCTGAGGGGGCACAAAAAGTTGGGAGAGGACATGTCTGGGACAGCTGACCCCAACTGACCAAAGGGATATTCCATACCATGTGATGTCAGGTTCAATATATAAAGCACAGGGAACAAGAAGGAAAGGGGGGGGACATTTGGAGCGATAGTGTTTGTCTCCCCAAGTAATGGTTACAGGTGATGGAGCCCTGCTTTCCTGGAGATGGCTGAACACCTGCCTGCCCATGGAAAGCAGTGAATGAACTCCTTGTTTTGCTTTGCTTGTGAATGGCTCTTGCCTTACCTGTTAAACTGTCTTTATCTCAACCCACGAGTTTTCTCACTTTTACTCTTCCAAATCTCTCCCCCATCCCACTGCAGGCAAGTGAGAGAGCAGCTGTGTGGGGCTGAGTTGCCGGCTGGAGTTGAACCATGACAGCAATGAAAGTTGGACTTCTAAATAAGACCTTGAAAAGAAATCAAAATCTTAATGCCCCCAAAACCTGATTGTTTACTAAAATATGTAATTAAAGCCAGATTGAGCAGGGAGGAAAAAAGTGCTTAATATAGTGACAAAAAACATTTGGATAGTTATCAAGACTTTTTTTTTTAACAGATAACCTCTTCGATGAAAACATTCCCTTTAAAAAAAAATTAATTTAGAATTAATATAGTTTTACCCTATCATTGTCTAATCTTAGGAATGAATGCTCCAAGAAGAAAATTAAGGTCTTTTATTCTGACATAGGTCTTCCTCTGGAATTACCACTGTGTATAATTTTTTAAGACATTCTAACCTTTTTTTTGAGGGACATTTTATAGAAGTTAGGCAGTCAGTTACAGAAAAAAGTTGACTTGGTCTTCCTTGACAACAGTCTAGATTGAATCCAAGTATATCCCATGCTCTTCCTCAGTGCTCCAGGGGATTTCATATCATTATTCTGTTACTTGCTCTGAAGCTAACTTAAAGTAACATAAGGACGCTCTGGAGATATTACAAATCCACAATGCATTACCTCTAATTTATTAAAGTTAATCCACAGTGGAGATATTCTGCTGAATCTCTTGGTGATTTTCATCAAGGAGAACATTGAAGTTTCTATGTCTGCAAGTATGCCAGTAAATCATTTGCACATATGACTATTTAGTCCTTCTTATCCCAGACTAATAGGCTCCTCATTTCAGTGGGAGAGAGCATATGGATAATGTCAGAAGTTCCATAATCCTATCAAACGAAATGAATCTCTCTTCATCTCTCTTCTTGTCCTTTCAGTGGATGTCACTTCGTGGAAGGAAGTTACTATTGGTTTCATACAGAGCAATTATGCCTTTTAAAGGGCCTCAGCACTGGTTTGGTTTTGATCTCTTTTTTCACAAAATAACATTTGATTACTTTGGCTGTAACTGTGGGAAAATAAATGAGCATAAATTTTAAAGATTTTGGAATAATAGGTGACATGTAGAAGTATCTAACTGTTGCCTGTTGTGCATCTTCCAAGCAAGCCTGATCAATCATGTTAGAAGTTCTAAAATGATTTTATAAGGGCTATAATGTAATAAGCTTTCATCTTACTTTAGATAAGATTTGCTGGATTTACTTTCTTATTGGTTACAACGCTTACCCAGAAAAATTGCATCCAAAAGAATTGTTTCAGAGCTTTGTGGGTAATCACTTTTTAAGAACTGCAGCTATTATTGCTTGGAATGTTTAACATGTTTTATACCCAAGAAGACAGGCCAACTAATTTTCTCTTCAGTACTGATTGTTTTCGAGGATTTGAATTTTTCCCATAGTTTCTTCAGGTTATTTCTATGAATATGTGCTTATTGTATAGTAACATCCCAAACAGATTGCTCTTGCATTGAATGAAGAAAGCATCCTGCTAATCTTTTTGTTGCACGCAACAGGCAATATTTATCTTCCTCATGATAATTCAGCACGCACGTAAAAATTTATAAATTCTAAAATATTGTATTTATACTGCTTTTTTTAGTCTTCAGTAAGTCTTCCTCGAATCTTTCCTTGAGGATGTGGTCATATGTGACATCCCTTGACAAAACACGAGGTAACTACCCAACTCCAGTATGCCTTACTTTTCTAAAATTGTAGGTCAGTGTGTATAAAAGAAAGAGTATATAGCCAATGTCATTAAAGAAGAAATACCCATACCTTTTACACAGAGAAATCCAACCCCAGCAAGTTAGGGAAGGATAATAAGGGAGTATCCATATCACAGTGAATTGGGAATTATTCTTTTTCCATTTGCCAGTGAAAAGCCCTGGATAACCTGAATTTTACCATGAAATGTAAAAATAATTGTATAGCTATGTGTGGCAGACTTGGATGCTACAATAATCCTTAATTTTGGTGTTAAGTTTTTGTTCCAAAATTGAAGTCAAAAGTCACTTAAGTAAGGAAGTGTAACATAACAATGTACATATGTATAACAACTCTTCTATACATATAGGTTGTAGCACAAAAAGTTGCACACCTATAAAGGGCATAGTTAACAAAATTCATTTTGTTTGTAAACCAGATAAATGATTTTTGAAACTAGAAAAACTCATACCAAGTCCTTCACAAGGGTCTGCATTGCATATCCCTGTTCTCCCAAGGATTTAGGGGTATACCTAGAGACGAGTTAGTTAAGGAATTGCCTTAATAAAAAATTGATATGTATGGTTTTACAGTTAAAGTTATGTCTTTCTAAGGTTTATAATTCCTTTTGTAATCTGTGAGTAAGCAGTAAGAGACAGATGAGGCAGTAAGCGATCTAAAGCATCTTTATAACTTAAAGGCATCCAGCAATGAGAAGACAATGTCATTGTCTTCAATGACAAAAACATTTGGATTTTAACATGGTAAATTCCCCAATTATTTATGCCAGAGTGAAAATTTTCCAGGACATTTTCTCTGTTGTTTCTGCCCTTTCATGCACAAGTTTTCTAGAAGTCACTTAGGTGAATTCCTCCCTGATCATCTTGGGAAAGACAGACTGACAAACATTTGACCGCAAGATGTGAACGTAGCATATTCTACTCCGTAGCTGACACAACTCATAGGAGACACTGCACAACATAAATGAGAATGGTGAAGCTTGAGACAGCCTTAAAAATCAGGTGCCAAATCTAAGATGAGAAATTGAGCCAATACTCATTGACAGGACCATTTGTTTGTGTTCAGTGATAAGGTAGTAATTACAGCATTTACAAAATTACATATTGCCAATCCTTAGCATCTTCCAAGTCCTACTGAGCCTTAAGAAAATTCATTGGCAAGGTCGAACATTTGACATGAAGTGCTAAGTACTAAAACAACACAATAGCAAGCTGCATGTCTTGACTGTGCTACTTAAAAATAACTCCTGCTATAAAAATGTAAAGCTGTCCCAAACTGGGTTAAAGCATGTTTTTTCTAACATGTAAAAGATCATCAGCATTCTCTGATACATAGGGGGATGGCATATTAACAGTGAGTTTATCACTCTAAGCTATTCCTATGTCTTTCCTTAAAAAAAAAAGAAAAAGAACAAATGCCTAGTATACATACAGAAAATTCCATTGCAGTTACAGTTGCTGCTACATAAAGTAAAAAAAATTGATTTGATTGGACAAAAGCAGTATAAAAAAAAATGAATAGTCTTTCAAAAGTGTTGTTGATTTACAGTGAGTGACAATTCATGTCCACGAATTATTTTAATTCAGTTAAAAATTTCGCATTTATTGTAAAGAAAAACCGAGTAAAACCTTCCCAGCACAACTGCAATGACACATGCATTTAGAGATTTCCCAAACTTACCTCTTGTTATGATTTTCTATCTTATTATCAACTTACCTAATAACAGCTATATAAATAATGGCATCAGTTAATTCTTTTTTTTTTTTTTTTCATTCAGGACATATATTGCTTCAGGGGATTATTACTTCTCTGGATTTGTGATTCATCAAAAATTTTTATCATTAATTTTTATGCCATAGTATTTATTCACATACTGAGGTCATTATTAAAAAGTTAATCTGAAATGATAACTTAATACTGTTCATATTTGCTGTAAGAGGAAATTACATACTTAAATGTTTATCACTCAAAGTTTCCTGAATATATCTCATGAGAAAATAGCAATTTAAACTGAAGATTGCTGTATGAAATATTTTGATCTTCCTGAAATAAACATTTGCTTTCGTTTCCATGAGATGACATTGAAAGCAAACTGGATAAACTGGCTGTGTTGTCCTCTGTGATTTGCCAAGTCAACCAACAGGAAGAAATGTGTGTTTTGTGTGGCAGAGAGCAAGTTTTTGTACGCCATTAGAACAAGACTTCATGTTCTGAAACATTTTGTGCCTTCCTCTTCACTTGCTTCTGGAAGCATGATGTAATAGGAGGAAAAATTATGCCTTTTTTTGGTGGTGTTTTAGAAATTTAAGCGGTTTGTATTTTTTATTGTTATTCAGAAAATAACATAAAACGGTTCTTCAGCTGCTTGCCACATACTCTCTGCTAGCAAAGTTGATTAAGTGCTGTTTTGTTAAATGATGCAAAAAACATTAGTAATGGCATTCACTTAAACAACTCTTCAATAAGTAAATGTAATTTTGTGTCTGCAAAGTGAAATCCATAGCTTTTAGACGAATAGCAAAACTGACCTGATGCATCACTAACTGTATTAGGACACACATTTCCATGAGGGAAACCATTTGGGAATTAGCAGTACAGTATGCATGTTTTCTCAGGTACAAACAAAATATTTGAAATATTTATTTTGATGACACTTACATGAGAAACGTTTCCAAAATTTTTCCGCTTCATCAGGTTTTCTCACTGTAGTTAAAGCATTCTCCAAATGCCATGATTTTTCATAACTGGTGCTCAGTGAAGTCGTCAAAGGCTACAGATACCTTTTAGTAATGAAGACTGTAACTTAATTTCATGTCCTTAATTGTTTAGCTACACTTGCAGGCTCTATCAGCAGAGATAGGATAAGTGGTATGTCTGTTTCCTACAAGATGAGTTAGAAAAGTTTCAGTTATGCCAAAGCCTGTACTCGCAGAAGCTGATCTCTGTACAGAACTATTTCTCTGGTGGATTGAAAACACATAAGTCATCATTTGGAAGACTGATTTTTGATCACGCTTTATGTTCATTAAAATTGATGGGAAATAAATGAGTGTAACAGAGAACGTAGTTTGCCCTAAGTAGAAATATTCTGTAGAGACAACTTTAAAACAAATGTTAGCAAGGTTTCAAATTACTTGAAATTCACCAGCATTACAAAGGCCAGCTATGAGAAATAAGACTATTGAGGAGGAATTGTAAAGTCTTTTTAACTGTCAGACAGCAATTTGATAGGCAATTTACATGGTCATTGAAATTTGAAAGTATTAAGCTCTTAAAATAACCACTTGCAATTAAATAGCCACAGTTGTACACTTTACAAGACTTGCTAGCGTTTCAGTGTTTTCATACTAGCAAAATATTTGCTATATGAGGATAAAGACTTTGTCAGAAAATTCAGGTGAAATGCTTTTCATTTGCTTGATGACTCATAAGACAATAGCACATTTTAAATAGAAATTATTTTATTGTTGCTTGAATTCAACATTTCATTTCAGAGCAAAAAGGTTCTAGTTTATCTTGCTAGGGTTAAATCCCTTCATTTTGTGTCTTAGTGTGTCATTTTCAATTTTCAATACATAGTAAACTTTTCCAGTGTAAACAAGTCAATTAATTAACAAATTAGAGTCTATTCAGTTAAGAAATTCTTGACTTGGGTAAAGGGAGAATGATTATGCCAAGCCCCACTGCAGTTGTGTCAGGGAATAAGATAACATCATAAAGTAAGTAAAATAACAGAAGAAGAGAATAAGGGGACCTAAAGCAAGGGAAACCAAAATGGCAGAAATATCTTTTCACGAAATAAATCCTATTCTGTAATGTAGCATCTCGGTAACATAAGAAAACTGTTTGAAAATTGTCTGCAAGGGAGATCCAGGAGAAGAAACTGGGTACAACTACACAGTTGATAATCGGTAGACATGAAATTAATTACGCACCATTTTGAAAACTACACACAACATAACTAATTTAATAGAAGCTGAATAAAATGGAGTTTAACATCTGTTATATTTTAATGGAAACATTGTGTGCTCTATCAGTTAATACACTTGGGGTGTCTAAGCAATTAAAGCGGCAATGACTGCAGATGTTGTTCTGAACGAAAAACATTGATGCCCAAAATGTATTTTCGTATCAGTAAAATGGAGATATATGTTTCATGTGTGCTTAAAACATTTTTTCTCTTCAGTTTAGTATAATGTATTTTTTATGATAGATGTCATATAAACACAATGAATGAAAAGAATATTAAAGCTGCAAACAGGTTTAATGGTACCAAACCTATCTCAGTGCTTGTATGCAAGATGACATACAAGTCTTTAATTATGTTACTATTTAGTATTTGAATTGTTGCCTTATTCAACGTATGGAATAGGTCATAATATTCCATACCTTGGTTTTCTTTGTTTTTAAGAATTTATTGGGTTTTTGCATTTTTTCCAAGCCTTATTCAAAAGGGAGATTTATTAACTACTCCACAGGCATTCTGCCTTTTATCAGATGTCTAGGGACAACTTACTTCATGAACATGTTTTGCTAAAGGTCATCTCTAAAAAGGAGGGGTGCTATCTCTTCTCTGTATGCACTGTAGGGAAAGACGACCAGTGACAGCTTTCGATTGCAGTCAAACCAATTTAGTTAAGAATCCAAAAGGTTTCTAACTGTCAGGATAACAAAGTCCCAGAATCTTGCCTAGGGACCCTGCAGAGTACCCATCATTAGAAGTTTTTAAGAACAGTGTGTTCCATGTCTGCCAGGGAGGGTTCAGATACAGTGATCCTCCTTTGGGGGCATGGGCTGAAAATCTTAAGCCTGTTTCAGTCCTAATTTCCCTGGTTGCTTTTGTTAAAAGAACTCTGCAAAATGCTTGGGAAGAGATAAGCAGATGTGATCTAACGAAGACCCAGTTGGGAAGACCTCAAGTTTTTCAATATTTAGTATTTGCATGTGGATGAGTTGCACAGACTCATTCTGACTTTGTTCTAGTTTCCTGTTGTGACAGTTAGGTTTTATACCTCCACATGGGGTTTTGTTCCTATTTTCATTTTCAACTCATAAGCTACTGTCTAAAACTGCCCAGCGCTGCCAATCCTGCTCAAAGTCAGTCTCATAATCCAGGTGGTCTCTGTTTTCCCTTGGGGCTGCTTTCTTTTTCTCTCTGCTTCCAGTCCTTTTTTTCCTCTGGTTCAAAAAATCTTAAATCTTGCAACCAGAATCTGTATTTAGAATGGATTGGGCTGGGAACTTTAATTGGGAGAGAAACCTGAACTGTAGTTGTGAGTATCAGACCGAACTGTGGAATTTTTATTGCTCTGCCTGATAATTCCATGGAAAAATAATAATTTTCTTTTATGAGTTACTGGGGCTCCTATCATATATGTATTTTAATTGCTGAACTAGCATATTGGCCACTTGCAATGCTTTTACTACCCTTTACTTTAAGTGATTGTTGGAAAGTGGACAACACTGTCATACTCTCAGAGGAAGCACACTGGTCAAAAAAATAATCGAAAGCTTTTTTCATTGTTTCAGCACCTTATTTCAGTCAGCTTTGTAATTCACAAAGTTTCTCAGTTGAGAGGTCCTGCCTGTATGTAGTGTAGCATCAGTAAAAAGCTGAGATGAATTATTAGGAGTATCGAGTTAGAATAGAGTAAACATGTGTTCTTCAGAAGAAGTATTGTGGTTTTACCTCCTGTGCTTCAGCTCCACAGACCACACATGAATCTTAGTCTTGCAGTATGTTAATTCACTCCTGTTATAATACTGACTTTAATTAAAAACAAACAAGGGTCTTTCAAGTAGCAAGCTACTGCAATTCTCCCTGAAGAGCCTTACTTGTAGTTGGGAGACTGTTGTTTCAGATTTCACTAATGAAGAAGCCAATTACATTTTCAGCAGGTTGCTCTCACAAGGGAGCTACAGAGCGCGGCTGCTGTCTCTTTTCCATGTTATCCACAGTTGATCGTTAGATCTTCTATAATGGGCTTATCTTTCGATAATAAACCATTTTGTACTAGGTAGCAGAGCCTAGTTTTAAGAAACTGTAGGGTATACTGGGGCACCACAGGGATGGTGGCTCCCATGGAGAGGCCTCCCAGCCGGAGCCTGTCCCACTGCCCCAGCCAGGAGTGGGCAGCTGGAGGCACCAGGGCAGCCCCAGCCCTTGGCATCAGGCATCTCCCTGGGGACAGGCCAAGGCTGGGCACAGGACTGGGCAGGGCAGGGCTGTGGGGAGCTGGAGAACAGCCCTGCTGTGGCATCACTGGGGAAGGGGCTGATGGCCCTTGCGGCTGACATGGGGTCCTGGGCCGTGGGCAGGGCAGGAGCAGGAGGTGCCCTCCTGGGAGTCCCTGGGTCTCCCAAAAGAGAGCCAGCCGTCCCCAGCACCTTGCCCAGCCCTGCAAGAGGCAGTCGTGGCTCCAGCACGTGCAGGCAGCCAGCAGGCACAGCCAGGTTCTCCAGGAGACAGCACCAAACACAACCAGGTGCTGTCCCGGGAGCATCAAGGAAGCAGGGCAGGGCAAGGCAGAGGGACAGCAGCAAACCCCAAAGAAACCCAAGAGCCTATCAAAGACCTCACAACACTCTGGTGAGAGAGGTCAGTGGGTCTCAAGGCCAGAGCAAGGGCCACAGCATGAGAAGTGGAGATGAAGAAGAGATGAGAAAGATGCTCATCTGGAGGAGACAGGGCCCCCAGCGCAGCCCAGGAGGATGCCGGAATTTCAATAAAGCTGTTTTGCCTTCAGAGCAAACTGTCACTGTTATTTTTGTGTCCAGGAGTACTTCATGCAAGGCTGGTGAATTGGGTATAACCGTCAGGGCTTTGGTAGTAGGGGTGGGTTGATGGGTGGCCTGTCCTGCAGGAAGACATGGAGTGCCCTGTGCTGTCACAGCTGGTTCTGGCACTGGACAAAATGGACCTACCACATGCCAAAACAATGAGAAGAGCATATGGCACCTCTGAGACAACAGGCGGAAAAACCCAACCCAACAACCAGAAAGAAAAAAAAAATCCCAGATCACCAGCTGTTGTAATTCTGGAGCCACGAGGACAAAAACATACACACACACACGAGGTCCTGCTCTCTGATCAGCAAATTCTAATACAGTGAGAGGGACTGGGCATTTTCATCATTTTCCTTTCAGACAATACTCCTGTCAATCACACCAACATCACTTCAGCTGTTGAGGATGCACACCCAACAGAAGTCACCAGCCTGTGTTTCCTGCAACATCAAAAGGGAGGAAGAAGTACCTCGTGGTGGTGTCAGACACCTCTGTCAGAGCCCTACTTACCACAGTCCAGGCCCAGCCAGTTGGCTTTTATGTTGGAGGATCCCACTCATGGCTATGGCTTGGGAAAGGAATGGGAAGAAGGAGAGTGAAATGAGCCCTGTATCCTGCAGGTCATGTAGGAAACAGTGGACTGCCATAGCCAGGGCTCAGAAAGGCCTCCCCTTTGGCAATGTTCCTCTGCACCTCTGCTAACTATGGGCTTTTGGGAGACAACATGTTGAGAATAAGCCCTGTGTGCACATACAGTATGACTAACAACAGTAATATGATTAAAATATTGTATTATATGATATCTTTGTAAAAGTTGTTAGGTTGTTAGGTAACTAACAACCCTAAATTTTCAATTATGTTTTCAAACCAGCTCCACAAATGCCAATTATTGAGTTGGTTTGCCTTGGCTGCCTCTTTTTTAATGTGCCCACTCCAATCATAGAATCATAGAATCATCTAATCATCTAGGTTAGAAGCGTCCTTTAAGATCATCAAGTCAAGATTATCAAGTCCAACCATTAACGTAACACTGCCAAAACCACCATTAAACCATGTCCCTGAGCACCACATATACCCGTCTTTTAAATACATAAATAATTTCAAAATTATCTGGGGTATAGGTGCAACATTCTTTTCCAATTAAGGCACAAACCCCACCCTTATGATCAAATATAAAGCCAAGTGCTAACCTGTTTTGAGAGATGACTGTATGGGTAGTGATCATTTCAGTTGCTAATTGGTCAAAAGAATCTGCAGTGTCATTACCAATTTGCTCTAAAACAATAGCTAATAAACCAATTTCTTTCATCGCAAACGTAAGAGCCCCAAATCCTTCATGTTCTCAGATAGCTCGCCTTTTCTGCTAATATTTGGCAGGAAGAGACGACAAATGTCAAATAGCTGAGGTTACACATGACCCAAAGCAATCCCATGGTAACCACGGGTGGGCAAACGTACCACAAATGAAATAAGCTTCTAAGCAAGTATGTGGAGAACATGATGTGAACTCACAATTTTGCGAGTTATCAAAGAAACATCAAGTATTATTCTGACAATTAATAGCTTTGGTACGGTTACTGTGCCCCAAGTAGTATGTTCCATTCGCTGTGAAGTAGCAAATGTTCCCAGGGACCCCCAATCCCAGACGGAGGGCAGGACCTGGAGCTTTGTGCATGTTGGTATCAAATCAACTGGGATCAATTACAATTTATTGTCATCAGGGATAATCTTGCATTTCTGCTCTCTGGGGATACCAGACTGGTCTTTTCACCAACTAATTACATGCCACAGGAAGCACAGGGACACCTTTACTAGAATGAGGGGGTGTAAGGGAGCACACACAACATTTTGAAACACTTAAGTCTTCAGCATAATGGTAGGCCAATTGAGAAAAGGTATTTTTATGTGATGACATAGACTTTTGGAGAACCCAGTGACTTTATGTGTTCTGTTTTGTTGATCTTATGTTAACAGTGTGCTACTTGGCCAGAACAAAATGATGCAGACTAGTGCCATTGAAAATAACCAGAGAATGACAGCCATGCCCATCTTAGAAACCAGGAGTTAGTTTATTTCAGGGCATAGCAACTTTGTTGTGGCAAGTTTTCTTTGCTCCATTCACTGGAAGATGCTTAATCTTCTATCAGACTCAACTCTTGTTTTTTGAGACTTGGCTGGGGTTTTTTCTGGCTTGGAGTTTTCAGACAGGGCAAACAGCAGTGGGTTGGAGTTTAATGGAGTCATCAAAATTTTACAGTGAGAAGCAGATATCCAAGCTGAAAGGCCATGACATTTAATAGCTGCGTGAGTATACAGGGTGATTTGATAAGGTCATTTGGTCTTTTCCATCTAGGCTGGAGTGCTTTTTTTCTGCCTTTTTTGTCCCCCTGGTTGATGGAGCTTGATGTAGACCTAGTCTGCAGGTTCCCAAGAGCGGTACAGTTCAGAGGCAGATTCTGGAAAGGCTTCTTTTACCTGTGAGTGGATAGTCCCCAGAGGTTTTATTACAGCCTTGCAATAATTTAACATATCATCATAAATTATATGTAAATTGTATTGATGCAGAGGCTTTGTTGGGGTGTTCAGTAATGTTAAGAATCTATCCAGAAGAATTTCACACAGGGATTGTCTGTGTTTTTTATTCACAGTGCTCTTGATATACATTAGGACCAATGGTATAGTGCCTGGCCATTTAAGGCCATTTTTTTCACAAATTTTGGCTAGTTGACTTTTAACATCAGAATTCTTCCTTCCAACAGCTCTGCTGGACTGTGGATGCTATGCACAGTCTAAATGCTGTTGGATTGCCTTGGAACAGGACAACAAAAACTAAAACCCTGTGCCTTCTCTTCAAGGGAAATAAAGCCTTATAATTTTGCAGAAAATTATGCAGATGATGCTTTAATGCATGTCAGCTTTGCACCTCATTGATTTGCTATTTGTAAGTTTGAATTCTAAGTGCAGTTCTTCATACATTTAATAAACCTCTGTTTTTCATGTGACAATTCTCACCTGATTTTGCTTTGTCGGAACTGCTTGAAAATCAACTTTGCCTTTTTCAGATGTAAGAGAATGTGAGTGAAGAAGGTGCAAAAATGGTAATTTTACTTTTATAACAAGTATTTATTTGTTAAATATTTTTAAATACTTGTGTAAAAAGCTTTAATGCAATTACATGAGAAATCTTCAGCTTTACTGCATTTTCCACACTGTATTAACAGTACAAATGAACTGACTATTGGCTTACAGCTTGAATAGAGCTACATCCACTTACATGAAAGATCCTTTTGAACTTATTTCTGGAAAGACTAATTGGAGATAAATTTCATCCAGGTGTATTTTTCTTCTGCTCAAAACTGCAGAAACTTCACTTTGTGTTAAAACATGAGGCAATCTCATCTTCTTGTCCAGGATAGCTTTCTTCAGGCAAACTTCCTAGGATTTTTTTTTTTTTTTCTCGTGCTTTTTTTTTTTGCTTAGAGAAACATTTTCCTTTGCTAGGGCTTAGTCCAGAGAGCCATTGCCTTGGGCCTTCTTGATTTTGGCAGGGAAGATCATTTATTGCTCGCTGTATCTGATCTGTCTTACAGGCATGTTTCATTTTTATAAAATTATGACTTTTTTTTGGCATGAAATAAATACTTAAAAACCGCAGCATACTCATAACTTTAAATGCCACAGGCTAGCATAAATATAGATAATAGCATATATCAATATCATTATTTCACTGTACCCTAGAGCTGTGAATTCCGTGATCTTTCATAGAAGTTTACCATCTTTCTGCCTCTCATATATGCTCCTTCATCTGTGCTTAACTTTAAGTCACTGAGCAGGCAAATTAATCGATGAATTCAGTAATAGTACCTTGGTGTGCTGAGGCAGTTGTGTGAATCCAGAAAAAAGGATTATTTTTCATGAATGATATCAAAAAATGCGATGAGAAGATGTGAAGTCTGAACTTCATTTATGTTCACTGGGAGTTTGAGTTGGCACAAGTTAAATCAATTTAATTTTATCATTAACTTCAATGGGAAGAAAATTGAACACTGGCAGAAAAGAGAAAATGGAGAAAGGGGGAAAATGGCAATTAAAGAAAATAATTCTAATGCACTAAAGCATTAAACTAACTCTTTCTTTAGGTTTTAAGAGGCAACAACAAGGGCCAGGTTCAAATTTTAGGAATCCGTATAAAACTCTTGCTCAGCCAGCTACCTGGGGAATATTATCCGATCCTCCTAGCTTACAGATGTGTTGGTTAGACACGCAAGGGTGAAAAAAGATAAACCTGCAGGGTAGTTAAAAGGGCAGTATGAAACCTGTGCACCTGCGACATAGGTCTCAGCTTGGGTGCCCTTGGGAGGCAACAGCCGAGTCAGGTCTTTGCTTCCCTCAGCCTGCAGCAGTGCCCCTCTCACAGTTTGGGGTTAACGCACCATGAATGTTCATATGCGTCTCCAGCTGGCTCTTCGTATTGGAGGTTTTAGAATACTTACTATTTTCAGGTGTTCATGGTGTGTAATGATACCTCTCGCTTCACAAAGTACAGTAACTTGCATGCAGAAGGTCGAATGTGTCAGCTGAGAAAATGTTTCTGCGATCTCTTTGTTTTCCAGAAGATGTCATGGGTTCTTCCAGCATGAGTGCTTCATTTCACTGAGGACAAAAACAAAATTGGTTTAAGTCCATTTTCAAGGAGGTGAAAAAGGGACAGCCTGCTTCTTCCTGAAAATTGGAGAGTTTTTGCTTTAATTTTTTCAATGCAATGGATTACTTCATACACGTTATGGAAGACTATGGTAACACAGGAAAATAAGGACTGTTAAAAAGGCCACAGCACATCTCACAGAAAGTTTACCCTAATGTCCTCTCACTGACACTGGAAAAATCAGGAGATTAGTGAAAAAAGTTCTTTAAACAAAAAAGGAAAAGTGGTGTCTTATAAAAGAGTTACTTGAATGCTTTTCCAGTCTTCACCCCTCTGTGACTAAAGAGGGGCTTTTCCTTAGACAGAAGTGTCTGTTTAAGGACATAAAGTGAAAAGCTGTTACTTACATAAGGGAAAAAAAAACCCCACATTTTTGCTTTTGGAGAACTGCAAATGGTAAACAAACAAAAAGATGTGCAGTTTAGTTCTGGATTAAGTTTTGCTTCAATATTGTATTCCTCTTCAAGTCTGAACTGGGGCTAATGGTTTTGTTCAGCTTTGTGCTGCTATCATACCCAGGCATATATTTCTAGATTACATGCTTAAGTGGTAGCGCTTGACAAAGATTAGCTGAGGTTGTGAGATCCTGTTACACTGATTGGAAAAAAAATCTCATAAAAGTAAAGTGGTTCCCTTGAGATTTCTACTGTTTCAATGCACACTTTGTCAGGATTGGGAAAGACATGCATCTCAATGTTTTTTTAAGTCTATGATGCTCTTCTTTCAGAAAAACAGGGCAGAGAAGACGATACTTTTCCTTCAGAACCATCTATCTATTTATACCTACGTCCAATTATAAGTGAAAATTTGTGTCTCTGATTTATATGGATTCTTCCACCACTATAGTGATTCTTTTCCAAGAAGTGATGTTTTAAATTCCTTATATTTAAAACCTATTTCTGTGTTTTGCTTTAGCATGAAAATTAAAAGAGCATATACACATACTCAGAAGCAAGTAATTAATGTTGTCTTGTTTCTAAAATGGCAAGTAGCACTATTTCTATAGCTTATTTTTTTTCCATAGTTACACGCCAAAAGATGTATTAGGAAAGAATGTAATTAATGTCTGAGAAAGATCAGTATCAGTGCTGATGTGGAATACAATGTTTCTCAACCCTTTAGCTGCCAACAAAGGTTTTGATTTTTTTTTTTTCTTATTTTGTGGATAGCTGTTTCAAGCCATGTTAGTCTTAAGATCACTAGTAGGGAAACATGGCTTTTTCAATGTATTTTCATCCAAATCCAGTCTAAAAGGCACATATTTAATTTAAAAATACTTTAAAAATCCCCATTCACTGTTTGATTTAATTCTGTGAAACCTAACAGGACCCTGTAAAATTTTAAATTTTACCAAAATTGAGAATTCCAGGAAAAAATGCACCAAGATTGCCAAGGTGAAGATTAATTACTTCTTGAAAGCCTTCTTTATGTATTGCATGTTGTACAACAAATAGAAACGTACAGTTTTGGGAATTGATACATACATACTATATAATTTGGGGGGCAGAGAAGACTCCAGATACTATTTTAAAAGTTGGATTGCCATTTTAATTGTGAATACTGCTGTAGGATAGTTCATAACAAATTAATATCCTGTAAATACCATTGTAGTGAAGTAGAACTGCTTATGAGTGCATCTGATTGCACAAAGATTTGCTTCTTCATGTATTCAGTGTTCTGAAAGGCCAGAAAAAAATAATTTCTGGTAATTTTGTTAGCCAGATTAAAAAATATGTTAAATAACATATGGGATTTGCAGCAGATGACTCCAGAGCGAAGACCCTGCGATTTCAAAATTTTGAAGTAATAGCAACTGACACAATGTTACAAGTGTACAAAACTCCTTTTTTTAAAAGTGCTTTTTTTCTGCCCCAAAATTAGAAAGAACAGAGGAACTGCTTATTCTTGCAAAGAAAAGGGACTACAAATAGCTCAGATGAGCTAATGCTTACTTGAAGAATGAAGAGTGAATCAGAGTTCCAAAAGAAAAATGGCATTGCAGTCTGTGAAAGGAAATGCTAGAGGCAAAACCCGAATGTGAGGCATGCTGGATGCATGATGTAACAGTATCTGAAATACATTGGCTTTTGGTTTTCCTTAAAAAAAAACGCCAAAACCCTTCCAACAAACCAACTCTGACATTCCTAGAAAGCCCTTCAACCTCCCCTCCTTCTTCAAAGCCCCAGACCACTAAATGTTAGAGACAAAACTTCCTGCAACACAATATGTTTAAGTTGCAAACAATCAACATTATATTAATTATTTATGCATTTGCAGGGATTGTGGGACCTTATCCGTATCTGCATAGTCCTTTGGTAGTTTTTCACATTTTAGCCCAGTCTATTTTGTTGCTTTACTGTATATCACTCTCAACTTATTTTGCGCAGCTTCCAGGTTCTATCTCATGGGGTTCATGCTCTGATTTGAAATACATACAAATGAAAATCAGAACCAAAAATAGATGCAATATGTTTTAGAAAACGTATCTACAGTGTGTTCTGTTGGTAAATACAGTTCTCACCTGATTTATCTTGCAAGATCTTACTAGCAGTTATTGTCAGTGGGAAAAACAGTCGAAAAATATGTTATAGATAAATATGTAAACATCCCTATTTCATTGTGACATAAGCAATATTCACAGTACCAGGATAAAGAGATGTTAGTAAGTAATGTTCTTATTTTTATTTTTTTGAAGACAGATCTGATATTTAAAACTCTCTGCAGTTCTGTTAAGGTACCTTTGATGTTACTAAGAAATGGAAATTTTCATAGCAGACCATTCATTCCATGATTCAACTCTATCAAGGTTTTAGAGTGCATAATGGTTCATTTTGCGTGTTCTATTTCCACTTTATCTGATGACTGAACTTGTAATTCTTTGGTAACTCATTTTAACACCTGAAAATAGTAAGTTCATAGAAAACTAGAGCTGTATTCTGAAAGATTATTTATTCAATAACATCAATTTCAGCCAGTGTCCATATGTCTTGTCTCTTCACTGAGAAACTTCGGGGTTTAAATGCAACAACTTGCAGGATTAGTATATATGGTCTGTGAATCACTTGCTTTAAATCAATATAAATTGGAATTGCTTGCCTGTTTCTCATTACCACGCGGGGCCAGCATAACATTATCCAGTGACTTAAGGTGTCAGAACTCTAGTAGTCTTGTGGTTTACCTTCTCAGTCAAGTCTTAAGATTTGTTAAGGCTTAGTTGTTTCCCCATAGATATTGCATTTACTTTCTGATATTTTATATAAGACCTCTCATCTGGTAGTTCTTTCTGTATTTACTGGAAAAAGCTGAAATATTGTATTTTTAAAAAAAAATAAGTAAGAAGTACGGGATCTTTATAATTATTTATTTTATTCTACCAGTGCCATGTTTCTTATATTTTCAAGTAAAGAAAAATTTTGACTGTCTACTGAAATTCTTAATTTTGGTTCTGAAAACGAGATGAGTTTTAAAAAATCTCTGTTACATTGCCCAGCTCTGCCACGTATTCTCTACTTGAATCAAGAATCAAGAACAAAGTTTGTTTCTCTTCTCCTAAAATATAAATTGGTTTCAAATGCATAAATTTTGCTCAGCATGGAAACCTGCGTCTTGTTAATCCAATGACATAAGGAACCGAAGAGGTATAAAGAGTAGTACAAATTAAGTGGCTGATTTAAAGCATTCCTATGTACAATATTGTTGATCTTAAAAGTGCTATAAAAATTGGCTGAGGTCTTTGTTGTAAAGATTAGCACTAATATAGTTTGAAAAAGTGTGATAATTTATTAAGCTGGTTAAAAAAATTAAAATAATAGTAGCAAAATAATAGTAGTTTTCCTCTGTATCATTATTACTATTAAATCACATAATTGAATTTAAGAGAATGCATTTCTAAATACATCTGGAAGAGAGACATTGGCTTGCTGGAGCATACACATATTTATCCTGTGATTCAGCCTTAGCATATCTGTGTTCACTTTATTATGCAGGGTAAATAAACAAAAAAACCCTCCGAAATCTAGTTAGTTCAGGACAATAATTATGAAATTCATGTTCATAGCTTACCAAGAATGGTATGGTATTGATATAGATAATAAAGTAAGAGTGAAAGCCACATAGAATATTGAAATGAATTTGTCTCAAAGTTGCCATACTCTATAATAAAGTTCTCAATTAGCAAAGTCCATCTCTTCCTCTGTGGCACACACAGAAGTTTTATGGAGAAGACTTGCCTGTGAATGGTATCCTAAAAATCAGTAAGCAGCAAGAGTTGGAGCACAGTGGTGTCAGAGGGACACTGGGCATATAAAGGGACATTTCTCTTGCAGTCTCCGACATATCTTACACCTTGCTTAGCTTTGTTTCTGATCCCTCCTAGGTACGCATTTGGGAAGAATTAGAGTAAGAGCAAAGACACAAAAAATCCTACTGTTAGTGCAATTGCCTCATATAATAAGATTCACAACCTTCTTGAAATCCTTTTTAAGAGTGAGGAGGAAATGTGTTTCTCTCGTCCTACTGGGAAACTGCTTTAGGACCTCAGTGCGTGATGATTGGAAAGTATTTTCTAATCTGTAGCCTAAATTCAGTCACAGCCAGGTTCTGCCCATTGTTCTGCTGCTAGCATCATTTTTTAGTTTAAACATCCCTTTTCTCTCTCTTTGGAAAATATAATGATAAAAAAGCACCAAGACAAAAAAGCAAACCTTTCCTCTGGTTTTGGGAGGGCATCATGAAAATCAGCATTGGTGATCTTTAATCTCCCTACTGTGAAGGGAGAAATCTCCTGAAAACCCTGTTATGAAATTGCAGGTTAGAAGGGAAATGAATATTGGAGTGACTGGACACTAAGGTGCTTTAATACCTCACTTTGCTGGGATAGAAGTTTGCTGGATCTGGTTATTCTTACTTTGCAATAAGCTTCTCAACTGCTGTAACGCTGTACTGCCTCACTTGAGCTGCAGGCAGAGACCTTCTGACCAAATATTTTGCTGTGCCTGAGATCAGCAGTGCTCAAATTTAGAAGCAGAAAAGGCATTTGTGCTTTTAATGTACCACCTTAAAAATGTGAACACGTATATCTCAGTAGACAATTCAGTTAAATACAAGAAACATTAAGTCCTAACGGCAAGACTCAAAAGCTGGGTAAGAGGTTTGGCATCAGCCAGCAAAAAATGCTCATGAGGTTATGGAGAGGCTCCAATGAGCCGGCGCTGATTAGATTGAAACACGGGCATGGGAGGAGGCTAGCTAGCATCCCCTGGGAATAGTCGCCTCTACGAGTGCACCTGCATCAACAATTTAGTGCACAGCTAGGTTCCTTTCAGCTCTGCAGTCCTCTTGTGTCTGTATTTGATGTGCTGCTGCAGCCCATGACTCTGCACCACTGAGGCTCAGATAAGGGTTTGCATGATTTCTCATGAAAGCAAACGCTGGTCAGTACGTGCTGAGATTGGTAGAGAGAGGTAATGTTTCTAGAAGGTTATAAAGAGCTTGGTTCAAACAAACCTGGATTAATGAGATCCTTCAGTATAAATTCTCCAAACAAGGCAATTAGACTGAAAAATTTCTTAACTAAAACTCATTAGCCTGCCCAGTCTGCGTCGTCAAGCAGCTGAGCCATGTACCCGCTGCTCCGAAACTATGTATAGCTGGCGGGGGGGGCTGAGGGAGGAATGCTCTGTCTTTTGTTTCAAAATCGCCTCATCAGTGTTTAACTAATTGCACCATATTATCTGCAATTTCAGGCTGTGTAACCTAAATTGGTTTCGCATTGGAGAAGGAAAACAGGCTCACAAATATAATGTTTGTGGTGTTGAACTACTTTTTTTTCTAAACTATTAAAAATATCCACCTTATACATCAAACTAGAGGATTTGAAGTTAGCAATAAATCATATTATTACAGCATAGCATTAAGTTATACTCAAATAATTTCAGGTCTTTTTGTCTAACTTGTTATGAGAAACTACTTGACCTCACAGCCTATGCAGTCAACTCTGGTGCTAAAAATTCTCAGTATTACAAAACTTATCTTAGTGTCTAACCCAAGTATCCTCTCTCCAAATTTAAGTCCATTGCTTCTTCCTTTTTCACTTTGGACATGGGGGCAACTTTTCTAACAAGGAAGCTTTCCACTTAATTGTCAAATTCTGGAGTGTCCTTCGGTTTTTCAGCTCTAGACTCTCATTTGTGTTTCAGCCTTCTTTTGTTGACCCTTCTTATGGACCTGTAATTATTCCTTTTTGCTATCACTTTGCAATCTGTTCACTATCAATTGCTTGAAATGTGGTACTCACAGCTGGATATAATACACCTTCTTCTTGGTGATATCTTCTTTATAGCAGCAGTCCATTGGATGGCCTCAAGCTCTGCCGCTTCTTCCACATGGCAGTACGATCAGGGAGGGACATGATGATGCTGACGCGTGTTCAGCTGGTGAGATACCAGAACAAACAACCCCTTTTCCACAAAACATCCCCCTGGCCAGTCGTCCCCCATTCTGCCTTTGTGCAGGTGATTGTTCCTTCTTAAATGCAGAAGCCTGTACATGTCCTAACTCGAAGCAAATCCCTGCAGTTCGTAAAAATCTACTTGATGCTATTCATCAGTGGAATTGCAGCACCTCCCAGTTCAGAGGTTTACACTCACCCTGTATTCCTACCGTCTTGAAATCTAAAAGCTTGCTTACAAGACACTGTCAGAGAAGGTCTGATAAATGTTAAATACCCAATTCAGAGTTTGGATATGCATATCTACAGTTTGTAATCCAGCCTCAGGCCTTTTATCCTGTCACAGGAGGAGATCTAATTGCTTTCATGTTATTAGGAGAGTTTTTTGTCAAGTACAATCTTTTTCATATCACTTTCCATTTTTTCTTACATATCTTTACAAATAGTGCATTACATTATTTTTGCAGATATTGCAGCATAATATATAGCATCTTCTGGATCTCCCTTATTCCCTTTTGAAGACAGGCATTATTTTCACCTCTGCAAACCTTATGCTTCACAAATTCTCTGACACCACTTCAGCCAATTTTCTAAGGTTACTTGCATCAACTTTATCGACTTTATTCTTTACCCTCTTACCATTTTTCCCCTTCTCTAACATATTTTGGTGGGCTTAATTCTCTTAATTCTGCTTATTCCTTTTAGTGAAGAATGAAATTAAAGAAGTGGTGCGGTCATTTCTCATGACCCTTCATCTCTCAGGTCATTTTCCAGTAGATTTTCTTCTCACAAAATCAGCAGAGTAAGACTTTCCTTGGTTCTTTCCCTATCCTACAATGCAGGGAGAACAAATTGTGCCTCCTCAAGTTTGTTGAAGGACAGGGCACAAATCAGTAGTTCTTGGACAATTACAAATCTTCTCAGGGTGAAAATTTTGTTATTGAAGGGATAAGAATTTCATTGCTGTCTCATCAAGAAGCATTGCTACGTAACAGTGCTAACCAACACTGTTGCAAAGAAAAAAGCTTCCTTTTGTGCCAGTTTTGATAATAAGAACTTTTGAAATTCCATCATGTGAAAGCTAAACAAATTAATTCTCAAAATGAGAAAAACTACAATCACTACTAACGTGATTGATTGCTATTCTACATGCTGGAACCGATGAAACCTACTATTCATGTAAAAGATCAGGGGAAAAAGAGACAACTAGTAATTCTAACCAATAACACACATTTAAGAAAAACAAACTAAACAAATTAATAGGCAAAAAAAACCCCAAACACACAAAGTTGCATTAAAGTATGAGTGCAATTCACGCTGAAACTCGTGCAGTAAAAACATCCTGAAACACAAAAATACCGTGTAGAGTGTGAAAACAGCATGACGGTATATAATCGCCAAGAAACATCTTGGTCCACAGACAAGTGTACCTTCACTGACCAATTAATGTCATGCCTGTTCACAGGAACCTGTGAGCTTTACAATCTGATTTCACACAACCATTACCACTGATAAATTACTGTTATAGAAAATGCATTCTGCATGACAGTGTCTGTAATATGGTGCAAAATGAGCGAATAGTAGCTTTTTATATGGTATAGTAGTACATAGGGGCAAAGCAGTTCTAATGCTTTCCTTCCTCTTTTGCTTACTCAGCTCTTTTGTGGATGACAAATTTCTCTCTGGCAAAATTTTCTTATTGCCTCACAGTTACACTTTTTTCTTGGATGTTCTGCACAGTTTGTTTGTTATTATTAGATTTAGGTGGAAAATGAAACCAAAATCTCACTTCCAAAGAGACGGGAATTTGGGGAGAAGTCACATTCATGCTTCCCAGCTCACACCATTCTGTAAATTAATAATCAATAGCATACTTTCTTCATTTCTCATCTTTCCTACTTTTTGGATGGTATTAGTGTTCATCTTGTCTCCTTTCTTCAACATTGTCTTCCATTAAGACTGCTCTAATGGATCCTAAGATTGGTTCCATAACTAGAGCTGAAGTAAGAATTTAAATCCTTTTCTGAATGTTTTAATATTGTAGGACTATCCGTTAGTTACATGTTATCTGCTACAGAACTTAGACCTATCTGAGTATTATTTGGCAAACTCCACAAGGAGTATTGGAAAATAAGATCAATATTTTTATGACATCTCTTATTAATTCTTTATGTTGGCTTCCATGAATCATTACAAATAAATTTACACACAAAGCAACAAAATGGGATTGGGTTGTCAGTGAAACTATATATATCCAGATTTCAAATGTGGCTGTCAGCTACACAAACATTTTGAGCTGCAGTGTAATTTATACCTACATTTTTCAGAACTACAAAGGCTTATTTCAAACCATTTATCTATGTGCTTTATAATACCTATACATTTACAATGTGTATGTTAAAAATTGTATAAATATGTCTAAATGATGATGTGTTATATATTTTTGTTTGTGTATATTTATTAATGTTTTCAAAAAATTCCTTCCCACCACAGCGTAGTTCCTGTGTATGTACTGTGCAACAGTTTCTTAGAGTATTTCTGTTGCTGCCAGTGCAGATTCAGGATAGAATACAGTGAATATAATATCTACATGCATTGTTTTACATAACAATGAATAAATCAAAATTAGATTAGCTATGACTTAAAAGAAAAAGGGCTCTATCTTCAAACCAGAATATTTTTTTCTGATGGGATTACCATCTCCTTTTATTAATTCTTATGATAATGAAATCATTATGTTCTTGTGCATCCACATTTTTAAATTCTTTTTTAGAATACAAGATGGTTTTCATGAGTAGCTTTTTTCTCTGTTGTGACTTCACTGAGCCGACCAAAGGGAGCTGGTTTTAATTGTTGTGTTCTCGAAAGCTATAGAAATATTATCCCTTTTATATTTAAAAACAACTGCACTGCTGTAATAAACAACTCTGTTACTGACAGCTGTTTTTCAGTATCACTCAGGGACTTAGTGAAACATTTGCAAAGTGCTGTGTTAGATAGAGGGCATTCTGTGAAAACAGCATGGGATTCTAGTGTTTCTTGGTCTCATATAAAATACAGCTGCACTTGGTGGAACACAATCCAAACTACATACAGAGTATTAGACCATATAGTTATAATTGGGTTCTCCTATTTGCTGTTTCAGACTGGGCACTTGAAATCCATGCCAGAAGATGACAGGGATGTGAGTCTGACTGTGTGATCAGTCAGATATACTTCAGGTCTTCACTGTGAACAACACTGTGTGCAGTTACAGCTCCATAAAAAAAACAAACAGAGAACTAGCAGTAAAAATTGTTTTTAAGCAAGAATTGGATTTTTAAGCCTAGATGTGGTGGGAGTTGTTTTGTGTTCTAAAGCAATAAAAAGCATATGGCCAGCAACTCACAGATTTGGGTTGTTTATCCCCAGTTTCTTACGTTGAGTCCAATTGCATGATTTGAATCATCCTGTATTAACAAAAAATTGCTTTGTAGCACAGGATGATCAGGCATTCCTTAGTGAATGCATGCAAGCCTTCACTCAGTCTGGTTTGTTTGAATTCTACTAAAATTCTATGGGTGATTTGCGGTTTGTGTAGAAATACGCCAAAAGACATGAGGGAAGAATATGTAGCTTATCAAATGCTTTACAGTATTTTTAGACCATTGTGGGGCAGATCTTAATACAGACTTTCAAAAGACTTTCACACCAATTCAAAATTACTGCACTCTGTGTGATATCTCAGAGCAATTCATTTGCTTTCATACACAATCATGATATAAATTTTGGAAATGTTAGTAGAAGTGGTTACATGATTTCAGGAATCTCTTTCTCGACAGCAGAAGAATCATGGGATCGTAGACTACCAGGTAGGAAGGGACATCAAGGATCATCTGGTCCAAACTTTCTTGGCAAAAGCACGGTCTAGACAAGATGGCCCAGCACCCTGTCCAGCTGAATCTTAAAAGTGTCCAATGTTTACAAATCCACCACTTCCCTGGGGACATTATTCCAATGGCTGACTGTTCTCATTGTGAAAAATTTTCCTGTTGTGTCCAGTCGGGATGTCCTTTGGAGTAACTTGTACCCATTACCTTTTGTCTTTTCCACGTGGCTCCTTGTGAAAAGGGAGTATCCATCTTCTTTGTAGCCACCCTTTAAATACTGGAATGTGGTGGTAAAGTCTTCCCTAAGCCACCTTTTCTCAACGCTGAACAAGCCCAGTTCTCTCAGCCTTCCCTCATATGGCAGGCTTCCCAGTCCTTTGATCATCTTTGTGGCCCTTCTCTGGACCTGCTCCAGCCTGTCCACATCTTTTTTGCATAGCAGGGACGAAAACTGAACACAGTATTCCAGGCATGACCTGACAAGCACTGAGTAGGGTGGGATAATGGCTTCTTTATCTCTGCTGGTGTTGTCCTGGTTGACGCAACCCAGCACCCTGCTGGCTTTCTTTGTCACAGCAGCACGCTGTTCCCTCATATTGAGCTTGTTGTCCACCAGGACCCCCAGGTTCCTTTCCACAGAGCTGCTCCCCAACCAGGTAGATCCCAGTCTGTGCTGCACTCCTGGATTATGTTTTCCCAGGTGCAAGACCTTACACTTGTCCTTGTTGAACTTCATAAGGTTCTTGTTAGCCCACTCTTCCAGCCTATCCAGGTCTTCCTGCGGGGTGGCTCTCCCTTCCAAAGTGCCCACTCCCCCACTCAGTTTGGTATCGTTGGCAAACTTTGTTGGGGTACACTTGATCCCATCATCCAAATCACTTATGAAGATATTAAACATTGTTGGGCCCAATACCAATCCCTGGGGGACCCCAATTGAGACAAGTTGCCAGTTTGAAAAGGAGCTATTTACCACCACCCTCTGGCCTGGCAGCCAGTTCCCCACCCACAGCACAGACCATTTGTCTAGACCATAATGCATCACTTTCTCTAGGAGGAGGCTGTGGGGAAGCCCTGTCAAAAGCGTTAGAGAAATCCACGTAGACAATGTCCACTGCTCACCGCACATCGACTGAACATCTTATCTTGTCATAGAAGGCAATCGGGTTTGTCAAACACAGTTTATTCTTGGTGAATCATGCTGGCTTTTCCCAATCATGTGCTTCATTTGACTTGTGATAGCCCCCAGAAGGATTCATTCCATAATTTTCCTGGGGACTGAAGTAAGACTGATGGGCTTATAATTTCCTGGATCCTCCTTTAAGACCTTCTTGTAGATGGGCGTGACATTAGCCTTCTTCCAGTCTTCTGGGAGGTCCCCCAATCTCCACGACTTCTCAAAGATTATGGAAAGTGGCCTGGCAATGATGTCAGCCAGCTCTCTTAACACCCTCCGGAATAAAATGCAAAACGTCCTATTACAAAGTAGTGGCACCTATGCAAAGTTCGTTTGCATCATGAGATACCATAGCTTAAATAAATGCCCTGGAATACATGAATCTGAAGTACTTTTTGTTTAGTGACTGACTATTCTCATTACTGTTTTACATCATAAATAGTTGTCATCCTTCAGAAATTATTTTTTCAGCTTTTTTTTTTCACTGGATGTGAAATGAGCAACGCAATAGTGTTGCTATTCACTATAGTGTTATACATGCGTTCTGCTTGCAAAGATTTTTAGCATCTCAGAGTTTTAATTTTGTGTGTTCATGTCTACTGTCAAAACACAGATTGCAATATATGGGAAAAACTGTTAAAGTAAAAATTGTATTTATATTCAAGTATAAACCAGTCTTTGCTTTTAAAACACAAACTCCTGGAGGAATCCACCAGTCTCACTTGTTGTCCCTATAGTAAAGTGATCCACTGTTAAACAGACTAGACAAATGAATAAGTAGTATAAGGAAAAAAGACTGTTTTTCCCAATGTAGGAAAAACTTCAGAATAAACAATGATAAGACGCTGCAAACCACATGTCAAATTACAGAAATGTAAATGGAAGAAGGTACGATTTAGAACTGCCCGAACAAAGAAAAGGAATAGCAATGACAAGAGCTAAATAATACACGTTCAAAAATAATCTTACAAGTTCTTCCAAGATCTGCAGAGAGAGAATGAAACCCACTTTTTTTATAAATACTTTCCCTGGCTAGATAAAGTTGTTCAGGCATACAAATCTCTCAGATAATTTTTGATTCCTACAAAGTTTTCCTACAGCCAAGAAGAGCTTCCATTTTGTTCTTATCTTATTGAATATTTCAAATGTTTTCTCATCTTTATTTTTAAAAGAAATATATTTAAAATAGGCAAGGAATATAAACCTCAATACTCTCTACAGCTGTTTAAGTGTTTGATTAAACCTCATGTGATTCCAGTGCTTTGGCTTTCTTGAGGAGTGCAACAGAAAGATGGTGCTTCCTTAGCTCATGGTGTCACAGCTGAAAAGAACCATGATGTGCAGTGCAGAAATTACTCACTGGACAGGTCAGTGTAAGGAATGGATAGCATTATTCATAAATGAGATATGGTCAGTACATTCTTGTGTGGAAAGCACAGATAATAAAGTGAAGAGGGAGTCTGAGAGATCACCTACTTGACTCCACCTCATCAAATGTACCCATCATTTCTTGTAGCACTCTAACCTCCAAGGACTGCACTTAAACTTTTTTATCACTGAAACACACTTTATCAGATTGTGATATAGTATGTTCTTCAGATTCATTTTTGCAGAAATACTTTCATTTTTGTAGAAATACCATCTGCTTGATCGTTCCCCAATTGATACCTGTGCAGCTGATTATTTCTACTTATTTGTGGAAATCGTACTAGTTCTTGTTGAGTTGAAATGGTATTTGGGTGGTTCCAACTCTAATCTTACCCTCAAAAATACTTATCTGTCATTTTTTTGTTAAATCTATAGGATTATAAGCATGTCTTTTATCATTCAATTTTGCCACAAAGAATGTGCTAGGGAAGAAAGAATGAAGTAAAATTGAGGAAAGAAAAAAAAACCCAACAATATTTATCCTAGTCTGCCTTGCTAATAGAATGTCAAAATTTAATATTTTTTTTTTCTAATGAAGATAAAAATCTATTTTTTTTTTTATTGACGGAAACAAATAATTTGTTTGAAAAACACAGCAAGATGTAAACCTGGATAACTCATTCTGGGCCCAGGTTTATGTGTAGACGTACAAATCTGACTAATCTCAGTTGCTTTAGAGACTGAATCCTGGATGCCAGAGTGCCTCAAAGAAGCACTACACCTGCAGTGTGAGAGTTTCTTTAAATCTCTGCCATATCCAAACTTCCTTTTCTGTGTCTTTGGAATAGAATAACAGAATCTTCAGGCATCTCTCAGCTTCATAAGAGCATATTTAATACAGAGGACTCCTCAGCTTTATTCTTCTGTAAGAGCTTCAGGCAGTGAAGGATAAGCAATATCTGTTTAGGTAGCAGTATTTTTTTTCCAATGGTGCAACAAAAAAGTTTCCACTAACCCTTCTGACTTAGAAAATAAAATGTTAAAAGCCATGTCCCTTTTTCATCAAAGTGAAATACAATTTTATATAAGGTTCATTTCTAAAAAATTGATACAGGGAAAAGATAGTAGAGCTGTCTCTCTCTGTTGTCTTCCATTAATTCTGTGTCATCTGAATTCACTTAAATTTTGTATCAATGTTTTATATCAATAAATTCTAAATCCTCTCATTTTGATTTATCAGTATTAGAGCTTTGGAAACTCAATTATTTTCTCAGTTAAACACATGCATATATGCACACATGTGCAGTGTCACTCAGCTTTAAGGAAAATAAGGAATTTATTTTCTTTATCACTGTGAGCAGTGTGTGACTACAGAGAGAAGCAAGCTGCATGAAAAAGACAGCATTTTTACACAATTAAAGAATAAACTGGACCTCTGTAGAGATCCAATCCAAAGCTCACTGCAGCCTTTATTCACTTTACAAGGTTTCAGATGTGGCCTAAGAACCCAAAGGAGAAGACTTTCTCTTCAATTATATATTTTTTTTTAATAAAAGAAAACTGTATAACTAACCTTTTTTTATATAACATTTTATGTGAATGAGCTTTCTCAACTACATTCCTGGACAGATCCAACAAGACTTTTATTAATGATGAACTTGGCAATGTTTGTAGTATAGATTTTCATAATCTGCTATAGTTTATGGTATTGTATCTTTTGAAATCTTTAAAATATCACAACATTCTGAGGTGTTTTGTCAATTTTTGAACCCTCTGTGCTTCCATAATAGATAAGTTTTATAACACAGTAAAAAGAACTCTAGAGTTCCAGAGTTTAGTTATGTGAATTTCTCTTAAAATTGCAAAGAGAAAAGGGTATTAAAGCTAACATACCCATCAGGCTCTTGCTCTTCAACAACTCTACTTTTAGGAGCAAGCCATGCATTAGACAGATAACAGAAAACTTGTTTGATGTCTTTATTCCTAAAAAATTGGTCATTACATTTAGAAACATGACAGACATATATACAGCTAAAGGATAATGAAAGGCAAAAGATTTTAAGCTGCAGTGTTTTGTGTGATACAGAGAAAGGCTCAATGGTTTTGAAGAGATGAGGATCTGGGCCCAAACAAAAATCAATCAAAATGCCAGTGGACCTCAAAGGGAGAGAATGACAGGCTCTTAAATCAGAAACAAGATGAAAATGCTATTGTCACACCTGCTTCATTCCTGGCTATTGCACTGTATAATTTTCTGCCACCTTTTGGAAGACTGAACATACCACAAAAGGAAGGATGGTACCTCAAAGTGTTTGATGTAACCAGGTCCAATACGCTTGAGATTTCATAAGAAGATTCATTTTGTACAGACTACCACAGAATCACAGGTCAGGGTTGGAAGGGAACTCTGGAGATCATCTAGTCCAACCCCCCTGCCACAGCAGGGACACCTACAGCAGGTTGCACAGGATGGCATCCAGGCGGGTTTTGAATGTCTCCAGTGCGGGAGACTCCACAACCTCTCTGGGCAGCCAGTTCCAGTGCTCTGCTACCCTCAAAGGAAAGAAGTTCCTCTTCATGTTAAGATGGAACTTCCTATGTTCTAGTTTGTGCCCATTACCTCTTGTCCTATCACTGGGCACCACTGAAAAAAGACTCTTATCGGCCTGGCACCCTCCCTTTAAGTGTTTATAGACATTGATAAGATCTACCCTCAGTCTTCTTTTTTCTAGACTAAAAAGATCTAAGTGCCTAAGCCTTTCCTAGCAAGAAAGATGCTGCAATCCCCTAATCATCTTAGTAGCCTTTTGCTGGACCCTCTCCAGCAGTTCCCTGTCCTTCTTGAACCGGGGAGCCCAGAACTGGACACAGTACTCCAGATGCGGCCTCACCAGGGCAGAGTAGAGGGGGAGGATGACCTCCCTCGACCTGCTGGCCACACTCTTCCTGATGCACCCCAGGATGGCATTGGCCTTCTTGGCCACCAGGGCACATTGCTGCCTCATGGTCATCCTGTTGTCCACCAGGACTCCCAGGTCCCTTTCCACACAGCTGCTCTCCAGGAGGTCATCCCCCAAACTGTACTGATGCATGGGGTTATTGCTCCCCAGATGCAGTACCCTACACTTGCCCTTGTTGAATTTTGTCAGGTTTTTTTCTGCCCAACTCTCCAGCCTGTCCATGTCATGCTGTATGATGGCACATCCTTCCGGCGTGTCAGCCACCCCTCCCAGTTTTGTATCATCAGCAAACTTGCTGATGGTACCCTCTGTCCCTTCATCCACCCAGAGCTTCTGCTTGATTAACCTTCCATTGTTGGTGGACTGAAGTTTCTGAGCTTTTCAGAAGCATGCTAGCTCCCTAAAGAAAGATGTGTTCAAAGGAAAACAAGCTATTTATTTCCACAAAGAACCAGTAGTGACATCTTTGTCTCTACTTCTAGCAAACCTTCCCATATGAAATTAACTCTGGATAAACAAAAATAAGCATATTTCTGTGACAGTTTCTGATAGTTGTATAAAATCTTATGATTGAGTTTTCGCACAGGACTGAAAAATAACACCTGCAATGTGGTTTTAAGAGCCTCACATAATTAAGAAGACAGACATGGATGTGTTTTTGGAGGAACATTCTTCCAAGTCATTAACCCTAAACATCTCCTACCCCCTCTGTGTTCACAGATAGTCATTTCCTGAATGAGGGATGGTCATTCTTCGGTTCTTGTACAATGCTGAGAATGTGGCCAGGCAAACACATTCTCTTAAATGCATGAAAAATTTCTCTGATGTTAAAACTAAGCTGGGTTTGCTGCCATTAGATAGTTTAAGGAACAAATGGACAACTCACATTGTGTTTTGGGTGAAAAGGATGAAACATTTCCATTCCTTTAAGGGAAGAATCTAAAATGGTTTTGTAGTAAAGAAATCTTGTGCTACTTATGAGGGACAATCAAATTACTAGATACCTATACTGAAGCAAAAATTTCAGGTGAAGTCTAGTATTTATGTGTGTCTCATTATGATCATATCCTTTTTTCCTATCTGTGGCATTTGCAGATAGTTTATTATTCCGATATAATCTGTTGTGAAGATATTTCATTGCTAAAAATGACAGAAGTACCAGGGCAAATGTTTTTCATTTTATGTCAGTGAGATTGTGCTCTCACTCTTTTTGAAACCATATCAGAGAATGCTGAGATGCATCACTGTAACAGCTCTCAGAAAAAGTCAGTGGAAACACAAAGGGAAAAACTGAATTCCATTATTCATTTTCACCTGCATAAATTCCTATAAGCCTTGTCTATGGTTCTGTGCAAGTCGTGAGATTGTTTGAAGTGATACATGACCTTGGCGTCCTGCAAGGAAGACTGTAAAGGCTACGCAAGAGTATTTTTCCATGCTGGTACAAGGCAACAAATGAGGAAAAACATTTTAATCAAGAACTTTTTAATATCTTTATAGCATTTCATAAAGGAATAGATCTGAGAGAGATGAGAGACTTGCAGTTTCTCTGCAAAACACACTTTAAGGTAAATTAATATTTAATAGGTGCCATGGTAAGACACTGAATTTACATTAAATGATTTTAAGATGGACTTTAAGACTAAACTTGAGCATAGGAAGTTCCATCTTAATATGAGGAGGGACTTCTTTCCTTTGAGGGTGGCAGAGCACTGGCACAGGCTGCCCAGAGAGGTGGTGGAGTCTCCCACACTGGAGACATTCAAAACCCACCTGGATGCCGTCCTGTGCAACTGCTGTAGGTGTCCCTGCTGTGGCAGGGGGGTTGGACTTAGATGACCTCCAGAGGTCCCTTCCAACCCTGACCATTCTGTGATTCTGTGATTTTGAAGGTCTTAGCTCTTAATGGTTTCTGTGTAGTGGATAATTATGGGGACTGAGGTTAAGCATGAAAGACTGCAAATTTAAAATGACAATGTTTGGCAGAGAAAATGATGTTGTTTTTCACCCCTATCAGATCTTGTGAATGTCAATGGGAAAACAATAATGCATCTTCTACTAATATGCAACCATATTAGAATAACACCAAGAAGACTAGGAGGAAATATAGACATTCCAGATTAATAATATGGAGCCAGTACTAGCGCTCTGCCTTAGTTACATTGCTGATTGAAGAAAATATAAAGAAATAAGCTTGGACTCAGTGGAGCTGTGCTCGGGATCAGAGCCTGACCTGAATCCTGCTTTGGACTTGCCAGGAGACTCTGTGACTTGCAGAGCAGAGCACAAGGCAAGCCCAGGCCACAGGGACCTCTCAGCATTTCTTGTGCCTTGGCAGGTTGCTGTGAGCCCTGTACTGTGCAACCTGTTTCTTTCCAAAGAGATGTCAAACTCAGGCCTATTTTCTGTTGCTTGAGACTGTTTTTCCTTGGTATTTGGTATTATTAAAAACATTCCATCTGCATGGGTTCCTCTTGTGGTTTGAATTTCCTTTTGTTTTCTTCTGTTCCTAAAACTGGGACTTTGAAGTGGTTGTTTTCCTCTCACTTAACTGAAACTGATTGTTGAATGATATAGACTATAGTTTAGACTTAGATATAGTTTAGAAAATATGCTTTTAAATGAAAATTTCTGTTAGTCACAGTACTTATTTCACTGATTTGTCCCAATGCAGCTTACAAGGACAGCTCTCTCCCTCTCGTGTTAACTTACGTTTGGTTTGATTTGGGTAGAGACTTCTCTCCTGCCAGGACAGTAGTGAAGACCAGATCTCTGGCAAAGCAGTGCCTGCCCAGCCAAAAGCACATTGCAGAAAGGAGAATCAGGCACCTTGAAATAGAGCTTGATTGCTAGTGTATGCAAGCAAAGAAACCTGACATTTAAAGGCTGTAGTAGTTACTGGATAAAAATTAAAATATAGCCGGCAAGATGCTGCTTTCATTTGATTTAAAAGAAATCTAGAAATTTTGACCACTGATGCACCTCTGCTTACTAGTTCTGCCACTTAATCGTTCACATTTACTTTAAATAAAGAAATCCATGTTTTGTATAATATGCCATTCTAACAGTTAACAACGTCTTATTATAGAAACAACATGGTTTTGTTCAACCTATGATTAATAGGAGTGGAGCAGTCTCAGTTAAACTTGCTATTTAGAAAGCAAGAAAATTCTTATACACCCAACTTAAACCTAAAGTGCATGTTAGAATGTACTAGAAGGTCTTTGAAAATATATACTATCACCTTCTTCAGTATGTTGTTTCTCAATGTCTTTCTTATGCTTTTACTTTTTTTCTTCTTTTTTTTTTTTCCCTTCAGTTCAAAGTATTCCAGAGCATCGGAGGGTTCTCTTGTATCTCACTAGCTGAAACTCTTATAGCAGGCTGTGCACTGCAAGTGTTGGGCTGCCTGGGGTTGCTTGGAGGTGCACAAGCTGCTAGGTAGTAGTGGGGAGTGCAGTCCAACATGCTCTAGGTAAGACATTGCTGCTGTAAGCTGTATCTCCAAAGCTGCTTCCAGGATCTTCTGAAGAGAAAGGTTATAGGAACACTACAAAGCAAAGCCAGGGAGCAAGTGGCATGTGTAACCAAGACCTAGTCCTCACGTTTGTTCCTTGTCCCTCTCTAGTAAGCGTAGCGTACCCGGTAAGACTTACTATATAGTGAGTTCAGTGATAGTCTGAAGACTCTAAGACTAAAAGATCACCTTCAAACTTGATTCAGCATAATGTCTGTGAGTCTGTGTGTGTGTGCATGAGTGCACCATCTGAGCTGAAACCAAATGAAAACATTAACGTCTTGGAGGAGGCTCATAAAACACCTGGAAATTGAATAATTTATTCTACCTCTGCTCTTTTCTATACATAGGAGAACATTAGAAAAACTCGTGATCAAGCCTACCAGGTGAATTCAAGGTATAACATCTCAGTTCTTTCAATTAACTAGTTGTGTTTGTATCACAACAGACCAGTGGGGACTTTCAGTTACAAGAAGTGAATCTGTACTTTCTTTTGTGCAGCCTGTTTTGTGGCAATGTTACAGAAATACCTAGCGATGTTTCAGGACTGCTGTCAGGTCTTGAATAATTCCATACTGCATGCCAGTCAGCACTCATGCCTCTTTTTTCCTCATTATGCTACCCCTCAAACACTGGTTTATCACAAAGGTGAATTATCCTGTCTCCAATTTTTGTATAATAGGTAAAGGAAATAACTGAAAATGAACCCCAGGCTGGTATACGAGAGCAGACCAAGCGTATGCATCAGCACCAGCAGTGCAGTGCAGAGGTGACCATGGGACTACGCATCCAAACCTCGTTTCCTGTGCGTGACCAGAATCAGAGCATTCAGGGCCCTGCAGGTTTGCCATCTGCATTAGGGAAGTTATGAGAAACACATTTGTTGCAACCCAAAATGTACTTTGTGGTATGAGAACTTCCTCCTATGCATTTTCTTCCTCTGTCATAATATTGCATGAGATATGTGCGTGTAATGAATCCACTGGGAGGACAAAAACTTTTTAAAGCTTTGCCAGGTATTTCCTGAGCTCCTTTTTCTCTAATAAGTGGACCTGCGGTGAAACACTGGGAAAGGAATAAAAGAAAAACAAAGAAAAAAATTTCCATTTTTTAGACTATTAGAGAGGTATTTGTACTACGGCAACAAGGGGCACAGCTCTAGTCAACATCTGGAAATTAAAACAAAAAATCGTCTTGAGATAACAACTAAAATTTTGCTACTCTTGAGAGTAAATATTTCATTTAATTTTCACTTATTGAGACATTTTGTTTATCTCCTGGTTTCTCTTCATCTTCTAGTAGTCAATGGTGTTTCTCAAGTAACTTATTGAGTCAGCTTACTTAACTTGTTACCTTGTACAAAATTCCACTAATGTTACATTTCATGGTTGCATTTGAAATAAAAATAATATTCTTAACTACTTTTGCTTCTATTTATTTTGTGACAGTGAGAAAAAATATACTAATTTATATATTCTCCTATATTTCTTTGCTTCAGATCAACAGGGTGTATATAAAGGCATTAAGAATGAAAGATGAACTTTGGGAAACTCAAGCTAGCATAATTTCAGGATTTGACAATTCCAAACTATTTAGGTTTTTTGGTTTTTTGTTTATAACCTTCTAACTGCCTACGAAAAAAAAATCTATTATTAAATTCATTCCTTTTGTTTCAAATCAAATCTGCTTTTCTGCTTTACAATAGTTAGCTGATTAAGTTCTCCATTAATCAAGATGATAACCATCAATGATAGTAGGGGAAAAAAGGCCAATTTCTTTAATATAATTTTTTATTACTGTTACTAAATCAAAAATCATCAAAACACAGTTTCTCTTACAACATAAAGATTTTTAAACTTTTCATTCACATAATCAGGCTTATCAAGTTTCTGCTAAATCTTCCAAGGAAAATTATCCCAAAAAGTAACCAAATTAAAAGGCAGGTGACATCTTTTGAGAAATATGTGACATACACACAGGCAAGCAAATCTCAGTCATCACTGTATAGTAATTTGAGAAAAGTATCCTAACAAGTTTACGATTGCTGCTGCTGTTGTCCAGGTTAGTCACGCAAGACAGTTCTTTGAGGCCTTACGAATTTCTAGATATATAACTCTGTATGCCAAGAAAAAGAAACAATAGATCTTCCCTAAGAAGAGGCTCTGTGCTAACAAGATACTATAAATGTGAAAAACAGGCAGTAAACACTGAAAAATCACAGTAACAGTCAAATGAAATTGCCATTCATTTCAGGGAGGTGGATTTCACTGACTTTTCAGGAAAAATGTTTTTATATTCACAAGTGCCAGTGGTGTCTTTTATTCTGACCATGTAGTTCTAAGAGGAATGTTTACTTGTTTTCATCAGAGTACCATAAATGTTCTCAAATCAAGACAGGGCTGTGAGGAGAAATAATTTCTTCCGCTAGACCAACAAATCGAGCTGGAAAAATCAAAGATCTTCAGAGCATGCGAAGCAGTGATCAAGCTTAAATCTCAGAAACACTGAAATTTAAAATATTTTTGCTTGGAAAGGGGATCTCCATGTCAATCAAGGCAAAGCCTATTTGTTCAGAAACAGGTAGAAGATTAAATGGTAGCTATGCAACTTTTACTTACCTGCTGAAATCCAGAGTTTTCTTCCCCTTATTCTGCGCTGGTTATGTGCTGGAGTGATCTGTGGCTCACATACAGCCTGAATGCTCAGATTTCCATATCATGGAAAACAAATACCAAGAGGGCTGTTGGGTGGCTGAATCTTTCTTCAAGATATTGATTAGACTGGGTCATACATCCCAAGTCTTTTTTTTTTCCCTAAATATGCTGATGAGAATATAACAGGGAGTTCTGCCTGAGTCTGTGAAGTCAGAAGCACTCCCGCATTCATCAGTGTAACTGTGCAGTGTGTGGGAAATCTTACATGAACAGCCCTGCAATTCCCTCATGTAAAATTTCCTGGTAATATTTCACTAGAGATAGGTACAACTGCCTCTGGTCCTGGTGTTGCCTGCCTGGGCTTCACTTCAGACATTTTGTGGTTTGTCATATCATCAAAGGAGAGAACTGAGATTGTTCTCATACCATACTGGAGCAGACATAACTCCTGTTGACTTAAATAACCATTACATTCATTGATGGATGCTAAAATATAGTATAATTAATTTAATATGTATTTGAAAGATTAGAACCTCAGAGTCAATATATACTCATTATATGCCATTAAATAAGAAAGAATTATTGAAAAAGGGACCTATTTGTTTTCCTCATTTGTTTGTTGAACAATTTTTCCATCACTCTATAACAAGGTGCATTCAGTCTGAAATCACGGCAACGTGGTTTAAACAATGTCCATCTGACAGCTTAACCAAACTGCTAAATTTGCAGATAGCCTGAAAAAAACAAAGAGACAGACAGACAGAAAACAAGGAAGCAAGCAAGCAAGCAAGAAATGTTGGAAAGCATGATACAGAATTAAATTTATTTTGCCACAAGAAAGATTAAAATTCCATCAGAACGAAATAAGATAAACTACTCAGACATTTATGAGTTTTCAACAGGCTATATCCATTAACAAAAACAAATATGGAATTTACTTTTGACAGCTCAGTTAAAAAATACAAAGAATCAAGCAAACAAAACTGTTTCATTAAGACAAGAATAAAAGAAGCACCAAAAAGTTAGAGTGACATATAGATCAAGTCCTTTATTCTCATTGCCTGTTTCCAGAAAGATATAAAATTATTAAAGACGTAGGAAAGGCAAATTTCTAAACATCATAATGGCTCGGTTTTGAGAGAAGAAAGATCTGAGATGGAAATGGCATTAGGTCACTGGAGAGAAGGTAAACACATTCCCACATCAGAGCCCTTCTTTGCAGGGCAGTCTTTACAGGATTTGTCTCAGCTTCAGGTGACTCAAGAGGAGGTTACAGAGCAATTTGACAAAAGCAGTGGTAACAAATTGCCTGGGCCAAACTGATCTTACCTGGGAGCCTGAAGACAACTCAAGAATGGAGAACCTGGATTGCTAATGCAGATGGCTTATCTCTTGCTCAGAGCTGCCTTAGTGCCTGCAGCCTGAAGGGTGCTCTGTGTATCCTTCTTCACAGCCAAAACAGCTTCCAGTGCCCATCTAAGGAATTACAATCCCACAAGCCTGATGCCTGTACAGGGAAAAGTAGAAGAATCTGCAGTGAAAAGTAAGATCAATGGATACCTGATAATCCTGATCATCTGGAAGAGTCAACATTAGGGTTTTGTTGATTTGTGTATGTGTGTGGTGTTTTGTTTTGTTTTTGTTTTTGTTTTTTGTAAGCAGTTCTATAAGTCTATTGGATATATTTGAAATTCAGAGTAAAGAAGTATGTGGATTAAGAGTGAGTTTATTTTCATTAAGACATTTAAAACTAACAAAAACATATGAAATTTTAAAATAAAAGTGCTTACCTACGATACTCTTTCCTACAAGGTAGCTGAGGCTAGGTAGCATCAATTTTTCATCTGTATTAGATCATTTTACACCCCTACAGCAGTGTAAAAGGGTTTGAAAAGCAGATGTAAATAATATTGGCACACACCTTAAGGTACCGTTGGGGGAATGTCAAGTGCCTTCACTGTAAATGAAATATTGGTTTCTGCAATGGCTAATAAGTGTATCCAATTACATTAGTCAGTACCACATTAAATGGACAAGGAATATAAACTTTCTGACCTCATGGAGTAAGCCAATCCCTAATTAAGGAAGCTTGAAAAAAAAATGTTTTGAACAGTTGACTGTTGCCTGTGTTTTGAAGGCTATACATTTCTTCTAATTTCTATTTTTTGTTAGACTTTTAGATAAACTCTTGTTTTTTCTGGAATACTGGACTGGGTGTAACAATTCAGTAGGGCAATTCTGCAAGTTCTGTGTGTTAGAATTTGGTGAACAGTCATTAAGTACACTAATACTTTTCAAATTTTGGAGAAGGTCATAAGCTCATTTTTCCGCTTTAGGAAACCTTTCACAGAATCTTATCTTGCTGCTGGAGAGGGACTTTTTACAAGGGCATGTAGTGATAGGACGAGGAGGAATGGCTTCAAATGGGAGGAGGGTATATTTAGATTGGATATTAGGAAAAAAAAATTCACTCTGAGGGTGGTGAGACACTGGAACAAGTTACCCAGAGATGTTGTGGAGGCTTCGTCCCTGGAAGTGTTCATGGCCAGGTTGGATGGGGCTTTGAGCAATCTGGTCTAGTGGGAGGTGTCCCTGACTATGGCAGGGGGGTTGGAACTAGATGATTTTTAAGGTTCCTTCCAACCTAAACCATTCTGTGATTCTACGATTCTCTGTTGACAGATTCTTATCAAGCCATATGTTGAGTATCACAGTATCACTTTATCACAGTATCGTCAGGGTTGGAAAGGACCTCTGGAGATCATCTAAGTCCAACCCCCCTGCCACAGCAGGGACACCTACAGCACATTGCACAGGACGGCATCCAGGCAGGTTTTGAATGTCTCCAGTGTGGGAGGCTCCACAACATCTCTGGGCAGCCTGTGCCAGTGCTCTGCCACCCTCAAAGTAAAGAAGCTCCTCTTCATGTTAAGATGGAACTTCCTGTGCTCAAGTTTGTGCCCGTTACCTCTAGTCCTATCACTGGGCACAACTGAAAAAAGACTCTTCTCATCTACCTGGCACCCTCCCCTTAAGTATTTATAAGTATTGATAAGATCCCCTGAGTCTTCTTTTTTCTAGACTAAAAAGACCCAAGTCCCTCAGCCTTTCCTCATAAGAAAGATGCTCCAGTCCCCTAATCATCTTAGTAGCTCTTTGCTGACCCTCTCCAGCAGTTCCCTGTCCTTCTTGAACCGGGGAACCCAGAACTGGACACAATACTCCAGATGGGGCCTCACCAGGGCAGAGTAGAGGGGGAGGATGACCTCCCTCGACCTGCTGGCCACACTCTTCCTGATGCACCCCAGGGTGCCATTGGCCTTCTTGGCCACCAGGGCACATTGCTGCCTCATGGTCATCCTGTTGTCCACCAGAACTCCCAGGTCCATTTCCACACAGCTGCTCTCCAGGAGGTCAGCCCCCAACCTGTACTGATGCATGGGGTTATTCCTCCCCAGATGCAGTACCCTACACTTGCCCTTGTTGAATTTCGTCTGGTTTTTCTCTGCCCAACTCTCCAGCCTGTCCAGGTCACGCTGTATGGTGGCACAGCCTTCTGGCGTGTCAGCCACCCCTCCCAGCTTTGTGTCATCAGCAAACTTGCTGATGGTACCCTCTATCCCTTCATCCAGGTCATTGATGAATATATTGAACAGGACTGGACCCAGTACTGACCCCTGAGGGACCCCACTAGTTACTGGCCTCCAACTGGACTCTGCACTGCTAACCACAACACTCTGGGCTCTATCTGTCAGTCACTGTTCAATCCACCCCACTGTCCATTCATCCAACCCACACTTCCTAAGCTTGTCTGTGAGGATGATGTGGGAGACAGTGTCGAAAGCCTTGCTGAAGTCAAGGTAGACAATATCCACTGCCCTCCCTTCATCCACCCATCCAGTCATGCCATCATAGAAGGCTATCAGATTAGTCAGACATGACTTCCCCTTGGTGAATCCATGCTGACTACTTCTGATAACCTTCTTTTCCTCCAGATGCTTGGAGATGACGCCCAGAACAAGCTGTTCCATCATCTTTCCAGGGATGGAGGTGAGGCTGACTGGCCTGTAGTTTCCCGGGTCATCCTTCTTGCCCTTTTTGAAGACTGGAGTGACATTGGCTTTCCTCCAGTCCTCAGGCACCTCCCTTGTTCTCCAGGACCTTTCAAAGATGATGGAGAGTGGCCCAGCAATGACTTCTGCCAGCTGCCTCAGCACTCGCAGGTGCATCCCATCAGGCCCCATGGACTTGTGGGTATCCAGTTTACTTAATTGTTCTCTAACTTGTTCCTCTTTAACCAAGGGAAAGTTTTGCTTCCTCCAGACTTTCTCTGTTACTTGCAAAGTCTGTGACTCCCAAGAGCTGGCCCGAGCAGACAGAAGCAAAGAAGGCATTCAGCAACTCTGCCTTCTCTGCATCATCTGTCACCACAGCACCCATCTTGTTCAAGATCGGGACCACATTTTCGCTGGTTCTCCTTTTGTCTCCTATATACTTAAAGAAACCTTTCCTTGACATCCCTCGCCAGGTTCAATTCCAAAGCTGCCCTGGCTTTTCTCGTTTCTTCCCTGCATACCCTGACAGCATTCTTATACTTGTCCCAAGTCATCAGCCCCCTTTTCCACATCTTGTAAACTCCCTTCTTCCACCTGAGTTTTTTCTGAAGATCCCTGCTCAGCCATGCAGGTCTCCTTCCCTTGCCCAATTTCTTGCTCTTTGGGATGCACCTAACCTGAGCTTGGAGGAGCTGGTGCTTGAATATCAGCCAGCTCTCTTGAACCCCTTTACCCTCTAGAGCCCTCTCCCATTTGATTTCTCCCATCAATTTCTTGAAGAGATCAAAGTTAGCCCTCCTGAAGTCTAACATTTCAACCCTACTTGTCATTTTGTTCATACTGCACTTAATGCTGAACTCTATCTTCTCATGATCACTACAGCCAAGTCTGCCCCCGACCTTAACATCCTCCACCAGTCCCTCTTTGTTTGTCAATACTAAGTCCAGTAGTACACCTCTTCTTGTGGGCTCTTCCACCACCTAAGTCAAGAAGTTATCATCAATGCACTGGAGGAACCTCCTGGACTGTACATTCCTAGCTGTGTAACCTTCCCACAGAGTAGGAACTAAGTTGCTTCAAACTATTTTTTCTGAAACCTTACTTTCCTCTTTCCTGTAACAAATATTAAGCCACTTACTTAGGAAAAATATCAAGCAGACATTTTACTTGTGAGTTAAATTTAGAAGAGTTAAAGCTTTCCAGAATTAATTACTTGCATAGACAAGTAATTAGAAAATACACTGTTTGCTGATCAATATGCTATTTCAAACAATAATAATATCTGGGTAGTATAGATGAACAAATCACAGCAAGATGTATAACAGTAAAGATAATACATAGTTAGGCATCCAATGAATTCTTGGTCCCATACAAGCTGATCAACTCAAATGTATCCATAAATCTTTGTAGTGCTCTAAGCCATTGTATTTTCCAACAAGAAACTCCAAAGTGCCCCTAGAAGGCAAAAATCACACAGCCTGCCCATTTTTTTATAATTAGGAACTACAGTATTTGGTGTCCTGAGTTTACAGAAAGAAACATGGGTTTTTTGGACATAATCCAGATGACTCATTACTACTACGTGCCCAATTCTGAATGAGTGCTCCCCTACATACATACATATACATATATACACAAGGGTGCTGCTGCTATACTATATACTGCATATATAGCGCTTGTCTATGGTCAAGGACAGGCAAAATCTCACAGCCTATCTGCTCTGACCCACATATTTTTTCTTCTGGTCAAGAACAGATTGGATCAAGCTATGCCCTTGACATATATAATGGAATATATTTTTTTCATTGTGTAAGGTACTGTAGAGAGGCAGGAACCATATGAGTTTCCATTGGTTTTTGTTCTCTGGTTCCTACAGCATTTGTTTCCAGTCTTAACTCCTGCCTGGATCCCATAGTCAAAGCAAGGTGTGCTGAATACTACAGTTTATGGTAGAGCACTACGGTGCACACTAGGGTCTTTTTCTCTATTTTTGTATGGAACTTCTCAGCATACCTATAGGTGTTAAGGGTATGGGACCGACCCATAAGACTTCATAAATCCTGGAGGGGATTCCAGGATTTATGGACTTCATAAATCATGTTATTAGATTCAAGCCTAAGTTTAACAATGATTAAGCTAGTAAACCTAATGTTAGTAGAGGGGAAAAGGACGGCAGACAACACATCAGTCTGTCTCAGGACTCTGACGGTTTTGTCATTAAGCTAAAATAAGCAGACACACAACGGACCCGGTTGCAGTGACCCAGTCCAGCCCTTTTGCTCAGATTCATCTCACTAATTTTAGCTGTCTAAAAATTAGGTGTCTGATCTAAACTAGCTGTCTAAGCTTCCTTAATATTCAGCAGAGAGAAAGGCACTTCTTGAGGGTGATTCATGTGGCTTATTTTACAGAAGTGTTTATTACATGCATATGTTGGTTTAGCTTAATAACCGAGCTGCTAGGGTTTAAATAAGCAACTTTGTAGTAAACGTGGCAGGGGGTCATACAAATTCTCACTGCTTTTCATGGCCAATTCACAATGTTGAAAGCAATTACGATCAAATCAAGTAGGAGAAGAAATTTTTGAACAAACTGTGTAGTTTTCATGCATGACTACAGGAGATAAGGAAGCGGAGTTTCCCACGGATCTCTGTCTGAGGATGCACAAATGTTGACTGCAGCGCTGCTCACAGCTGTGGCAAGTGAAATGCCATCTAGGTCTTCTGGGGCAGGAGATTATGATGGCAGTCACCCCTGCAGTTAGCTTTTCTTGGCCGTTGGTTTTTCATTAATTTATTGGCAACTTAGGGGTGTTTTACCCCTGGTGAACTGAGAAACTGAACTATAGGTTCAAATATTATTGGGGGAATGGAGGAAGGAAAGCTAGATGCACACGCACACAAATAAACACTTGTCCTGATCACATAGACTTCCTTTTCAGAAAAGCCCATGCTAAAAAAACAAACAATACTTCTTCAAGAAAAATGAGATGATCTAAAACCACAATCTAATGTTTAATCTTCTCACGCCACCAAGCTAATTAAAAATGCTTTGACTTTCAACTTCAAGTAAGGCTGATGTTAAATAGCAGCCATGATAATCTTATCCACAAGGCTGCCAACACTATTCAAATGGAAAAATTTGTACACTGATACCAAAAGCTGTGAGTTATATGCAGCGAATGATAGAAAATTGATAAGTGAGACCCAAAAAAATTACAAATCGGAAGCATTAAGGACAGTACAAAGAACCTTTCAGTAATTAAGAAAAAAAACAATGGACTAGTAGTATTGGCCTGTCATTCGGTAGGTATTGTGGACACCTTGAGAATAATTCAGAGATGCTCAGGTTATTCAGTGGAGTTTATGTCCTGCATTTGGGAAAAAGCAAACAGATGATGTATTCCTGTTGAAGAAAAATTATGAATAAATATATGCTAACTAAACTGTCACTCAGAACAGGATAATCAATAAAGGCAGAGGTTTCTAAACAAGCAGTTCTGCAGGGCTTCATCCAGCAGCCAGCCAAGAAGCTCCCCGAGCTGGCAGAAGACTAGCATTGCACCAGTAGTCAACAATATCAAATAAGATATTGTAAAAAGTGATTAGTCCATCAGCCATGGCATTGATTCTAGAGAAAGTGATAGAATGGCTGTTGCAGGAGTTGGGAAAAATGGGACTGAGACGACTGAGGAGCAGAAACTTCACAAGCTGACTTTGCTGGAAAAGGAAACATGATAAAAGAACAGCCTCTGTGTGCTTTCACAGTTTTAAAGACATTTTTTTCCTCTGCTGCTAGTGGAGTCACTTCTTGATGAGATTGCAAGTTTGGTTGATAAAGATAATATTTTTGATATAGCAGACTTGTTCCTGTAAGGCACAAGACTTAGTGTTGCATGATACCTTGATCATTATCCAGTATCAACATGGCATTAATGAATTTAGGACAGATTAAATGATAAATCCCAATAGTAATTATAAATAAGGAGTCATTACTGAGTAATGGTGTTTGTTGTGATGCCCTGTAGAGATCAGTTCTTTGGCCTCTGACACTTAATGATTTTATCCATGTTCTGAAAGAAAGTAGAGTATCAGTGATGAAGTTTGCAGATAAACTGGAAAATTAAGTGTTGAATTAAAGGGGTTTTGGTTATGAAGGGAACATGTATTCACAACAGCTCTCTGTTTCTCCAAGTGCTGTGGAATGCAGTCTATCAACAGCTAAAATCAGATAGAGCAATGGGTTGCTCTCTGCAGATCTATAAAGGATGGTTTAAAATTAGATCTCTGGTATGGCTGAGATGAAACTGTGGGTATTATGCTTGAAGCACTGAAGCTCATTTCAACTCTTTTTCCATCTCTAAGCACTGTAAATCTAGCTGCAAAAAGTAATGAAGTGTTTTCTGCTTGGTTAATAATCTGATATGGCTGACATGGTTCACTGCAGGCTGATGAGTTCTGGAGCCATCATGAAGCGGGCAGGGTGAAAACACGGCAGAGAAAAGGGGTTCTGCGATGGGCAGGATCATGGTGACCAAAAACCACAGCAGCTCCTGTGAAACTGTCTCTTCCCAGAAGGTTTCTCAAAACCATATCCACAGTATAAAACATATAACCTCATAATCCTCTTTTGTTTACTCATGGGAATAAATGCATGCAACAAATGCATGCAGGACTAACCCAGCTCTTTTGAAAACAAAGTCAAGAGCATGGACTCAATCTGGAGTGCGAGTGCAAATGTGGCCTCTGACACAGTCTGTCAGAGGATGCTAGCAAGGTTTCAAGAGGTGCCTTCAGTGCCTAGAAATTTCTGTTTGTTCCTCCGTTTGCAGCTCCATAGCTCCGTTAGCTAGTGTTAGCAGAGGGCAGAGACCTGGCACGTTGAATCACAGGCGCCCAGGGTCACAGCCTGACTACATGACGTTCCTCAAGGGACTTGTTTTTTTCCCTTGTACCGGGCTACAGCTGAGAATATGGCCTGAGATAATAGAGCTAAAAGAGTTTTATTATGATCCCATTTAGGAGATAATCTCACTTGATCGATTAAATTGTTCCATTTTCACACCACTTCAACTATGTCGGCTTCATTGGAGCTATTCCCTGAGAAAAGGGACTATGTGAAGGTGGTTCTGTCCGTCACTGGTAAGGTAGTATGACTTATTAGTTAGAGCTACACGGCATACTTGCTTTGGCAGAATAGTCATTTTTAGAGATTCTGAATTTTCCCGTTGTACCTGCTCCTATACTCTTCTGCTGTCCCTCATTTGCACCAATTCTACTGGTTTTTGTACTGAAGACTTGTGAAAAGACCAGGTGAAAATAATGCTTATCCTTTTGAAGATTGATTACTTTAATGGAGATCATCGCAAGGACAAAGTGTTCCACAAAAGGTTGTACCAGCATGTCTGACAGGGAAAAATCTTCTGCAGGAGTTGGGAAAGATGGGGCTGAGAGGACTGAGGAGCAGAAACTTCACAAGCCGACTTTGCTGGGAAAGGAAACATAATAAAATGACAGTATCTATGTGCTTTCACAGTTTTAAAGATATTTTGTCAGTTACTTTCATGACATCTCTGCTTACTAATATTGCAATGGTTTTTGCCTGTTAAAACTAATATTTTAGCTGGTGTAAATGATCTGCTTCCTTTTCATATCCTTCTGCTTTAAAGTTGAAACATTACCCGCTTCAAAGCAGGAACATTACCCGACTCTTTCTTAGATAAATCACTTGCAAGGTACTTTCAGTATAGAATTAATTTCAGGCTAGATCAGTACAGAACAAATCCTTCTGTATGACTTTCAGTCTGGGAATACACAGTTAATTTAGCTCACAGAGATATTTCAAATTAAGCCCCCTCACTGTGATATTTTAATTATACCAATTAGTGAAGTAAAACTTTAATGTATCAGGATGTCAACATTTCTAAGTGATAAATAAGTAAGATTGCTATGATCTAACTGGAAAATATTTCCCTATCCTGAAAATGTATCTAATGTTATGTGGTTTCACAAAGAGGTATGGAAATTTTTTCTGACTGCCGAAAAAATGGAAAAATATTTACACTCCCTGAATGAGAAAGACTGACAATAAATGGCATGTATCTTCTTCAAAGATAAATAACTTGTATTAATAAAGTTGAATCTATCTCAGCAACTAATAAAAGATGATAATTTCCTTTTTTTCTTCTTGCCATTTGTCCTTTGGACTTGCCTTAGTAACTCTGTAGTGACTGGGAAGATAAGGGATAATTGTTAAAATCAATATTTAGTGTGTTCAAAAAATAAAAAATTTCATAGCAAAGCAACGACTTACCAGTTTTCTCTGCTCCCTTTTAGATATATATATATTTATTCATGAAAAAAACAACAATATGGATATTCTGTCATCTAGATTTTGAAACAGTATTAGAAAGACCAAGCTCACAGACTCTTAAAACATCCTAGATAGGTAACAACAACTACAAACATATTTTTGTAACTAAAGCATTACCAGAAATCACAACATTTATATTTATATCATCACACTTTTACTGAATTACAGGCGTGCAGGTGGAAGACTGAACTTAGGAATCATTATGTATTTCTAGGGAAAGATTCTCACAGTATTAGACCTTTTGATATATTGTTTATTTTTGTTTATTTAGCTTCTATTTTATACTTCAGTTGTGCCAAATACATTGCCAAATGAAAATCTTTTTTTACCCAGAACTGATCCTAAAGGGTGTAGGACAGTCCTTTTAAAGGTAGGAAATATTAACTAGAAGACTCATAGGTTAAAGTCCTGCACTGTGCAACCACATATCAACCATGAGATGGGCTGGTCCAAGCTTCCAGCTTGCTCATTCTGAAAGAGGTGCTTCTGCCTTCTCCTTCTCCTTCTCCTTCTCCTTCTCCTTCTCCTTCTCCTTCTCCTTCTCCTTCTCCTTCTCCTTCTCCTTCTCCTTCTCCTTCTCCTTCTCCTTCTCCTTCTCCTCTCTGTTTCTCCATTTCTCCCAGGTGTGCGGTACCATCCCTCCCTAAAAGGTGCCTGACGGGCAGGGAGCAGATCCAACTTGCCACCCTGGCAGGTGCGATTATTTTCTGGCTTACTTGAACTAAGCACAAAACTTCTTGCTTACATTTTATGTTTGAGATGTAAGATGTTAAATGTTCAGCCATGCTTTACAGTGCTTTTTTATCTGGTCTGAATAATCCTTTGATGCTTAACAAGCTAATATAAAAGATAGTAATAAGACAATGGAGAAATAGTTATTCTCAGAGGAATGTTTGCAGAAGTCTGGGACTGTAAATCTGTACCAGATCTTTATAATTTATGTCTATAATTTTGTCTATTATAATTCAGTCTATAATTTCCCATATTAAAAGTGAAAGCAAAGAACCAAAAGCAAGAACATGATGGTTATACGGGCAGTAAACATGCCCCACTGAGATTACAAATGCCTAGTACAGCCAGCTTGCTCTTTTGCAGTGACAAAAAGGGAACTAAGTCTTTAGAACTTGATTTCAAATAACAACACTTTTTGATGACTAATATGTCACTACAACAGAAGTAATTAAACAGAATTTCCAAGCCCAAGCATGTATAAGTTACTTTATTATTAATGTAAAAAATGAGTGAGAAATCTCATTAATTTTTATAGAAAACATTAATCAGCATTATTATAGGCAAATTACTCAAAGTGTGAATCTATGATTTTTTTTTGTCACTGGAACAGTGAAAGTTCTCAGTGGTAACCTAATATTTATTTGTTCCTTAGTAACTTATATTGTTGTATGTAAATATTTATTTATTCCTTATTAACTCACACAGGGAAGTTTTGGATGTCCCATCCCTGGAGGTGTTTAAGGCCAGGCTGGATGGGGCTTTGAGCAACCTGGTCTGGTGGGAAGTGTCCCTGCCCATGGCAGGGGGGTTGGAACTAGTTGGTCTTTAAGGTACCTTCCAACTCTAACCATTCTATGATTCTATGATTCTATGAACTTAACTCCTAATGTAACCCATTACATCCATGTCTCCTTCTCCTACAATTATGCTTAAGCAAACAAAGATACAATTAACAGAAAGCTATTTTAATTCAAGAACTAGCTACGCATTAACCTTCAAAGAGGAAATGCTGAACCTGATCTTGCATTGCTTGCTTCTTTTATCTGTGTGTGTGCTTGCAGAGATTATAGCTAGATGTCCTCAGAACTATTAAAATGGCTACACAGAAGGTAAGACTCCCCTGACGCTGTATCAAGTGCCTTCAGATAGACATAAATTCAGAGGTAATCATCCTTGATGCTATTTACCATCTTTGTTTCTTGGTCTGGCATGTAATCGCAAGAATGGCTGATTTCCAAATGTTACACAAATGTCTATCTTAATCATACTGTAATTGTTTTCTAGTGAATTATCTAGTCTTCATATAAGCTAACCATATCAACGCTTATGGATGTTGCTGTGTCAGAATGTCTTTTTTTTTTCCCCCAATGTAATTTCTGCAGTTCTTAAACTCTGCAAATTAAAAAAAATATCAGCAGGGATACACTTACCAAAATTGACATAAAATAAACATACTGCTGTTTTTCCCACCCATCGGTAGTTACATATTTACTGTCCCACTAGTTCCCACTTCTGGCAATAACAGACCGTGCTGGAGAAATCAACATTTATAATACATAACTGAAATATATCATAGCTCTGTGATAACTGCATACTTATGATGTGTTTATAAGAATCAAGTGGACTTTCAGACTTGACCCCAAAGCTGTCTGTATTTAACTGAGAGATAACGGGGTATCTGGTCATTTGAACTGCAGCCAAAGACAACCGGAGTTTCTCTCGAGTCAGTAGCTACAAAAGCACCCTTTAAAGCCATCAAACCAATGCTTGGCCTTGGCTTGAAAAAGGTGGTTTCTGCAAAAAGGGAGAATGGCAAATTGGAAATTCACTCCTGGACTTTGCTGCTAACGATTTATTCAGATTACATGCCAGAGAATAACACATTGTGCCATTGCAGCTCTCCTAATGCTTTCACATTTCACATTTTGAATATTGTTCTCTTAGGAGTTTGACACATTAAGGAAAAACCCATAGCAGGAGTCAAAATAAAAAGGTTAGAGAGCAAATTCAATAGTCCTAGCATCTAAACATCTTAAAACAAAATTATAGAGAATTTACAGTGTGTGGCCAAGAGAAAGGCAAGGGCTGTTCCCCCAGCCCAGGGATTAGCTGGTGGGGAAGCAGAAAGAAAGGGCTGCTTTCAGGCTGCGTCATTAATGAGAGCTGGGGCAATACAAGAGAATAATGCCAGCTGCCAGTTTTGTTCACATCTATTGGCAGACATAGGCCAAAGGACGTGGATGGGGCCAGCTCAGTCCTTAACATCAATCGTACGCTCCCCCAGTAATCAGAAGAAATTCTGGTGAAGGCCATCAGGATTCCTGGTGCAACACTCACAGCTCACACAGCTTGTCTCAAACAGCCATCTGCTCTGATCCCTTCTCTGTTTGCCCTCAAATCGTCTCCCCAATAACACTGTTCACATCTTGTAAGTGTTCATCTAGAAGCAACCACCTGTCATTTCCACAACAGATTAATCGGGGACAGCCTTTTCCCAGTTCTTTTTGATCTCCTTTAAGAGGGCATCCAGAGGAGTCCCTTTCCCAATTCCTTTTCATCTCTTTGAGGACAGCATCCAGGGGGGGTTCAATGGCTCTGAGGACAGACATGCACAGAGCTTTTAGCTGTAGGTCCTCTGGTTCACAGAAAGTATGTGGTGACCCTCTCCAGAAGGCTATCTGTTTCTCAGCCAGAGTGGGTGGGAATGAACAGCAAACTTGTCAGGAACAGTCTGGGGGAGAATTTACTGGCATTACGGCAGCAGTAACATGGTTTGTCCTCCAAAGAGCTGTCAAATTATGTTCTTATGAAAGTCATTTGTCCTGATGTGTGGCGCAGGCGCTGGAGCTGAATGATTGACCCATGGGATCGATTTGTTCTTTATTTTCAGCTTGGTTGTACGTTTTCTCCATATATGATTGTGATATTCCTGAGCACAGATTCTTCTAACAGCTGTCTTTGGTTTCCAGTTTCTGCGGTCTTCTGCCACATTTTCCAGGATAATTTGCACTGCAAAATCAGAACCGCATGAGACTGAATTTCAATTCACAGCCTGTTAAATACTCCTAAATTATTTTAGGGTAAACCTAAGGTGGTCTCGCTGATAAAATCCAGAGGGGAAGGAGTTTGAGGAATGGAAGAAATGAAAAGGTAGTTTCACATGGCAGGAAGAAAAGGAATGAAATTTGATGCAGCAAACTGCTGGGAGGAAAAGCATATCTGTAAAAGTGTTTGAACTAAACACCAGACTTTGAGTCTCATTTTACATCATTTGAATGCTAGCTGCAGTTGGAAATCATCAGATAGTAATCCTTTTACTAAACAAACCAGAACTGGAGGTAGCAGTCTAGTTCCACTTTCCCTTCCAGACAGTCTAAGGGCATGGTACCACCAAAAGGGGAAAGGACGTCCTGGTGTCCCCACTCACACTTCGGTCCTGTGTTCCCTCACTTACTCTTATATCCATTAAAGAACTCCACATAGCTATGCAATGACAGGAAGTAAACTATATATACCAAAAAAAGGATTTGTGTTCAGTCAGATTAATAAACTGGTCAAACTCATGAGGCAATGCCGTCTTATGGGAACAGACAGTCATGACCAGGGGGAGTGTGAGATCTTTGGCAGCACTATGGTGTTAGACCAGCTCAGACTGGCTGAAAAACATGTCTTTCATGCTCATACCCAGAATGTGATACACAGAGGACACAGAAAGAAACTTAAATTTCACAGTGAGAGTGATTTTCATCTGAAAACAAGAATTAGAACACTGATTTCCAAAGCATGAGTAATCTGCTGCTAGGCAATGTCTCTGCTGGGTCACTGACCATCCTTCTTCTGAACTGCAGTTTGGGAGAGTTGCTTTGGTCATGGAGATGGGGCGGATGAGCCGCCCAGTCCGGAAGCTCACTCGGTACGCCAGAACAAGTGAAAGTGGTTGGGAGTGAAAACCGGCTTTTTTGCTGAGCCAGGCAACCAGCAAATCTGTATTTCCATGGGATAATAGGAATAGACAGCAGTGTAAGACCCAAGCCCCTGGCATATAAATTAACTGAGTCTATTTATTTATTCAAAACTTTGTGCAAATGGCTGTTCCTTATTTGTCTCTGTGACTGTCTTCAAGGTGAATAAACCTGGGTCTCTGGGATAACAGAAGGATGAGGGAAAATTTCTTATCTCCTCTGTGTATTTTAAAAACAGGTAGTATGAATATTAAATTCAGCAATTACGTATATGGAATCTTATTGTCCTTTTTATATTCACCACGGAATTGGAATAGCGAAAGCAACTTCAGCAACGTGACAGGGTAACAGTACCTGTTTCCAGACCTGTGTCTCCAAATTTATCAAAAATAAATAAGAAACTGGAACAAGAAAGACTGAACATGGGGGAAAGTCCCAATCCAATGGTTTTATTTTTATTAAAACAAATGCTTTGTTAAAATTAACTCACTCTGACTTACACATCTCATGGATTAATTTTATCACTAGTTTTTTATTTCATTCTTGTTGGTTATTATTAATGGTTTTGAATGTGTTTTGAGATTATATATGCTCTAATTCTGTTTTTCTGTTTGTTTTAGTGTAGAGACTAAACTGTCCACAAATTAGGTTTCCTCCCTGTTCCTTTTGTGGGTTTGTTATTCAATTTTATGTTACCTTTTAGAGCTCTTTATCCTTTTATGTATCTTTTACTTGTACAAAAATATTTTCCTAGGGCTAGTAGCACCTCATGTTAACTTTTATTGAGTTTTAGGCTCCTTTTTTCAATAACTACACATAGACTTGGTATTTAAGGCATATGAGTGGAAAGAAACTGTCCAGGAAAGCCCAGGCAAGGAGGAGCATTGTGCTGATATACAGAGGAGAGAAAAGCGAGAGTCAAAAGGAGGAGTGCTGTGCTCTGTGCTTTTTCATTTAGGATGGTATTTCTGTTGAAATGTAGTGAGTGTACCATAGAGGGAATGAAGTGCAGAGTTAGACAGTGTGCGGAAGTCCAGGTAGACAGAGGTGAACATTTTGAAGCAAATGGGCACCCTAAGCTAAGGCAAGAGCTTGCAATCTTGCACAAATTAGGAGCGTAGGAGAAGAAAAGGACAAGAGAATTTGTTTAAAATGCTTTATTTAGGCAGCAAGGAGTTTGCATGGTTCTCTATGCTGCAGCCTCTTTCTAAATAGCAGAAATTACTATCAGAAAAGAAAGGGTAACCGGAGAGAAGCAGCTACCTATGGGTGAGCTACCAGACCCAGCTGGGCAACTTTTGTTTGGCTTAAAACTAGTTTGTAGAAGTAGATGCTGGTAGTTCACTCTTCTGTGGCAGATTAAGGTCTTCAGGAGGTTGATCCTATTGCTTGGTGCCTGACTTCACACACCTAAATCAGCATTTTCAAACATAATTTTAGCAGTTCATAGAAAGCACTAGAATTTCAGAAGCACTAAGAAAGAGGACAGATTTTCAGAAGAGTGGATTCCCACCACTACTAGTTATTTTTTAAGTTTTGAGTGTTGAAAAGACTCAGGCCTTTAGATATTTCTTGTTTGACTCCGAAAATAAGGAGACCTCCCTTCTGTCAGTTTGTCTTAGGTTTATCCCACCCCAACTCCATTCTGTGCATGTTATTACTGTGTTTGAATTTGAGTAAAATAACCTGAGGATGAACAGAGTCTCCAGAGGCCTGGGGTTTAGAACAGATTGAGGAGATTATTTTAATCCCAATCTCAGCAGCAGCTGCATTTGTGTTGCTATCATTCATGAAACTGGGGAAGAAAGCCTGGCTTCTACCTCCATCGTTGTCAGCTTGTTTCTGTTGGAGGACTCAAAGGTTTGAAATTATGAACAGAGTTCAAGGAAGTGAGCTGGAAATATCTGAAGGCTGTGTTAACTGCTTATAAATACCATAACTAACACCTGTGGCATTTGTATGAGATGTGAGTTTCTTGGCTCAGATACCGACTGGTGGCAGCTTTGTAAAATGGACTCATCTGTGCTTTGATCCAACCCTGGATTATCTGTCATTTTAGGAGAGATACCTTAACTGGAATTTTATGGCTCACCTTCATCCTTTACTGGCAGAGAAAGATCCAAGTTTGATGTCTGTGACAATTCATAGTCACCCCTTTCTTCATTTGCTTCAAAAATCAAAAACACCAAGCAACTGGGGCTGATGTTGCTTAATGTTGTTGACATCATCTACAAAAAGAGGGCCAGGAAAGGCAAACAACCATTGTATGTAGCCTCTGGGTTTCTTAACACACTCAGCAAGAAGAGTCTGGGAGAATCAGCAGCAGCAGACGCCGTGAAAACCAGGTCAAGTTGCACTGGAGTGTCGCGGTGTGTTGAAAAAAGCAGTGAACCATGAAGACATTTTGAGATTTCAGTCCCATGTCAGCTGTGTCCCGCCAGCAGAACTGCTCTTACCAGAGCTAGTCATCACGAGGCACCTGGCAACCAGCTACATGTGAAATTATTACGTGAGAGAAACCTTTATTTCCTAAAAAGTGGCAAGCATTAAAAGGCGAGGTTAGCCCGCCAAGGATACTTCCCTGGGATGCTGCTGCAGCTGCCCGTGCAAAGACACGAAGGTGGCGGCAGCAGCAGCAGCACCGTTGCCCTGCTAGCCCTGTACGGCATCCTTCCCAGGGAATACTCAACACTAACGGTGACACTGGTGACCTGAAGAGCTCGGCTGGATGAATGGTAACCTGCTGCTAACATTGTGGAAACTGCTACTATCACCGTGACAAGAGATCGCATGATTTTGCATATGTGTTTCAGAGCTATGGTTGCTTTTTCTTTCCTCTTGCACCAGCACAATCGTTTGCAGCTAGTAAAACACAAGGCTACATTTGAAAATCATGTTCCCGCACTGGCTGCTGCCACACTGATGATGTGGTCCCAGAGTAATCAGATTAGTGATCTGCACATTACTATTTTCCATAAATGCACCACACACTGCATGGTGAGGGGTAAAATGATGGTCTTTTTCTTTAACAGATTATATTGACTTTAGGCTGCCCGAGGGCTGTAAATTCCTGCTGAGGGTGACATCTCTTAGGAAGAAATTCTTTACTGTGAGGGTGATGAGACACTGGAACAGGTTGCCAAGATAAGTTGTGGAGGCCCCATCCCTGGAAGTGTTCACAGCCAGGTTGGATGGGGCTTTGAGCAACCAGGTCTAGTGGGAGGTGTCCCTGCCCATGGCAGGGGGGCTGGAACTAGGTGATCTTTAAGGTCCCTTCCAACCTAAACCATTCTATGATTCTGTCTATTTGGGAATTTTCAAAGCTCTCGGGCATTGCCCATATGTCACACATGCCTGTCTCTCTTGGATAGCCAGCTGGACTTGCTTCTGCTCTTACAGTGCTTCCTCCTACCCTGCTTACCTCTACTGCCGAATTAAATCATAACTAAGTGGGGTCCTTAGTCCCTATATTCACCTGCAGCTTGACTGAAATATTTGTTATCAGGCATGCATTAATAAAGGCAATTATCAGCCTCATGGGGAGTATAAACATTTATCATGTGGTGCTTCGCCTATGCCTAAAGTCTTAATATCATCAGTAATATCCAGAACAAGAATCTTAATTTGTGGTATAGTGAGCACAGTAAATAGGGTCGGTTCTCCTCCTGTTTTACATTTTTGGTGTTTTTTTCTTTCAGTAGCAACAAATAATTCATTGGATCCTACTGCTTGTTTTAGCAATGAAAATTATGAAAATAAAACGATTATTTGGCTTGGCCTTTCTGTTCCTGGACATTTTTACTCCTGGATGACAGCAACTAACCACTGACAGTTCCAGTTAGATGAGTATTTCATAGCAGCACCTGCTACAGAAAATGAGCATAAACTGAAATGCCACGTTTTGTTGCCATACCAGCTGATCAAGCAAATGTAGGCTGTTTATTAGATAGCTGGAGAAGGACAGAGATAAAGCTAATCAGCCATCAGTGAGGATCCTGAATATACCCCATCATGCTGCTCAAGGGTTATAAAATATTTGTAAATTCTCCTCTGTTACCAATTATATGCATATATATACATGGTAATTTATTAATTATCTCCTTCAGTGTTTATAAAAGGCCCACAAATTTAATTCCCTGGAACTGGGAAAGAAAAGTCTGCATGAGGTCCTGACTGATTTGGATCTCCAGTGTTTGGCTCTATAAAGCTAAACAGTGTCAAAGCGCTCACTGATTTTGCATTCTGGTCCATGGTGCTATCCAGTCCCACAGGTCACCATTTAGACCCTTCACAGGTTACTTCCCATGGTAACAAAGACCCAGTTATGTGTTAACAAGAGAGAGCTACAGCTAAAATATTTCGTTTCTCCTCCCCTCATGGCTTACAAGCTCAAAGGAAGCGGTGAGAAACACCCAAAATTCAGAATCACTTTGGAGAACACTTTTCTGGTCATGTATTGCTATTACACTCTCTCTGGTGTGGCTTGTTGTGCCTGCGATGCTACCTCACACCCTGACATGCTGCGTCTTATCTGAAGTGACCATCTGTGCGATGTGATTGATCTAACAACACACCAGCAAAACAACCTGAAGATAGTAAGGGCTTGCACTAGAGCTGTTTTTACACACTGAGTGTCTTTATTTGAATTTTTCATCATCGTGATTCTTTCTTCCCCTCTCCAAATGACGCTCAATTTGCATTCATTTCTGCCAAGGCAGGTATTCCTTTTTCGTTTCATTCATTTCTGCCAAGGCAGATATTCCATTTTCCTTTCTCTCTCTGCACAGCTCCAACATTTAAACCAATACCCATAGGGGCACCTGGCACTCTTAAGTGGCAGCATTCTTGTCTCACCTTCCCAAGGATGAAATCTTTCCACTCCGTCTTTCCTTGACGATATATCTGCAATCATTTATTCAACTAGCCCTACTTACCAATGACACTTAAACAGGAGCAATATAGACATGTATGCTTGTCCATTGAAATATTAGATACTAACACCCTTTAATACATATATATTAATTACTCTACCTTCTGCGTAGAAATTCTGAGGTTACACAACAGATTTAAAGTTACCTGGTTTGCGTTTCAAAATGAATAAATAATGTCTGTGTGGAATGGCAAATTGTGAATGTCCATTTCAGAAGACTGCTGATGACTTGTTACTAAATGATTTTCTAATACATATTTATTTTTTTCAACATCTTCTGAATGTTAATGTCATCCTGGTGTTTGCTGCTTTCATAGACACTCACTTTAAAAACTGGAACTGCACTATCCAGAAAAGAATAGCTTGGAAGCCGAAATGCTGATTGAAATGGCCTATGTTCAGCCTCTTTGTTGGGCATCATTGTATGGATCATTTGTACCTCAGAAAAACTTGGTTAAAACATATTGAAAATCATTACTTCACAGCAGGTCAGTGAGGCTTGCAAAATGCTTGGGAATGATAAATGTCTGAAGGTTTGCAGTGCTCCCTCCCATTTAAAGAAAGCATCAGGAGGAAGGGGAGGGGAGAGACTTCCAGAAGAAAGAAAGGAGGTTAACAGAGGTAAACATATTACATATGTTTTTAATCATTTATTTTTCACAGAAAATCCATCCACTAACCACTAAACTAAAGCAAGCAGTCCTTTTTCCCAAAATAGTATTTCGGCTTTAAACCTGCAATAAGAAGGTTGCAACTATTTGCTGGTTTGTTATAAAGCAAGAAGCAGAGGCACTACAGGGTAGAACTTAGCAGTGCTTAGGCTTTTTCCTCTACCTAATGGATGATAATGGCCTGTGAAGTGCAGTAAGAGCACTCTAAAAGGCCTGTCTCACACAGGTGATACTGAAATGCCCTCTGGGCTCAGAAATCATCCTGTAAAATATGAGCTACCTACAGGCTGTTCAGAGGTGTGAGCTATCTGATCATCCCAGAAACGGCTAATATTTTTTTCATATGCTTTGCCTACTTCTTATTCCCCTGCGTTATTTAATAACCTGTTATCGTAGCAAGAAAGAGCATAACATTTCATTTCATCTCCAAGAGGTACATTGACCTTCCAGCATTCCTGAAACCTCTGAGTTTATCTTGCCGATTGGGTTGCAAGTGGTGAATAAAATCACAGCAAAATATTCGATGTCTGACTGTACTCCCGTCGACAAAATGTATATCTCACTGCAATGGTAATAGCGAGGCATCCAGCGATGCCACAAGTGTTAAAGAATTTCACCAGACTGTGGGTACCTCTACGTTTGCTTTATTAACAACTCAGAGTTAGGCCATCACCTCAGTGAGCGGCAAGTGGCTAACAAAGTACATCTTCTACATATATGATTCCACACAACATTACGTAATAGATATTTCTGTCTGGCAAGCTCTTGGTGTTTCTTTACAATCCCCCAGTTCTTCATTCTTCAATAGTTTCAAAAGTTCATCAGTTTTCGTCTGATTCTTATCGTTCCGTTCCAGTTCCTCTTCTGAAGTTGTAGCTCAATGGTGCAGATTCTGGTCACCACAGCTTCTTATCTTCTTTAAAAAGTATCCATCAAAGTCCACCTATAGACTTATTAGAATCACTTATTTCCTACATATTATTATGTTCTACATTTGCTATTCTGTTGATTCAGCTTGACTGGGGTCAAGGACTGTACAAGGGACAAATGAGCAGCGCTTGCATAGTTCTCAGAGAATTGTCTTTAAGCACCTGCATTTTATTAATTAACCTTATACAATTATATCTATTCTTTAACCATTCTATGATTATTCTCAAAATATATTAAAACTTAAATCACTTAAAAGCTTATTTCCTTTACAACGAGGCAAACAACTTACAGGCTTTGCTCTATTACCTCACACAGTAGGTTTTGAAGGAGAACAATGTGCACAGTTGTTTGATATGAGCATCGAATCTGTTTTCCTCTTGCAGTGATGGAGAAGTCAGACTCCCACCCAGCCGCAGAAGACCACGATTCCCTAACCATCCTCTCAAACAGAAGTGCCCTTCACACTGCTCCTGCTTCACTACTGCTTTTCATCAGTGTGAGACACACTCCATTAGTGCCATGGCTGCAGATTAATTTATTGACAAAATTGCTTCAAAACACTGCCTCATTTTTGATGCAAACTCTAACCCATACATCACAGCCTTTTACACCCTCACTTGTAGCTGAATTACTGCAGTGGCAGTGACAATACACCTCAGAGAAGAAGATCCCAAAGAGCTCCATATGCTATATCCTCCAGAAAGGTTTTGCCCAAAGAGGCATCACGCTGGTGGTCCCACAGTCCCACTGGTCTCAACATGGTCAGAACAGGGGAGCACCGGAGAGGGGGTCCATAGAGAAGGTGCTGGGAAATTTCTGGCATATGAGCTGATTGCCAGAGAAGCTGCTGAGGGATGCTACTTCTGGTCGCAATTTACGCCAGCTGTTTAATCAGCCAGTCCTTAATTAGGTTCATCTTTCGCAGCAGTCACGTGAAACTGGGCAAAACAATTTCAGGAATTTCTGTACAGTAAAATAGAAAGATACATTTCAACATTCCTTTTTACAACATTGCAGCTATCTCTGAACATTATGGTGATAACATTATCTTAACAGTTGCACACCATGCTTAGAGTCTGTCTGGCTTTGTGGAAAATGGACCAAATGGACAAGAGCTGCCTGCTCTTAGCTAGAGAGCCATTTCTTCATCAGAATAAACTTCTCAAAGTTGCCTTTTTTAACCCACAAACCATCCAATTCACTTATCTATGTACAAAGAATTGTTTTTTACCTAATGAAACACAGGACATATCTTTTTCTATTGAAAAAAATTGCACTTAAATCTTCTTTATAATGTCATCAGGATCGCAGTGTCACCAAATATTAACTTTGAAGGTACCTTAAATGTAGGTACCTATAAGGACGCTCAGTGTTGAAACAGATTTATTACCTGGTTTGCATGTATTTCAAACCTAACATGAATAATGAGCAGTGTAATGCTATTGTTATGCTCTTAACATGAATCATATAAATTTTCTTTTTATATATATCTCATCTATATACATAATATATTGATAGAGACTTACCTCGTTCTTACATCCATGATTTCAAACACTCTTATATCTGTTATTACAAACCAACAAGCTAATCCTCTCAAATCCTAAAATCTATTTCCGTATCCATTGTGACAAAAGGCTTTGAAAATGACAGCAAATATCATAGTACTGCTGTCTGTACTATTTTAATTTCTACTTTGTCTGCACTTTAATAACTGATATGTGACAACTTTAGAAAGTAGAAAAGCCAGAGCTTCTTTCCCAGGGATATGTTAATAAAGTTTCTGGCTGCCGTTTAAATCCATTCCCATGCCTATTTTCATGCACCGATGTGATCAGTCTCTACGCAGTGTGCAGGCTGAAGCAGTGTTAGTCAACATGCTGCTGGCTGTTGTTGTTATGGCATGATTAAACATATTCTTCAGGATGGAGGACAAATTGCTATAGCAGCAGGTAGTTAGCATCCACTTGCATCTGCCAAGTCTTTTTAGAATATAAATTCGAAGTACACCTCCATATTAACTCTCATCTATTCTAAACAGTGAACTTTTCTATTAAAATAAATGCTAGGAGGAATATATATACACACACCATGAACTAGAAAAAGCAGATGGGGGAGAGCCGTACACTTTAGGCAAGTATTGTCACAGGCTTAAGGCATCCCACTTTGTGCTGCAAGTGAAACAGGGAACACTGGAGACCTTCCTGATGATGGAAGACCCACCTTTCTTGGTGCAATTTATGTTTTTTTAAACTGTAGTTTAGTGACAAGATCCGGTGTCTGCTTTCTGTTTTTTTCAAATAAATAGCATGCACTAAAATTTAAATTACTTGCTGAAAAACTTAAAAATGGCACAAATATGGCAGCTGCAAGTAGCTGTTATGAAGTGTCAGAAGAAAAGGTGATTTTCCATCAGAATCTTGTAATCTTCTGATTCCACAGAGATGAGCAGCCAGAGGAGTGAGCTTCAGAGCTTTTTCAGCTGGACCATGATGTGTACATACTCACATAATTGTGCATACACAAGCAGAAACATCTAATTTTACTGAAATGGAAGATCAAATTCAGATAGGTACAGCACTGAAAAACAGTTCTAATGAGAAAATGGGAAAAAATAAGGATCTTATTTTCTATACAAGGGGCAAACATAGTTTGAATCCTTTTTCTTGGAGAGTGCTCTTACAAAACTACCAATGACCAAATATTCACATTTGCCCTATTCCCTGAAAAATTGTCTTATAATCCCAGGAGTTACAAAGAGAACAGTAACTTCACTACCACTAAAAATTGGATATCTGTGTAAATAAGCATCATGTTGCAGTGAATTAATTGTAGCAAATCTTATTAAATGGAAATGCACTAGGGAGAAAAAAGAACAGTGTCAAATTTTGTTTTCTTGGCAATTTTTCTACTGTGTTTTTCTTCATATTGTAAAAATCTATCAGCTGTTGAGGATCACCACTGTATAGTTACATATCATAACAAAGCGTAAACAAACTAGGTACTTACAGAACTCACATTTTATTCTGTCTATTTAGAATCTGAAAAATTTAATGCAGTATAGATATAAACTTTTTCAACAAATCATGTATCACAAAATTGTCCCATATTTGCTCTTGGCAATACATGCTGAACTTGTTCATCAAGCCCGGTGTTATTTACATATAAAATACAATTTTGGGTTGTCAAGGGGCATTGATATTCCCCGGCACGACAGGGTGTAAATGGCGAGTTAATGCTGCCCTCTGCAGTTACTCTGGATTCAAAATCTCCTTCCGCTGCTCTTACAGCGTTGGTAGCAATGCTGTGGTTTCTATGATGTTCTACGGATATAGGAAAAACATTTTTTTAATTAAATTATTGTAGCTTGGAAAAACCTCACAGATGAGGGAGGCACCAGCTGTTCCTCTGGTCTAAAACAGAAGCAGGAAACGTCACAGAGTCACAGAATGGTCAGGGTTGGAAGGGACCTCTGGAGATCATCTAAGTCCAACCCCCCTGCCACAGCAGGGACACCTACAGCAGTTGCACAGGACGGCGTCCAGGTGGGTTTTGAATGTCTCCAGAGTCGGAGACTCCACAGCCTCTCTGGGCAGCCAGTTCCAGTGCTCTTTTTCAGGCTGGGAGAAAGGCTGATACGCTGAAAACTCTTTTTCCTCCAACCTTAATGACTAAACTTAATTAAAGATTTCACCACTCCTTACAAACCTTTCCTACCTGAGTAATTGAAAGCAAGCACAGATCATACATTGGGTAAATGCGCAAAGACATCAAGCTCTGCTGTGTGGCTCTCTGAGAGAGCCTCTGAAGGCATCTGAACAGTTCGTCTAAGATATCTCAACGTGAAAAATGGAAGGGGTGGAAAATGTTGCATATCCCTGGGGACATTTATCCTCACTGCACAAACATACGTCGGAATCACTGTCGATCCCAGGCTCCAGTTTCTAGGTTTATCTAACTTCTGTTTTCTCTTACCTGTTAGCCTCCCCTGACCCCAGGGCTGTAGACTTCACCCACACCATGAGAAAGCCAGCTGCAGGACAGCAGTTGAAACCCTGCTCACCTCTAGCAGAAAACAAGGTTATTATCCAGGCTGTGTTGTATGCTTTAACCATTCTGTAACAAGGTGTCCTCGCTCCCTTGCTTTCCTACCTTTCCATAGCACTTAATTTTAAGATTAGGGCTAGACCATTGCAAACTCACATTCCCTGCTGAGTTTAAAGATCTGGTTATTACCTTGTAAAATGCACGTGATAACTTGGAGCTGTTGGTTGTTTCCACCTGTTGGGTAGGAGGCATTGCAAGGATAAAGAGTGACTCAGACATGGAAGACTGAACTCTCTCCTCCAAGAAAAAATATTATAATAAGGGAGGAAAATAAAGCTTTAAGATCATTTTACAAGGAAGATGTACAAGGGAAGGAAGAAGACGACAAAGGGAAGCATATTGATGTTGATAAGCCGACAAAAGCAGCTATCACTCCCGCTGTGTCACTCACCCTGCTGCTTAGAGCCGCAGCCTTCTACAAATACAGGTTTATAACTATGCATCTATTATTGAAGTTAAATCTTACACAATATTTGAAGCAGAAATAGTGTTTTTAGCTGGACTACTAAGAGGCATTTGTACAAAGAGATTTCTGGAGACCACATTGCCTTTATTTTATGTGACTCCCTTCTGAGTCTCCTTTATTTTCCATGCCAGTTTCCCAGTGCTTCATAAATGGAGCCAAACTGCACCTCCCTTCTGCTACTTACTACGACAATTTTCTTTCCATTCTGTTTTTCCTATGTCATTACCATGACTGGGCACACAGAATCCAAATACACATTTCACTACGTTTCTGCTTCCAAATTCCAGTTTTATATTTTGTTTTCCATAATGCATTAGAAACCTGTTAATAATTTTCATTCTGCTCTGAAGACACTACTGGAGCTGTATAGGAGGACGTAACAAGAAAATATTAAAAACAGTAAATGTAGGCATTCTCCAACATAGCATGAAGCTGTTAAGCCAAATTCTGCTCTGATTAACACTGATAAATGTCTAATAATTCTACTGAAATCACACTTTCTACACCCCCTTTGCCAAATTAATGAAAGTAGAATTTAGTCTGTTGGTTTTAAAACACAATGGGAACTTTGACATTGTCTCAAATAAGTGCAGGACTTTACCCAATTTCAGTTTTGTTTCCATAACAATAGGTAGATTCCATTTCCGACATCAAATTAATTTGATTTATTCCTTAATGAATCCAGTCATTCATTTTAATATTCATTTTATTCTTTACCTTTCTTTGAAACAAATGCAAACAATGTTATCATGAAACACCTCATGAAAAGATTTCATGAAACCCATAATGAATTGCAGAATATTTAAGATGAGGACAATCTAGAGTATATTTCACCATTCCAATGCACTGCAGCAATGATATCATATATCTTGCCATTAAGGAATTTGCATCCTTCATTGTTAAGATGTGGCTTTACTGATACAGCTAGTTGGAGCTCTTTCTATCTGATACCATATTCATCCTAACATAATGCCTGAAGTCTATTACATTAAGGCCAATATTCCTAACTGAGTTAAATAGAAGCATTAAAGTTTCTAAAATCATTATTAGAGAAATTAAAAAAGATAATCATATGATCTAATAAGTTTTGGATTATTTGCAGTATACAATACCAAAAAATACTCTCTAAACTTAATCTAAATGAAATATATTCACTCACCCAGCAAGATTAAAAATGAATGCTTCTCTTGTGCATTATCTTATTAACATGTGCAGAACACTAAATCATACCTTGCCTCTTCCAAAAACTGACTCTCTGATTTCTGTTCAGTTTATGGCTCGGGACAGCTCTTGATAACATTGCTGTCATCATTTTTTTTATTACTCTATTTTGTTTCTAAGCTGTCAGAAGGAAGTCCTGGCATACCTGTAGCACACCCCATTCTTGAATAAAAGACTAGGGACACCATTTTCTATACAAAACCCTTAATGCAGGCCCATGCAGGAACATTTAAGAAAATGTCTGTTCTGTGTAAGGCCCCTTCAAAATTAAATGCTTTTCCTAGATAGTAGAGGCAGTGCAAAACAGTGGATAAAAGGATTTATCATTTTTTCAGATCATTGATCAGGAGACATTGAATCCAAATTTACTCTCTTTCATACTAATTTTTCAAATATGTGTGGTTCTAGTACCTTAGTGAGTTTGCTAGAACTTACTTTAATAGCTTGTAAACGTCTTCTAGCATAGCCACATTCTCATCTATAATGCTATACCAGATAATAGGTGTTAATAATGAATATTTGCTATCCAAATAATGCATTCACCTGTTTTGCAAAAGTACATCGTATGGGGAGAGCTATCTATCATGAAGCAGATTTAAATTTACTGATGTATAACATATCGCGTCACTGCTATTTTTCAGAAACATATAATTATTCTGTTAACAGTGTAAATTATAAGTGAATTAAAATGTGTAAACAAAAAGCTGTTCTCCTTATCTGAACATTCAGTGACTTCCAAGTTCTTGGGAGGAAACATCCTTCTTAATAAAATGCAGAATAGTCAAGAGAGATATTACTAGACATAATTTAAGACTATAGATATGGTGATATGGCTATTATCCAATTTTTTTGAGTGACTATCACTTAGAAAATCAAACAAAAAGGAGGCCAGATAGCACTGCATGCATAAAAATGTGTGAAGTAGAAAAATTACACAGATGCTTTTCCAACATAATGAAAGCTGACAGAGCTCTGAATTTAAGTAATTGAACATGAATTAGTCTAGGCTAGGCTGAAACCTGGCATTTGAGAAAAAGTAATCTTCAAAAAAATTACTTCCAAACTTAAAGCAAAATATAAAACATTGCTAAGATGTCTCTTGCCTCTGCTTGGCCTCTTAACTGTCAAGAAAACTTCTTTCTTTGTCCAGAAAGCTCTTCTCAAGAGCATAAATACTTTTGTAGTGAATATCGTCTGACTAGTGTCATGCCCCTACAAACCCACTGATTTGTATCCTACTTTGTTGCTTTTAAGTGAGGCTTTCAACTTCGGTTTATATCCTGAATAAAATAAATCTAATTTCTCTTCTCTTTCATGAACCACCCCCTAATACTGACAATCGTATACTAAAATCTGCAGAGCTACAATGCCAAACTCTAAGCAAGCCTGAGGATGCGGGAGCTTTTTGTAAGTAATAATAGATAATCGCTCACTAAAGGCAAGAGCTTAAACCTGGTCTCCCGCTTTAGAGGGGAGCCCAAGCCCCTGATCTGGGGCAGGGGCTGGGAGCCTTACCGAGTCCTTCAGGACTGGAGAAGCCTTTGGCTTGAGGCTGGGCTCTGCCGAGGGTCCCAGTCTTTTGCTGGTACATACCACCAAGCTTCAAATTCCCTGGATGAGTGCAGCGTCAGCCTTGTGGGCTGTGATCACGGCAAAATTCATGGAGGACCAGAAGGCCTGGTCGTCTGCTTTAACTGGGGTTTGCGGTGATTGGGATGAATTTGATGCGAAGCCCGTGGAGGAAGGACTGGATCTGCAGCGCACATGTAGCTCAGCCTCAGCCGACTCGGGAGGTGATGTGCAGAGCTGCTGACAGTACCTGGTGCCAGGGCACAGCTGAGACATTCGAGGGAACCTTTCAGTGTGAGGGAAGTTAGACAAATCTTTTTCTGAGCAGCATCCAGTTTTATAGCCATACCCCCTCCCCCTTGCCAAACTCGACTATTTAGTGTACTAGATATAAATTGCTGGGTGTACACAAAATTACCCAAATTTTGCAACCATATCATAAGCTTTCATCAGCTTTTCATATAGTTGACTCATTGTGCCCTTGTTACGCTTCAGAACTAAAAATGAAAGCATCTGTTGTATTATAATGTAGTAGAATTGCACTTCTTGTATTTTGTTCTTTCAACATTCAAGAGTAATTATGATAATGACTACAACATTACCTTAAGTTAAATATCTTTTATTTTTACCATTTGTTAATAATCTTTGGGTATCACTTTCCTTTTACCTAAGCTCAAGCCAGGCAACATGGGCATTTGGGCCACTTTCTAGCCAGCAATCTTTGCTACTTACAATCTATTATCATGGCACTCACAGTGATGTCAAAAGTATTTAAGTGCCTTAGATCTGACAGTATGTAAGAAATGAGCCAGTAAACGTGCACTGAGCACCGTGCAAACATCATCCTTATGTTTGGTCTACCTGTATGTTTATCTCTTGGAGATATCTGTTTCTGCTTTCTATGAGGAATAATGCAATTTTAAGCAAGAAAGGCATTGATGCTGGTATAAAAATTCACACTGAGGGTCTAGAAAAGAACTGCACGGTTTTTAGGCACTTCAAATTACACCTCAGTGGTAACACAAAACTTACTGTTGCCTTCCTGCCAATCCACCATGATGTCACGGTACCCAGCCACGTGGGAAGCAGGATGATGGTGGAGTAGTCATGGGACCAAAGGAGTCAAGAGTTTTAAAGCAGAGAACTACATCTGTGGGATGTGGGCGCTCTTCTTTTAGAAACACTTCCTGCATCTGCACTTCTCCTTTCAGGTAGAAGGCAGAGGATTATTTAAATTATACCTGATGATTATTTAACTTCTATTTGTTCTGCAAAATTACTATTTCATGAAGTATTTCTGTGTAGTTGTGCTCTCCAGTATATCTGCGCTGTTGTGTTGTGCTGTGTATGTATTTGGGAACGGTAATTGGTTGTAAATTTCCATTTGGTGAAGGAATTGCAATGACCAAATACAAAAAACCTTTTTTTGATATATAGAACTCATCAGAACTCCTGATGGCAGTAATGTGGTCTGGCATGTGGTTACAGCAATAGTCTTCAGTTTCTCTGAAATGAAAAGTGGATGTGACGGGGGGCGGGGGATGCGGGGGTGGCTTAACCAGTATGAGGTGGTATTGTTCTGAGGTTGGCTGTCCTGTTAAAGGGGGATAATATGGCTCCAAGTGCTACGGCACATAATGAAGCACACAAGAGACAAACCCATTAAGAGATTTGGATGTAGTTCTTGATAAAAAGGTTTACTTGTCACAATGTAGAGCCCGGCAGAAGTAACACAGCTGTTACAGACTGCCTAGCGTAAGGGTCTGATATACTCTGACTCTCCAGCTTATTTCCAAATCTGGGACTTGTCTTTAAGGAAGGCATAAAGGCAGACAAGGTATGGATTGGGTTTTCATTCTGACTTGGGAACGAGAACTGCTGCTGGATTTAATTGATCCTAAAATATTATAAAGTTGTATATGATGTGCGATCTAGCCATCGAGTATTTATTATAAACTCTAAATTTATTTTTATAACAAAACATTTTAAACACATACTTTTGCTGAAGCAACACTTAGTAACTTTTTCAATGTCATGTTTTTATCTGTTGCAAATGAGTTGTGATGATTGTGCCTAAGTTAGTTAGTGTTAGTGGCGAATGACCAAGATTTGAAATATTTGATACCGCTCTAGAAATCCTCAAGCTTCAAAGTCCATGAGCACTAAAAGTAGGATTTAACAGGTTCTCCTTGAAGCTTGAGAATATTGCTGGACTTGTACCTGGCATAGCAACGGCTGCTTGGTTGTCATGACAATTATACCTGCTTGGCGGCTTTCTCTTTTTTTAACTTATTTGAAATAAAATCCATTTATTTATGAGTAAAAGCATCTTACATCTTACTAGGAAGAAGCATGTTAAGATTACTTTAGGATGCACCTGTGGCAATAGTGGCGTGGAAAAGGTGTGTACGTCATACAGGTTTAGTCAGCCGACTGACCAGCTCTCTGCATGCTGGGATTGCTTTGGTTTACTTCCACCTGAGTCTATGGTAGAAGATCCTTCCTTGTCCCAGCTTCATCAAGGAACCTATGTTCATATTGGCACATCCATATAAAACCCAAAACTGTTTATTTGTTTGACTTATTTGAGATCTGTTGTACCGGGAGCTTGCTGTATTTTATACAGGTTAAAAGTGGTCTCCCTAAAGACTTAACTTGGATCATTTCAAGGGAGAATATCAGCATTGCATTGTTGAAGCACCCAAATCCAGAGAAATTACTGAAAGATTTGTTTCCATAGTTGTAAATGCAGGTAACATGAGAGACTTTGTTGCTTAATAGAAGACAATTGGCATAAAAGAATAAAAATAAAAGCTAACAAAAATGACTGTGTCTGAGGATTCTGGTTACAAGTCCAGGATTCCCATTCATATAACTTGCAAGCCTGAAGATAGTCAGGAGGAGCAGAGTGGATGATAAGCAAAAAGGTCTGCTGTTAGCCTGGATGGATACCAGTCTCCTAGAGTATCCAGCTCTCATAATTTTCCCATGTTTTGATAACACTGCTCAGTAACTGTTCTGACCTGAAACTGAAGTGTCATTGCCATAATTCACACAAGTGCACGGTGAAACAGTAGCTTGTAAGCAGTCTCATCAAATCAAAGGCACGACGTCAAATATAAAATGCTTGTCGTCCCTGTCCCGTCTTCTCTTGTCTCTGTTCTCACTGCACCTTCTTTGTTGTTTGTCACTATAAAGTAGTTCATTCCCATCAGTGGTGACAGCTTCATCAGCTACTTGTCTTTCTATAAAAATTTACAGAAAAAGTATGTCTTCCTTCTAATAAGCTCCTTCACTTAAAAGAAAATTTACAACCTCTGTAGGTAATGTAGACAAAGTGGGAGAAATGGAGGTGAAATGATTTATGGAGAGCCATGCAGGCAGGTCAGGATTAGAAGGAGATGACAATTCAGGTCTGAAGTCCTGTGCCCTGACGTGTTTGCATTGCTTTCACAACAGCCCTGTACTGCAGCACGCCTGCATGGCACTTCGTGATGTATTCTTTAGGGGACACTGTGTTTCCTAGTCTGACAAATTCCAAGTATCATTTGACAATTAATACTTACAGTTTTGCTTTGAGCATATTTTATACAGCTAGTGTAACCTCATGAGTTTCAGAAAACATCAATCCACTTTGATGTCACACCTCCACAGAAAAAAAGTCTTGCAAGGTTTTATTGTGCCAGACCCAGTCCTACGCTGCGCTTTCTTGAACCAGCAGATGCAATGCTACAAAAATTGAAAACATAGGTGGCATTAAGCTGGCACAAAAATGAAAGGCTGCCTCAAAATTATTAAATATCCTTTTTTTTGTGTCCTAGCTGCTCTTTAATAACTTGTCTTGACTGAAGCCAGAGATAATTGCCCCTTTTTCCTCACCTCTAAGCCTACTTTGCTGCTTTAATTAGGTAGGCAAATGTGGAGAACAAGTTCATTGCTTGGGATAGTATGGATGACAGGAGTCAGCCTTACTTCATTTTCTTGAGCAGAGTGAACGCAAAGATAAAAATGAAGTGACTCGAGAGAAATATTTATCTGCAGTGATTTAGCATGGACTGTGAAAATTGCTTTCAGAAAAGGAAAATGGAAAACATTTTGAAGGACATATGTCAAGGAGTTTCCAACCCACTTGCATGTACTTTCCTTAATAAAAATTTTCTCGCAGTATGAATGCCCATGCATCAGTGTGCAAATGGTGGGTCTGGAGTAGCTGTTAAGCAGAAACCTTCAATCCCTTCAGATTTGCAGCCGATCTAGCTCACTCTGATTTCTACACCTGACATGGCTTCCCGCATAATTTTTGTTTCATTGCTATAAATATGTGCTGCATCTGGGAATGTGAGGGGAAGCATGAGAAAGAAGCATTCCCTTGGCAGGTTCTTGTTTATGAAAACCAAAATATTATAATTTTTAACTGCAATATGTATGAAATGAAAAAAACTTACACTTGCTTATAGCCAGAAAATAAGTGTAAATTCAGCTCTTATCACCTCATTATCTCAGTTCACTGCTTTATGAAGGCTACTCTGCGAGGTCAAAGAAAGCATCCAAGGCAAGATGGGAAAACATGGTTATTTGAATGGGGCTTTTTCACCTCTAAATTAACTAGAGATTGCTAAAAGTGAAAGGGGAATAGAGTTTTTTCTAACTTTCTGTAGCATTATTGCGAATGTGTTTTAATGGGCATGTGTTTTGTCACTTATCACTGATGCCAGCTCATTTAAAGGCAAGAATAGAGTGCTAGGAAGGAAATAACATTGATATTTAGCATTTCTCACATCTAGTATAGAATTTAGTAACCAGGGCTCTCAAAAAAGCCCTAGGGGGCTTATGGGAAGTTATAAAATGAAGGCAGAAGCTGAAAGCACATGTTAAAACCTGTTAGATTTTGATTGGTTGTTTCTTATTCACACCAAGTTCTCTAAATGAAGCTGAGTCAAAGAAAAATGAGATAACTATCATAAGATTAAAATCCAAATTTCTGGTTTCGGCCCCAAACATGGAGTAAGATTGCTGTGTTCAGCACTGCCAAGTTCAAGCTTTCAAAACTGCTAATCAGACACACAATATTACAAGTTGCCTAAAATTGCTGAGCTGCCAGAACATAGTAGAGGTTGCCATTAGCTTTATTTAAACGTTTCTTTGGGACACCTCCAAACTCTTTTCTGCACTTATCTAGGCCATAACCTTCCTTAAATGATCAAAAGTGTGTTGCTCTAAATATTTGGTCTGTACGAAGAAAATGTTGTGCAAATCCATTTTCACACACTAAAAATGTCAGTCATTGCTATCTGACTTCTTCCTAATTGCTTGTGAGTAAGGACTGAGTTTTCAAAAATTGCCTGTTTCCACCTTTTTTTTCACTTTTTTAGTTTCATTCGGTTCTTACAGGTAAATTTCAGAGCGTGCTAGGAGGCTCTCTCCATCCTGAGTTTGTCCCCAGAGACTTTCAGGGTGGGTTCAAGGCTCCCTATGAATCCAATGAACAGATTTTTAGAAGACAGCCTAGACATAGCCCTGAAATTGATGTAGGAATATGAAATTAGGAGTTGCTGTTCCAGTTTCTAACAGTAAATTCCTATACAGCCCTGGCCTCCATCAATTTCTGTCTGGCCTCCCAGCTAGGCATTTTAGGACATCAGACTGTCATGAGATTGTACTTTTCTTCTATTGCATTCAGTGTGTCCCATTTAGAGCTGAAAAAATATAAGTAGTGCTAAGACCGTCATAATTACTTATAGGTCATACATGGTACAAATATTTTATTCCTGCTGTCATCATATGAAAAGTGTCATTGTTTTAATATATGTTGAGTGTTAGTCTAAACTATTCAAGTAAAAAAAAAAAAAAAAGGGCTTTGTTTAAACAAAGCACATGCTCTTTCATTGTAAACCTGAGACAAAGATTTGTGTATTAGGAAAATGTTTTCTTTATTCTATTTCTTCACAGTTCTCTTAGGATTCTGTTAAACCTCAATGGAAGAGCTGGGGAAACAGAATGTAAATTGCTTAAGATGAGCAAATAGCACTAAAGTACCAGCATGTGCAAGCTGGAAGATTAGTTTGCCCACGGGAGTTTCACAAAGCTTGCATCAGCCCTCCTCCAGCTTCACGAGCCAAGGCAGTACAAATGCAACCATTTAACCAAACTGCCACATTTACAAAACACAACACTCTATTCCTGTGGGCACACTTGATGAATTTGATTTGATGTATGCTCAGGTATTTAATAATAGCCATCACCATAAATATCACAGTATCACAGTATCACAGTATCGTCAGGGTTGGAAGGGACCTCTGGAGATCATCTAAGTCCAACCCCCCTGCCACAGCAGGGACACCTACAGCACATTGCACAGGACGGCATCCAGGCGGGTTTTGAACGTCTCCAGTGTGGGAGACTCCACAACCTCCCTGGGCAGCCTGTGCCAGTGCTCTGCCACCCTCAGAGTAAAGAAGTTCCTGCTCATGTTAAGATGGAACTTCCTGTGCTCCAGTTTGTGCCCGTTACCTCTAGTCCTATCACTGGGCACCACTGAAAAAAGGCTATTCTCGTCTACCTGGCACCCTCCCCTTAAGTACTTATAAGTATTGATAAGATCCCCCCTGAGTCTTCTTTTTTCTAGACTAAAAAGCCCCAAGTCCCTGAGCCTTTCTTCATAAGAAAGATGCTCCAGTCCCCTAATCATCTTTGTAGCTCTTTGCTGGACCCTCTCCAGCAGTTCCCTGTCCTTCTTGAACCGGGGAGCCCAGAACTGGACACAGTACTCCAGATGCGGCCTCACCAGGGCAGAGTAGAGGGGGAGGATAACCTCCCTCAACCTGCTGGCCACACTCTTCTTGATACACCCCAGGATGCCATTGGCCTTCTTGGCCACCAGGGCACATTGCTGCCTCATGGTCATCCTGTTGTCCATCAGGACACCCAGGTCCCTTTCCACACAGCTGCTCTCCAGGAGGTCAGCCCCTAACCTGTACTGATGCATGGGGTTATTGCTCCCCAGATGCAGTACCCTACACTCGCCCTTGTTGAATTTCGTCAGGTTTTTCTCTGCCCAACTCTCCAGCCTGTCCAGGTCACGCTGTATGGTGGCACAGCCTTCCGGCGTGTCAGCCACCCCTCCCAGCTTTGTGTCATCAGCAAACTTGCTGATGGTACCCTCTATCCCTTCATCCAGGTCATTGATGAATATATTGAACAGGACTGGACCCAGTACTGACCCCTGAGGGACCCCACTAGTTACTGGCCTCCAACTGGACTCTGCACCACTAACCACAACCCTCTGAGCTCTATCTGTCAGCCACTGTTCAATCCACCCCACTGTCCATTCATCTAACCCACACTTCCTAAGCTTGCCTGTGAGGATGATGTGGGAGACAGTGTCAAAAGCCTTGCTGAAGTCAAGGTAGACAACATCCACTGCCCTCCCTTCATCCACCCATCCAGTCATGCCATCATAGAAGGCTATCAGATTAGTCAGACATGACTTCCCCTTGGTGAATCCATGTTGACTACTTCCGATAACCTTCTTTTCCTCCAGATGTTTGGAGATGACCCCCAGAACGAGCTGTTCCATCATCTTTCCAGGGATGGAGGTGAGGCTGACTGGCCTGTAGTTTCCTGGGTCATCCTTCTTGCCCTTTTTGAAGACTGGAGTGACATTGGCTTTCCTCCAGTCCTCAGGCACCTCCCCTGTTCTCCAGGACCTTTCAAAGATGATGGAGAGTGGCCCAGCAATGACTTCTGCTAGCTCCCTCAGCACTCGCGGGTGCATCCCATCAGGCCCCATGGACTTGTGGGTATCCAGTTTACTTAATTGTTCTTTAACTTGTTCCTCTTCAACCAAGGGAAAGTTTTCCTTTCTCCAAACTTTCTCTGTTACTTGCAAAGTCTGGGACTCCTGAGAGCTGGCCCGAGCAGTGAAGACAGAAGCAAAGAAGGCATTCAGCAACTCCGCCTTCTCTGCATCATCCGTCACCACAGCACCCATCTCATTCAAGAGCGGGCCCACATTTTCCCTGGTTTTCCTTTTGTCTCCTATATACTTAAAGAAACCCTTCCTATTGGTCTTTACATCCCTTGCCAGGTTCAATTCCAAAGCTGCCTTGGCTTTTCTCGTTTCTTCCCTGCATACCCTGACAGCATTCTTATACTCGTCCCAAGTCATCAGCCCCCTTTTCCACATCTTGTAAACTCCCTTCTTCCACCTGAGTTTTTTCTGAAGATCCCTGCTCAGCCATGCAGGTCTCCTTCCCTTGCCCAATTTCTTGCTCTTTGGGATGCACCTATCCTGAGCTTGGAGGAGCTGGTGCTTGAATATCAGCCAGCTCTCTTGAGCCCCTTTACCCTCTAGAACCCTCTCCCATTTGATTTCTCCCATCAATTTCTTGAAGAGATCAAAGTTAGCCCTCCTGAAGTCTAAGGTTTCAACCCTACTTGTCATTTTGTGCATACTGCACTTAATGCTGAACTCTATCTTCTCATGATCACTACAGCCAAGTCTGCCCCCAACCTTAACATCCTCCACCAGTCCCTCTTTGTTTGTCAGTACTAGGTCCAGTAGTACACCTCTTCTTGTGGGCTCTTCCACCACCTGAGTCAAGAAGTTATCATCAATGCACTGGAGGAACCTCCTGGACTGTGCGTTCCTAGCTGTGTAGCCTTCCCAGCAGATATCAGGGAAGTTGAAGTCCCCCATGAGAACCAAGGCCTGTGATTGTGAGGCAGTTCTCACCTGTCTGTAGAAGGCCTCATCAGCTTCCCCATCCTGATCAGGTGGCCTGTAATAAACACCCACAACTGTATCTCTCATGTTACCCTGCCCTTTAATCCTTACCCACAAGCTCTCAACTTGCTCATCATCAGCCCCCAGGGAGAGCTCAATACATTCCAGTTGCTTTTTCACATAAAGAGCAACTCCCCCACCTCGCCTTGCCATCCTATCTTTCCTAAAGAGAACATAGCCCTCCATGACAGCGTTCCAGTCATGCGAGCTATCCCACCATGTCTCGGTAATTGCAATGAGATCATGGCCCTGTGACTGCACGCATATCTCTAACTCCTCTTGCTTGTTACCCATGCTGCGTGCATTGGTGTATAGGCATTTCAGAGAGGCCAATGAGTGTGTAGCCCTAGAGAGGTGGTGGGCCTTCCGATCCTTAACAGCTCCAACCTCCTGCCCCACAAGTGCTGAGCTACTACACTCAGGTGCCTCTCTGGTGAGCCTAGTTACATCCCCATCCCCCTTCCAATCTAGTTTAAAGCTTTCTCAATAAGCCCCGCTAACTCTAGTCCTAGAACCCTCTTCCCCCTGTGAGATAGGCTTTTCCCGTCTGCTACCAGCAGCCCTGGTGTTCTATAAATCAGGCCGTGATCAAAGAACCCAAAACCTTGCTGGTAGCACCAGGTTCGGAGCCAGTCATTGACCTGCTGGCCTTTCCTGTTTACCCCCTCATCATTCCCTGCAACTGGAGGGGTAGAGGAGAACACGACTTGTGCTCCCGATCCCTTAACCAGCCGTCCCAAGGCCCTGAAATCTTTCTTCATTGTCCTCAGCGTTCTTCTCACTACGTCATCACTTCCTACCTGAAAAACTAGAAGGGGGTAATAGTCTGATTGTCTTACTAGAGAGGGAAGCTTCCTCTTAACATCATCAACCTGGGCCCCAGGGAGGCAGCAAACCTCCCTATATAGTGGGTCCAGTCTACAAATCGGGCCCTCCGTGCCCTTCAGAACCGAGTCACCTATTACAATGACCCGTCTTTTGGTTTTTGTTGAGGCAGTTTTAAGTCGGGGGGTGGTCCGACAAGGCCTCGATGGCACCTCCGTACGGGGAGGATTATCATCCTCACTGTTACTCAGTTCCTCTTGCAGAGCACTATATTTGTTCTGCAATGGGACCTCAGATGGTATAGTGGTTGGCAGACTGATGTGCCTGCGGCGCCTGTTGCATCGGGCAGGAACACCTTGCCATTGTCCCCTTTCCTCTAAGCTACCCTGTTCAGCCGGTTGGGGAGAGGAGTTGGGTTTCTCTACAGCAGTGGCTCTAGCTGCCTGCTGGGTTTCTGTAACGGTTGACAGGGTGCGACTCCATGCATCAATCTCCCTCTCGCATTCCCTGATGTCCCTCAACCTACTTACCTCCTCCTTGAGTTCCATCACTAAGCGTAGGAGCTCCTCAACCTGGGCACACCTGCCACACGACAGCTCTGTCTGCGAAGCAGCATCAGAGCTGGTGCACGCACGGTTCTTTGGGGCCACGGTCTTCTGCCGGGTGGTTACCATGACTCCCTGACCACGTTGGTAGGGCAGCAGCACCTTTCCGTGTGACCTGTCGCACCCTGTTAGCCCGGTTACTGTGCCCACTCGGGGGGGGTCCGCCCTCATGCAGGGCTCCCAGGTCAAGAATATCAAGAATTTCTTCCCAAGTATGTATCACAAAGACTTTGCTTTTATTTCTGACTGTGCCATTGCATTACTCTTCAGACAGCGACGTGGTGTTTGACTCTACGCAACAGGCACGGTGTGCCCCCTAGCTTGCTGTTGCTGAAAGTGTCTCACCTTCATGATGTGCCTCTCTTTCCCCCCATCCTTGTGCTGTGCTCATATTATTGTGTGGGTCTTCACTTTCAAACCTTAACCTCCTGCTCTGGAGGAGGGACTGAGAGTCCTCGTATTGCCATACTGACCAGACTGGTGGGTTCTCGACTGTAGTTGAATTTTCAATAAAAGAATAACACTTAGATTTTTAACAGAGAATGTTGAAGTTTCTACCTATTACAGGATGGTTAAAAACAGCTGAGAATCCTTTCCTTATTATACAACTATATTCAAAGGTAAGTGTTAGCTGTTAATTCCCACAAGGTTTCAAAGTCACCTCTGCTGCACTTCCACAGAATCCATTTATTTCAGATAGAAATGAAATTGCATAGGCATCATACCAAATGCACCTATCCACTGGACTCGCTCCAGTATATCAATATTTTTCTTGGTCTGGGGAGCCTAAACTGGAAACAGTACTTCAGAGGTGGTCTCAAATGCTTAACAGAAAGGAAGAACCACTGCCCCTGTCGGGAAGTGATAGCAAGGGCCGGTAGCAAGATAGCAAGCAGCAAGGGCTATGTTCTTGCTGCCACAGCCCAGGATGCAGCTGGCTTTCATTGCTGCAAGGGCACACTTGGCTCATGTTCAACCTGCTGTCAGCCAGGGCCTCTTCTGTGAAATTGCTTTCCAGCCAGCTGCCCCCGGCCTGTTCTGTTGCATGGCATTAGTCTATCCCCGATGCAAAAATTTGCATTAGCTTTGGAGATTTCTCATGAGATTCGTGTCTTCATACATCAGCCTTGCTCTCCTGCCTATCAGCTGCTGCCTGCAGTTTGGTGTCTGTGAATATGCTGAGATTGCACTACATCCCGTTGTCCAGGTTCTTAATAAAGGTGTTACAAGTACTGGTGCCAGTATTAACCCCTCAGGGATCCCACTAGGCACTGGCTGCTGGTGGAACTTCATACCACTGGCTGCAACCTTTGGAGCCTGGCAGGCCAGCCAATTTTCCATACACCTGTCAAAACCATTTGATTTTGCAAATGCGATTTGATTGTAAGGTTATTGGGTGAAACTAAAAAGCCTTGGTATAGTCAAGGTGAGAAAACCACTACTGCTCTCCTCTAGTCAGAGGTTGCTCCAAGTCTGCACCCTGTGCCTATGACAGTCTATAATTAACTTCATTAATTGTCATCGGCACAGGGTGCAAACTCTGAGCAACCTGATCTAGTTGAAGATGACCTTGCTCATTGCAGGGGGATCAGACTAGACGGTCTTTAAAGGTCCTTTCCAACCCAAACTGTCCTATGATTCTATAAAACTCATCTTCCACCAGACTATTCTCCTCTATTGATAATAGTTTAGGTACCCAAAACTTTTAGACTTTTGAAACTGGGCTCTCAAAGGGATGAACACCAGGCTCTTCATGATTTTGTACAAGTGTCTAATGCCTGGCATCCTCCTCATTATAGTTCAGTACTGTTGTAGACATTCAAAAGGATTTGGGGAGGCAAATTGGGCCTTTCAGTCATTTTTCCAAAGATAACACAGATGTATTCAGCTCCTGGCAGCTGAAGTACAGGGGAAGGATTTGGAATTATTCTGAATACATCTTTCTTTTTCTCTCAGAAACAAGGTCAAGAGAGATTATTGTTTTTTTTAAATTGTTCTTTAGTCATCCTTGAAGTAGTCTCAAGTTATCCTGATGGGAACTCAATTGAGTTCAGAGAACAGAGAAAGAGGAGGAGAAGCAGTCAAGGAAGAACTTGCTAGGATTTCGCCATGGTAATTTCACAAATGTTGCTTTACAATGCATCTATTGTCCTCAAAATAGCTCTAATGTACTCTACAGTTCACACAACGAGCAAGAGGAAATGTATTAATCACAATGCAATCAATTGCTGGCTCGTAGATTAGAAAAATAGAAACCATAGGCTCTGAAAGACACTCGGGGAGAAATTGACCTTCAGAAATACTTAAGATGTTGTTAAAGGAATGTATTACTTTTAATCAAGTAACAGCCAAAAGTCTCAATCAAACTCGAGTCTTTTTTGTGTAAAGCACTGAGAAGATGCACACAAAGAGACGGGGTATAGCCTAGAGAAACACACACAGGCAGGTGTCGTTGAGGTTTTGATATGCCAGATATGGTATCTTGAACTTTGTAATGCGTATGCAGCTCAGGAACTTCTTAAGTAAGCAAGAGGCCATAAATGTAGCAGGCAGTGTCTGTTGGAAAGAATCCGTGCATGTTCTTGAGCTCTCTCATATGGGATTCCTAGTCATGCTAAACCTCAAGCCACAGCAGCGATCTCCAAAATACAATGCTGCTGCCTATGTAGATACACAGATACCGTCTTTGTGTTTGTAGTCTGGTGTCACGTCCTGAAGCTTCGTATCTTCGATTTCCTCTACAACCACCATTCTTTTAAGAAGAGAATCTAATTCTTTTACTGTGTTACAATTCCACTTTATGGGGTCTAATAAAATGCCTAATACACGATTTCTAATGAAACGGAGAATTAGCAACACAAACATGAAAATAGAAAAGCTTTCATCCTCTGTACCTCAATTTATGTAAGAGCAGACACAGATAACATTTGCTCAAATAGTTGTTTCCTCGTTGCTCTGGGCTGCAATTAAACTAGTTTTAACTATCATTGCCTTAAAAATGCCTTAGCTCAAGCTTGAATTGACAGCACACATTTCTGCTTTCCAGTCTGAGACAGAACAGATTTTAATATCTCCCTAGAGCCAAGTGGTAAATACATAGACACTGCTTGTCTTTTTAGATGGCCTTTAATAAGGCATTCTAATACAAATGTTTTTATTTTCATTTTAGTTAAAAAAAATACATAAGAAACTGTGAATAGGTGCTAAAAAAAATCAGGTACAAACAGTATGTTAGCACCAAAGTAATGCTAATGAATATTTACTCTTTAAGTGGTAAAATAGAGAAAGTTAGCTCTAAAAAAACCACAACAAATCTGGAGAGGAAACAGCTGCTCTATATCCATGAAATACTGTGGGACTACTGCCATCTTCTGGGACATGAAACAAAGGCATGTCGATCCTAAACTAAATACTTAAACCTGCAAGAATGGAAAGAGTTTAGGGTTTGAAATACAAAATATGTAGATATTCTTGAGGGCTGATTCATTTGCCCATGGTTTCTTATACATATCATATTCCAGTTCTTCGCCATTTACATATTTGACTCTTAAAAACTAGGTTAACATCATTTCATAAGGACAGCAAAATTATATTCCTTTGATTTAAGTTGTGGGGAAGACAGCTGTAAACACTTGTTGCATTCTACTTCTGAGAAGTTTCTCAGAGTGATTGCATGGGAACAGGGTAATTTTTTTAATTTATATCATACTGATTGGAGTGGCTTGTTATTGTTCATGATCAGGGCTTACTGAAGTACTGTTATATAGAATCACAGAATCATAGAACCATAGAATGGTTAGAGTTGGAAGGGACCTTAAAGATCATCAAGTTCCAACCCTCCCTTGCCCTGGGCAGGGACACCTCCCACTAGACCAGGTTGATCAAACATATGATCCACTAGAGGTATGTGTGTGTGAAGCATTTTATTGTAACTTTATTGCATGTTTCAGGCTTTTTCTGCTTTGGGAAGGACTCCAAGCAGTAAGAGAATTAGATTTTTTTTTCCCCTTGATTGATTGTGCACAGAAAAGTTTGTCATAGGAGTTCAACATTCAGTATATAAGCTATGAGTGGTTTTCTCGTGACTGACAACAAAGAACTCTTTAGTGTTTCATCACAGGACCATAGTTCATGATCAGGAGGCAAGTAAACATAAATGGTATAGCTCCAGGCTTCTCAGGGACAGGTCAGACTTTAGGACCACAGGAGGAAAGGAGAGGAGAGGAGAGGAGAGGAGAGGAGAGGAGAGGAGAGGAGAGGAGAGGAGAGGAGAGGAGAGGAGAGGAGAGGAGAGGAGAGGAGAGGAGAGGAGAGGAGAGGAGAGGAGAGGAGAGGAGAGGAGAGGAGAGGAGAGGAGAGGAGAGGAGAGGAGAGGAGAGGAGAGGAGAGGAGAGGAGAGGAGAGGAGAGGAGAGGAGAGGCTCTTAATTCTCCCTGAGTGGTAAATCACTGCTTTTCAAAACAAACAGCAATTCCGACCCAACCTTAAGGTCTTGAACAGCCACCTACTAGATTAGGCTGTTTAATGCATACACCTGATATGCCTGTGGCATAACTAAACTGAGATGTTTTTATTTGTTTTACTAGTTTCTCTCCATTCTCTCTCCACTCCAGGTTGGATATCTCCCAGCCTGAAATTACGCTTGACTCCTGGGCTTTTTCTTGCAGGACACAGCAAGCAAACAAAGACAAAACATTACCCGTTCAAAAACTCTGCCCACTGGGGGGTTGCGGCAGGAGGAAGACTGCAGCCATCTGCCCACAGCCCAGCAAGATATATGGGATCTCGGGTGGCCTTTGGGACAGGGCTCCCAAATACGTGTCATGCGAGTTGTGTAACACCTGACACCCTGCCTTCGGGTTATCTTTGCTGTTAATACTGGCCATCAATCTTGTACCTCCCGAGGCTGACTGCTCCTATAAGAAACTGCTTTACTTCTACCCACTCATCACCTCTCACTCGTAAAAGATGGTTTTATACTCATGGCGCAGCTCGGAGTATCAGCCTGTTGGCTCAGCAGAAATAACCCCATGTCTTGAAGAAGTGCCCCATGCTCCGGTGAGACAGCGGAGGAAGGATGCTACAGAGTCTTCAGGAAATCTGGGGGTGAGTTTATGATAACTGGCAAGTGAAATGCACCACTTTCTAATAACAATCAAAAAAACCAACAATCTGGGACAAGATCTGTGCAACTGTTACGAAGATCCCATTCTGTTCAAAATCCTAGTACGTTTCTTTGCTTTATCATGCCAACTAAAATGAGATACAATCCGGCAGTTCTGAGCAAGTTTGTTTATTAGTTATGTGATGTAGTTCTATCATATGAAACTCGTTTTTGTGATATCCCAGGGTTACATCATACTTGATGAGCAGACTTTAAACGTTTATTACTATGACAATCCAGAGAAAACAAAATCTGTGTTCCATGCTTGTCATTTTGGCACATGATTGAGTAAAAATTTTGTTTAATATTTATAATGCTGCATTTATACTACTTGCTCCATTTTTAACTATGTTGAACTGGGATGGTTTAATGTGAGAACCTTGAGAAAAAGAGAAAAAAAAAGTTTCTATCAGTTTTTATGCTAAGCACTGCTTTTGCTGGTAGTAAACAGTATTTTGCAGAGCATAGTTTCCATAAAACTATGGAGACAATCTGTCATCTGTCAGTAAGTGTTATCCAAGTTATGTTGCATCCCTAAGAAACATGAAATACAATTTAAATAAGTGTGGCAGTGTAAATTGTTTATTGACTTGTTACCTTTGAATTTTATGCAGAACTGTTCTCTATGTTCTAGTATTAATATCTTGAACAGCTACTACTATTTTGGTACCGTTGCTGTTTAGAGGCAGGAGGAGGGTTTATTGCTTCAGGCTGTCACAACACCTTCTCTTGTCTTTGCAAAGCAAAGTTATTTCTTACTGTGCTTCTGTTTCTGACTGTAGAGGCACAGTCTATAAGATCATTTAGATAGGACCTTTGAGCTCTTTGCAGGAGTATAGTGCATAGCGTAAGTATGCATAGAAATATGCCTACTCCTAGAAAACCTTCTATGTTCTGAAAATGCTGAGATGCACATTTAGCGCAGTAGTAGAGAAATGCATGTGGTCTTTCTTTTATTCAGCTTTGTATAACTGGAAAAGGGTGCTGGAACTGGCAAGCCAATTCATTAAAATTTACTGAATAGCTAGGAGTAGCCAGAAGCAGCAAATCCACAGGGGTGCCAGCCTTTGGTTATCTGCTACCCCACAGAGGGCCTTGTAGGGATCATCGAGAGGAGTGATCCAGTGGATGGAGCCTGAGCCGTGCTTACAGGACATTTCCCAACAGAGATCCTCACTGTCACTAGAGGTTATCCTGCAGCCAAGATCGGTGATGCTGAGGGAACACTGCAAGGTCCTCTCCTGCCAAATATTGCAGGCAGTGTTCTGTAAACAACTCCTACTCTTGGTTTATTTGTTTGGAAGAAAAAAAAAAATCAAGGAAAGTGGGGGGGAATGGGTATAATGGGTTTTTATTCAGACTTGCATATCTGATCAGTTTTCAACCAAGGTATTTTGAAATAAGCAAAATGTTCCATATAGGAAATGTAGAATACTTTAACTTTTAAAAACTTTTAAAAGTTCTTTTTTATTTTTAATAAATTCAACATAAACTTTTATTTGACTGTAATGTAGAATTCTTTTTAGTGAGGAAAATTCTGATGTCTATTTTGATACTTCTGGAAAATAAACATTAATGAGACATTATATTCATAAGCCATCCTAAATATAACTGTATTCTCTTTTAGGTTATGTAATAAAAGCTTCTGTGCACACCCACAAAGGAGCATGGAGAGACAATGTCAGGTGGGAGACCCCAAATAGTACCCTGCCCTGGCTGCTCCCAGGCCCGTTGCTTAAGTCGTCACCCACCTGCACAAGCCCAGAGGAGCACAGGGGTACAAGGCAGGCAGGAACCCAAATCAAGGACTCAGGGGACTCACAGGGCTGTCCCAGGATAGCCTCAGCCCCCAGGTCCCGATGTGACACCCATCACCACGAGCCAAAGCTCGAGCACCTTCTGGACTGAGGGGGGCTGCTGGCTAGGGGTGTGGGACACTTGATGGGATGCAGGGGAAGAGCATTTTGGAAAAGCACAAGCATAGGACTTACTATGCGGTGTTTAGGGGAGAAAACAAGGAGGGGGAGAAAGGGAGGATTTAGGTGATTTGGGGAGGAACAAGTGTGACGAAGATAGAGGGGTAAGGGGCTTAAAAGGGCTGGTCGTGAGTCAATAGCTGGCTGGCCAATGCACTTGTCTGGCCATGCCCTGTGCATGATCAGCGCCGTCTGCCCTGTCTTCTCCTTCACTGCTCTCTTGAACACATTACGTGAAAAGGCAGTGGACCGTTGACTGATTACCAGTGGAATTAAATTCAGTTTCCTGGTTTCTGAAGAAATTGAAGCCCTGCTGCTCTTTCTCCACTAGAGGCCTCTGCATGGAGGACCGAGAAACCTCTCACTCCAAGAACAAGTCCTTTCTTTATCCTTAGCAGATCCTGACTGCACTACTTTTTAATCCTGTTAATTTTTGCAAAGTTACTGGTGACTTGAACGCGATTTACTGGGGGACCTCTTTTTCTTAGATCTGTGCAACTGCATTTGTTTGGGTGAAGTCTCTGACACGGCTAGCTATGCGTGACAGATACCTGACATACACGCTCTGACTTCATGCACATGTATTTAAATAACTAAGCCTTAAGCTCTGCTCAAAAGAACATCATGTATGGTCCCATGTGGACATGAACAGCGATGGGCTTCTGCAAACTCCAGGAAGATCAAATTACCTTTTATTGCAGAACTGAAATTTAATTTCCTATTTAATATTGTATGCAAATATTCAATTTCTGTTTTAATTTCCAGATCTTCAAATTTACCAAATTCTTTAATCTGTCTCTCAATTTCGGGACTGCTAAGTAAGCAGCAGAAATGCGCATGTTCTAAATAAGTGGGACAGAGCAACGCTCTAAGCATAAACAGAAGAAAAGGTTCTAGAGCAAATTTTCTGAGGGATAAGTCATCTGTAAAAACTCTTTGGCTATGTTTAAATAAGACTGCTGTGCTGACTTTGCACATGGCTAAAACCTGTGTGCATGTGAACTGCCCCCTGCCCAGGGGGAGAAGATCTGGGGCTGAAGAGTCTCTGAGAACATACCGGAAATGAGCTGTGCTGTTCTACCCCAGGGAAGAATGAAGATAAACGCTTCCAGGTGGCCAGACTTCTCTGCTACCAGTTTCAGAGCTTTCAGTTTCAGATTTCAAATCAGTAGGATATTTTGAATTACCACAAAGCACTGACTTTACCATGACAGTTAGTGTGTTCAAGTTGCTCAATGACTTCCATCATCCCTTCAGTTTTGTACAGAAGAAATCCGTCGTGTTTCACTTGCCAACAAGGACCATAAAAGGGCATGACATGTGCTTCATGTCTGTAGTTGCAGAAGTCTTACCTTTACCAAATGTCTAAATACTACTAATACTTTCTGGAAAGTTTAGGTATAATTTCTTCTCACTAGAGTTGAGAAATGGAAACTGAGTCTTGTGCCAGCAAGGCTTTTCGCACTGAGGGGAATTCATCCCAAGTGAAAACTCATAATATCCCTCAGGACACCTGCTGGGTTAAAAGAGCTCTGTGGAATGTGCAGTTGTAGGGTCCTGGGGGATTCCAGTAACCTCTGCTGCATCCCCAGATCAGTCTGACTGGCAAAAGCCTTGGCCAAAGCCTGGAGGTAAATCTAAATTTGCCAGAGGTGGGTTGCTCCAGTTTTGTTATTCTCATAACTCCAATTGAAATGGTAATTATGAGTATTTTACAGTAATCTTCAAGAGAAATCTGACCATCTCTTACTGATAGTACATTTATTCTTATATTGCATAAAACAAAAAATGACAACCATTGCTGTCCTCAAGAATAAACTGAGCCACACCGAATCTAACACAACTGCAGAAAGAATTAAGTGTAAGTCATGTTACTATTAAATGAAGTGTTTTATGCTCTAATTCAGCAAGATATTTAAACCTAATTCTAACTAAAAGTAGTTATCTTGTTCTATTGCATACCTACAGTTTTAAAGTAAACATGACTTAAATTTTATGTTGAAATGAAGCCACTGAGCTGTATCTATGCACTTGAAAATGTCGCCATTTTTTGCAAATAACAGCAAATTGCTCTGAAGATATAGAAGATGTGTTACAACGCTATATCTGTTAATTTTGAAATATCTTATTTAAAAGAATTATGCAATATCTGATGCAGAGATAAAGATCCTCCTGTGGCAATATGCAGTATTTCTCCATTTTAAATATGTATATTCATATTACCCTTCATATGCGCATGCACCACATCTTTCTTCTCATTAATGAAGTTTGACAGTTTGTGACAGGACAGAAAGGGAATTCATTATATTTAGTAACAGAAAACCCATTTCTCATTTTTCTAGTGCCAAGCAGCTGCAATGACATTGGCTAAACCACTATATCACAATTCCTCACCATTGTGGTTCTTCAAGTCAGCCTCAAGGGTCTTCAATTTCCTTACATTCACAGCTTGGCACCTGGTAATTTTGAGAATCAGGAAATATAAGGATGTTATATATTTTTAATCTGAGAAGGATTTTCCTTTATTTGAGAAGAAATAAATCTCTCAGGTTGAAAATATTAAAAATCAGAAGCTTGACTGTGATAATCATAGCAATATCAATACCAATTTTGTTTAGCAAACTTTGGAATGAAAATTTTCTGCATGACAAAGAAACTTGCCCTCCCCCTGAAAGAAATTGTCCATGTGCAGGGGAAATTGAATTTTTTTTTCAATAATCGATAAAGTTTAAGAATAAGTTATGGTAATAAGGCTGAAAGGCACCCAGCATTATTTTTTCTTAAAAAGTTACTCAGTATTCTTGCTGCTGCCAACTTCAGTGGGTTATGTTGGCTAAAATGAAAGATTAAGTCATTTTCTTTATACGTATAATGGTCATATGCTTTGTATACAAATATTAATGATTGAGGAAACGTGACAATAGGCAATAATACAGAATTCAATTTAATTCCTTGAGAATTACTTCAGATACTTGCTTTGGGCTCTGCAATGAGATGAAAGAAAGGTTTCATTTTTATCTGACTTTATTTCCACTGAACATATATTTCTTAAATCTTTATCAGTGTATGACTTCAAATAAAGTTCAACAAATATTTCGGTTCCAGTTAAATTTTACTATTAGTGGAAATAGAAGGTTTCTGTCTACGAAGACAAGAATCAAAAGCAGTAAAAACTTTAGATAAAGAGCATGTTGAAAATCAAACTACTTCGTATTTATTTGCTTTACTACCCATACCCTCCAAAGTTTGCCATTTCCGTATGTTCTCATTGAAAAACTGATTGGTTTTATCATCATTGTAAATGTAGGTAATGCAAACCGATGCACAAATTTGGTTATTACTGCTGCCATGGTGTGATAAGAGCATCAGTTTTGTACTCTGCTGTGTCCCTTCCTGTGCAGCCTAGCCAGCTCAGCCCTGCTGGGACTTGCCTTCCCCCAAATCCTCTGGGCCTGGCTCTGGGTCAGCACCTTCAGAGCCTCAAAGCTCTTGCAGGGGAGGCCAGGAGAGGGTCTCTGCTGCTCCTTCCACCCCTCAATTACACATTTCAGCAGGGAGAGCAGTGGCTTTACAAGAGGAGGTTTTACAAGTTAGGATTACTCCAGTAATCAGGGCGACAGTGAGATACAAATGAGAACTGCCTTGAGTAGCGCTTTGTGCGATAATCTGCTGTCGTCTGCTGTTACCTTCCCAGAAAAATCAGGTCTTCTAAGGAACATTTGTATTAGTGAGGAAGGAGAGAAGACACCACCTAAAAAAATCACACAGTAAAACAAGTCTATAATTACGTAGGGCAGGACTGATCCCTCTCAAAGTCAATGCAGGTCTATAATTTCCGTATTATATTGGATTTACCAATATAACCTATTCTTTAAAAAGTTCTTTTTGAGTTTGAACAGATTTTTCAACCCCTCTGCATGTGCCCTGTGACTTTGAGAATCGCTTATACTGGTAGTTGCCTGCAATGTAGACACAGAGCTTCAACCCAGCCAGTTACCAGTTTGGTGCAAACACAGCCGTGAAAAGCTGTGTGTTATTAGCAGCTTTTTCCCAAGCTGAAGTTGTGCAGGAGAAATCCAGTCAGTCAGGGGTTAATAATACGACCTGCGGGTATATTCTTCTGTGCACACACATACAAAAGCCTAAATCAGAAGCTACATCTGCTGCGGGTTCTTTCTTTGTTATACATCTCATTGAAGGGGGGACCCTCATTGTTCAACTCCTATTTCCTCCATAACGCAGGTGCATTTTTGACGATAGCCTTCTGAGATAATCCTTCTGCATCAGTTATGGAACGAGATTTTATGGGGCATGTTAATCATACTGCTAGTACAGTAGAAAAAAAGTATGTTCACGGTGTACCTACAGATTTACTAATACAGTCAGTTTTAGCCCCTGCATTACAAAACAACAGACAAGTGTATATAAGCAAATGTATGTCTTCTTGGACTTTCTCTATGTCTATGAAAAATATAGGCTATTTTTAAACCAGCGTCTTTGATCATATATTTTTTGTTGTCAGTGCTTAACTGGTTTATTGTTTTCCCTAATTACTTCAATATTTTAACATCTGTTTTATACCACTTTGGTTTATTTTAAAAAATATGAACGTGATATTTCTGTATCAACTGTGGAAATGGTATACATGGAGATGTTAATAGTTTCACATGTCTTTGTTACTGATATTTATATTCATGACATCTGACATTTTTGTCTCCATGTAATATGCAGTTCAAGAATGATGGCTATTGTGAGTGATGGGTCATTACTTTTTTTGTCTGAGGTTTTTATAGTTACAAATTTCCAGTGTTTCTCTGATAGAACTTAGTTCAGGGGAGTTAAAATACCAAATAACTTTTCTAATGTTCATCATTCTGAGATGTAATACATCATGCTTTCAGGAGAATTTTTTTTAAAAAAAAGAACTATCAAAAAAAGAATTTAAGGAGAACTATCACTGTATTTCAGAGATACTGTTACAGTGAGCAGTTTTATAGTGCAATGGGAAGCTTTTGCCATTAGATTTATCAGGATTTTAACGGCTATTCTGCAGGAATTGTGTAGGTGGTCATTAATGGCAGTATAATACAGATGGGAGGATGGCATACTTGTAGATGAGAAGTGTAGCATTAATCATTACATCTTTGCAACATTTAATTTCAAAGACCTTGATCTGATTTTCCAAAAGCTGTGTGGTGTGGTCAACACCCTGGAGGGAAGGGATGCCATCCAGAGGGACCTGGACAGGCCTGTGCAAACCTCATGAAGTTCAACAAGGCCAAGTGAAGGGCCCTGTGGCTGGGTCAGGGCAATCCCAACCACAAATACAGGTTGGGTGGAGAATGGATTGAGAGCAGCCCTGAGGAGAAGGACTTGGGGGTGCCGATTGATGAGAAGCTCAGCATGAGCCAGTGATATGCGCTTGCAGCCCAGAAAGCCAACTGTATCCTGGGCTGCATCAAACGAAGTGTGGCCAGCAGGTCAAGGGAGGGGATTCTGCCCCTCTGCTCCGCTTTGGTGAGACCCCACCTGGAATACTGCATCCAGCTCTGGAGCCCTCAGCACAGGAAAGACATGGAGCTGTTGGACTGGGTCCAGAGGAGGGCCACAAAAATGATCAGAGGGCTGGAGCACCTCTCCTATGAGGACAGGCTGAGAGAGTTGGGGTTGTTCAGCCTGGAGAAGAGAAGACTGGAGGGACACCTTATTGCGACCTTTCAGTACTTAAAGGGGGGCTACAGGAAAGATGGGGACAAACTTTTTGTCAGGGCCTGTTGCAATAGGACAAGGGGTAATGGCTTTAAACCAAAGGAGGGTAGATTTAGAGTAGATATCAGGAAGAAATTCTTTACTCTGAGGGTGGTGAAATACTGGACCAAGCTGGCCAGAGGAGTTGTGGATGCTCCATCCCTGGAAGTGTTCAAGGCCAGGTTGGATGGGGCTCTGAGAAATCTGATCTAGTGGAAGATGTCCCTGCCAATGTGTTATGGTTTGAAGAACCCACAGCAATTTATGGTCTATTAGACAATTATTCTATCACCTGATGACCCCTCCCCAGCCGGGAAGGGGGAACTGGGAAACAACAGGGAAACCCAAGCGCAGAAATATTTAATAGAATAAGACTAAATAAGTAACAGTAATAATACTAAAGAACCAGTATTAATCCCAAGACCAATATAAAATACATAAGGATTATACTCAGCCAATTCTCTCAGTAGGAAGCTGTCCATTCCCAGCAGTGGACAGCAAATGTCGGACACTGTGAGCGCTATGGCTTTGGGAGGAAGTAAAGGTCTCAGGGGTTCGGCACCGGGGCAAAAAGTTCCCAGGATCACAGTCATCATAAGAGAAAGAAAAGTCCTCAGCAAACTTTCTAATTTATTTTGAATGTGATGTTCACGGTATGAAATAATCCTGTTGGCCAGCCTGGGTCAAGTGCTCGGGTCTCGCTCCTACTTATCACTGCACCTGGCAAGCTCAAAAACACTAAGACCTTGAAACCCGCGTACTATAGCTGGCTGTAAAGTAAGTATTTTCACAAATTCAGACACTAGGGTCTTCTAAAAATGCAGTTTTTCCAAGCATTAGGAGAGACCTTACCAAAAAGTAAAATTAGTGAATGAAAAATTAGTCCTGTGTCACTCAAACTGGGGCACCATAGCAGGGGGTTGGAACTAGATGATCTTTAAGGTCCCTTCCAACTCTAATGATTCTATGATCTGAGAAAAAGTGTTTAATTTGCTGCTGTTGTCCTGGATGTTGTCTTAGCAAAACCCCAAGACTACTACTTTATAGCAAATTAAACTGCATACCTGCACCCCTCTTCGCTGCTCTCCAAAAAATTCTGTAACTTGCTAGGCGGTTATCTCAGCTGTACGAGGAAAGACCTAAGCATGTAAATACACATCAGATCACTAGATGTCCTCATCCCGCAAAATTTCTTCCCATTTTCAGTTAGCAAACTGCTAATAAAAGACTACAAACTGTTTAAAAAAAGACCTACAACCATTTACAGCACTAAAAGATCGCCAGTACAAATTTCTGTAGTCACAAACAACCTGCCCCCATAAAACGGCATCAAGGTAGGTCAGAGCTCTGCACTTGTGAAATATTTTTTTATTACAGAGCAGGCCCTTAAGGGATACACAGGAATTTTCTGTCACAGCATGTGTTGCAGAAGCAGCGCTCCTGGGAAGCTATCCCCTTGTTGGTGAGTTATAAAAACCTGGAGTGCATAGATATCCAAGAAGACCGACTGTATGCAATATTTTTTATCTCCTCTATGCACCGGTTATATGGGAATCTGCACAGATGTATAGCTTCTCAAGATAATTCCTTGTTTTTGTGTTATGTGGCAACTTTACCTTCTGGTTTTTTCTTGCTGAGGACATACAGGCTTTTTGGTTTATTAAAATTTCCCCAAATGTACTGTCTGAATACAGCCACATTCTTGTAGAATATGAATCCCTGCCACTAGAAATGGACAAATATTCATAGTGAGCTAATGATAGCAATCTGTAGGGCTTGCTGCAGGCTCAACAGCTAGGACAGCTTTCCTGCTGCAACCCAGCCAGCCCAGTTGGTGCTGGTGGCTGGAGGCGCCTCTGGGAACCAGAAGGGAAAGGGTGCAGGATGGGGAAGGGAGTGATACCTGAGGGAAGCCAGTGGGGAGGAAGGGAGGATGAATATTCATTTTGGTTTTCCCAGGACCTGCAACAGTTCCTGACTCTCTTGTCATGAGTCATTGAAGTTACTCATGCTTCTTGCACGTTGTATTATTCAAAAATGGTTTTAAATGCTGATGGTATGAACAAGCATCAAGGTAATAAATGTGATATGTGCTTGTAGTTGAAAAGTATAGCTTGAGAAATTGAAGTGTACCATAGAGCCAAAGGAAGAACTATATTTTAATGGGTTTTTGTTATTTCTGGAATGCTGTTATTTCTGGTAGTAAAGGTTGGGACCCTGCGCTGGGGCACCGTGTACACTGGGTGTCCCAAGAGTTTACAGCTTAGGCTGAAGAGCAAGTAAAGTCAAGACGGAAGAAAGATAGCTACAGTTTAAAATAGGCTGCGGATTTTTTGAGTTTTACCTACAGAAAGACCAAGTAGGGAGATTTTTTAAGGCAATGAAAAGCCATATAATGATCTATCTGTAGTGATTTTTAAGATTTTTGTGAGGTATTGATGTTGTTGTGTTTCCAATAAAAAACACAAGATTTTACAGGGATTTGCTAGGATGTGATTTTCAGATCATTATGTGTAATTTCATTAAATGTCCTAACATACATCTTCATGTAGATGTAGTAGAGATGAGATGGGAAGGTCTATTTAAAAGCGCGTTGTAATGAATCTATGCACTATCACAGATTTTAGTTTTGAATCACATTTTTGAGTTTTATAATATTTTTATTTCAATCAATTCAATAGCTGGTATCTTACCATGTCCTTCATTGACAGATTTAGGGATTCACATGCTGATGTTTTGTCAACACTGGACTTCAGTCATTGTTTTACAGCATTAATCACTCCCTTATTCGTTATAATTAGAGGGAGGAATAAAATCTACAATAAAAAGTATTTTAGCTACTTCATCTTTTGTAGTCTTAATCCACTTGTGCCTTTTAAGCCTTTACGAGTAATTAATCACACAGCAGCCATGGTCTTAGCGTGGTCCCTCATTTCTTTGTGTTTTTCCATAGCTGCCAAGTTCTTAGATGCTTTTAATGATCCCTAACAGGTAAAAAAAGACTTGGTTTCCATCTGCCTGCTCTTTACATTTTAGAATGAAGTTTGTTATCAGAATGAAATAGTTTCTTACGCCAAAGTCTTTCAACTATGTCATCTCCACCACCAGTTCTGAACCAGTCAGGTAATTTGCTTGGCTTCTGCTTGTTCCTGTTTAGCAGAATCATGGAGCAGTATTACAGAATGTTGAGTCTGTAGTGCAACGGTTCTCAACAGCCAATTTACTGAAAATAAGCAACCCAGCAACACTGAGAAAAACATGGCAAATATCACATATGTGGTTGTGTGGTTTGTTTTACTGGTTTTATCCTGTTGAGATATGACAGCATATTGAGAAAATCAAGGTATGTTTTCTTTGCAAGGAAGCAGAACATTCTGACTAAAATCCTTTAAGTGAAACACTGCACTGTTTTTAATAGCGAATAAGACTTTTATTTTCTTATCATGTTTCTTATTTGAATTCATTAGTGTTCTAAGCATAAAACCACCTGCATATTTTTCACTTGGGTTGATGGTACAACCTGGAGTTGGGCAGAAATGTGTCAATAACCAGTTTATTTACCAAGTTAAATAAAGATTGTGAGGAAACGGAAAACTGTTGAAAAATGTTTACCAGACTGGAAATACTTTCAGCTGAAGTAGAAAATAATGTCCAAATACTTTGTTTGACTTCTAAATATAACTTTAAAAAATTACATTGTGTATCTTTGTTACTAAAATAAGTGAAGGGAGTAAGTCAAAACCAACCAAAACTTTTCATATTGGGTTGAATAACGTACCTTGACTGACAGACTTTTCTTGCTCCAAAAGGATAAATATTATGTAATAATTGATTTAAATTGACTCCCCCTTCTTTGTTTTGATTTTTTATATTTGGTCTACTACACAGGCAGTACTAATTAATACTAGTTACTGTGCTATGCTGGGCCTCATAGGAGCCTTGGTGCTGTGTTTCGTATTTCAGACTTTACTGGTCTGATCTCCATGCTTTTATTCAGGGGACAATTCCCTCTGAAGTGGAAAGAAGTATTTCTCAAATTCAAGGATGCATGGTTGGTA